>OX336388.2:1310747653-1311445153 GCA_946902985.2 Meconema thalassinum | reverse complement strand
TGTGCTGGACAAAGCAGAGGCAGACAGGTTTTTCTCCGGGTACTCTGGTCTTCCCTGTCACAAATTTCATTCCCGCAACACTCTCCACTATGATTTCATTTCATATGTCATTCATTTAATCATTGCCCCAGGGGAGTGCGACAGGAATGGGGGCTTCATTCATTCCAATCCCTGACCCAGTCGGTCGACTGGAAGCAGGCTGTTACATGTTTATTTTCAGTAATTACTGGTTTCTTACAATTAAAGCTTAATGCATCTGAAAAAAAAAAAACGTATAGGCTTACATTCTTGATTAGAGCACCAATGTGATGAAACTTCAGCAGCTTAATGTCACTTTGCTATTTACATTTCAATTTATGTCCAGGAGTATATTGTTTTGTACTTTGCCAATTTTATTTTTGTTCACTTTGTGGTTATCGATGTTTGTGTGAACGAATGACGATTTTTGTGTTTCATTGGGTATGTTATGATCTTTCATATTAATTCACTGAATAGAGGGTTTCTGATAATGTTCTTGTAGATGATACACCGTCCTTATACTTGCGAGCATCGACTAACCTCCACACTGCAGTCGTGATCTTGGGCGAATTTTACTAATGCAACTATTATGTAGGAGCAATGGGGAGGAAATACTGGTCAAGTTGGTGGTGCAAAAGAGTGTACTATTATGGGTGTTGAGGTCTGATCGTTGACAGCTATAGCTAACGGGGTAGTGCCGTCTCTTTGGCCATAGTATTGTAAGGTCACTGATAAAAAAAGTAAGCAAACATGTTTACTGACGGGCAAGATTGATTTGGAGCTTTGATTGAGATTTAAAATATATTTATCGTGGTGAATACTTGGCAAGAAAAACGGCCAAAGAGGGGGAAAGAGTAGGGAGTCCAAAAGTGCGAAAGTCAACATAAACAATTGTCTTTCTTTCTTTCTCTCTCAAATTATAAAAAATATAAATAGTTCAAACGAAATTTTTGAAAATATATTCGTACCATACAGCATTTTATAATATTTTTAGTATCCAAGATACAACTTCCTTGAAAATGATAGTAGTTCGATTAAGCATGCGACTCTTGTGCTTCTATTAATAATAGATCATATCATGATTCGTAGAAGAATTGTAGTCTTTTTTTAGCATATTGTAGTTTGTTTTTACAATAGATTTAATAATACATTTGGTAGGTTATTTATTTATTTATTGTAATCTAATTTGTATTATTTATCTTGATATCCCATTATTGACAAATGGCCTGTTTAGTTATAAGTGTCATTTACATTTTGTTTTATTAATTTTTAAACTAGGTTTAATTTCTTATTACAATATTTGATGCTAGAACAATGTATACGCTACATAAAGGGGCTCTTTAGCCTCAGTGGCGGTTCTTTATCTATAAATTCCAATTCCTTTCCTTCTTTCTTACATGAATACATGTTAAATACCAATATACCAACACCTTTGTGGTGTTGTTATTTTCAATTACTTGAATACAATGTATACCAACACCAGTAATTCTACAGAGTATTTATGTATGTATTATAATATAGCCTATGTATGTAATTGAAATTTAGATTGACGATTAAAGCAGATAGCCTGCTGCGCTGGTCCGAATACCGCTACTACAGACCTGTTAAAAGCGGAATGCTTATAAACGAGGAATCCTTTTCAAGTCCTGCTTTATGACGCACTCAAGCAGCATGTGAGTTTGACTTATAGTCGAGCCATCTCATTATGCCACTGGCCACCAGGTGTCAGCTTAATCACCACGCCATTCAGTAAGTTGTCACCTCCCTTCTCCGTGATGGAGTGAAATGTCAAGTGGGTCTCACGACGAACAGATAGCAGAGATTCTAAATGAAGGACACAAACTGGATCATCAGTTTAATATAGCTGAAATAGCAATTTTTGAATTTTCCTATCAAGTAATTCATAATTCCATCATTGACACATTTAGAATTGAAATGTGTTTCATTTTGCCCACGTGAATGTGTAATTAGTCCCGTCATCCCGGAAACTAAATAAAATGAAATATGACAAGTACAAGGCACCAATCTCAAAGAAACGAAATCTGTGAAACATGGCTTGCCACGGTGGGTGAGTGGTTAACGTGTCGGTCTACTAACCCCAAGCGTACAGGTTCGCTCCTGGCCGTGGTAAGTGATTTTTGAAAGGCGGCAAAGATTACGACTCGCATGTCATACGATGTTGGCATGTCAAAGAACCTTTTGTCCGTGTGTGTGTGTGTGTGTGTGTGTGTGTCCCTAATAAAATCTAAACGGCTGGTGCGATTTCAATGAAACTCGGTAAGTTCATAGCACTATTCCCGGCGACCTCGACCGTGCCCTTCAAATTTTGTTACGTCTCACCAATCCAACATGGCGGCTGTGCGAAATATTTCACTAGCATTCGATATCTCCGAAACTATTACCGATAACGCCCTGAAATAGTGTACGATGATAAAGGGCACTACTAGAAGTTCACCTATGAGACTTTCAAAAACCTGGTGACTACAAAACCATCATGGCGGTCAAGCGAAGTTGAGACTTTTAAATAGACTTTTCTCGCGATTTAACTATCCACACGTAATGAAACTTGGTACAGCAAATGTTTATACACATTGTAATGCACTGGAGTCTAATTTAGTTCAATTGTTTACATAACTTCAAAATGGCGGCTGTGCGAAATATTTCACTGACATTCTATATTTCCGAAACTATTACAGATATCACCCTGCAATTTAGTACGGTGATAAAGGGTACTGATACAAGTTTACCTATATATATATTTCATAAACTTGTAAAGTAGAAAACGAACATGGCGACCAAGCGAAGTTGAGACTTTTAAATAGACTTTTCTCACGATTTAACCATCCAAACGTAATGAAACTATGTACAGCAAGTGTTTATACACATAGTAATGCACTGGAGTCTAATTTAGTTCAATTGTTTATATAACCTCAAAATGGCGGCTGTGCGAAATATTTCACTGACATTCTATATCTCCGAAACTATTACAGATATTACCCTGCAATTTTGTACGGTGATAAAGGGTACTGGTACAAGTTTATCTATGTATATTTCATAAACTTGTAAAGTAAAAAACGAACATGGCGACCAAGCGAATTTGAAATATTTTAATAGACTTTTCTCGTGATTTATCACTCTGAGCGCAGTGAAATGTGGTACAGTAAATGATTTTGCAGATTGTAATGCACTGCCATCTAATTTAAATCAATTGTTTACATAACCTCAATATGGCGGCTGTGCGAAATTTTTAAATTAAGTTTTTATTTCTTGTGTCGTAATCATGCGATCGAAGTGAAAGTTTGAATAATGAACCTAGGCAATAATTGTCCTTGAATGGTACATAATTCTATGGCCTATACATATAACAATCCTAAATGGCGAGCTTCCGAAATATTTAGACGGTTCTCAATATCTATGAATCTTTTACAGCAACCAAACTGAATTTTTGTATGTTCAGAGAGACTATGAACATATGTTCACCTATAGGACTTTCATTAACCTGGTGAGCACAAATCCAACATGGCGGCGACGCGAAGTATAAATATTTAAATGGACGATTCTCGCGAATTAACTATCCGAGTGCTGTGAAACGTTGCACGTTAAATGCTTATACAAATGTTGATCCACTGGCATCTAATTTATTTCAATTGTTTGCATAATCACAAGATGGCTGCTGTGCGTAATTTTAAAATCTCGTTTTTACTTCTTGTGTTCTAATCATGCGATTGAAGTTTGAATACCACACGTACACAATAATCTTAATGTAATAGTACAAAAATAAAAATCCAACCTGGCGACAATCTGAAATATTTAGACGGTTCTCAATATCTACGAATCTGTTACAGCAATTAAACTGAAATTTTGTATGTTGTTAGAAGAAATTAACATGAGCAGGATATATGAAAATAGGCTGTATAGTTCTTTACGGAACTACTTGTTATACTTGTGATCACACTGTCCTTATGCAAGGTTTGGAACTAATGTGCAACTATCTAACAGTCTGTTACTTCTTCACGAAAAAATTTTATCTCCCGCAGAGATGTTGGTTGGTTCCTCCGTTTAGGGGCTGCGACAAGGTGGTCATGAAACCCGTGTACATTGGGTGAGTGTAGAATCTGTCTGATAAACGGTGTTATTTGTGATTTAGGGGCTGCGACAAGGTGGTCATGTAACCCCGTGTACATTGGGTGAGTGTAGAATCTGTCTGATAAACGGTGTTATTTGTGATTTAGGGGCTGCGACAAGGTGGTCATGTAACCCCGTGTACATTGGGTGAGTGTAGAATCTGTCTGATAAACGGTGTTATTTGTGATGACTGTATTAGTCTGTAATTCAGGTAAGGACTGCAGACGGTCAATTTTAAGTAGTAGAACCTAATTTTGTACCAAATACTAACGTCAACGACACCTAGATGTCAACTTGGCTGCTAGATGCCACCGCAACCAGCAACTTGCAACGAACGTTGTAACTTCCCCTCCGAAGGAAAGCATGCTGACGGATTTTTAGCGCTCTTAGAAAATCCGGTGACTTTGGCCGGCTTTGAATCAGCGACCTTGGGCATAGAAGTTCAGCATGCTACCAGTTGGCCGCTTCCCTCATAGTCAGATGGAACAAGAAGTTCCGTGACGAACTAAAGAGCCTACTTTTCTTAAAATTAAGATTCATGCCATAGATTAATCTACAGTATATGAACCTATCTAGAATAATGACGAAATTCAGTGGGTAATATCGAAATGTCTTAATTAGTTCGAAATACGGTATACTAGGCATAATGTAGCCTAATAGAGCAATACAGTTGGCAGCTCTGGTGACTGAATATATTCTTACTTCCATCTCCTAAGGTACAGAATACAAAATGTGGTCGAAGTCCAAAGGACGTTACATGGATTTAGACATTGGATCTATTAGTACACGTAAAAGCATGTTGGCAACAATGTCATGCGAGTGCTGGTCAGAAATAATCTGAAATATTATATCTTTTTGTGCCAATTTTGGATGAAATCCATTTGTTGGTATAGAAGTTACATGTATTTAAAAATTGGTCCTATCAGCAGGCTTAGAATCATGTTGGTAGAACTGACGTATATAAGTTACTCCAAATAAATGTAAAATGTCAGGTAATTTACGTGAGCATAGTTTAAAGCTGTCGGCTTGCATACTTTCTGATATATTTGGATACAAAATAGAGAGCAATTATTAACAGTTGGCAGCCCTGGTAGCTCTTAAGAATACACTCAGTCATATCTGTTTATCTACACATATTACATACAAAATATTGTTGAAATCCAATTGATAGTGTAGAAGTTATATGCATTTAAAAATTGGACTTATCAGAAGGCTTAAAATTATTTTGGCAACGCTGTCATGTAAGGCCACCTGGAAATTAAACTGAAATAGTATTATCTACATGTGTGCCAATTTTAGAATAGCTCCCATGTATACCTTCCAGGATATCCAACATGGAGCTCAAATTTCTAGTGTTTTTTTTAGCAGTTTGTAGCACTGGCATCTTTTTCAAATATGGGCCTGAGATATTCCGGTATACATCTTTACTCATACTAAATTTGGTTTCGATTGCTGCAGCCGTTTAGGAGTTGATAGGGGGGGGGGACACACACACACACACACACAGCCAGACAGACAGAAGGACAGACAGACAGACAGACAGACAGACAGAAGGACAGACACATTTTCCCGGATATATTTCATAAGTCTACTTTTTCCTCATTTTTGAAAAGTGTGAAAAGTAGGCTAAAAATGAATGTGATCTCGTCAATGGCGTTGTCTTGGCAACCTCTGATAGATCAACCCTCATCAATTTAAAAGCGTTGTTATGGTAACCTCTGATGGCACTTGACATTTTAAAAAATTCCGAAATCATTTTTCTCATCCCTTGGCGTAATGGTGGGTCATATCAAAAGTTCTTTCAGACAAAAGTTTTAGGTAATTATTAGGGGAATATTTTCCATTTTGTACGGTTTTGATATTGTGCCTATTAAGATTAATGATTAATGTTTCCCGAAAAACCCACTTTTTTTCCACCCCTTTGGTCAATGGTTGGTGCTATCAAAAACCTTATTTGACATAAATTTTTGGCACTTATCCGACACATATTATGAACTTGGAATGGATTCGATATTTCACGTATTAAGAGAGTTATAGCGAAATTTCACTTTTTCGAAAAAAGCCCCCCATTTTCACCCCCTTCGACCGATTTTGCCCATTAACGAACTCAACTGACATTGTATAGGGATACATATTATGTAAAAAATTCAAAGTGATTGGTGCAAAATTACGGCAGTTATCGCGTCCACAAGAAACTGATATATATATAATTCTTCGACACGTGTGTATGTGACTGAACTCCTCCTAAACGACTGAACCGATTTTGATGGAATTTGGTATGTATATTAGGGTGGGTCCATGTATGGTTTAGATTCACAATCTGACCCGGTAGGTGGAATGAATACAATTTTAGAACCACAATTTACACACCATTTTAGAACCACAATATACAGTCAAAAACAGTCGTCATGGAAACCACTAGCCTTGGCCTTCGTGAAAGCTGATGTCTTTGGATGGTTTGTCTCTGCACGTTAGAGCCACCTGTGCAACTACCGCCATTACATACACTCCGCCCGGGGCGAAAAGTTGTGTTTTATACCAAAGGTGGCAGTGATGTCGAATTCTACTGTTTGTCTCTGCACGTTAGAGCGTTTCAAACTAACTAAAGTCCCGTATGCGTTCATATACCAATCATCCGATTGCCATGAAACTTGGGTGATATGTAGAGTGAGCCCCAGGGAAAGTGTTTGGCTTAGTAAATCCATTTTACAATAGATAGCGCACGAATAGATTCAACAAATGAACGACGACGCGCGAAGCGTTTCAAAAAAGTCCCGTATGCGTTCAAATACCATTCGTCCGATAGCGATGAAACTTGGGTGAGATGTTGTGTACACTCCAGGGAAGGCTTCTGGCTTAGTAAATCAATTTCACATTAGGTAGCGCACGTCTAGATTCAACAAATGAGTGACGACGCGCGAAGCGATTCAACAAAATCCCGTATAAGTTTATATTCCATTAATAGATTGAGAAGAAACTTTGATGAGTTGTTGTGTACACTTAAGTGAAGGCTTCTAACTTAGTAATCCATTTTACAGGAGGTTGCGCACGAGTAGATTCAACAAATGAGCGGCGACGTGCGAAGCGTTTCAACAAAGTCCCGTATGCGTTCAAATACCATTCGTCCGATAGCGATGAAACTTGGGTGAGGTGTTGTGTACACTTACGTGAGGGTTTCTCAATTAGTAAATCCATTTTACAATAGGTAGCTCACGAGTAGATTCAACAAATGAGCAACGACGCGCGACCTTTTAATCAAAGTCCCGTATGCGTTCATATACCATTCATCCGATTGCAATGAAACTTGGGTGAGATGTTGTGTACACTTACGTGAGGGTTTCTAACTTAGTAAATCCACTTCACATGAGGTTTCGCACGAGTAGAATCAACAAATGAGCGACGACGCGCGATGCGTTTCAATAAGGTCCCGTATGCGTTCAAATATCATTCGTCCGATTACGATGAAACTTGGGTGAGATGTTGTGTATACCCTACGGAAGGTTTCTGGCTTAATAAATCCATTTTACGATAGGTAGCGCACGAGTAGATTCAACAAATGTGTGACGGCACGCGAATCATTTCAACAAAGTACCGTATGCGTCCATATAGGCTACCATTTATCCGATTGCGATGAAACTTTGGTGAATTGTTGTGTACACTCCAGGAAATGTTTCTGTCTTGGTAAATCCAGTTTTTAATAAGTAGCGCACGAGTAGATTCAACAAATGAGTGACGGTGCGCGAATCGTTTCCACAATGTCCCGTATGCGGTCATATATCATTCATCCGATTGCGATCAAACCTTGGTGAATCATTGAGTACACGCCAGAGAAGGTTTCAGGCTTAGTAAATCTATTTTACAATAGGTAGCGCATGAGTAGATTCAACAAATGAGTGATGGCACGCGAATCGTTAAAAGAAAATCACTTATGCGTTCATATGTCATTCATCCGATTCCGATGAAACTTTGATGAGTTGTTGTGTACACGCCAGGGAAGGTGTTCAACTTGGTAAATCCATTTTACAATATTGGTAGCGCACGAGTAGATGTAACAAATGAGTGACGACGCGCGAAGCGTTCCAACAAAATCCTGTATGCGTTCATATAATATTCATCGATTGCGATGAAACTTTGATGAGTTGTTGTGTACACTTATTTGAAGCTTTTTAACTTAGTAAATCCATTTCACAGTTGGTAGAGCACAAGTAGATTCAACAAATGAGTGACAGCGCACGAATCATTTAAACCAAATCCCGTATGCGTTAAATGCCATTTATCCCTTTGCGATGAAATTTTGGAGAGTTGTTGTGCACGCTCCAACGAATGTTTCTAAATTAGTTAATTCAATTCACGATAGTTTAGAGGCAGTTAACAGAAATTGAAAAAAATATTGTGTATCCAAAAGCACTTCAAGAAATAAAGTTACAACACTTTCTTTGATTGGCAGGACGTCTGCCGGGTCAGCTTGTATATATATATATATATAGATACACACATATATATATATATATACATAAATTATATATAAACTTTTGAACTGAAGGTGGTTTTGGGGTCTGGGGGATGTGAAACGCGAAGATATGTCGAAATTTTCCGGAAGTCGAAACATGGTACCCATTGCAATAGTTAGCTTTCTAATGAAATCTACCTAAATGGCAGGCAAGAAGTTTGTCGTCATCTTCGTTGACTTTAAGAAGGCGTAGGCTACGACTCAGTTGACAGACCAACTCTCATGAAAATCCTTCAGGAACTTGGACTGGACCAGAAGATTCTTAACCTTATCCAACAGACTTTAAATAACACAACGTCACGAATAAAGTTCAGAGGAACAATCTCAGAAAGTTTTGAAATCAAAACAGGAGTAAGACAGGGAGATGGTCTATCACCTCTCCTCTTTAACTGTGCACTGGAAAAGGTTATAAGAGAGTGGCAAAAGGAGATAGCTAGACAGGGGTTCCCAAGTGGTATCTATCTTGGACACAAACGTGATGGACTCATTGTGGACTGCCTGGCATTTGCCTATGCCCTGGCACTTCTATCTGATTCAACAGAAACATCTGTGAAACAACTCAATATTCTCGGACAAGAGGCAGCGAAGATAGGACTGCAAGTGTCATTTGATAAAACACAATACAACACGAACATCAGTGATTCACCTCATGAACTAATTCTAGAACAGGGAAGGATCAAGAAAACCAACAAATTCAAGTACTTGGGTGAATGGTTGGAACCCAATCTCTCCGAAGGAACAGCATTATCCACTGGTGTAAATAAGCTAGAACTGAAATACGGACTGACTAAGAACATCTACAATAAGAAGTGTCTCTCCCGCAACACCAAAATGAAGCACTATCAAACGGTCATCCGCCCTGAAGCGTTATATGCCTCTGAATGCCTCATACTAAACAGGATTCACGGACAAACTAGAAATCCAAGAGAGGAAGATAATGAGGAAGATATTGGGACCAATCAAGGAAGGGAGTAAATACATAATACGGTCCAACCAAGAGCTCTATAGTTATTCTGAAAGAATTACAGACGTGGCCAGGAAGAGACGTCTAACATTTTATGGACACGTCTCCAGGATGCATCCAACCAGGCTGACCAACCAGCTACTCACATACTGGCAAAGAAGGAAGACTAAGTCACCATGGTTGACAGAAGTGCACAAAGATCTGCTGGAACTGGGAGTTACGGAAAAGGACATAAAAGATCGAACGTCTCTCAGAAGTAAATTAAAGCAAATAAAGTCCAGGAAAAACCCCCAAGGAAGAAGACAGGTGCTTTCTGGACAAAGGAGAGAGAAGAACAACACAGCCAGAGGATGCGTGACTACTGGGCAAACACTCCAAGCAAAATAGTTGAATATCGTAGTCCGTAGTTGCCTATACAGAACAAGAATTAATTAATTAATTAATTAATGTATAAATTAAATAATTATTTATAAATAAATTAATAAATGTATAAATGAATAAATTAATAAATGTGCGAAAAACTAAATTATTAAATAAATGAATAAATAAATAAATAAATGAATAAATGAATAAATGTACGAAAAACTAAATTATTAAAGAAATGAATGAATAAAAAAATAAATTAGTAAATGAATAAATAAATAAATAATTGAATAATTAATAAATGAATTGTATTGTATGTCTACCCCTTATTATTCCCGTTTTCCAACGGGGTCGGGGATGAGATGCGATGGAAGTCTTTGTGGCGATGATTTTTACGGCCGGATGCCCTTCCTGATGCCAACCTCGTGAGAGATGAAATGAATTATGGTGAATTATTATTATTTATCGTATGGCTTTTAGTGCCGGGAGTGTCCGAGGACATGTTCGGCTCGCCTGAGTCTGTAGCTGCTTCCAGCGGACACCCTAAAGGGTGAGCTACAAGTAGTTCCAACTTTCGCCACCAGATATCAATGATACCTAGTGATGAACGTTGGAACTATGATAGAGCGTTCTGACGAAATCTAACCTAACAAATTTTGCTTTACACAAGTTTAGTCTGTGAAAGGATCTTTCACATGCCATAAATCTATGACATGGGACCGCCGGCTTTACATCCCCTCCGAAGGAAGGCATACTGAAGGATTTTAAACGCTCTTAAAAAATCCGACGAGTTCGGCCGGGTTTGAACCCGCTATCTTGGGCATAGCAGTTCAGCATGCTACCGACTACGCCACCGAAGCCGGTGAATGAAACTGGGCAAGGATGTGGAAGGAAGCGGCCGTGGCCTGTCAGAAAGTACCGTCCCAGCATTTGCCTGGTGTTGAAAATGGGGAAACCACGGAAAACCATTTCAAGGACGGCCGACGGTGGGGCTCGAACCCACGCGTCTACCGAGTCAGCAGAGAGCTTGGCCCCATGACCTAATGCTGAGCTTTAGCCAGCGTAGCCACTACTGTCGGTTGAATAATTAATAAATGAATAAATGATTAAATTAGTTATGAATAAATTAATTAATTTTTGAATAAATTAATGAATAAACTAATATATAAATAAAAAATGAACAAGTGAATAAATGAATCTATATATTTAAAACACTAAGGTGATTTTTGTAACATCGAGTTTGAGAAAACGTCTAAACCGATTGACTTCGTAATGCATTCTAACGAGAGAGATATATGTTAGGGTATATTTTTAAATGATTAAAGAAAAATGTAATATTTGTGGCGACTGCGCGTGCGCACAATGACCTTCTTTCCCGAGATTTTTGTTTTGTTTAGTCGTTTACCCTCCAGGTTGGTGGAACCCACGGACTCAGCGAGGGAACTCACCACTACCGCCTCTACGGCCAGTGTCCTAGAGCTGGGAACATCGAATCGGAAGGGATACAACTGGTGAGGTGGGATTGGCACCTCGCCCAGGCGGACTCACCTGCAAAGCGAACAGGGGCCTCATGAGGGAAGGTAAGGGTTGGTGAGGATGGATAGGCAAGGAAGAGGGAAGGAGGTGGCCGTGGCCTTGAAGAATGTACCATCCCGGCATTTGCCCGAAGACGAAGTGGGAAACCACGGAAAACCACTTCGAGGATGACTGAGGGGGATTCGAACCCCCTCTACTCATTTGGGCCACCCGAGGCTGAGTAAATCCCGTTCCAGTCCTCGTACCACTTTTCAAATTTCGTGGTAGAGCCGGGAATCGAACCCAGGACATCCGGGGCGGCAGCTAACCATGCTGACCGCTACGCTACGGAGGCGACCACGAGAGAAATGACGGATAAAATACCCACAGCATCGTAGTGTGATCTTTGTTTATGAGAATTAAAAAGAGGGAAAATTTCGCATTATGATGTTCTGACGATATATAGGCTACTGGAATAGAAACAAACAGGAAGGGATATATTGAAGAACTTCAACGGGCATTTGAGTGCGTTTGATGTTTAGATAACTTAATATTGCGATCGGAATACATTGTCTGGGTTGCTCAGGAGTAACATTGCGGACCCCGGAGTGTATTCTTGCATAATCGAAAGAGTTCGAATCCATCCTCAGAGATATATTTTTATTTCCCAATTATTATTTTTGGCTATTGGTAATACATTGACTTAACATATTTTTTTTATTCCTGTAAAGTAAGGAATTATGCACGATTTACGTTGTCATCTATATATTTAAACACAAGGCGTTTTCTATTGTAAATCGCCAACAATTCACCAAAACGCCGTTTGGATATCTGCAATCAGTTCCAGTAACTGACAACAGATGGCAGTACCTCGCCCATATAGTTCCAGTAACTGACAACAGATGGCAGCAGCATTGCATTGATATAAACACAAGACATGACGCGTTTTCACGTGATAGTTATTTATGACAATTATAAAGGAGGGGAATATTTTCTATGATGTTTCTACGATGTATATACTGGAATAGAGTTATAAATGAAGGGAAATTTTGAAGAACATTATGTTGTTTATGTACTTTAATATTGCAATTTCTTCCCAATGCTTCGGTGGTCAAGTTGGTAGCGTCCTAGACAAAAAGTTATAATTATGCATCGTAGATATACTCTTAAATTATTAAAGAAAATAGTAGTTTTCCAGGCACTCGCGCGTATCCACAATTGCTTTTACCATGAGAGACACTTGGCAAACATAATTCGTTTGAAGGGCTCCGACATCGTGGTCACTCAGCCCCGTGTACTTCGGTGTGTATGTGTAAACTTTTCTCTGAGAACCTGTGTTATTGTGATGGCTGAATTAATGTGTTTATTTGTAATTAAGGTGGGGCATGGCAAGGAGACAGCCGAGGCCTTAAGTTAGGAACCATCCCGGTATTTGCCTTGAGTGGAAGTGGGAAACCATGGAAAACCAAATCCAAGATTGTTGAGGTGGGAATCGAACCTTCCTCTTCTTAGTTATACCTCAAGAGACTGAGTGTGCCCCAATTTGCCATCAGACCAGAATTAAATTTCTTGGCAAAGCCGGGAATGTAACCCGGGTCTCCGGGGCGATAGCCAAGAATGGGTGGGCATCCATGTGTTAATACGATTTTTGACATGCACGGGGCATAGAATTCTAAAACTGCCTCCATTAGGGTGACTGCTCATTCCAGTAGTTGGCGAAGTGTTTCTATGTTCCCCTGCAAAAAAATACTGCCTTAACCTGTAACAGGTGATGGAAATTGCTATTTGAGCAGTTTCGTACTGTTTATATCGAAATAAAGAACGCCATTCTGAGCTGCGTTTTCAAGCTATTGCAAAAGAATTCGCTGGCAGGAATAATTATAAGGATTTTACTATAGGCGATCAGTCTCATCGCATTCTCCTCAGCAACCAACTTGAGTATGAAAGTCTTTGGACGGTGAATACACTGGTCATGTTGAACTTCACTGTATAAGACAATTGTTTAATGAGTATTTGTTCAGAGTACTGAGTCTAATTACGCTGTTGAATTTGGCAATAGAAGTGTTATTTGCCAATTAATATTTAGCGGCTCCGTTGATGCAGGGCACTATAGTGTTATCGAATAATACCAAGCCACTTTTAAAATCCAATATAAATAGGCTATTTCAGAAACAATTCCAGATATTATGCAGTACAGTGTAAGGTCCTCGACGATCAAAATGTAAACATTGTTCTACACTGTATTCTCTTGCGTAAAATCTACGCGTGGTTACTTTGGTCTTTACTGTTGTGATGGTAAAATTGATCTGCTGGAAAATAAAAATATTTGACAGGCTGCAACAATGTAATGATATTAATTTAAAAGTCATTGAACGTATATCCAGTAGTTCAAACACATACATCAGCATTAACAGATTAGATACTGAAGATGAAAGCCAGCTACTTCATTTCCCTGCTATAGAATTCTTGAATTCCTTGGAATTAAGTGATTCGCCTCCACATACTCCAAACGTTTGAGCCATAAATATGCTCCTTAGAAATCTGAACGATTCCCAAGGACTCCTATATGGAAACATATTAATTGTAAGAAATATGTAATAAATTGCTTGGATTCGGATATAATAGGTTCAGTAATATTAAGCAGAGAGCTCAAATCCTACGACTTGATTTAACACCTTCCGATAAAACACTTACAGGTACAATACATTTTCTTTTAATAGGCAGCAATTTCCTATTCGCTCGGCATACTTTATCACAATCAATAAAGATCAAGGAGAAACTCTGGAACGTATTGGTCTATTTACCCCATCACGTTTTCAGTCATGACCAGCATTATGTTGCAATGTCGAGAGTGCTGTCTTTTGACGCCCTTAAAGTTGCAATAGTGCCAAAAGGTAATAGTACAAAGAATGTAACTTATATAATAAGCTTCTTTAGTAAATATTTTTTCAATTGTCCGTCATGTTTTGACGGGTTTCAACTAGTAAATGATTAAATTAGTAAATTAATAAATGAATAAATTAAGAAATAAATTAATAAATGAATACATAAATAAATACATAAAATCGTTGTCCAGTACAGTATATTTGCGTGTGTGTGTGTGTAATTTGTGTGTCAACCTGTGTTATTGTAATGGCTGTACTAGTGTGTGTATTTTTTAAATTGGGGATAGGATGGGGTAGGAGGCCGCCGATCCCTTAAATTAGGAACCATCCCTGCATTTGCCTGTAGTAAAAGTTGTAAACCACGCAAAATCACTTCCAGGATGGTTGAGGAGGGAATCTCAGTTGTGACTCACGAGGTTGAGTGTAATCCGTTCCATACCTCACACCAGAATTAATATTTATTGGCAGAGCCGGAATCGAACTTGGACCTCTGGGGTGACAGCCAAGAACGCTACCCGCTTCACCAGTAGTTGGGTCAGTTGCTGCCGATGTTCCAGTGAGGGTCTTGGACATCCCCGTGTACTTGGATATGTATATAATTTGCCTGTTATAATCCATGTTATTGTGGTGTCTGTAGTAGCGAGTGTGTTTGTAATTGGGAAGGAAGAAAGCTTATAGTTTTACGCGACTGTTAATCTCCCAATCATGAGCCATGGAATATCTATTTTTCCGTGGAATCCGAACCATAGGACGTGATATCTCACTCCGAAAATATCACATGCACTGACTGGGAATCCTACCCGGTCTGCCGTGGTTAGAGGCGAGCAATTTGACCACTGATTGCCTGAGTTATTGTGATGTCAATAGTAGTGTGTGTATGTTAGTAACTGAGAAGGAGTTGGCTGTGACCTAAAAGAAGGAGAAGTAGTAGTGGTTGTTGTTGTTGTTGTTGTTGTTGTTAAGTCATTTCAGGGGCTTTGAGTTTTGTGTTAAAACCTGTATTTCTGTGGACTTTCGTAATATGTATAACTCTAATTTTTGAATTTTAATATTGGGGTAAACCAGGCGTTCTCAACCTGGTGCTCGCGAGCACAAGCTCCCCTGAGATCCATTCTTTAATTCAAATTGTGTTGTAGGACACGGGATAATAGTGTTTTTATTACAAGGTTTGACGATCAGAAATGTTATCTTATTTTGAAATAGTAGACAACTTTTTAATTTACAGTAAAATAATTGGATAGCCCAGTTTTAATAGTAACACAAAAGAAGCTGATTCGACTCAACTTTCGACACATAAATGTAGGCTATCTTGTCTGCACGGGTCATGCAAGCAGATGCAGCATGCCTGGTGAGTGGTGAATCCCTAGCTATTTCAGCACTTCAGAGAGAGATAGGAAAAAGAAAGAGATGCGCATGGTTGTTGCATTATTATTATTATCATCACTATTAATATTAATATTCTCTCCCCACATTGACCATATCAAATCTCGCGCAATGCGCAGTCTCGGCATTCTATACAGATTCACAGAAATTAAAGACCTCACTGCACTTAAATTATACTTCACCACATATGTTCTCCCTATCCTAGATTTCTCTTCTCCAATTTGGTCTACTTCGGCTATAACCAATATTTCTAAATTGAACAGTGTCTTTAATTTCTTCATATCAATTGTCAAAGCTCGCAATCCTTCACTAAGGCACTTTGCTAAATCCGACATTCTAAATCAGCTCAATTTACTCGACCTGAGAAGCCTTCTTCAATTTACTGACCTGTGTTTCCAACATAAAATTATGAATGGTTATACAAAATGTTACATGCTCTTAAGCTACTTCCCACTTCATGTTCCCTCCCGTTCAACACGCCAGAACCATTTACACCACATACCTCGCCCACGTCTTGAAGTACAGAAGCGCTCTATTTTCCACCGTCTACCTACCCTTAGCAACTCCCTTCCAAATATTGACATATTCTCTCCCTATCGAACATTCAAACATAACATTAGAAGATCCCTTTCACCCTCTTTTCCTAACCCCTCGCCCTCCTAATCACTCACTACCCCCAATCACTCGCTGCGTCCTTCCCGAGATTTATCCCTTGCTGCCATCACTGCCAATTGTTACCTGTTATTGTTGTTGTTGTTTTTGTTAATATTATTTGAAATTGTTAAAATATTAGTGTAAAATGACCTTTTCATGGTTGTATCTAATAATTATTAAATAAATAAATAAATAACAATTATTATTATTATTATTATTATTATTATTATTATTATTATTATTATTATTATTATTATTATTATTATTATTATTATTTTTATTATTATTGGTTGTCTACCCATTAATATTCTCGTTTCTTCAACGGAGTTGAGGATGAGATGCGATGAAAGTCTAAATGGCGGGTGTTATTTTTACGACTGGATGCCCTTCCTGATACCAATCTCTGGGGAGGAGTTAATGAGAGATTAAATGATTGAATGAACATGAATGAAACTGGGCAAGAATGTGGAAGGGAGCGGCCGAGGCCTGTCAGAAGGTACCGTCCTAGCATTTGCCTGCAGTTGAAAATGGGGAAACAACGGTAAACCATTTCAAGGACAGCCAACAGTGGGGCTCTAATCCATGTCTACCAAGTCCCCAGATAGCTTGGCCCCATGGCCTAGCACTACGCGTTAGCGAGCGTAGCGACCACTGTCGGCATTATTATTATTATTATTATTATTATTATTTTAATATTGGATTTAATGGAGCTCGGTTACTCTGTACGGAATGAAGGTGGTGCTCACAGCGTCAATAGGTTGTGAACCCCTGGGGTAGACTCTCCCGGACTTGAGAAATGTGCAAAAAGTCAGAGGGAAGGCACACTCAAGATAGCCAGTTGTCAGTGATGGATTCGAACCCGCAATCTGTAGAATGGTGTGAGAGACGTAACGATCATGGCATTACTGAAACCATAATGATTTTTTTAAAAATAATATGTAGGGTAATAATAAAATATTGAATGTGAGACACGTCGAGAATGAATTACGGTCTGCGACAGCTCACGTCTGCTGGATGAAGTCATCGTATGAAAGTGAAGTGTAGGCCTACCCATAAAGATCAGGTTCAAGGACACGCGGAGAGTATGTAGACAGACAGCAGACTGCTCAAACACATCCAACATGTTCACCAACCGACAATACAAATTGATTATAATCCACTAGTGGCATTCATTTTAGATTCATATGAATATTTGTATTGTGTCCCTTTTCAAATTATGGTGCGACCAACTCATGGTGTAGTGGTTAGCATTCTTGGCTGATATCCTTGAGATCCGGGTTCGATTTTTGGCTCTGCCAAGAAATGTAATCCTGTTCTGAGGGTTGAAACGGAATAAACTCAGCCTCGTAAACCAGAACTGAGAAGAGATGGATTTGATTCCCACCTCAGTCTTCCTAGAAGTGGTTTTCCGTGGTTTTCGACTTCTACCCCAGGCAACTGTAGGGGTGGTTCCTAACTTCAGGCCATTCTCTATCCTCGACTGAATTACCAGTGCATACACCTCAGACACCACAATAACAGAAGTTATCAAATTATACACACACACTTAAGTATGAAGCTGAATGACCACGATGTCCAAGCTCCCCAAATGAAACAACAAACAAACGAGTATCATAAATATCATAAATACGATGACAATTACAGAAGTTATACCGTTTATTGCTAGATCCCAACATAGCACAATTGCCAAATAAAATTTAAAATAAAGTCTTACAGAACCGTCACTACCGCAAGAAGGTCTGTTCTCCCCTGGCAAAATAATAAAAATAAATGATGTATCCTTCGTTGCTAAGCCAGTACTTGCGTCGTGTACCGCCACGATCTATTAAGTTATTAAATTACCTGTGTATCTTGTACGCTATCTCCGGATCTGCATTAATAACGCATTTCTTTGTTTGCTATAATAAAGATCTTCGCTGAATGCGATTTATTATCTCCACATACGAACAATATTCAATTGTTAAAACAGAGTAATGCTATGCCGTAATTGTATCATAACCGTGGCATATTAATGTTCTTGCTCTGACCTTGCCAAGAGTAGAATACAAGCTGGGATAGGATGTGGATCACTTGCTCGATGCGAACACACTAGATAATTCTTTGACTATTCTGATGCAGCCAAAGGGTGGTCTAGAAGATCCGGAATCATCAGAATGTTTTCTGAAAATTTGGCCCTGAATAAAATAAAAATGTCATATAGCCTACATTTTATTGGAAATGTATAGGTAGTCTACATCAAATACTGTATGATTGTGATGGTTTTTGTTTGAAGTGGAGGAATATTGTGGTGATCCACCATTATAGAAAAAGAAAGCATACATTTGCGATGTCAAAATACTTTCATATTTTCTAAATAAAATCTCAAATTAATATTTATGGAAAATTGGGTTGTAAAATATTAGGGAAATCTGTTCAATGAACGTATGCAGAGACGGCAAGTTTTGAACCCATTCCTTCACTGTTGTCTATACACACTGCCAGTTGTATCTCTTCAGTTGGTAATACGAATTTGCCCAATGACAGGGTAGGGGTACCTAAAAGTGGTCAGCATCAGATTTTTATTCTCAGTGACTACAATCTTTTGGCTTCGCGGCTTGCCTGACTGACATTTGAAATATACAGTTTTGAGGCCATTCTTTCAGTGTTGCCTGTACAAACTGTTAGTTGTTTCTTTTCAGTCGGTCTACCCCGGCGTCTCCAAAAGCCAGAGTAGTTAAAAGGGACGTAAAACAATAACATTCACATTATTAAATCTATGTCTACAAGTAGCCTATATGGTACACTAATTTATTTGCAGTAGTAATTAAACTAAACTAGTGGCCAACGGCCTAGCCGTGTTGAAACACCGGATCCCATGAGAACTCCGCAGTTAAGCAACATTGGGCGTATTCGGAACTTGGATGGTGTGCCGGTTCTAGGCACTGCGCGCTGTTGGCCAACATAAGGAGGAGCGGAAAGGCCCTGGCCACCCTACCGCACGTAAACTCCGGCTGGGGGTAGCCTCTTCGGAGGCTCGGACCTGCCTTCGGGCAGAATACCGATTAAATTTTTTTAAATTAAACTAGTACAACTACCACAATTAAACTAGGATCTGATGATGATCGCTCGACGATCAAAACTGGTCATCGAAGTGTATTCATTAATCTCATATATTTTCTTTTCAGTATTAAGGAACCACCCATTACAATTGGGTACAATCGTGTTGACCGACTGAAAACATTAAATTTCGATTTATTACTTAATCAAACAAATAGTTAAAAGTTAATGAGTTGACAATTTGGTTTTGTATATTTAGCTAACTTCACAGTGGCCCATAGTGGGGGAGTGAAGTGAAGCGGACATCAGCACAGGAACATCCTGAAACCCCAATTACAAATACACACACTTGTACAGCCACCTCAATGACACAGGTTTTCAAACAGATTCAACACTCATCCAGATACACGTGGCTACATGATCACGATTGTCACCAAGCCCTCAAATGAACCAAAAGCATACAGCATACAGTTCAACTGTACTTCACGGTCCAAAGTACCTTTAGTTGGAGACTGTTTACGAAGTGTAGAGATTTGAAGCCATTCGTTCAGTGTTTCTTACATAAAATTGTCATTTTTTTAGCTCTTGGCCGACTGAAGAACTACAAATGACAATTCTGTACACGTACACTGAAAGAATGGCTTCAAATATATACGTTTCTATTGCCAGTCAGGCAAACCACGAAAACAAAAAATTCAAATCACTGAGAATTAAAATCATGAATTTACACAAATCAATATGCTTCAACAAAAAATGCTAAGAATTAAATTTATCGCCTAATTACGTACTGAACCCATGGGCCATAGGGTCCATGAAGGTCGAACCCATGTCCTTAAGGAAGAAATGAAAGAAACGTATAGTTTCTTAAAGGAACGGAGAGAGATTTTAAGCCAGGATTATAGCTTAACATTGTGCAAGCGACCAGGGACAGATGTTCCTTAGATGAGATCACCCCACTCGACATTCAAGAGAGGGCTGGTCACGAGTATTAATAACTGAATGGAAATTTCCACCGTGATAGACAAGGAAGCCTGAATCAAAATTCAAGCTGACGTTGCTGGAAATTGACAACGCCGCTTATGCGCCAGAAGAGGAATAATTAAAATTAACACGTTTACGAGCATAATAATGAGTAAACAAGCACAGTACAGTGAATCATTTTGAATGAGAGATTTTTCAGTAAAAAGAAACCATTTAATAATTGTGCAGAAAAAAACTGCCGACGTAAGACGACGTCATTGGGGAATTACCTAAGCCTCTGTGGAGGGGAGAGAGCAAAAGGAATGCAACACCCACACAATTGAGGACGAGAAATTAATTAATATCTCCGAATTGCACGATCGATTCTTGGGTGCAATGAGATTATGTGACATTGAGAAGACGAGCTTTCGGAAGGTATAATTTTTATATTTGTGGCACCATTATTTTAGAAGTTGACCACAGAAAAGGCTTGAGTCTTATTTTTTTGTAGTAAAATAGTATAAAGCTTCGGGCGTTACCAAGCCAACCATGCAGTTATTATCAGCCTGCGGGCATGACACTGTGTCACGATCATCATTGAATGCAGTCTTGAATAGCCCAAGGGGTGTCGCCACGCATCACGCAGTACGAATCCGTCCAGGAGGACGTGAAGTTATATCAGCACATGCAGTCATACGAGCACTCCGTGAGGGGAAGTGCTGCTCCACGACGTAGAAGTAGTCATTCCGACAGTCCGTGAGGGGACGTAACTCTGCGTTACATCGAAAACAGCTACCAGTACTCCTTGAGGGGAGAAACGCTGTGTTACACCGCAGAAGTAAGATCTGATAGCCACAGGCGTCACAGTATTAACGACTTGCTTGCCTCCATAGGAGTGGTCAAGACGAAATTTTAAAGTATCGCCGTAGTGAAATATTAGGAAAATCCTAATTATAGGATTTAGGCCCGACTGTATACAAGTTAAAGTGAAAATTCGTGAGATATAGTCAGAGCAGGCCGCGAGCATCGGACTTAAAGGCGATAGGTCGTTAAATGTACGAACGAATAGATCATAACGTACGGAAGTATCGTACCAGACAGATAAACTGTTATTTAAATTAAAGAAACCTAAAAGGGAAGAACAGAATAATAAAACAGTTCAAATAAAGATGATAGGAGACTATAAACATTATCTCCAGAAAGCAGTCGAACAATTCTAAAAATACTAGAATTGAGAAGTGCTAGCTGCTATAAACTGAATCTATAGGTCTTAGAGGAGACCTCGATCCGTATAGACTTTCGTTAGGATCAATAGACAGATCTACAAAGAAGCCGTTCAAGCTAGATAAATAGCCAGTTATCCAGGATAGGAGTAGCAGAATTGGACTCCAGGGAACAGTAGATGTTTCGGGACTTTCGCATTCTGCAGGATAGGAAGTCGACATCGAATAAATTTCACCCTTGGAAACGGGAATTTAAGAAGATCACGTGTGATAGGCTCAGAAATACGGCCTAGTGATCGAGAATTGTGAAGTGTAAAATAATCAAGATTGTGTGTTAAATTAATATTTTTAGTGTTTATTATGTGTTCCAAGGGAACACATCAGTATATAAAAATGTCGTCAATGTTAAGTGTTTTAAATGTATATCAAAAAGTGTTTTTAAGTAAGATGAATTCCTTTAATATGGAGTAAAAAAATTCAAAGTGGGCACAAAAATGAAGCACCGCACCAGATTAAAGATCATGGGATGATCTGGAAACATGTGAGTACTAAATTCATTCTATTTTGGTGTCAGAAATTGATTGTGTACAAACCCACCGGAGTTTTTGAGTGAAAGGGATGTGTTTAAATAAATAAATACTGAATAATCAAGAACACGGTCTGAACAATAATAAAATAAATTGAGAAATTATAAATAATTATGTGAAGAATAAATCCCGTAGAGGAAATATGTGAATAAAGGGTTAATGTATTTAACAAATGTCATAAGAGCAAGTGAAATATCATTAATTATCATGAAAGATATTGAAATAAAGTAAAGTTGAGATATGAAAGAAATAGCTTTTGAGCTTGTATAAAGAATAAAGATAATAATAATAATTAAATATGGAAATGTTAAATAAAAATCAAATAAATTGATATGAATATAAGAACGTTAAGCCTTAACGTATGTGTAAGAGATGATGTTCAATGGAATATTTTAAAACCGGGAGCGATTTATCGACAACGGAAGGATTAATATGTGAATTAAAATAATATGAATTGTTACTAAAGAGATTTTATCAGTTCTTGGGAAGACATTTCGGCTTAAAGTAATGCATAGCGCATAATGAGCGCAAATATAATATTAAAGTGTCACGCTAGGAACGCGTAGTGGTTAAATACTTGGTACATTACTTATGGAGGGTAGTTGATTGCAGTGAATTGATAATTGTATAAGTCCTCTATTTTGTGACATGGTATCACGAGGCATTGTGTATGTATTTAAAAAGGGAGCTAATATATGGTATTATTGAGCGTATGTCATATGGGCCACGGCCGACTCTAAATCGCATTTTGTATAAGTCCTCTGTAAGGGATTGGTTCCCGAGGCACACGAAGAGATTCGAATGCAGGATCTTCTTATGATAAAAGCCCCTTAAATTCTCCGTCGTCGTATGTGTATTAATCTTCCCAATCAATGAGGACCCTCTCATAATTAATAAATGCCAAGGATACGAAAATGGTCTTTGAACCAAAGAATAGTTGTTTGTATGTATACGGTACAATAAAGCCCGGTCTCCCCAGAACTGGATATAATGGGAAGGTTTGTTTTGAAAGCCTTGGAAATAAGCTACTAACGTTGGGTCAGACAGGGAGTCGCCGTCACCCTACGTGGTCATAAATCGCACCCCAAGTAGTAGAGTCTAGCTCTCTTAAAGCGAGAAGGAACAGAGACCGTCTCGTAAGCTGTTGTAAAGAGAAATGAATACACCAGGAGTGTTTAAAGTTGTTAACGACCCGGGCGTTGAACCGAGGTCCTTAAAGATGGATATTTCGTTTGCCGGTTCAGATCGTAGTTTCTTATATGATAATGGTCTATTAAGACATAAGAGATAAATAACAATCCATATTGTAATGATGTAAGGACGTGGGATTCCACGAGTTGATTGAAGGCAACTGAGTTCGGGAGTAACTATAGTTTTTTGACTGTGTCAAGTACCTTCACGCTCTGGAGTACACAATTGATTTTCTGATTACCTTAATATATTTGTGAAATAAAGAGAGATGATAACAACTGAATGTGTGGACTTGCCCAAAATATTGAGTTAGATAATTAACCTAGATTTTTAAAAATAATTATATATCTGTTTTTGAGAAATAAGAAAATATAAAGGATAGTGTTTGAGGTGTACAAGAATGACACCATAATAATGTAAATGCATGGAGCCAAAGAGCTCGGAGTTATGTAAACTTAATGTTAGTGCTTTATGGAAGTGAGACTAAGTAAGAATTGTTGGTTTATGTGGAAACCACAAGTTTTGAATACAATATTTGTTTATATTTGTGATCCCTTGTTCATTTGGAACAAGCAGTTGATCATTGGGTCAGTAATTAAATTGTTAAAATGTTTGTAGCGCCATTAATTTTATTAATTAAATGTGTTTAAATAGGAGTTGATTTTGTTGTTATTTTTGCAAGTGTATCCTCTAATTAATCCAAAATATGTGAGTCACAGAGTGGGGGAACTTACCGCTGCCCCGAAATTCCGAATTGAGCTACGCTGGTATACTGTGATTGGCATATTTCTTGCTAAATGGGCACAGTACCTACAAAGAATAATCCAAAAACTCAAACAGCGACAATTTCTAATAAACAAACGAATCTAAAATGGATAAAAAATTAAATAAAATTTGCGTATGTTGGGAAACAAGAAATCAATCGCCAAATGTACAGCATTAAGCTGCAGCTAAGCAACTTCTGACATTACGTTCAATGGGAATCATTCGTAAACAATTTATGCGACAAAGTTAAGTTGCAAGCAATTAATAGGCAGAACACTTTAGAAGCCAAAATTGTAAAAAAAAAAGATGTTCAGTAAAGAACATATAGCCTACTTTCTCCTAAATGCATGGGTATTGTTATAACTCTTTGTCCTTTTCAAGGAGTATGATTGAATGTTGGTTGTAGTAGCTTGTTGAAATACAACGTGCTATAGGGATATTAAACATGAATATGAGGTGCCCTTTGCAAGTGCTACCTCTGTACCGAATTTCGTTCATTCGGTTCCACCGTGTTCGAATTAATAGGGGGGATCAATTTTGACATAAAGATGGCCGCCATCCGCAAACTATTAGGCTAATGACCTATTAGATTCGTCAAAGGATGCTCCCTCCATAAAGGTATGTTGTTGCAAAGTTTGGTAGAGATCGGATGGTTATGTTAGTCGTAATTTGATTTAAGATTTAAATATTTGTGTGGCCGCCATTACGTTTCTGTCAATATGGCGGCGATATTAATCATGACACTGAGATGCCCTTTGCTAGTGCTATCTCTGTACCAAATTTCGTTCCATTCGGTTTCACCGTGTTTGAATTAATAGGGGGAATCGATTCTGACACAAAGATGGCCGCCATCCGCAAACTATAAGGCGAATGACCTATTAGATTGGTCAAAGGATGCTCCCTCCATAAAGGTATGTAGTTGCAAAATTTGGTAGAGATCGGATGATTAGGTTAATCGTAATTTGATTTAAGCTTTGAACATTCGTGTGGCCGCCATTACGTTTCTGTCAAGATGGCGGCGATATAAAACATGACACTGAGGTGCCCTTTGCTAGTGCTACCTCTGTACCAAATTTCGTTCCATTCGGTTCCACCGTGTTCGAATTAATGGGGGGAATCAATTTTGACATAAAGATGGCCGCCATCCGCAAACTATTAGGCTAATAACCTATTAGATTGGTCAAAGGATGTTTCCTCTATAAAGGTATGTTGTTGCGAAATTTGGTAGAGATCGGATGATTAGGTTAATCGTAATTTGATTTAAGCTTTGAACATTTGTGTGGCCGCCATTACGTTTCCGTCAAGATGGCGGCGATATAAAACATGACACTTAGGTGCCTTTTGTTAGTACTACCTCTGTACCAAATTTCGTTCCATTCGGTTGCACCGTGTTCGAATTAATAGGGGGAATCGATTTTCACACAAAGATAGCCGCCATCCGCAAACCATTACGCTGATGACCTATTAGATAGGTCAAAGGATGCTCCCTCCATAAAGGTATGTAGTTGCAAAATTTAGTAGAGATCGGATGATTAGGTTAATCGTAATTTGATTTAAGCTTTGAACATTCGTGTGGCCGCCATTACGTTTCAGTCAAGATGGCGGCGATATAATACATGACACTGAGGTGCCCTTTGCTAATGCTACCTCTGTGCCAAATTTCGTTCCATTCGGTTCCCCCGTGTTCGAATTAATAGGGGGAATCAATTTTGACATAAAGATGGCCGCCATCCGCAAACTATTAGGCTAATAACCTATTAGATTGGGCAAAGGAAGCTCCCTCCATAAAGGTATGTTGTTGCAAAGTTTGGTAGAGATCGGATGGTTATGTTAGTAATAATTTAACTTAAGCTTTGAACATTTGTGTGACCGCCATTACGTTTCTGTCAATATGGCGGCGATATAAAACATGACACTGAGATGCCCTTTGCTAGTGCTACCTCTGTACCAAATTTCGTTCCATTCGGTTTCACCGTGTTTGAATTAATAGGGGGAATTGATTTTCACACAAAGATGGCCGCCATTCGCAAACTATTAGGCTAATGACCTATTCATTTGGTCAAAGGATGCTCCCTCTATAAGGGTATGTTGTTGCAAAATTTGGTAGAGATCGGATGATTAAGTTAATCGTAATTTGATTTAAGCTTTGAACATTTGTGTGGCCGCCATTACGATTCCGTCAAGATGGCGGCGATATAAAACATGACACTGAGGTGCCTTTTGATAGTACTACCTCTGTACCAAATTTCGTTACATTCAGTTGCACCGTGTTCGAATTAATAGGTGGAATCGATTTTCACACAAAGATGGCCGCCATCCGCAAACTATTACGCTGATGACCTATTAGTTTGGTCAAAGGATGCTCCCCCCCCCATAAAGGTATGTTGTTGCAAAATTTGGTAGAGATCGGATGATTAGGTTAGTCGTAATTTGATTTAAGCTTTGAACATTTGTGTGGCCGCCATTACGTTTCCGTCAAGATGGCGGCGATATAAAACATGACACTGAGGTGTCCTTTGCTAGTGCTACCTTTGTACCAAATTTCGTTCAATTCGCATTCACCGTGTTCGAATTGATAGGGGGGGGACAGACATTCAGAGTACACACACACACACACACAGACACACACACACACACACAGACTCACACACACACATACACACACACACACACACAGACTCACACACACACACACACAGACAGACAGACACACTTTTTTCGCCCTGTGTTGATCTCATAAGTCTACTTTCATTTTTTGCAAAAATCGAAAGTAGGCTAAAAGAAACGAACAAAACGTAACCAAAAAAGAACAAAAAGTGACAAATCCAATGATTGGTTACACAATAGAACGAAATTACGTTTCTCTAAAGAGGAATTAATGATGTTGGAGGATTGAATTTCATTGCAAAGATAAACAATAATCGTGTTGACCGGTTGAAGAGCTACTAATGACAATGTTTACGGAGTGTTCATTCATTTAAAGCGACGATGAACTGGCCACTTCTGTAATGTTATCGCTGGTCAGGAATTATTTTTGACCTTATCAATGAAAGGTAGCCTATTTTTATATTTTTTACTCGAAGAAAATTAGACAGCTCAAAATACCATAGGACGTTATGACTCACATAAAGGCACTACGCTTCAGCATTCTATCGAGATATCAAACGCACACCGCTGTAGGAACTACGATAAAACATCAACCAGATTTACACAACAAATGGCCTTCGAATGGTGGGCGATCTTCTCTACCATTGTCACCAAGTTGAACTCCTGCACACATGGTTCCGCAAAAATAGGTCTCCATTTTAGTTATATGAATAGCGACAAAGTTTGGAAACCAATATTTATTGAACTAAGAATGTGTTTTAACAATGCTAGCGCAATTACTAAACTCCATGGTGGTTGCCAAAATAGTCATATGAAACTCTACTTATCTCCACATCAAACAAGTGAACAAATTCGTGATTTCAGATTAGGACAGATATTTTTCAACTGATGCGTCTTGGAAAGCCAATGAATGTCATGCTTTCGAAACTTTCTGTATTCTGCATGATAATGTCCTCTACCGTGGCTGGTAAGTTACAGAATCTTACTTAGGAAATACACAGTTGACCTCGTTACGTCGTGTGATAGGGGAGCAACTACAGAGTTGTTTTCCCGCCCAATGTTATTGGGCACAATTTGTGTTGACTGACTGGAAAGCCTTCTATGAAAAATGACTTCTTAAACCTAAATACAGTACCGGTACTAACCAATTTTGTGAAAATGTACCAACGTGTTGTGCTAGCTACGCTATATGCTCTGTTAATAAGTAAAATTTTGCATAGAAGCTAAACATGAATAGTCTAATAGTCTAGTCTAATAAACATGATGAAAATATAGGTGACTGTTTATTTTTAGAGCGAGAAAGAGAGACGTTGCCTTAGAAGCATAGCTGAAGAGATTGATCGATTGTGTTCGTTAATTTAGTTATTTGGTCATTTGATCGTATTGCCGCGGAGAATTGAGCTGGTTTAGGCTGTAAAAATTAAAAACCGAGCACGCACGATCTGTGGGCTGGAGTGGAAAGGAATAAAGACGATTTTGAAATATTTAAGAATTCAATTGAAAACTTGCTGAATATTTTTCAATCAGGATTGAATAAATATGCAATATATTTCAAGCAGGATTGAAGAAATATGTAATTAAGAAATATCCAATATTTTTCAAGCAGGATTGAAGAAATATGTAATATTTTTTAAAGCAGGATTGTAGAAATACGTAGGTTAATATTTTTCATGTAATTTTGGTTACTTTTTACCTGGAAGGAAAAATGAAAAAAGTTCAGTTGTCCAGTTCTCTTTATTCAGTAACTCCGGGCCCTTCTGGACGCCCAGACCACAGGGCTACAGCTCCATTTGCCCCTACCTCTCGTCGGGCCTGCCCTGTGTCACTGCCTCTAATGTAGACTGTAGATGGAGTTGGAAGACTGAGGAATCATCCTGTGTTGGAGGTATGGCGTACAAACAAATGAGAGAGGAAAAACAATAGACAGTACATTGTGACGCCATGTTTGTGCGTAAGGCTGGAAGTTGAACTGTCTGTACAGTGATTGATCATGCAATAGACCAGCGTGCCAGCCACAATATTGACGTCTGCTATGACAGATGGTGAGTCTATAAAGTGTATTCTCCTCGTGATAAACATTGTTAATAATGTCCATACATTACAATTCAATTAAAGGCAGTAATGCTTTTGTGCTGTAATTCTATGTTTGGTTTTGTTTTCATTCCTCAGAGATTGGATAACGTGCAGTCCGTGGATGTACAGCTCAACTTTGAAGTTCCCAGCTCTGTTAGCCTATTAACAGGAAGGAAGGAAGGAAGGAAGCTTGTAGTTTTGCTAGAGAATTAATCTCGCGTTAATGAGCCACGGTGTGGCATTCTTGGCTATCGTCCTGGAGGTTGGAATTTGATTCTCGGCTCTGCCAAAAGAGAATTCTGATGTAAGGGGTAGAACATAGGCTAAACTCAGCTTCGTGAGGCAAAACTGAGAAGAGTATGGTTCGTTTCCCTCTCAGCCATCCAGAAAGCCGTTTAGCGTGGTTTCCCACTTCTACTTCAGGCAAATGCCAGGATATGACCGTATTTCAATTCCCGGGAGACCTACTTCATTCCGACAGTAATAATTACTACCCTACCAGGGAATTGTTACCGCTAGACGTGGAGTGGTGCTGTTGTGTATACATTGCGTCGCCTCGCCTCGCTATGGCTGCAGAGAGCGGTTGTGGGGCAAGAAGGGGAACGCATGTACAGTCATACAATGAGAACACATTGCACAGCGCACGACCCAGCACGAATCATGCACACAAATTACATGCGACGAGGTTTCGCTGGCGACAACTGCACGTCTATCGCAGGCGTGTGGCTGGGCGGAGCGCATTAGTTCCGATTTCCGCCACCGGTAACAATTCGCTGGTCAGGGAAGAGAAGGTCCTGCCTAACCATGATTCAAGCAAGAGAGATAAAGTTACACATGCTAATATGTCAGTCACCACGGAAACACAGGTTATTAGACAAATACAACACACACACACAAAACAGGGTAGTAATGCTACAAAATAAATCACAAAATAACACAAAACGTACCCCTATTTTGTACATAAAAGCGTGTTATCTTCTGATAAATCGCAGGACAGTACCTCCACCACCTTTTTCTTTTGCACATAAAAAAGTGTCTTATTTTCTGATAAATCTCTCATGTAAAATTTCTTTTGGGTTAGGTTCTTAAAATAGTCCTACTTGTTTCCCGCCTAATGTGTTCCCGCCAATTTGTGTTGACGGATTGGAAAAAAGTTCTTAAATGTTACATTGCTGCCGTTGGAAAACCAGAGGTTATTACAAACATTAGGCTACATAAAATTCTTGAAAATCCAATTCTTGGATTCATTTCTTTTCGTTATTTACTTGTCCTGTACAAATTCTGAAATGTAGCATTATCGCCGTTGGAAAGCAAGTGGTTATTAGAGCCATTACATACGTCAGGAAATGATAGCAATTTCGTCACAGAGACTGTTCCATAAATACGACCATAACTTGAAGGAAACATGTTTCAGATTATAAATAATTTCCGTAATTAATTATTTCTTTCATTTACCTGTCAAAACATACTTTCCAAAATTTATTAATTGTAATATTATGATAATGTGTAATTTCACGCTGAAATGTGAACCTTGCATATCACAGTTATCATCCGCCACTTCTCCGACAAAGATTAGATTGCAATCATATGAATATCTGATATTAATATGCGGCAATTTGTTTCAAAGTGCTATTATAGTATAAGTTAATTTAATCTTCAGGCATTAGTCACTCCTGTGACAGTCATCGCACATTGATTTGCACGCACATTAACGTTTGACAGTTTACACATGACAGCAACTAATGTCCGGGTATAGTTTTCACAAATGGCTCGTGACTCAACTGGTGATATATTGTCAGTTATGCATATAAATGGCTGTCATTTGCATAGAAGCTCACTGAGTGTCACGTTTTATCCAACCAAAATAATTTGTATTCGTTAACTTTTTTTCTTAAATCCCTACGATAGGCTATCATCCTCATTAAGTTCTCATATTTCTATTCATACTAAAGAAGCTGCTAATGTAATAGTCAATTCAGCTAAATGGTAATCGAGCTTATGATTTAGTGGCAACTTTTTATAATTACTACCTCGCGATTTGAATCCTGGCCACGTACACTTGTAGCTTACGTGGCGTATAACAATCGTAGTGTAACCGCGAGGAATTGTCTGCAGGACATCATCACCTACATGCAATAATAGACATCTTACAAAGGTGCTAAGATATGAAATAAGACATTGCATCGTTGCCCAGTCATAGTTAACATTCAAATAGATAGACTCCACGACAATATAATAATTAACATTAGTTAAGAACACATGTTCTCAAGCAGGCTCTAGTTATTCAGTCAAACAACACACTGATTGGGGATGCTCGCAAGCAGGCTTTAGTTTCTCAGTCGAAAAACTCACTGATTAGGGAAGTTCTCGAGCAGGCCTGAGCAGATGCCACAGTACAGCGTCCAAGGTATAACACAAATATAAAGCGCAGTTTCACACTTTATTATATAGGCTACAATCGTTTGTAATAAAATGGATTTACACACAATATTAGTGTGAGTAGCCTATATAACAGGTAGTTCTGTGAAGGATTAACATAGACTATTTTCATACATTCTACTGGTCCTTTACATCTCAAATCTCCTTGAAATGAATAAATTTTCCATTTTAGGAGTCCTATGCACAACTAATATTTATAAAAAGTAAGCAGGAAAATAATGTGGCAGAATATTATCACCAAGGTAGTATTTATCACAAACTCTTTTCCAGCTATTCAGTAATGCACAAAATATGGAAGTATAGAATATTACAAATACTCAGGCATGCCATCTATAATTCAGGAATGCCAGATTTATTAGAACATATATATCAGTAACTTCGTTCATGATACTAGCGTATTTTATTAACTTTCATTGTGATAGGACACATACTAGAGACACCAAGAAATATGTGTTTATTTTGTACGATAACACTAGCGTAATAGTGAGAAGATCTACCTTAAAAAATTACCTACCAGCAACAAAACGAAGTTTCACTGTTGTCAGACGTGTTGGAGGAATTAATTTCTGAGGAATTGACATTCGCGCTATGATTTATGAAAAGCAAGATATTTAGATGGTATATTGGCTTTCACGGCCAGTGAATTAAAACTCAGCAATTCTTCTAGGTTTGTGCCGTTGAGGCTGCTTGAGATTTTAGTTCTCGCAGTGAAGAGGTGCAGTTGCACCTTATATAAAGGGAGGTAGCGCGTAGTTCGCTACTCTAGTGGGGGTCCGGGCGGGGACACCATTAGCCCGCCGATGAGCCAGCTTGGTGTCCTAGGTGAAACCCCATACAAGACACGGCACAAACCTAGAAGAATTGCTGAGTTTTAATTCACTGGCCGCGAAAGCTAATATAGGCCTACCATCTTTTTGGAAGCCTTCATAGGTAGGTTGAGGCTGCTTGAGCTTTTAGTTCTCGCAGTCAAGAGGTGCAGTTGCACATTATATAAAGGGAGGTAGCGCGCTGTTCGCTACTCCAGTGGGGGTCCGGGCGGGGACACCAAGAGCCCGCCGATGAGCCAGCTTGGTGTCCTAGGCGAAACCCCACACAAGACACGACACAAACCTAGAAGAAATGCTGAGTTTTAAGATATTTAGGCCTATACACTATATTTCACAGAGATCGTATCATTCCGTAATGAGTTAGATGGATTCAAATCTTAGGAATTGACATACGCGCCATCGACCATTTACGGAAAAGAAGCAATAGATTAATGTACCAGTAGGTTTAGTCGATAGTAAGTTTTGGCTGTCACCGCGAAGGCCTGGATTCGATTCCCAGCTTTGGTCATCAGCTCCGTGTACTTGGAGGGGGGTGTTAAATTTGCCTGAAAACCTGTAGTTCTGTGCGTAACTGTAATTATCAGGGTCGGAGGTGGGGTAGCTGCCCCAGGACTTGAAATGATGTACTATTCCGGCATTTGCCTGGTGGAATTGTGGAAAAACCTGGAGGAAACTATACACAGAGCAGCCGCTGTCAGCGCCGAGATTCGAACCCCCGATCTTCAGACATGCTGCAGCCCCCTGTCGTAGTCGTGGTGAGCAATTTAACGCACACGGTTGAAAATATATTAAAGTTGATTTGCTACCCTTTGGAATAAAGCTCCAAAATTATATTCTGGGAACATTAAGAAATTAGCTTCAATCTGTGTGTGAGAGTACGTCACAGCTGTACGATAAGAAGTGTCATCAACAGCTCGGCCAGTACTTAATGCTTTTTCAGTCCCGCCACCTTAATGACAGGCCCTTTTTCCCTGAATATAATTGCACACAGACTACTGTCTGGCTTTTTCTCATGCGCTCATATTACACGGCATATTTCGCCTGGTGTGAAGTTAGAAAGTAGAGGCCTCCTTGAGGAGCTTTCAAAGATAACCGACAACTCTTCCACAACTGTACGATCATACGTCTTAGAGGGTTTTGAATTTTGTCGAATACGCCCAGTTATTCATTCAAATATGCAATAGTTTTGATTATTAATAACAATTATCGTCTCTCTCATTTTGTCACAAATTAAATAGACGGCGGTACTAAAAATCTTACATTAAATGCCCTATAGTTAATATTTTATCACATTGCTACCGAAATTATTTAAATTAATTTTATTTAACTATTTTGTATGATTAGATTTAATTTGATTTTTTAAAATTGATTTGTTTTGTTTTGTTTTGTGTCTTTTGTGTTTTTGCTTGTTTTTAGTTTTGTTTTGAAATTTGTTGATATGTTGTTGTTTTTTTTCGTTTTTTTGTTTTGTTTCGTTTTGTTTTGTGTTGTTTTATTTTGTTTTATAAAAATATTGATAATTTTCCAAAAATGCTCAAAGAATTACAAAATTTCATCAAGAACAGGTTACCTGTAGCTAGTTGCCTATCTCATGTCCGATCCCAGAAATTTTCTACAGTCGAAATGTTGTCCTTGTGGAGTTGATCCAAACCGAATGTGTGGAGGGTGCTCTGTCGACAGTTGTCCAATAATTTGAGTTACGATCTGTAGGCGATCAGAAGAAGGATTGGTGAACAGAATTTACCTAATTCATCATTAAATGATCATATCGCTGTGAAAAAGGACATAACAGACTATAGACTAAACTCATAAACGTATTGCTTCCTTTTCGTAGATGCCGCGTATGCTAATTCCTAAGATATGAATCTATCCAACTCGTCACGAAAATGTTTCGATACATGTGAAATATAGTGTAGACTATATCTATCCTTCTTTTCAAAAATGATAGGTAGCGTGAATGTCATTTCCCCAGTATTAACTCCTCCAACACGTTAGGGAATACGCTGACAACAGTGAAATTTGGTGTTGTAGCCAGACGCACAATAGGCCTACTGTAGGCCTATATACCTTTTAAGGATGATCTTCTCAATAGTATAGTTAACCCTCGTGTTATCATATAAAATTAACACCTATGTGTCGACAGTATTTATCCTATCGCAGTGAAAGTTCATAAAATACGCTAGTATGATGAACTTAAATTTACTGATATATTTTAATAAATCTGGCATTCCTCAATTACAGATGGCATGCCTGAGTATTTTTAAATTTATATACTTCCATATTTTGTGCATTATTTAATAACAGGAACAAATTTTGTGAAAAATACTACCTTGCTGGTAATCTTCTGCCGCATGATTTTCTTGCTTACTTGTCATAAATAAGAGTTGTGCACTGAACTTGCCTAATTAATAGAAAATCTATTCATTTCAAGGAGGTGATTTGAGATGGAAAGGACCAGTAGAAGATATGATAATAGGCTATGCTAGTTCTTCACGGAGCTACTTGTCACATACACTGAGTATGTGTAAATCCATTTCCTTTTGCAATCAAGTGCATATAATAACTGGGTGTGGTACTGTAGGCGATCGGGTGAAGGATTGGTGAACTGGTTGTTCTAATTTACGGTAGAATTAACCAACTAAACGTCTTTCCGATTCATGTATCCGTAAACTGCCAGTGGTGGTGGATTTTTCAAACATTGACACAGTTTCTTAGGTCAGGTAATTACAAAAATGTGGTGATTCAAAACTTGGTGAAGGAAAACACTAATTATTTAAATAAATGTAAGGCTTTGAATCCTAAGAGTTGAAAATGAGACTAACCTTGAGAGCTAAATCATGACCAAACAAAGCCATAGGGCTTTGGTAGTTGTCTGCGTAGTATTCCATAGATACGCAAAAGAGTTAACAATAGACTTGAGCCATTATGATGCAATCAGTTAATGCATCTACCCTGCCGTAGTAGCTCGGGTTTTAGCCCCATGGGTGTCTTATTTTCAACTCATACCCGTCTAAAGCATGACTGCATCAAGAGAGGCTATAAGCCTACTGTAAATTATTTCTGTGTGTCTTGAATCTTAATGTAGTGGAATTCGTCTCTAGGTTATTGTAAAATGTAGTAAGAGAATTTCAGAAAATATAATTTTCGATGGGGAGATCGTTAAATAAACAGAAAATTATTAGAAATATTATTTTCGCCCATCATAAGAGGTGAGAAGAGAAGAGAATTATATTTCATTTTCGCTCTACTTGCAGAATGTAGAAATAAGGGAAAATTAAGGCAAGGGAGATAAAATCAAAAAGAGAAAGACACAAGAAAGAAGACTAGGCTAGACTGGCTGCGTGGCGCAGAGGTAACGTTCTCGTCCGCTGTTCCCAAAGCTGCAGGATCGAATCCTGGCTAGGTCAGTTGGCATTTAAAGACGCGCAAATTCAAGGGGGCCGTGTCAGTTGATTTACTGGCACGTTCAAGATCCCGTTCGATGCAAAATTCCGACACTTCGGCGTCCCTAAAAGCCGTAGTACGGTAGTTAAAATGGACGTTAAACCAGTATCACTACTATTATTATTCCTTAATTTTGGAATAAAGAAAACGTTGAATGTGTTTTTTGTTTGTTTGCTTGTTTGTTGTATGTTTTATTTTTCGCTACCTCCTTCACCTATATGAGAGAGAAAAGGAGAGTTAGAAGGGGAATGTATAGAAAGTAAACAGGAAGTTCCTCTAACTGATGTTTGTTCAACTATAACTTTCTTCTTCTTTTCTTCTTATCCCCCTTCGAATGACACATCTGATCCGTTAGCCGGCCACCAACATCACCAAAATCTTGACAACGCTGTGTCGACCACACCTGCGCAAGGACACGAATATGAAAGTGAAGAGTTGATCCCGGACTAGACTTCGGAGTGGACACGGAGTGATTGGAACCGTATGCAATTTATGAACGAATATAGGGGGAATAGACCGACATTAAATGACTTTATATTTGGTAATCAAAATTCCATCTGTTTGTCAACATCAGAACCACCCATCACGGCTCCAATAACACGTTTTAAAAGGCATCTTCAGAGTGTTTTGAAAATTATATTAAAATAATTATAACCTTTATTTTACCAAATTATTTGTAAGGATATCCATTTTATTTCATTTTGAATTGTTTCTAAAATTTCACATTTTACAAGATTAATTATCCATTAGATTGTATATTTTCATCGTTCTTATTCATTGTTTTTCTTGTTTCATCATTTCATACATACTGGCGACATAAATCACGACACGCATGTCATACGTTGTTGGCATGTTAAAGAGCCCATTTGAATTCAGTAGGCCGTGTTCATAATGACAAAACTAATCTCGGGATTTTTCGCAAACACGAAAGTTCCTCCTTTCTCTACTAGAAAGCGCTATAGTGTCAAGGAGCTTAGATATCTAACCTCCATGACTTTCATAGCGCTCCAAGGAACAACAAAAATCAACAAGAAGCTGCCTTATGAGCGTCAAATAACAAAGCTTGCACCCGGCACCTGAGGCCATACGATATTATTGTTATTGTTGTTGTTAGGTAGTCAGCCCGAAGGCTGGTTGGATCCTCAAAAGCACCGCCGTTACGTTGTGTGAGTAGATACCGACAAAAATCCAAGGCAGCGCTATATTGAGGCGTTCTAGGCAAGAAGAGGAGTGAGGTAGTTTGCCATTGCTTTCCTCACTGAGTCAGAACAGTAGTCCTAACCCTATGAGTAGAACCTTTCACAGCATCCACAGGCACTGACTGTGCCCCGAATGCCATTACTAAGCACCACCCATACCTCAGTAGCTTCCATATAATCACAGCCATGAGTGAGACTGAGACATCGGTGAAAAGCCACCTTTTACTCTAGCCTGTGCCAACAGACAAATGCAAATGTACTGTATTCATCAAGAGATGGCAAACAAGGCCATTATTATCCCGTATATATTTTACTTAATATCATTTCTCATTAGTTTTATAAAATTAATTTCTTAATGTTTAATTGTAATTTGCTGAAGGAGGTTTCATTGTTGGACGGAAACATGTACTGATTTGAATATGATTTGTATTGATTGGCGAAGCATTTTAGTTATATATTTTATTGAGTTGAGCCGTATTTGGAGGAGTTATTGGACAACATTGTTTTGATTGGCAATAACACGTTTGTTCGATACAAATGATCTAACTCACTAAAGTGCAAATGTCATTGTCGATAATGTAAGGAAGATTCCAACACCCCACAGTGTTTTATCTCGTGGTATGATTTCGAGCCACGTGCACCAGAAGAGAGCTTATGACAGTGTTAATGCAGATAAGAAACTACAATATTTCATTATTGTCATAGTCGTGCTCTAGATATCTCGGTCATCATCTTCAACACACCGATCTACTAACCGCCCAATAAGGAAGGAAAACACTTGTTCGTTTCTTGAGGTCTAACGAAAAGTATCCAGTTTGATCACTGATTGAGTCCACAAATACACTCTCAAGGTCAACTCGGTCTGCTGAAAAATTAAGAATAATATTATGCCATTATTATTATTATTATTATTATTATTATTATTATTATTATTATTATTATTATTATTATTATTATTATTATATGCTTGCCACGGTGGGTGAGTGGTTATCGTGTTGAACTACTAACCCCAAACTTGCAGGTTCGCTCCTGGCTGTGGTAAGTTTTTTTAAAGGCGACAAAAATCACGGGATGCATGACATACGCTTTTGCATGTTAAAGAACCCATTTGAATTCAGTAGGCCGTGTTCATAATGGCAAAATTAATCTCGGAATTTTCCACCAACACAAAGTTCCTCCAATCTCTACTAGAAAGCGCTATGTGTCGATGAGCTTTGATATGTAACCTCCTTGACTTTCATAGCGTTCCAAGGAATGACCAAATAAATATGCAAGCTGCCCTCTGGGCGTCAATTAACAAAGCTTGCACCAAGCACCCGAGGCCATACGATATTATTATTGTTATATTATTGGTATTATTAAATTCATGCCACCTCATGGTGTAGCAGCCAGTATTCTTGGATGTCACCCCTTAGGTTCGAGTGCAATTCCCATCTCTGCCAAAAAATTCAATTTTGGTATGAGTTTTTATCGGGGTTGACCTACACTCAGACTCGGGAGATAAAACTGAGAAGAGGTGGGTTCAATTCCAAACTCAGCCATCCCAGAAGTGGTTTTCCGTGGGTTTTCACTTCTACTTGGCCAAAATTTGGCTAAATTAATACTCGGCCACCTCCATCCCGTCGTAGCCTCAATTACTCACCCTACTATAGACACCACAATTAAATACATCGACGTACACCAAGCCAATGGCCATGATTTCCAAGTTTCTAAGTGAAAAATCAACACAGCCCACTTTCTCATAAAGTATTGAATAATTATGAAAAGTGTCAAAGAAGAGGTAGCGGACCACCCATTTAAAACTGCCTCTATCGGATGATTCTGTCTATCTACTGTAGTCCCGACATCCGCCATCGCCCTTTCGTCGCCTACAGTCATTATACTAATTAATTAAGCTATTTATTTATTTCTACCATCATTTAACTGCTTATTTCTTCTTGGTTCGTTGAGACCCCTTGAACCACCTGGTTTCTATCTCTGGCGAGCTTTCTACTTAGCCCAGTATTCCTTCACATTTGCACTATGGGTTGCTTTCATTTCCTGAGTCCACTTCACTCATTTATTTCACTTATTTATTTATGTTCGATTTTGGCCTACTTTGGACCACGGGATTAGTCCTTTTTTCTGTTCCCAGAAACTCTTCATCCTTTCACTGTGGATTCTTTTCCTTTCTTCCTACCAGTTGTTCTTGGCTCTTCTCCTTTGCTGCTCCTGGAACCCCTTGAATGCATCAATCGTACCTCGAAACAACTCTCTATTCCAGATTTCATTTGGACTGACCCCAACTTCCTCCATATCCTTTCTTATTTCATCTACCCATTTTGTAGTCGCTTTTGTCTTGGTGATGTAATTAAAGATCTTCTTCGTTAGTCGACTATCGCTCATTCTCGTAAGGTGTCCATAGAACTTCAAACTTCTCTTCCGTAGCCTATGGTATCTGTGATGTTTTCTGCTTGTTCGTAACGATCTTTGTTTCGCCTCTTCCGCCATGTACCATAATTTCCATTTTCGGGTCCTAAGATTTTACTCAAGATTTTTCTTTCTTTCTTCTCCAATTCCTCTAATTCACCTTTCTTGTTCAGTATCAAACATTCTGAACTATACAATCCCTCAGGCTTGACAACCGTGGTATAGTGTCTTATCTTCGCTCCGTAAGATATTGTTCTTTTGTTGTACCTATTCTGTACTAATTTATACGCCAATTCCATCTTTCTGATCCACCCTTTGTTTGCTGCATTATCCACTCCATTAGGCTGGATCCATTCACCAAATATTTAAACTTATCCGACCTCTTGATCTTCCCATATTTTGTTTCTAAGTGCTTTTCGTTATCATGTTTGTATTCCATGTATTCTGTTTTTTCATACGAGATCCTGAGTCCCGTTTTACCTGCAATTTCGTGTAATTTTTAAAGCATTATTTTAATTTCTTCTTTATTTTCAGCTAGCAATGTCATGTCATCCGCAAACGCTAAGCAATCAACCTTCACACCTTGCTTCTTTGTACCTAAACATATTCCTTCTATCCCTTCTTCTCTCATGGCATTCCTCCATGTTCTCATTATTTTTTCCAGGACAACGTTAAACAGAATCGGTAAAAGCCCATCCCCTTGTCTGTCTCCTGTCCAAATTTTAAAGGGCTCCGAGATTTCCCCCTGAAATTTAATTTTGGAATCAGTTTCTGTTAATGTTTGAATTATAATCGCCCTTGTTTTGCTATCAATTCCAATTATTCCAAAACATTGAATATGGTTTTCCGGTCTATGGAGTCATGCGTTTTTTTTTTTTGAAGTCAACAAACGCAACTACCGTATTTCTACTTCGTAAAGCTCTTACTCTCAAGATGATTTTCAAACTAAAGATCTGCTCCACACAAGATCTGCCCTTTCTAAAGCCTCCTTGATATTCGCCTATTTGATGGTCTACCTGAACTTCAACTATGTGTAATGGTGTCTTAGATAGCACTTTGTACGATATCGCTAGCAAGGATATTCCTCTGTAGTTGTTTGGATAGGTTCGGTCACCTTTCTTATAGAGTGGATGTATTAGGGCGCTTTTCCAGTCATCTGGGATAATTTCATTTTCCCAGATATCACAAATGAGGCGATGTAAGTTCTCCACAGCCGTATCTCCTCCAATTTTCCACATTTCAGCTACTATGCCATCTTCCCCTGGTGCTTTATTGTTTTTGAGATCCTTGATGATGTTTTTAATTTCTAAGAGGCTCGGTGGGTTGGACGGTGGATTTATACTCATTAGCTGCTCGAAATCCATCCCTTCTCTTGGCTCCACACAGTTTAGAAGTGTTTCAAAATATATAATTAGCCAAAATGTAACAATTCTCATTGTTACTCACGGCCAATGTACTGTCCTTTCTTTTGAAGCAAATACTTGGAGGTTGGTATTGTTGTAATTCATCCCTAAATCTAATATATAAAAGTGAAAGTCTGTATGTATGTATGTATGTATGTATGTATATATGTTGGTTCCGTATACAAATCTACACCGTTCCACCAATCTCAACCATATTTTGCATACATATAGTTTAGGACCCAGAAGGAACCGCTGGCTACATGAATTTTCGATAGTCTTTCTCATTCTTCTGATTTCGGCCCTTTTCCACTCAAAAACAGGCTAATCAAATCATAAAATATACTCATGAAGGAATGGCAAGGCAGATAGTTTCCATGGCAACATAGCTCAACTCGAGACACGGCCGTCTGGATGCCAATTGCGCTCTGCACTACCGGTATAGAAAATGAGGATCTTTACTTGAAATCCCGTTAGTTACTCAACTGCTCACACAGCACTGTCAACCGAGTATAGCATAACAAAGACTTGACACTATCTACTAGATATTTGTCAAATACCACTCATTCACTCACTCACTCACTCACACATTCATCACGAAATCTCAGAACCCACCCAACGGATTGGAATGAAATTTGGTATGCAGCTTACTCAAGGGCCGCAAACGCCCACTAAGAAAGGATTTTTGGATATTCAGGTTCTAAAGGGGTGTTAAGGGGGTAGACCTGCATTTCATCGAATAGCAATATCTCCCGATTGGTTTCACTGGGGGATGTGATACTCGGCACATAAACTCATCATTAAAAATAAGAAGACATGTGTCTGAGGGTTTTTCGATGTGGTGTATATTATGAGGTGAAAGGGGTGAAAAGTGGGGGTTGAAAGATTCCTAACGGAGCCTGTATCTCATAAACGACATAGGCGAGGAGTTTGAAACTCAGCGGGAAAAAATCAGCATAAAAAATAAGTAAATAGGTGTTTGACCGGTTTTTTTTTCATAAATCCAATTTAAGGGGCCTATGGCGAGGGGTGAAATTCTGTGTAAAAAAAAAAACAGGAAAGAAAGTGTCCTAACCGATTGACTCACTCGCTCTTCAAACTCAGGGGGAAAAACTGCTTAAAAATAAGTATAACTTATATGTGTTCGACAGTTTTTTTGATAAACCAAATTAAGGGGTTCATCGGGAGGGGTGAAATTCTGAAGAAAAGAATTGAAAGTAAATGTCCTGACTCACTCACCCACTCATCATCGCCCAGCCAAAAATATTGAAGTTGGAAACATGTCATTTTCGGGATATGTTCGTTGTATGTCAAAACCATACACTAAGGGAGGATTTTTGAATATTCAGGCTCTAAAGGGGTCTTAAGGGGGTTAAACCTGCATTTTATTGAATAACAATATCTCACGAGTGGTTTCATTTGTGGATGTGATACTCGGCATATAAACTAATCATTAAAAATAGGCAGACATGTGTCTAAGGGTTTTTCGATGTGGTGTATTATTATGAGGTGAAAGGGGTGAAAATTGGGGGTTGAAGGATTCCTAACGAAGCGTGTAGGCCTATCTCCTAAACGACATAGGCGAGAAATTTGAAACTCGGCGAAAAAAAATCAGCTTAAAAAATAAGTAAGTCGGTGTTCCACCGTTTTTTCATAAATTAATTTAAGGAGCCAAAGGGGTGGGGTGAAATTCTGGGGGGGAAAAGGAGAGAAAGTGTCCTAACTGACTGACTAACTCACTCAATCATCAAACTCAGGGGAAAAAGACAGCTTAAAAAATAAGTTAATAGGTGTTCAAGCGTTTTTTCATCAATCCAATTTAAGGGGCCCATGGGGAGGGGTGATATTCTGGTAAGAATAATTGAAAGAAAATGTCCTGTCTGACTCACTCACTCGTCACGCCCAGCGAAAACTATTAAAGTTAGAAACATGAAATTTTGGGAATATGTTCGCTGTATATCGAAAACGTCAACTAATGAATGATTTTTGTTATTCGGGGTTTAAAGAGGTGTTAAGGGGGTAAACGTGCATTTCATTGAATAACGATATCTCATGAGTTGTTTCTTTGGGGATGTGATATTCGGTATATAAGCTAATCATTAAAAGAATCAGACATATGTCTAAGGGTTTATCGATGAGGTGTATATTACGAGGTGAAAGGGGTGAAAATTGGGGGTTGAGGGATTCTTAACGGAGCGTGTATCTCTTAAACGACATAGGCGAGAAGTTTGAAATTCGGCGGGAAAAAACAGCTTAAAATATAAGTAAATAGGTGTTCGACCGTTTTTTCATAAATCCAATTTAAGGGGCCCTTGGAGAGAGGTGAAATTCTGGGGGGAAAACAGGAAAGAAAGTGTCCTAACTCACTCACTCATCAAACTCAGGGGGGAAGAACAGCTCAAAAATAAGTAAATAGGTGTTCGACCGTTTTTTTTTCATAAATCCAATTTAAGGGGTTCATGAGAGGGGTGAAATTCTGAAAAATAATTGAAAGAAAATGTCCTGACTTACTCACTCATCATCCCCCAGCCAAAATTATTGAAGTTAGAAACATGACATTAAGGGGCTATGTTCGTTGTATGTTGAAAACGTCCACTAAGGAAGGAATTTTGGATATTCAGGTTCTAAAGGGGTGTTAAGGGGGTAGACTTGCATTTAATTGAATAACAATATCTCCCGAATGATTTCCTTTGGGATGGGATACTAGGCATATAAACTCATCATTAAGAATAAGAAGACACATGTCTGAGGGTTTTTCGATGTGGTGTATATTATGAGGTGTATGTGTGAAAAGTGAATGTTGAAGGATTCTTAACGGAGCAAGTATCAAAGACAGAGGCAAAAAGTAAGAATCTCAGGGAGAAAAATCAGATTGAAAAAGTAGTAGATAGGTGTTCGATCGTTTTTTCATAATCCAATTTAAGGGGCTCATGGAGAGGGATGAAATTCTGGGGAAAGAAGTCCACTAAGGAAGGATTTTTGGATATTCACTCATCATCCCCCAGCAAACCTATTGCAGTTAGAAACTTGAAATTCTGGGGATATGTTCGTTGTTTGTCGAAAAAGTCCACTAAGGATGGATTTTTGGATATTCATGTTCTGAAGGGGTGTTAAGGGGGTTAAACTTGCATTTCATTGAATAACAATATCTCACGAGTTGTTTCATATGGGGATGTGATATTCGGCATACAAACTAATCATTTAAAATAAGCAGACATATGTCTAAGGGTTTATCGATATGGTGTATATTATGAGGTGAAAGGGGAGAAAATTGGGGGTTGAAGGATTCTTAACGGAGCGTGTACTGTATCTCTTATTCAACATAGGCGATAAGTTTGAAATTCAGCGGAAAAAGCAGCTTAAAAATAAGTAAATAGGTGTTCGACCATTTCTTCATAAATCCAATTTAAGGGGCCCATGGGGAGGAGTGAAATTCGGGGGGGGGGGGACAGGAAAGAAGGTGTCCTAACTGATTGACTTACTTACTCACTTATCAAACTCAGGGGGAAAACAGCTTTAAATAAGTAAATAGGTGTTCGACCGTTTTTTTTTCATAAATCCAATTTAAGGGGTTCTTGGGGAGGGGTGAAATTCTCAAATATTAATGAAAGAAAATGTCCTGACTGACTCACTCACTCATCATCGCCCAGCAAAAATTATTGAAGTTAGAAACATGAAATTTTGGGGATAAGTTCGTGGTATGTCGAAAACGTCCACTAAGGAAAGAGTTTTGGATATTCAGGTTCTAATGAGGTGTTAAGGGGGTAAGCGTGCATTTCATTGAATAACAATATCTCATGAGTGGTTTCATTTGGGGATGTGGTACTTGGCATATATACTAATCATTTAAAATAAGCTGACACATGTCTAATGGTTTTTCGATGTGGTGTATATTATGAGGTGAAAGGGATGAAAAGTGGGGGTTGAAAGATTCCGAACGGAGCGTGTATCTCTTAAACGACATAGACGAGGAGTTTGATTTTCTCCGAGTTCCAATCACCTTAAAAATTAATAAATGAATAAATAATTAAAATAAGTAGATGTTCGACCGTTTTTTTTTCATAAATCCAATTTAAGGGGCATATGGGGAGGGGTGAAATTCTGGAATAAAAACGACCACTAAGGAAGGATTTTTGGATGTTCACTCTCATCGACCAATCAAAACTATTGAAGTTAGAAGAAGGGGATATGTTTGTTGTGTGTCGAAAATGTCTACTAAGGAGGGATTTTTGGATAGTCAGGTTCTAAAGGGGTGTTAACGGAATTAAACCTGCATGTCATTGAATAACAATATGACACGACTATGACGCGAGCGAAGCGAGGCTAAAATGAGATGGTGTGTGTCTGTGTATTACTCAATCACGCAAGAACCACTGGTCCGACTTACATGAATTTTACATGAAAGTAGCTGATTTAACTGGTTAACATATAGGCTACTTTTGATTTCAATACTTTGCACTATGGCGACCATTTTAGTGACGTCACTACACCCTTTGGTTTCAAACTTTCATATTTCCATTTCAAATAAAAAGTGAACGCTAAGAAATAGCAAACTTTTGATGGCATATACGAGGTTTAAAATTACATTTTCTATCCGAAAGGTATCTCCAACGGTTAGCGAGTAAAACCTAAATTTGTGCTATAAAACACGGTCAACGCCGAACGGTGTAGTTGGACAAAATGTTCCATCCTTAATCTCCCTCTGCGCAGCACCTCGCCTATCCCCTGTTTTAACTGTCACTTTCACATTTTAATTTATTTATGACGCGTAGCGAAGCACGGGTACTTCAGCTAGTGTCTTATAAAATTCGCGGGTATTATTTTTCTTAAAATCTTCTTCTATAGTTTCCAACCGGCTTCTGTCATACAGTCTCTTTTCTCCTCTGATGATCTTGGCAGTATCTTTCCTTTGTTGCTTGAAGACATTCCAATGTTGTTCTGTGCGGTTGGAGTGCCACCTATTCCACGCCTTTAGTCTCATATCAAGAGCATCATCGCATCTTTTGTTCCACCATCTGTGTTTCCTTTTTCGTTTCCGTTGCCCTAAGTTTTCAGCCGCTCTTGTTAACGATTCTTTCATTTCTTTCCAATGGTTTATCTGTAACTTGGAAAGTATTTCTTGATACATATTTTTGTTTTGCTGGAGAATTTCTGTGTCAATCCTAGTTTTCCTTTGACATATGCGTCGCTGTCTATTCGGTTGAAATTTTACTTTGATTTCCGACAATTTGTCTGTGTCAATGTTAAAACTTTTTCGTACTTTGACATTCAGAATCTCGCGACTGTTTCCAGTTGTAATTGCAACGTGATCAATTTGAAATTCGCCTAATAAAGGATTTGGGGAGATCCATGTCTTCTTTTTCTTAGGGAGAGCTTTGAAATATGTAGACGTAAGTTTGCGATTGAATTGGTTACAAAAAGCAATTAACCTTTCTCCATTTTTATTTGTTCTTTTATGGGCTGGGTAATCTCCAACAATCTTATTGTATTTCTTTTCTTTTCCTATCTGGGCGTTGAAATCGCCCATCAAGATTTTCACATTCTCGTAGGGGATTTTAGAAGTTTCATTTTCAAGTATTTCCCAGAAATCTTCAACTTTCTCCTTGTTCCTTTTGTTGTCTTGGCTTATGGGAACATGTGCATTGATGACCGTGTATAATTTGTTTCGAGATTTGAAGGATAAGAACGATATTCTCTCTGACGGTGAACTGAAGTTTACTATCGAATTCACTATAGTTCTGTTGACCACGAAAGCTGTTCCTAAGATTAGCAGTCTCCCTTTTGAAATGGTATGACCTGGTTTGCCTTTATATATTCTAAAACCAGCCGACTCTATCGTATTTTCATCCAGATATCTTTATTCTTGTACTGCCAGAATGAGTATGTTTCTTTTCTCCAAAATGGAAGTCAGTTGTTTCAACTTCCCTACTTGACAGAGAGTATTGATGTTTAATGTTCCCAGCAGATATTTTCGCTTAGGTCTTATCTTCTGTAAGTAGGTTCCAGGAAGCTCCGACTCTTCCTTACATGACGTTCCAGGCTCTCCAGAATCCAAAGGCCTAGTTGCACCACTATTCGTGGTGGGGGATTTCCGTTTCCGGCTGCCCCCTGGAGTAGTTTCATTTGAAGACGGTTTCATCATGTCAACTGTTGAAGTCATTGGGAAAACAGGATATCCTGTTTTCGAGGGTAGAACTGAGGTTGTAAGCCCCAGAGCCCTTTTCTCTCGGGGCAGGTCCCCAAGCCTTTAAGAATCCCTTCTCTACCCACAAGGCAGTGGTTTGCCTACTCATACGAAACCCCTGAGTAGAGGGTTGCCTCTTCCGCCATCTACACCGTACCAAAGTCCATCTTCTCCGCTGTAGATACCGTTGAGATCTTAACCGTTACCCTGGCACGGGGCCCAGAGCATGGTACTATCAGCCGGAGCCAGCTGACCCAAGGTTTATTTGAGAGGTGTTACTCCTCTAACACTCACCCTTGGTCCTGGCTTGTGACAGGCAGTGCCTGGCTTCCCTACATTGGGTCCAGGTTGGCGGGTTTTATTTATTTATTTATTTATTTATTTATTTATTTATTTATTTATTTACTTATTTATCTATTTATTTGGGTATCTCTCAAGTTGTTAACAGAGTCTATTTTCTATGGTCCTGCCTCTACAAAATCACGATTTGTACCGCTGTAGCATGTGAAGGAACATTCGTGGACTTTTTTTTTTTCAAAACTGAATATCTCCAAAAATTATTATTATTTCTTTATGGTTGCTTCAGTAACATTTGCCCTAGCTGCATTGGATAGTAAAATATTTCTTGATCAAATGTTAATATTTCCCATTGATAAGGCTGTGAGAAAACATGCTTTTCGTTCAGATCTAAATATATCCATCACTTATAGTCTACGTAATATATTGCACCATAATGAATATTTTATTTTAAATTAAGGCATTTAATTTCTAATTGTAGACTACCTATTAACATTATGTTCAAAATAAATATCACGAATTAGGATAAATATCCATTAATTTTTGTTCAAAACTCAAGATATCGAATCCTTTTTATCAATAAGTTTTATGTACTATATATAATTTGGTGCACTTTTGGTGATAGTATGGTGCTCTTTCTAGCTATCATTCAAACTACATGTTACTCTATTTAGATAATCCTGTCTGAAGATATACGTTTTTCCTCTCTCCTGTAAAATGTATGATTGTGGAGATATTCAGTTTAGAAATCAAGCTCCTCATTCTTCCTTGATATTTTGCATGGTCATTTTGGGAGCATCAGACCTTTATTTCGGAGAAGAAACTTGCCTACACTTGTAGACGAGATGTGCACATGCACCGTGGTTTAAACGTATTATATTTACGGTTAACTACGTTCACTTAAGCATATCAAAGCAGCATGGTTTCGTCGTATTATAAGTGTGGTATTTGGATATTTTTCTATCCGTTCTTGCTTCCAAGCCTGCAATAGATTGAAGTTAGGCTGTTATTTTTCAGATGTTTTGCTGTTTTCATTGATGGTTATTTTGGTGGCGCTAACTTAGGGTTTGGAGAAAAGAAATCCAATTTCCTCTCTTTTCATGTTTCATAGGACGTTTGCTTGGAGCAGAAATACGAATTTCCCAATACAGTATTGCCTTTTGAAGTCAATTTTGGAAAACATCTACCAAATCTTTATTCAACTATTTCAGACATTTCTTTGACACTCATTGCAGACAATTTGTATTTATATGCAGGTAGATTATGTCACAAAGTACTGCACCGATCTACTTGATATTTCAGAGTAGCCTATATTTTATGCATATGTATATTAATCTGAATTAGAACAAGATGTTCGGTAAAGAACATATAGCCTACTTTCTCCTAAATGCACGGGTATTGTTATAACTCTTTGTCCTTTTCAAGTAGTATGATTGAATGTTGGTTGTAGTAGCTTGTTGAAATACAACGTGCTATAGGGATATTAAACATGAATATGAGGTGCCCTCTGCTAGTGCTAACTCTGTACCAAATTTCGTTCAATACGGTTTCACCGTGTTTGAATTGATAGGGGGAATCGATTTGCACACATACTTGGCCACCATCTGCAAACTATTGGGCTGATGTTCTTGCAGTTTGGTCTGAATATGTTTCCTCTGTACTGGCTTTCACCCCTAAGTCATATTGCACCACCTGACTTACGTAGACAAAACTCTCTCTTGAGGGAATATCAAAAGATAATTTCCACTCCAAAGCTTCCAATTCATTGTGACATACCTACAGTAAAGATAAGTCGCTTGAAATCCCGCCGACCACCCATCCTAACAGCGGAATATCTACAATTAAATACTTTTCAGATTGACAACAAGTGGTCTGAGGTATGGAATAATTTATTCCATGAGAAATATGGAAACTTCATTGATCCTATCAAGAAACCAGCTGGCATGGAACTACCACGCCATACATGGAAATCACTCAACAGAATTCGAACGGGACATGGGGTCTGCACAGACAGCCTATACAAGTGGAATAAGGCTTCCTCACCTCAGTGCGACTGTGGTTTTGGAAGACAGACCATCCAACATATCGTGGAGGACTGCAGCCTTCGAGCCTATCATGGGAACCTCAAAGACTTTCATGATGCAACGCAGCCTGCCCTAGACTGGATTTCCAATTTAAATCTTACCTTGTAAATTTGAACTTTTTATTTATTGAATATGTGTCTCCTCATTAAAATTTATTTTAATATTGTTCTTTTAGGCTAAATACTAATGTATATGTTTAATGTGTTCTTTAGCTTGTAATTATGTAACCATGCCATACGCTAAATAAATAAATCCCACATAAAGATATGGTGTTGCAAAATTTGGTGGAGACTAGATTATTAGGTTGGTCGTAATTACATTTTAGCTTTTAACATTTGGGTGGCCGCGATTACGTTATGTCAAGATAGCGGTGATATAAAACATGACACTGAGGTGCCCTTTGCTAGTGCTACCTCTGTACCAAATTTCGTTCCATTCGCTTTCACCGTGTTCGAATTGATAAGGGAAATCGATTTTCACACAAAGATGGCCGCCATCCGCAAAATATTAGGCTGATGACCTATTAGTTTGGTCAAAGGATGCTCCCTCCATAAAGGTATGTTGTTGATAAATTTGCTAGAGATCAGATGATTAGGTTAATCGTAATTTGATTTAAGCTTTGAACATTCGTGTGGCCGCCATTACGTTTCAGTCAAGATGGCGGCGATATAAAACATGACACTGAGGTGTCCTTTGCTAGTGCTACCTTTGTACCAAATTTCGTTTAATTCGCATTCACCGTGTTCGAATTGATAGGGGGGGACAGACATTCAGAGTACACACACTCACACACACACAGACACACACACACACAGACACACACACAGACTCACACACACACATACACACACACAGACAGACACACTTTTTTCGCCCTGTGTTGATCTCATAAGTCTACTTTCATTTTTTGCAAAAATCGAAAGTAGGCTAATAATACCTGCAGTATTTAAGTACATTGAGAAAAATCCATTACCTATATAACAGAGACTTTCTTTAAACTATTCAAAGAAAAGTGTATATACGGTATAATAAGTTTTATGTTCGACGATGTCGAAATATAAATATTATATGTCAGAAATCTGTATCATAATGAGGGTCATTATAACACTATTTTTCATTATGAAATAGTTTATCCCACCAATCAGAGCTCAAGAAACAGTTGTGTGACCAATTAGGTAAGGATAGATTCGCATCTGCACTGACTTCCACGGCCTTCTATTTTAAATTGCACTGCGTGGCTAGTGTCATAATGGGGTATTTGAGGTGGCCATGGTCAAATACAAGGTATTCTTTGCGTCCCATGCGCTCTGTTCAGTACATAAAACTGGCGAAATCTCGACACATATTTATGAATATTTATGTTCGAATAAAATATAGTTATAATTATCGTCGAACATAAACAGTCGTATGCAACTCGCCTATATTGGTAATTAAGACACTCGTATGGAAATTATAAAACTCGCTTAGCTCGTCTTATAAACCTACTCGTGTCTTAATTATTGTCATTATAGGCTCGTTGCATAATGTACTATAAAGAACTAGAGCCATGATTCTAGATGGGATTGAAATCTATAAACTCTTCTTTAAGTGTAATAATAACCCCTGGCACTACAGCCCGTGAAGGGCCTAGGCCTACCAAGCGACCGCTGCCCAGCCATTTGGCCTGCAGCTATTGGGGTGACGCGTGATCAGCGCATCGGGTCCCCTCGGCCGTTAACCTTGGTTTTCGTGATCGGGGCGCTGCCTCACTCTCAGTCAGCTACTCAATTGTCCTCACGAGGCTGAGTGAACCCCGTTCCAGCCCTCACGTCAGTTTCTAAAATCCCTGACGGAGCCGGAAATCGTACCCGGGGCCTCCGGGTGAGAGGCAGGTGCGCTACCCTAACACTACCGGAGCCGGATTATTTAGTGTATTTAGTTATAATTTCAACTTTATTAGTTAGGTCATAAAAGTACCTTTTGCTTAATATTTTGTTCTTAAGAATGTATTCTTTGTAATGGTGGTAACAGTGAAGGGTAGGTCTATTGCGTTTTCGGTAACGTTACTATTTATCTTAAAACTGAAGATTCACACACCATGTTAATACATTTTCAAACCAATTGAATCAGTAGTTTAGGTGGTAGGAGCATATTAAGAAATGGAATTATTTTGTTCATCTATTCGGTTAGCACCACCATATGTCATAGCAGATTTGTATCATAAGGAGGATATTAAACCGTGAAAAGCTTATCCCCAGTAATGCATTTGCAAACGCTGCAGAACGAAAGGAAAATGTTGTTAGGTTTATATCTTTAGTTTCAGTTTGGTATTTCAGTGGTGCATCATGCACCTGTATCACTCCCCATGATCATATTTAATACCCCATTTCATAGGCTACCTTACCAGACGTCTGGAATTAATTTCATAGTCGGAGAAGATTGGAAATAAAATGACAAGGGATTTATTAGTGGCTTGTTCTGCCGGAACACTTGTGATTCTCTCAAGTAGCGTGTTTCGTGCTCCACCACGCACTAATCAATAATTTAAAAAGCCGTTTGATTCCGTGTTTCCAGCTGTCATCTCCATTAAGCATGAACGCACCGCATCATCCATCACTCCGTTATAAGAAGCCATGCAAGGAATATTTATAGAGGAGCATCGGGCCGCTCCGTTTTAGCGCTGTCAGTGGCGGGGGCTTCCCCGATCTCCCACCAGGGGGCTCTCCCGGCGATAGGAACCACTTTGTAGCCTCGCCATGGGGCCACGTTTATTAGATTAGTCCAATCAGTTATCTTGAATACCAGATACTCATCCGCGTCTCTCAACGGAACGTTTTTGATTCGATTTACCATCACGGGGAGTGTGGGGGTGAATTTTAAACGCAACTTCAACAGCGAATACAGAATAAGAAGAGAGTCGTGATTCTTTAGTGGGTAAAGTTAAGATGGTTAATAATTGATTCCCACGTGTATTTCCAGGCCGCGAATGTGTCTCAGTAGGTAACGGCACGCTATTGCTGCATTCTATGTCGCCCGTGGTGGCATATTGATTGATAGTAGCTATTCCGGTTCTCACGGCTCATGGATTTCCAGCTATATCAAAACACGCAGAGGATTCTGTTGGACAGGCACGTAGGAATTTCACAGCTCATCAGTTATCAGCTCTGCAGAACTCAGAAGGAATTGCACGCTATGCTGAACAAATATGCTTGCTCTAGGATAACTTGGTACAGAGCAGAGGTCTTTCACCTTTACTTAATCGAGGAAGAGAGCCAGGCATAAATGCAGGGCTCCCTAGGCCAGTGATGAGCAAATTATATCCCACGGGGCAGATGTAGACTATTTGATTGGAGTAGAAGTGTGAAACCATGGCAAACCACTTCTAGGATGGCTGAGATGGCAATAGCCTAACGCACATCTATATGACTATGCCTAACGAGGCTTGATGTACCCCGTTCCAGCCCTCAGACCACAATGACATTTTAACAGAGCTGGAATCGAACCCGGACATCAGGGGTGACAGCCAAGAATGTTAGTCACTGCGCCACGAGGTGGTAAAAATAACAGTTTCATCACTATTTACAAAGACACGCCGCCTCGCGACGTAGCCGAGCTCGTTAAATCACGCACCATGACCGCGTGGGCAGTAGCTGCAAGTACGGAGATTGTATGCTTGAATCCCGGCACTGACAGCGGCTATCCTGAGTGTAGTTGTGCCACATCCCTCCAGGCAATGCCGGGTAGTAGACCTACCGTATGTCAAGTCCCGGGGCACCTACCTCATCCCTGTCCCTAATACACCTACAGACATTACTACAGTCATCACATAAATACAGGTTATCAGAAAGAGTCAACACACACCCAACTACACGGTTCTGATGACCAAGATGTCGCAAGCCTCTAAATTGAATTAACAACAAACAAAGATATACCATTTCAAAGTCGTTTGCGGAGAATCTCAAATGACTGTTCCTAGCGGAATAACGATCATCAGTTTGTAGTCTATTCTTGTTAGTGAGCATGTGAAATGAGTTTCGAGCAGTCTGCTGTCCGTCTAGAAACACTCAGCGTGTCCTTGAACCTGATCTTCATGTGTAGGCCTAAGCTAAAACACGTCACTTTCGTCATAACAACTTCATGTAGGAGTAGTTGAAGGCCGCATCCCGTTGTACACTTATATCATGCAAAATAATATTCACCTATGAACAGACTATGTAATATCTTCAACAATGTTGTTCAAAGAAATAATGCCATAGATTTCAGTACTTCCTTGGCAGTATTTTTAATGGCATTTCTAACCACTCTCCATAAATAATGTCTCAAACCTTGCAAATTGTAAATCATGAATTCTTACACTGTGTCATCCTACCTAGTGTAAATATAGATCTGTAGCTCATGTATACGCCATACGATAAATAAATAAATCCTACCAAGCCAACTTTGTATTACATTTGTATTATTTGTATTATATTCCTTTAATCTTACACTTAGTTATTTTAATTAGTTTTATTTAGTAACTGTTTAGTTAAGTTAGTATAAGTTATAAGATAACATACTGTGTAATCTTTATGCCACTGTAATTGGGATGAAAATCCTGTTGTGCGCAAATAAATAAATAAATAAATTGTCCATCGTATTTATAGCCATTTTACCGCCTTCTGTAGAATTATTAAAGAATGCTTTCCAGAAGGTCAACACAATGTATGTCCAATTATATTTGGCGGGAAAACAAATATTTATACACCCCAACATGAAATAAATATTACGCGAGATATTTATCTCAAAATACACGCTTTTGTGTACAAAATGGGGGAGGGAGTATTTAATTTATGACATGTTTCGATCGTCAATCAATCATCAACATATCCTGCTCACTTAGGCTTAGATAATGTACAATGTTTATGTATTACACTTATGCATAAATATATTTACAATAGATTAAAAAACTTGTGTAACGTGTCAATAATATCTGTAAATAAGATTGACACGTTAAACCAAGTTTCACAAACTAGCATTAGTACTATGTTAAAAAAGAAAAGGAAGGATAATTTATACGAATGAATTCATTTTTAGCCCAAACTTTGATTATTAATGCTCTCAACTTAAATAGCAAATATCATGAAACTATCTATAAGATAATGTCTACTTTACAATACAAATTTCTTCTATCTATCACCCACATGTCTCGGGTGTTATCAGCCTTCATCAGTCATTAGCAGCATACACACTCTTCAATATATTCGATCTTAAAAACACACAATCGCCTGTATGTTAACAAAATTGTACAAGTCAAATGGCGTCAACGCCGTAATATCAGAGATAAAATTCTTAAAGATAGGCTTTGAATCCGGGAGACACCCTTTGTCATACTTTATATACACTTATGCTGATGAAAAATTCTTATTTTTCTTTTTCTAATCTTCCATGACGCATCCCATTAGAAATTGCCACCTGATTATCCCAAAGAGTCACTTGCCTAGAATACGTGAATGTCTTTTTTATGACTTGTTGCTCTAATTTTTTTATGTCATCCACTGTTGAATTTTTGTAATCCCACCATCGCAGGATGGCCAGAACATGGCCAAGGTCATGGACATACGTAAGTATCGTGAAATTCAGCTATACTCAACTGACGCATGACCAATCATACAGATATCAAATAAATTGTTACTTCAGTGATATGAAACGAATCCAAATCGTTTTTTTTTTTATTACAGGAAGAGTGCAGCAGATGCCTAATATAATTTACACAAATGGCCTATTTACGTCATAGTATGTTCTTGGCAAGACGATGCCCTGTTATATTTTCATGCGACTGTCAGGTCTCGGCGCTGTATTCTGTTACAGAAGAGGTTGACATCCAGGCATATCGACCGCCCTCCGTGTAGTGACAGTTCTGATACCCAATATCCCATCCAATAGCTCGAGATGGGAGCGATAAGGCTGCGGTGGAGGTTCCCACGGCCTGATATTCTCTACCCAATGCATTCATAGTCCATGATGATGATGATTATTATTATTATTATTAAATTATTATTATTAATGGGAGTGGAATGGACGACTGTGTTTCGATTCCCGGTGGCAACGGGAGTAATCTTCACCTGAAAAGTCATGTAGAGACAGGAAGAGCATCCAGGCTACAATTTCTACCCAAATTCACATGAGCCAAGTTTGATTCAAGTAGTTCTAATAATGAGTACATTATTATTATTATAGTTTATTGTTTGACAACATTATCACGGCAAATACCGGCTACATTTTCTTTTACAGCCTGGTTCGGCCTTAGCAAGGAACCATCTGTACTGAGATAATTACTATTACACTGTTCAGAGACTTCACATCCATGTCGTGCCCGCATTCTTCACGAGTCTGCTTCATTTGTAGGATGAGCTAAATTCCCATCTGGATCATTGAGCTTTGCTGAGCATTCGGCCAGGGCATTGTCACCAAGGAACTTCCTAACAATATGGCATGTGTTTAACAGAACTGCCTTCTGAAGTTCAATATACATCTGCGGGTGCAGATTCAATATTGATAGACTACTATGGAGAGTTTTCGGTATAACACCAGTACACGATACAATTATTGGGATGGTAGTCACCGAATCAAGTTTCCACATCTGCTTTACCTCAATTGCCAGCTCTGTGTACTTAGATATTATAGTAGCAGCTGTTGTTTGGATGTTTTGAGTGTTGGGACATGCGATATCTATCAGTAATGCCTCTTTGTGTACTTTATTGATGACAATGATATCTGGCCGGTTGTTACTGACTGCGACATCTGTCACAACTCCTCTGTCCCAATAGAGCTTGTGTGTGGCATTTTCGAGTACTGCAGATGGTGTGTATTTCCAATAGGGGACGGAGCTTTGAAGAAGTTTGTACTTCAATGCCAGTTTCTGGTGGATAATGTTGGCAACTTTATCGTGTCGATGTTTGTAGTCAGTGTTGGCAAGGTGGGAACAACCTGATATGACGTGTTGAATGGTTTCACTACATTTGCCACAGCGGCGACATTTCTCACTCTCTGTTGCTGGATCTTTTATGATAAATTTCCGATAGCTTCGAGTAGCAACAACTTGGTCTTGGATAACTACAACAAATCCCTCTGTTTCCGGAAAGAAGACCGAGTGGGTCAGCCATGCGTGCGACGCTAACTTGTCGATGTGAGGTTGGTCCAACTCATGTGGAAACTTCCCATGAAGCGCCTTCTGTTTCCAATTCCCGATCTTGTATTCAGTAGTTTTCATTTCTTTTACTGGTGGATCTAAAGATGACAGATGGAGCGGTGTGTAATTATCATCAGCTGAAGATACAGAGTGATGGAGAGGGGATGTTTCTCCTTTGTTGTGGAAAAATGCACGCAGAGTTGTCACTTGTTTTGTATGAAGGTTCATGATGTCTATCAGTCATCTACCACCTTCAGACCGAGGTAAAGTCAGGCGCTCTGTTGCTGATTTCGGATGGTGCATACGATGGCGTGATAAAAGCACCGATGTTTTTCGTTGCAGATCGTGCAGTTCAGTTTGAGTCCACCTGATTATACCAAAGGAGTATGTAACTACGGGCATTGCAAATGTGTTAACTGCCTTAATGATATGTTTAGCGCTAAGTTTTGAAGAGAGAATACTGCGAAGCCGTGAAGTATACTGCTCAGTTATGTTCTTCTTGATATCACCGTGTCTGAGACGGGTACTCTGGGCGAACCCAAGATATTTGTACAATGCGCCTTCCTCCAACGGCTGAATACTTCTTTGTCCCTCTCCAACAGGTATTCCTTGTGCAGAGTGCGAGCCTCTAATAACAGTCTGTGTTCTGCACTTATCAAAACCAAACTGCATATGGATATTTGAAGAAAAGCTCTGAGTGATAGAGATAAGATATTGTAGAGGCACTTTAGTTGATGCATACAGTTTAATGTCATCCATGTAAGGAAGATGGTTCATCCTGTACGCTTCACCATGATTACCCTTAATACTAAATCCGTAGTTGCTACTGTTCAGGATTTGCGAGAGAGGATTCAATGCCAGACAAAACCAGAGTGGGCTTAGCGAGTCTCCTTGGAAAATTCCTCGGCGAATCGGTATTAATGAAGATGTTAAACGAGTGCCACCCACTGTAAGTTGGAGGGCAGTGCTCCATGAAGCCATTGCGCCCTTCAGGAAGTTCACTATAATAGGGCTGACCTTGTAAATCTCCAAGCTCTGTATAAGCCATGTATGAGGCACGGAATCGAAAGCTTTTTGGTAATCAATGAAGCAGGCATAAAGATTTCGTGATCTACGACAGGCCTGCTCTAATGCCACGGCATCAATAGTGAGCTGTTCCTTACATCCTTGAGAATTCCTTCTGCAACCCTTTTGCTCCTCTGCGAGAATGGCGTTTTCCTCACAATGCGCACGAATTCGGTTAGCAATAATGGATGTAATGATCTTATAAAAGTTTGGCAAGCAGGTGATGAGGCGATATTTAGATGGATTTGTGATTTTAGAGTCCTTTGGCTTGAGATAGGTTAACCCTCTGGCTAGGAAAACTGGAAATGCAGCAGGATTTTCCAGAAAACATTGTATGTGAATAGCCAGTAAACGGTGGGTACATGTGAGCCTTTTATAGTAGTAATTATGGATCCGGTCAATTCCAGGTGCTTTCCAATTCTGTAGGCAGCTGATGACCTGGCGTAGTTCCTCAACATCAACGTCTGTATGTGCCATTTGATTTATTCGTCTGGTAGCATTCTCTATTTCCTTCAACCACGGAGCTTCATTGTTGTGTTCTTCCGGCCTAGACCATATTGATGACCAGTAGTCGGTAACACTCTCCGCACTGGGTCCTTCTGGAGAATCATTCTGAACTTGAGGTGTCTTTTTCAGGTCTTCATAGAACTTTCTCTCATTTCTCTTGAAGTCATTGTTCTGTTTCTTCCGTTCGGTAGTGTTCTGGTATCTCTTAAGACGCTTAGAGAGGGCTGCAAGTTTTTGTTTATAAGTATCAAGTACTTCTGTTATCACTGCGTCCTCGGGGATCTGAAATTCTTCTAGTGAGGAGTCCATCATGATCCTCCGTATGCGGTTGTTCAGACGTCTACTTCTCACTCCACTCTTATACTGTTGCAGTCTGTTCACATTCTGGCGTAGTTGTTCAATGCGTTGTTTTAAACGTTTTGCCCATGGTGGATCACTGGGTTTCCATGCAGCAGGCTGTTGGTTTGGAGGGCGTGGCCTACCCCCATTAATTCGTACTGAAGCTAGTGCTGCACAATAGATAGCAGTATGAACCTCCATGAAAGATTGGTGTTCTTCTAAATAGTTGGGAAGTACTGTATCGTTCAGTTCTTTCAACACCATGGCAAACTTGCGGGAAGACTGCTGCCTCGGAAGTATAGGACGTTGGGTAGGGTCAGTACCTGCATATTCAAGCAGAGCTGAATTAAATTCGTCTGGGATCTTGGAATGGTGGCTTGTTTCCCCATTATGAAGTTCATTTACGTGAGTCGATTCATTCAGGGAGACCTCATTATCAGTATTTATTTGGCTAGTTTCACCACTTGCAGCTGAGGGATATAGTTCATGAGATATCTCCTGTCTGATTCGATCCAGAACAGGGTCGGGAACTAAATGATTCTTTACAATTGGTCTTCTTTGATCCGCGACTCGTTGCTCAGTGATGCTAAACAGAGGATACTGCTGCTTGAAAGCCGCATGCAGTGCTTGGCGGTAGTTTGTTATATCTGTTTCAAGACGAGTTATTCGATAATATGCCCGCATGATATATTCATTCATATGAGATTCCCATTTCATGCGTTTTCTGGGCTTACCTGCGAGAGTGGTTGTATTTATTACAAAGGCACTGCCGTCAGGTGCGGTGCGAGACTCGAGATTTTGTGTACCGCCAATATCGTCTTGAGCTGCTGGAGCTTCTTCGGGTCTACTGATGGGTGGACAGCAGCTTGTCATCCCACTGCCACCGGTTTGCATATTGTCACCTCTAGCGGTGGTTCTAGAGGTAACCTGCCGTATCACAGGCAGTGACATTTCTTAAAGCAAATTACTATTATTGCCTTTCCTGTGTGCTTTTTATACCTTCATCCAGGTATTGCCTGGGTATTGCCTTTGATACCTATGGCAAGGTTTACAACACTCCTGTGAATGCTAGTGTGTTATTTTGACTGATCGACGCAGATTCTTTGTAAATATGTGATCCAACTGATGCCATTTAACTCAATCCTAACCCTTGTTTCTAACGAAATAAACGATATTACACAATTAATATCTGTTATAGGGGCCCAATTGGACTAATTGAGTAAACGGAGTAATAAACACACAATACAGGGCATAGATTGAACTATTTTAAACCGAATATTTGTGGTAATATTAACCTAACCTGTACCAGCAATTCCTATTATTATTATTATTATTATTATTATTATTATTATTATTATTATTATTATTATTATTTATTCAATTCACCATTACAAACATGGGTTACTCTAAAGCACGGGTTAAACCAAGTGCTTTACAACAATACATACAAACTATAATAAAAACTATAATACAGTACATATCATGTATATACAAAATATAAGAGTTCATTATCACTCATTCATTAGCAAGGAAGGATCGCACAATATTGCATGTGGACAATAGGACCGAATGCTGCATACTCTTGTAGATGGTCGGCGGAAGATCCAATTCTTTCAGACTCTTGTGGAGTGTGTGAGGTATGAGGCCGTTGACTGACAAGATTACAGGCACTATCCGGACGCAGTTCATCTTCCATATCCTCTTGATTTCTTCTGCAAGCTGTCTATACTTGGAGATTTTTTCATTGTGTTTACGTTCGATGTTGGTGTCGTTGGGGACTGCTATGTCTATTATGAATGTAGTGCCATCAGCCTTATTTACTACTATGATGTCTGGTCGATTGTGATCTATTGTTTTATCTGTCACAATACCAGTGTCCCAGTATATTTTACACAGTTCATTTTCGAGGAGGGATGGTGGATGATACTTGTAGTAAGGGATATACTCCTCAGTTAATTTATATTTCTGTACGAGTGCTTGATGAATGATGCCTGCAACCTGATTGTGCCGCTTTGTATATTCAACTGATGCTAGTATTGGGCAACCTGCAGTGACATGGTCAATGGTCTCGAGATGAATGGCGCATCGCCTGCATTTGTCTGAAATTACACTGGTATCTTTGATGATGTATTTCTTGTAATTTTTTGTAGCAATGACTTGATCTTGGATGGCAATTGCAAATCCCTCTGTTTCTCCAAACAGTCGACCACTTTGTAACCACATACACGATGCGTTTTTATCAATACTCTGTTGGGATAGGTTGCTGTAGTATTTTCCATGGAGGGACTTTTCTCCCCATGCCTTTTCTTTTTCATGTAAGTGTAGTGGCTGGCTGATATGATCATCAGAAGATGTACGAAGGTTCAATACTGTGTGTTTATCAGCAAGTACAATGGCTTTATGGAGAATGCTGTTTTCCTTTCTTTGATAGAAATATCTTCTAAGGGTTTTAATTTGGTTCTGGAGCAAAATTTGTAAATCCAGTACTCCTCGACCTCCCATCTTTCGTGGAAGAGTGACCCTTTCTTTACAGGCGTTTGGATGGTGTAAACGGTAAGTAGTGAGAAGGGTCCTTGTTTTTCTCTGCAGGCTTTCCATTTCTGTTGCTGACCATTTCAGAATCCCAAATGAATATACTAGGGTTGGTATAGCGTATGTGTTGATAGCTTTAATTTTGTTCTTTGCACATAGACTGGTTCGCAGCACTTGATGTAGTCTTGTGGTATATTTTCCAATGAGTTCATCTTTGATACTTTTATGATCCAAAGTTGTATTTTGAGCAAATCCCAGATATTTGTAGGTTTCTATTTCAGTCATTCCTTCAATTAAAGATCCTTTGCGTAGCTCATGTGGTTCAGAAGTTGCATATTTACCTCTTTCAATTGTCAGACGCTTGCATTTCTTCACTCCCAGCGTCATTCGGACATCGGATGAATATGAATCTATTATATTTAGCATGGCATTCATTTGAGTCTCACTGTGTGCATATACTTTGAGGTCATCCATATAAAGGAGATGAGATATTCTGTATTTCCTATTGTAGTATTTGATGTCAAATCCGAAACCGGTGGATTTTAGAATTTTAGAGAGAGGATTGATGGCTAAGCAAAACCATAATGGGCTTAGCGAGTCTCCTTGATAGATACCACGCTCAATTTTTATTGTGTCAGATGTGACACATTCATTGTCTGTCTTAGTATACAGTACTGTTTTCCAATTATCCATCGTGACCTCCAGGAAGTGAATTACAGCAGGGTTAATCTTGTACATATGGAGGATTTCTTTCAGCCATGAATGCGGGACTGAATCAACTGCTTTCTGGTAATCTATGTATGCCGTATATAGATTCCTTTGATTATGTATCGCCTGTTGTGTTATCACAGAATCAATAACTATCTGTTCTTTGCATCCTTGCGACAGCTTCTTGCATCCTTTCTGTTCCTCAGCCAAAATGTTATGTTTGTCGAGAAACTTGTATATTTCGTCCGCAATTATGGACGTAAATAGTTTGTAAAGTGTTTGGAGACAGGTGATAGGTCTGTAGTTTGATGGGTCTTTAGTATTTCCACTTTCTTTTGAGATTAGATATGTAATTCCAGCAGTAAGGAAATCAGGACATTCCTCAGGATGATGGATGAGGTAAGTAAATTGCTGGGCTATCTTCTGGTGCACGCACGTGAAATGTTTGTACCAATAATTGTGAATTTTATCTGTGCCCGGCGCTTTCCAATTCTGAGTTCTCCTTATAGCATCATACACATGCCGTTCTTCAATGGTATCAAAATCCATTTCTTCATATACATTATTGCTATTTCGTTCTTCGTTGATCCAATTTGCATTTTCATTGTGCGGTGACTTTGCAGCCCATACACTTCTCCAAAAATCTTCCGTTTCTTGCTTGCTAGGAGGTTCTGCTTTTGTCATGGATTGTTTGTTTCGTTTGATCATTCTGTAGAACTGACCTTCATTGTTGGAGAAAAGTTTGTTTTGTGTTTTCCTCGCTCGTGATTCCTTGTACCTCCTGAGTCTCGCTGCTTTTGCGCATAATTTTAGCTTTTGGTTGTCAATGTATTCCTTGATTTTTTCTGTGTGATCATATTCCTTTATATGGCTGTTGATTTTTCTGAATATATTTCTCAGCTTTCGATTGGTTTTGGGTTTAGTTTTATTGTTTAAATATGCTGTTAGTTGGCCTATGGTTTTCCTCAGTTCCTTGATGTCATTTTCTAATCGACGCTGCCAGGGTGGAATGTATTCTGCATCTGCACCTTTTCCACGAGAGCTTCCAGACAAAGGTATTAGTTTCTGGTTGTTCAGCCTTATCACAGTTACTGCTGCACAATATACAAGAGAGTTTGTTTCTTCTAGATTATCGGATGTTTCCACATACTGTTTTAGGATGTTATTTGTCATACTGACAAGAGATTTACTCTTTGCTGTTTCTAGGAGTTTGGGGAGCTTTGGTCGATAGTCTACTTGAAGGCCCATAAATTCTGTCATTGCCTCTTTAAACACATGTTCAATAGAACTTGTTTCATCAGAACTCGAGATATTAGTAGGGATAGTTGGTTCAATAATTCCCTCTTCCCCTGTGTCATTTCTGCAGGTTACTTCCTGAACAGCTTGAATCAATAATGTGGATCTGCTTTCATTGTTGGATTCTGAAGCTAGAATTTTTGCTGCTTCCTCTTTAAGACTTTGAATCATTATTGCAGGAAGTCTATTGTTCCTCACTATTACACGTCTTTGGTCTGCGATTCTTTGTTCTGTAACGAAAGAGTAGTCAGGACAATTCTCCACAAACAACTTGTGCAAATCTTTCCTATATGTTGTGAGGTCTCTCTCTAAGTTTGTAACAATAAAGTAGGAGCGCATTATGAATTTGTTCATCTCATCAGTCCACTTTAAGCGCTGCCTCAGTTTGCCTGCCTTAGTGGTCAGTTGAATGTTTGAAACACTTTCGACAGGGGGAGATGACGGCTGTTGGGTTCTCCTATCTGCGTTGTCGGCTGTAGAATTTTCGGGTGACCCGACATGTGCCCGCCTGTTCAGCATCATGTCACTGGTGGTTCGCCTGCTGTCACGTTCAGCACCAGCTCCAAACGTGCCCCGACGCACCTCGGGTAGCGTCCTTTTCCGAGGCTCATTATTCTTTGACATTTTCTCCATTATTAATGGGTTGCGTTTTATACCTACTGCCAGGATTTCATTTAGGCCGCCCCTAACATGGGGTACAGACGCCTTTCACAGCCGCCCCTAACATGGAGTACAGACGCTGTTGGCTAGTGCTTATGGCGGCACTGACTCGCCTTGTCAAATTGCTGTCTTATTATTATTATTATTATTATTATTATTATTATTATTATTATTATTATTATTATTATTATTAATATAATTATTTTTATTATCATGTCCGCCTCGTTGCGCAGTGCCTAGCATTCTTGGCTGTCACCACGAAGGCCCGGGTTCGATTCCCGGCTCTACCAAGGAATGTAATTCTGGTTTGATGGCTGGAACGGGGTACACTCAGCCTCGTGAGACAGAACTGAGAAACGGTGGGTTCAGCCACATTAGAAGTGGTTTTCCGAGGTTTCCCACTTTTACTCCTGGCAAATGCCTGGAAGGTACCTTAATGTAGGCCACGGCCGCCGCCTTTCCCAACGCTAATTTCAAATAGGCTACAAATACACGCACTAATACAGCCATTACAGTAACGCAAATTATCAGAGAGATTCTACACACACCCCGGTATACGGGGCTACTTGATCACGATGTTGCAAAACCCCTAAACGAAACAATAACTATATAGGCCTAGTTTAACCTTTAGAATACCAGATAGTGAAATAGTGTTCTTTGTGTAAGCCATTTGGTTTTTAAGGTTGTGGCTCTCAGTTTTATGGGCAAGCCTCCGTGGCTTAGGCGGCAGCGCGCCGACCTCTCACCGCTGGGTCCGTGGTTCAAATCCCGTTCACTCCATGTGAGATTTGTGATGGACAATGCGGAGACACACAGATTTTTCTCCGGGTACTCCGGTTTTCCCTGTCACAAATTTCATTCCAGCAACACTCTCCACTATCACTTCATTTCATCTGTCATTCGTTTAATCTTTGTCCCAGGGGAGGGCGACAGGCTTCTGCATCCGGCACAGTTCATATCCTCGCCGCTAGATGGGGGCTTCATTCATACCATTCCCTGACCCGGTCGATCGACTGGAAGCAGGCTGTGAATTTCCATTTTCAATTCTCAGTTTCATGACAGATGTCAGCAAGTCGAGAACAGTAGAAGACAAACACATTATGTAGTTTCTAAATCTAGCATCATAATTGAGCCAATCGCCTTGTCTAAAAAGTGTATTTGAAAGGCACGAATATTTTGTACCCCACGCATGTAGCAACATGGCTTCAACCACTCAGGGCTGTTGAAGACCTGAGTTGAGGTCATGAGTTTTACATGTTTCAGTACTATATGTTCAAGTGACTTGTTGTTGTTTGAGTCTTCAGTCTTTCGACTGGTTTGTTGAAGCTCTCCATGCCTCCCTATCCTGAGCTAATCGTTTCATCTTTACATAGCTACCACACCCCACGTCCGAAGCAATCAGTTTAACATATTCTAACCTTGGTCTACGGCTACAGTTCTTGTCCTCGACCCTTCCGTCCATAACTAAGCTTACTATTCCTGGGTATCTTAGTATGTGTCCTACCAACCTATCTCTTCTCTTCATTAGCAGTCGCCAGAAACATCTCTCCTCTCCCACTAGTCTTAATACATCTTCGTTTGTAACCCTATCTACCCATCTGATCTTCATCATTCTCCTGTAACACCACATTTCAAACGCTTCAATTATCCTCTTTGCTGCTGCACAAAGTCCAGGTTTCACTTCCATAGAGTGCCACGCTCCAGACAAAGGCCTTCAAAAATGACTTCCTAAGACCTAAATCTATATTCGATGTCAACAGATTCCTTTTCTGTAGAAATGAAGGAAGGAAGGAAGCTTGTAGTTTAACGTGACCGTTAATCTTGAGATCATGAGCCACGGGACCTCCTTTTTACGTGGAATCCGAACCACAGGACATGGCATTTCACTTCGTCTGTAGAAATGCTTTCCTTGCCTGAGCTAACCTACTTTTTATATCATCTTTGCTTCGTCCATCACTGGTTATTTTGCTTCCTAAGTAACAGAAGTCTCCTACTTCCTTTACTTCTTCACCTGCCAATTTGATCTCCATAGAGGTTTCTGATTTATTTCGGCTGCATTCCAATATTTTTGTTTTACATTTATTAGTGCTCATCATGAATTCTTTCCTCAAGACAGAGTCCATACCATTCAAAAACTCATTCAAATCCTCAGGCGTGTCGGCCAAGATGACGATGTCATCGGCAAATCTCAGAGTTGAAATTTATTTCTCCTTGAATCTTCACTCCCACTTTAAATTTTTCTCCAATTTCCTTCATTGCTTGTTCAATGTAAAGATTGAAAAGTATTGGTGATAAGTTGCAGCCTTGCCTAACACCTTTCTGAATACCAGCTTCTCTCTCATGTCCTTCAGCTCGAATGTCTTCTGTCTGGTTTCTGTATAGATTATAGTCAGATCACCCTCCGATCCCTGTACTTTATTCCAATCGTTTTCAAATTGTCAAACAATTTAGTCCAATCAACGTTATCAAAAGCCTTTCCTAAGTCTACAAATGGCATGAACGTTCTCTTATCTTTCCTTATTCTACCTTCCAAAATCAGCCTAAGACTTAGTACAGCTTCCCTTGTTCCTACATTTCTTCTGAAACCAAACTGGACTTCACCCAACTCCGTTTCTATCCGGCTTTCCATCCTCTTGTAAATTATTCTAGACAGGATCTCTGCCCTGAACATGAAACTAGGTAGTCCATTATTGATCCTTGATCAATATCTCCAGGACTGTCACCTGGTAATCTGATTAGTGTTTTACCTCACTTCTCGCAGAGACTGACTTTGCATGTGCTATTGTATTTGATGACCCCACCAAAAGAACGGGCAAAGTCCATTTTCTTCAGAAATTAGTTTATGGCGCATTCTGGTGGCCAGCCATCGTAACTACAGATCAGTTGAAATTAATTTCAAATAAAGCGGAATGTCACCGAGATACAGAGTATTTTATTTTTAGTGGAAACGAAAAGAGCGTCCCATATACTCTCACTTTTTTTTATAATTTACAGTAGCTTCAGTTGTTATTTGTTGTACATGTACTTCATTTATAAGAAATACATTTGGCAAAATAACTACATTGCATTGGGGTGTTATAAGTCTTTCTTTTTAGTGTTGAAAGTTTAAATTGGCTCTCCAGAAAAATTTACATTATATGACTTATTACGTTCTTCCCGTGGAGTCTTCAATTCAAAAGGGATGAAGTGGGATAACGGCCATTGTATACCCTATGGACTTTGTTTGTAGCTTCCTGTGTCGTTGAAGTTCACATTTAATCATATAATTACCCTTATTATTCACGCCAATTGAAACACACATTAAGTAGTACTCATGGTATTATTACCAGAACTATTATACACATTGTCGAGTGTTTGCAACACAAGCACACAGGCCTGCTGCTTCACGATACAAAAAGGCACCAAACGTATCTAAGGTGCCGTGACTCTTGCCTCACGACACAAATGCACCAAACGTATCTATGACGGCGTGAATGGGAACGGAACATGCTCCCGTCTGTCAGATTGAGAGTTATAGCGTAAGTCTCCCCAATAGAGGCAGATTTCCCAGTAGATACACCTTGTTATTTACTTGTTTATGAACTGTCACTGGTGAGACCCAGGTTCGATTCCCGGCTCTGCCAAGAAAAAAGTTTGCCAAATGCCACCGTCAACGACTACTAGTTCAGCACTTAGCTACTAGACGCCACCGAAGTCAGCTCCTGGCAACGAACATAGGAACCTAGGACCGTTGTTTACATTCTTAACCTAGCCTATATAATTTAGCTTCACTCAGGTGTAATTAGTGGAAGGTTCTTTAACTTGCCATAAATCTATGACATGGGACCGCCGGCTGGCTTTACTTTCCTTCCGAAGGAAGGCATACTGAGGGATTCTTAACGCTCTTAAAAAATCCGACGACTTCGGCCGGGTTTGAACCCACGATCTTGGGCATAGAAGCTCAACATGCTACCGACTACGCCACCGAAGCCGCGAATCGCGAGATTAATGGTCACATAAAACTTCAAGCTTCCTCCTCTTTTATGGTAACATTGTGGTCATGTACAGTACTGTAGTGCACAAGACATTTTTGAAGCACTTAACACAGTACTGGAATAGAATGAGATTGCAGTGAAGGTTTGGACCTTCTGTTCGCTTCGAACTTTCCAATCTAGGTCCAATTATTTGGGTCCATGTTTCCCTCCGAAGGGGCACCAAATGGACTAGCGGAAGTGATGTGTTCATCTGACAAGATCTGTGCAGAATGTTTTATTTACGAGAGCCCATAGCCCACAATTTGTTGGGGGGATGTTTATCGGTTGGTGATCTTCCTTAAAGTGTCCTGAGCTGCTTTAGCCGATAAGGATCGTGTTTGTCGCTAAACACAAGTGACTCTGACAGTGTGGGCAACCTAATTGGCAGCTTGATAGATCTGCAGCCACTGTTCCCACGATGCACCTGATGGCCCGAGAGTCTAGCAGGGTAAGCGGATCAGGGCGGCCCCTGTACAGTCAGATTAGAGCTGGAGTGATCTGAGGTTATACTGCACTAAGCGGCTTGTTTCCCATCAGCCACCACTCCAAGTGTCCATCTTGTGGTGTTTTGTAGTTATTATCCAGCACTGCTACAGGAATGTGTTAAACATTCTAGAAAGAGATGGATTCAACCTTCAATGTATCACGCATTTGGAAATGGTTGACATAAGTATTTAAATTCACACGATAAATTGGAATAATCGTTAACCATCATTAAAAAGAAGGTGCAATCTCAACACATTTTCTGAAATAAGTGAGGAGGAAACCCCGATTCATACTGTGTCATTCTCAGAATGGCCGTTACAAAGGCGTGATTCTAATCTCAGTCATTTGAACGGTAAAAGCACTCTGATCGTTTTATTTAAATAGCATATTATTGTAGCACACAAATAGAAATTAAATAACTGCGTCTTATTGGAGTATTTATTGAGTTGCATTTCTCAATAAACCATACTATAGTTATTTATATTCACCTTCATTTTTGTGCAAAAAGCATGCAACATGTCTTGAATAAATTGGATTTTGTATTAATAAAACAAGTTTCACTCCTTAAAATCTGTGGGTCTGATTTTTTTAAAATTTGTATTGTCCATCTGAAATTGCACGATGAAGCCATTTACTATCTAATGTGTAATTGGAAGCTTTAACCTTTGTAAGCAGCTATTTCTAGATATGTTAAAACAACCGTATTGTTTGAGGGAGCGTTTATCGGTTGGTGATCTTTCTTAACCCTTTCGAAGTCAAGCTATTATGTTAATAATCCCAAGCCAAGTTTAGTGTAATTACAAAGTTTTGGTAAGCATTTATCTCTTAGAATGATGATACTTATTTTTTCATAGTAGGTAAATATATTTTTATTAAAATATTAGATTCTAAATAATTAATATTATGATCTATTTATTTCATTAAAATGCTTTATTAATTTTAAATTTGAATTGGAAATTTTCATAAAATTTTGACAACTACGCAACCTAAATATCCTTTTTAAAATCTTATTTATTTCTTCTTCGTTCAAAGAGGATCTATATTAATAGCAAGACCGTAAATAAACAAGACTTCAAAAGATAAGAAGCGCGAGATGTGAACTGATTGTAGCATGTTCAAAGAATACTTATTATGAATCGAATTATTCATTGAACATACATATATTCTGAGAGAGAATGATCCCCCCACGTTGTAATGTTTACAACACTGATAGGTCGCGGCTGGGAATAATAATTAAAACTGTACAAATAACATGGCCGATAGATCGGTTCGTGGTATTTCTTAGCAGAATCTCCCTCGGCCGATAAATCGGTCCCTGGCACTACAAGGGTTATAGTGAAAGCCCTGCACCGATGCGGATATCTGCGGATAAACCCTCTGATATCCGCAACATTTTTCGCCTTGCTGATATAGTTTGCATGACTGTGTGGATAGCGTATAACCTGCGGGTGATGTTCAGAGTAAATTTGCGGATAGTTTTTAGAATACAATGAACTGTTTTTTTTTATAATTTTAGTTTTTGCTAAAATCTGCGTCCTTCACGTTTCTTGTTATTTTCCCTATTTTCTTTCGCGTGAATTGTATGAGAATAACAGAGAAGTGAGAGAAGCCAATCATGGAAATACCCTCAATTATTGTTGACTTTTGCCACAAAAAGAATGTCCTTTATACCTGCGCGTGCCTGCGTGGGTGTATTGGACGAGTAAGTACAGTAAGTGCTACAATTTGCCTCCCTCGATTTTAGATGGCGTTACTCAGAGGGACAAGACTCAGTCAACTTTGTCTTGCGATTCACAGCCTAGGGGAACAAATTTCTCCACAAATTTCTAAATGTACGGTATTGCTTTAGCCTATTAGTTTATCTAATAGATTAAAATATAATTGTAATGTCAGCAGATTAGGATAACAAACGTGCGGATGATGGGCGGATGCATATAACAGTCGTGCGGATGCTGGGCGGATGCGGGGCGGATGCGGATAGCGTTTTGTGTATCCACGCAGGGCTCTAGTTATAGTGTCCTGAGTTGCTTAACATTAAATTAGACGGCACATCTTCTTTTATTATTTTCCAAGCAAAATGAATTCTGCTCTCCAAACTAGATAAATGGAGAGAGGAAAACACTATTAAGTCATAAGAGTAAATGGTTCTGAAATAAATGTTATATTTGACACATTATCGTGTTGGAAGCCATTTCCAGTATTGCCTTAATAATCGAAATTAATGCTCTTCAGTCGGTCAACACGGTTGTACCCAATTGTAATGGGTGTTTCCCCAAACATGAAAAAATTACATGAGATAAATAAATAGATTCACTAGGATGACCAGTTTCAATCATCAAGCGATCATTACCAGATCTTTTACAATAAGGCTATTAAATCTATGTCTGCAAGTATTTGGGTTATGGTATCTACAATATGTGCATTTATTTAGTTACAGCAGTTATTATAAACTTGCGCAACTTGTCAAGATTTGTTAGTTATATGTGATGTTGTTAAGTTTGCTTGTTTAGTGTGATATCTATGATTGCTGGTGAATGGTCAGGTTGGTATTCAATATGAACTTGGCTTGTTGTTTGAGCGATGTGGGGTCGGTTCTCGTGCAACTGCTACCATTTCCACTGGCTACACTGAACTGGTTACCCAGCTAAGTTCATATTCAATTCCAACCTGACCATTCACTATCAATCACAGATATCACGCTAAACAAGCAAACTTAAAGGTCAATAGCCACTAACAATATATGAACAAAATAACATATGACCAACAAATTTTGACACGTTGTGCAAGTTTATAATAGGGTATCTGGTGTAACTAAATAAATGTACATATTGTAAATACCATCACTCACATACTTTTACACATAGATTTAATATCCTAAATGCAAAGGATCTGATGATGATCGCTTGACGATTGAAAATGCTCATCCAAGTGAATTATTCATTAATCTCATGTATTTTTTCAGGTTTAAGGAAACACCCTTTAAAATTGGGTACATTTGTCTTGGCCGACTAAAAAACATTAATTTCGATATTTGACACACTTGTAATGGGAATATATCCTAACTATTTTTAGGCTACTGTCAATGTGGATCTATTATGTACATTTGCATATTTTGACAGGGTTGGATCCAACGATAACAATTTCACTGACACCAGATAAATGCTTTTTTATTTGAAACTATGAAATGTATGTTCTAAGCACCTGAGGCATGTGATAGTGATCGCTGTCTCCTTGGAACTGACGAACTGGTGGTGCCACAGGGCGTCGGCATCTTCACGCTCACGGTATCGCTAGCGCCATCTCCTTGTGTCGCAACACCTACAGGGCCGCGACAGAAATATAACGGGTGAAGTAGAATAGTTCTTCCTCCGGCCAATCACTTCACAGCCTGTCGCTGTCCCTCGCCAGCTTAGGTTAAAACAAAAGAACGGCTTGTGTAATAAAATCAATTATTTCAATTCTTTGTAATGATATATTCAAGATTAACGTTTTAAGTAATATTATTACCATGTAAAATTTGACTGCTGTTTCTTTCAGAAATTTTACAATTAATACTTTTGCACTCAAATAAATATCTCAAGCACCAAGTGCTATACTGTCAGGATGGATGATTTGCTTTTTGCTTGCCCAGTTTCAAAAAATGCATAGCTTAATATCGTAGTCCATTACCATTCAGTCAGTCACGTCAATATACTGCCAACTAGTGAAGGAAGAGAAAACTAAATCCTTTGTTAAATCTTCAATATCAGAAAGAACTGAATGTGAATACCGCCTCATACTGTAAATAACATGACTCTAGATATTTTGTTAGCAAGCAAGAAATGTTATCCTGAAAAACTGTAAATTCATATGCCACTACAGTAAGTGTCCGACTTCACTTTCACCTAACTGGCTGCGTGGTTCAGCGGTAACGTTCTCGCCTCCTGATCCCAAGGTTCCAGGATGGAATACTGGCGCAATCAGCTGGCTTTTGGAGGTGCACAAATGTGAGGGATCCGTGTCAGTATATTTCCTGGCACCTTAAAGATCTCCTTCGGGGAAAAATTCCGACAACTCGGCATCTCTAAAAGCCTCAGCAGTTAAAATGGACGTAAAACCAATAAAATTATTATAATCTTCACCTCAAACATATCTAAACTTTGGGCGCTGATTGCCTCTCACCCAGATTGATCAAATTTGATTGCTGGTGGATATGGACCAAAGAGAGACTTTCTGTTGAAATCCCACGTCCATTCATTCAAATTCCGCGTAAAATGGAGATCCATTGACTTAAAGTATGTTCTTCACGCTAAACTACAAGTATTCTTGCACTAAAAATACTTCTGGTCACAAAATTAATTAAATATACTACCAACCTAGAATTATATTCTGGAAGTTGTTTATTAATAGAAAACATAAGCCACCTAGCGAAGTGCCTTAAAACAGTGGTTTGTCACAAAAATGAATGGAAAAAATCAAGAATATCATTAATTCGAGTCAGGAAGGCCACTAGCTAATGCGCTACCTCGTGCCTCGCTGGCATCGGGAGAGCGTGGGTTCGAATCCCACCTCGGCCGTCCTGAAAATGGTTTTCCGTAGTTTACCGTTTTTACAGAGACAAATGCCGGTACGGTTCGTTTGAACAGGTCCACGGCCGACTACTTTCCAGAATCCCTTCCCTGAACGTTCCTTCACTAGACTCAAGTTAGCGGTCGCCTGGGCGATCGGCCTGATACCAACCCCAGTTGTATCTACTAGCAAAGTGTGTTCAGCTTCCAGACACCATCCTTGAGACAGTAAAGGAATGATCTCTCACAGAGTCCGTAGGTGAAGCCGAGCTGGGAAGATAAACGATTTTAAAAGAACTATTATAATGGAAAGTTCATATTAGCGTCTCTTTTTTTTATCAGAATAAGATCGTGAGAAAAATACTGTCATATTCTTAATCGAACGATTATTATTATTATTATTATTATTATTATTATTATTATTATTATTATTATTATTTATGATGGTGCTGGTGGTGGTGATATTATTATTGTTGTTATATTTGGCCATGCCACCTGTTTGTTTAGTTTATACAAACAATAGGCTAGTTATTTATCTTATACCGGGTGATTCAGTAACCCATTCCAATATCGTTTGCTGCAACCCAACTAACGCGTGTTGGCAGGAAGGTTGATATTTCTCTGCTTGCAGTCCGTATGGAACTAATGCACTGCAAGCATATCCCGCAAACGATACTGAACACTATTATTTTTACCGTAGTCACATCGAGGGGAAAATAATAGGGTTCAGTATCGTTTGCAGGATATGCAAGCAATGAATTAGTACCATACGGCATGCAAACAGATAGACCTACCTGCCAACACGCGTTAGTTGGGTTGCAGCAAACGATATTGGAAGGGGCTGCTGAATCGCCCGGTATACTGTACAACAGTATTAATGGTATCGTTATGAACTTCAATCTGTCGACCTTGCTGAAAACTTTGCACACATGATGGTCAGGTTGTATGGAAAAAGTTGCATGGTATTTTATCCCCAAATGTATTTGTGCCGTCCCTAGAGAAAGCAAAATTATTAGCGTGTGGAAACTGATTTGATAAGCCCCAGGTTGGTTTTCACGCTGAGTTCACATATCCTCCTTGACCAATCCCACTACTTAAACCAATCCCAGTACAGGCTGTCTACTGTGATAGGGTCCATGGTAGGTACCGAGGAAAGTGGTTGAAGCAGTGCGATTGATTGGAGAGGATGTGACAACTCAACGTGCGCACCAACTGTACTGCTACAAGTCTCGTCCTCATATTCAAACACGTACAATTTCACCCTCTTAAGGGTTGGCTTTAGGAAATTTCCGCATGAAATATCATCACAGAAGTTTTCCATGTGACCTGATTGACATGTATGATAAGTTTCAGTGAGATTAGGAGATTGATGCTCGCGATGTTCCCGCATTTGTCGAACTGTTCTGAGTATTAATGTAGACGTTACAATAGGACGCTCTTCAGCCTCAGTGGTATTATTAAGAGAAAATAAATTGAAATTCAAAATTTGAAAATAATAAATTCAGTTTTAAATCGTGATTGGAAGATAATATGACTTATCCAAGGTGAGATGGACAGGTGAGGAACCTATCACTAGTTAATTAATTCCAAGTCGTTACGTAGTGGGTAACATTCTCGGCTGTCACTGCAGAGTCCCGGGTTCGAATCATGGCTCTGCCAAGAAATTTAATTCTGGTCTGAGGGCTGGAACGGGGTAAGCTACACTCAGCCTCGCGAGGAAAAACTGAGAAGCGGCAGGTTCGAGTCCAACTTCAACTACCCTGGAAGTGGTTTTTCATTGTTTCCAACTTCTACTCAAGGCAAATGCCGGGATGGTACATAACTTCAGGCCACGGCTGTTTACTACCCAAATCACTACCCTCATTACAAATACACACACTAGCACAGACAGCACAGTGACACAGTCAGACAAATTCTACACAGACCCAAGTACACGGGGCTACATGACCACAATAATGCAAAGCCCCTAAAACAAACAAACAACAACAACAACAACAATAACAAAACCAAAAGAACAACAACAACAATGACGATGACGATGACGACAACAACAACAACAAGAAACCAGTTAATTGAAGCTAAGAAGATTGAAACATTAGAAGCCATTTTTCACTGTTGCCTAAGTATTCTGTTAGTAGAGACTTTTCAGTCGGTCAACACGTGTGTGCCCCATTAGATTGGTTGATTGGTTCCTCAGTTTAGGGGCTGTGACAACGCGGTCATGTAGCCCCGTGTACTTTGGGTGTGTGTAGAATCTGTCTGATAACTGGTGTTAATTATTGTGATGGCTGTAATTGTGTGTGTCATCTGTAATTCAGGTAAGGACTGCAGACTATCAATTTCAAGTAGTTCCTACTTTTGCGAGAAAATGCTACCGTTAAGGGCACCTAGCCGTGAACTTGTTACTAGATGCCACCGTGACCGACACCTGGCAGCGAACGTTGTAACTAATAGAGCGTTAATCAAATCTAACGTAAATATTTTGCTTCACACCCAATTAGATGGGGCGGGGAGTTACAATGAATTTCATAGTGCCTAAAATAAATACAGTGCATGAATTATATTTATACACTTAATAAAATCGCCGGTATGTGTCAGAAGTGTTTTATTAAGTGTGTACATAATTCGTGTATTTATTTGGTTGGTTGGTTGGTTGGTTGGTTGGTTCCTCAGATTAGAAGCTGCGATAACGTGGTCATGTAGCCCCGTGTATTTTGTGTGTGTGTAGAATCTGTCTGATAACCGGTGTTAATTGTGATGGCTGTATTGGTGTGTGTATCTGTTTTAATTCAAGTAAGGACTCCAGACATTGAATTTTTTCAAGTAGTTCCTACTTCTGCTGCCAAACGTCACCTTTTAACGACCAACTAGTTCAGAACTTAGTTACCAGATGCCATCGCAGCCGGCTCTTCACGACGAACGTAGGAACCTAAGAACGTTAGTTAAATGTTTAACCTTTAATCTTTAACATGCCATAAATCTATGACAATGGACCGCCAGCTTTACTTCCCCTCTGAAGGAAGGCATACTGAGGGATTTTCAACGTTCTTAAAAAATCCGACGACTTCGGCCGGGGCATAGAAGCTCAGCATGCCACCGAAGCCGCCATATATTTATTCAGGCACTAATAAATTAGTTGTAATTCCCCGCCCAAAGTAATTTGGCACGTCGTTGTCCGAGTGAAAAGCTTCCACTAATGGAAGAAGATGGGTTTATAGCCATAAGACTGGTTTGCACCTCCGAAGAAATGGTCCTGAGCCAATGTTTATTTTTAGTAGGGTAGCCATTTCCTTTCCGATCCTCCATCCCTTTCCCCACCAACAGCACGTGATTCCTCAGAACCGGTCACCTATCCAAGTTATGACCACGCTTAATGTTGCTCAACTTTGTAGATTTTAAGAAACCAACACTGTTTCAACATGGCCGTGCCATTGGTAATTGAAGTAATGTCAGCCTAAATTAGGGGGCACATAGTTGCCAAACCACGTCCCACAAGATATGACCAACTAGGGTCATGGGAGCTCGGATTCACTGAAGCAGCTATCGCTTTAGTTAATAATGACTCAGTCCACATAACCCTCGAGTTTACTAAATAATGTTAAAATATTTACTTTTATTCGGTCCAGACAGCTGGCGCTGTAGGAGTTTCCTGCCCAGTGAACAGTATGCTGAAGTCTTCGGCAAGGCGCACTTGTTTATGTGTGTGACAGTATCTTCCATATAGCACTCCCCGCACAGAAATCATAAATATGAATGAAGGTAGGCGATTTATCGGTGGGCTCATTGATAAATAAAGTGGAATGTTCATGCATATGCATGCGGGTTGACAAATCTATCGGGCGCTGACTTACAGCGGACAACAGCGCCAGATCTTGTTCTGATTGTGACCGCGCTTCGGGTGAAGGATCGCTCGCCGGCTGTGGTCCTCAGTCGCCGTGTGTGAGACTGTATAGTGCAACAGCAAGATCAGTATCGGGTGAGCTACTCAGTCGTGTCAGGACGTATAGTGTGACATGAACAGCAAGATCAGTGGCGAGAGGACTCCTCAGTTGCTATGTGTGAGGCTGTATAGTGCGACAGTAACAGCAAGATCAGTAGTTAGAGGACTCTGTCGCCTTGTGTGTGTGAGCAGTATAGTGCGACAGCAACAGCAAGATCAGTAGCGTGAGATCTCCTCAGTTGCTATGTGTGAGGCTGCATAGTGTGACATCAACAGCAAGATCAGTAGAGAGAGAGAGAGCTTTTCATTCGTCGTGCGTGAGGCTGTATAGTGCGACAGCAACAGCAAGATCAGTAGATTGAGAGGACTCTGTCACATGTGTTTGTAAGGCTGTATATTACGACAGCAACAGCAAGATCAGTAGCGAGAGATATCCTCAGTTGCTATGTGTGAGGCTGTATAGTGCGACAGCAACAGCAAGATCGGTAGTGAGAGGACTCTGTCACCATGTGTGTGTGAGGCTGTATATCGCGACAGCAAAAGCAAGATCAGTAGCGAGAGAACTCCTCAGTTGCTATGTGTGAGGCTGCATAGTGCGACATCAACAGCAAGATCAGTAGAGAGAGAGTTCTTCATTCGTCGTGCGTGTGGCTGTAGGCTACAGTGCGACTTCATTAGGAGGATCAGAAAACAGCGCAGAAATGCATTGACTTGGGTCCTCAGTCACTGTGTGCCAGGAATACAAATGCATGTGGGTTGACAAATCTATCAGGCGTTGACTTACAGCGGAGAGCAGCTCCAAATCTTTTTCTCATTGTGAGCGCGCTTCGGTTAAAGGATCGCTCGCCTGCTGTGGTCTCAGTTGACTGCTGTGGGATGATCCACCCCCGTGTAGGCTACGTTAGCATTGGGAGCGAACCGTGACGTGGGTCGAGTTCGAGATGTTCATTCCTGGATGAGGCTGACTGCTGGTTTCCACATCTAACAGTCAATTAGTTAGTTAGTTAGTTAGTTATTGCAGTGTAAGGCGCGGAACAGCGAGGTCATCTGCCCCTTTCATATCGTATCCATGTAGAGTTTTCTACTTTCAAATGAATCGGCATCCGATTAATCCTAAACGTAATACAAGTGTTTCTTGCCCAGTAGGTGGCGGTTTTATGAGGGTTAGGAGCTTTGAATGGAAGTTGGCTTTTGCGTTTCTCTCCAATCCACCGAAAAGTGAAGTTCAATAAATGCTTTGAGTGCACCGCCTCTCGCCTCTTCAAGAACCTCGATTTTTTTTAAGATCATCATCATTGCAAGTACTGCAGTTCTCAAAAGACGCCTTTTACCCTGCTCCTTGGAACAGTATACCTCTCACATCTGATTACTGGATTATGATAAAAGATTATTTTTATGCAATGATTTTCAATTATAACATTAGGACAATAGCAAACAACCTACCATTAGAATATGATGATATACAGTACTGTATTTCTTGTAGGCCTATATGGTGTTTATTTTTCGGGCTGACACTAAGTCTAAATGCACTCTTTTGTATATAATTTTTATTTATTTATTTACATTGTTTAGACCCAAAGGATCACATTAAGCAAATTATGTTCTGGTGCTGTTCTTCTTGTCCTTCCAGAAGTCCTTCATCATCTCACTGTGTCGGACTCGACGTTCCTCCGTCCATCCTTTCCCTGGTCTCCTTGGTCGTTCTTCATGTGTGACTTCCCAACTGTGGATCTTATGTCGGATTGTCATTCGATCGTCTATGTCTATTGGTATGATGTTTGCACTATCGAGATCAATTTGGACTTGGGTAACCCAGACTGTTGTCACTTTAAGTTTTCGTAAGTAAGTCAATATTCTCTTTGTTAGCCGGTCGTCATTCAGTCTCATAATGTGGCCGTAGAATCTCAGTCGTCGCTTGCGGAAATCTGACTCGATGTTAGAGTATCTCTCTGTGATTGTGTGTGATTGCAGACGTTATCCATCATCTGTGAGTTTAGGGCCCAATATTTACGGATGATTTTTCTCTCAGCCTTCTTGATGTTCTCAAGATCCCCTTTGTAGTTGAGGTTTAGTGTCTCGCTGGCGTAAAGTGTCTCAGGTTTGATGACAGTCGTGTAGTGTTGAATTTTGGTGTTGATGCTCATGCATTTCTTGTTGTAAATATTTGCGATTTTTCCGTACGCTTTCCGCAATTTAAGTTCACGAGATTTTTGCGCCACTCTTTCCATACCTGTGGGTTCAATAATTTCACCCAAATACTTGAATTGATTAACCCTGTTGATCATACCGTACTCTGTGAGTAAATGTTGTGCTTGAATGTGTTTTGTCGATATAAACTCGGTCTTTGTGAAGGAAATTTGTAGTCCGATCTTTTCAGCACACTCTTTTAAGACCTCAATCTGAAGAATTGCCGTTCATCTGCGGAGAGGATTGCAAGATCATCCGCGAAAGTGAAGCATGTCACGTCGATATTATCCGTTTGCCTTCCTAGCATGACGGGCTTCCAGGTATTCCGACTCCTCAGTTCATTTCTCCATTTTTTCATGACCTTCTCTAGGACGATATTAAAGAGTAGAGGGGAGAGCCCATCACCCTGCCGTACACCTGTCCCGATGAGGAAAGGTTCAGATACTTCACCAAGGAACTTGACTTTGGAAGTTGTTTTAGATAGGGTCTGTTGGATGAGGCGTCGTGTTTTCGGGTCGAGCATGTATTCTTCGAGTATAATAAAGAGGGATAGGCGGTCGACAGAGTCATAAGCTTTCTGAAAATCGACGAATACGCAGATGGTTGGGAGATTTCGTAAAGCTTGAAGTTTCAGTGTGGACTTGAGGTTGAAAATTTGTTCAGTACTTGATCTGTTTGGTCTGAACCCTGCCTGGTATTCACCAATGAGAGGCTCGAGCTGTTCTTGTGTGTGTTGTAGGAGGCAAGCAGAGAAGACTTTGTAAGGTACAGAAAGGAGGGATATCCCTCTATAGTTATTCACATCCAATCTGTCTCCTTTTTTGTAGAGTGGGTGAATGAGTGTGAATTTCCAATCATCTGGGAGTTTTTCACTTCGCCAGACTTCTTGGATGATCTGTGTAATTTCCTGCAGTGATCGTGGTCCAAGATTTTTCAGCAGTTCCGCGACAATTCCGTCTTCTCCTGCTGTCTTTCCATTCTTGTGTTTTTTGATATGGCGAGTGATTTCTTCTTGTGTTGGTGGATCAGCGTCTGGCTTGACGTGTTCTGGGGTCGTATGCAAGAAACGTTCAGGTGGTTAGGGACAGTTAAGGAGCCCAGAAAAGTAGCATGCAAGGTCATCGCAATTTTCACGATTAGTAAGTGCCAGTTTTCCATCCTGTTTCCTAAAGGTTAAATTTGGCGGTGCATAACCCTTAATATTATTCGCGAAGGTCCTGAAGAAATTCCGACTATCGGAGTTTCTGAAATCATTCTCCATGGACTTAAGTTGCACAGTGATATAATCACGCTTGACTTTCCTGATAGTCTTGTTTGTCTGTTTGCGGATGTCGAGGAAGTGCCCCAGGGTTCCTGGTGATCTACTGCTGTTGTATTTTTAGAATGTGATTCGCCGATTGGCAATGGCTTGATCATACTCAGAATTCCACCATGGATGTTTTGTCTTTCTTTTTAGCGGGATCAGTGCTTTATCTTGTCCGATAATTTTGCTACGAAAGTCGTTCCGGTTATTCGCCGGTTCCTTTTCCCATTCCTCTACAATATTTGTTTCTTGAATCATAGCTAAATCGAATTTCGGGATGTGTGGTTTGCGACGGTGAACTCTCTTTGGGGTGAACTTTACTTTGATTCTTGTAAGGTAGTGATCCGAGTCGATATTCGCGTCTCGTTGGACTTGAACGTCGTGAATGGTTCTGTAGTGGGCGTAGGAAATCGCGACGTGATCAATCTGATACCCACCGAGATGTTGGATCGGAGATCGCCATGTTTTCTGTTTATGCGGTGATTTTCTTAAGTGCGTGGACATAATTTTAAGGTTGAATTGGTGACAGATGTCAAACAGACGCGTGCCGTTAGTGTTCGTGTTTTGGTGTGCGGAATATTTACCGACGATTTTTCGATAGATTTTCTCTTTGCCAAGTTGAGCATTGAAATCTCCCATGAGGATTTTAACGTCGACGCGGGAAATCTTGCTCATGATGTTCTCAAGTTTGTTCCAGAATTTTTCACCCGTTTCAGGGTTCTTCTTATTGTCAACATTGGTCGGGGCATGCGCATTGATGAGTGTGAAATTTTTGTTGGCGCATTTGATGCGGATGGTCATGAGCCGACTATTGACGGGTGTAATTTCCCTGACAGAGGTGATAATAGGTCTGTGTACAAGAAACGCCATACCGAAAATTGGTGCGCCCCTTGCGACTCTTTGTTGTGTTTTGCTTTTAAATATGCGGTAGTTTCCGTAGTCCATAGTGTCGTTGTCTGTCATTGGTGTTTCTTGAAGAGTAAGGATGAGAATTTTTTGTCGGTCAATTTCCTGCGTGAGGTCATGTAATTTACCTGTTTGGATCAATGTATTAATGTTTATCGTTCCAAGAAATGATTTCTGGTTGTAGGGAAGTTTACCAGAGATCTCCGATACTCTCTGTTGCGCACGTCTGAACTCCCCAGAATCCGAAAGTTCAGTGGCCGTCTGTTGACGGGTGGATTGTGTACCACCTGGGGTAAGATTGTATTTACTTGCACATTCCATATTTGCTTGTACTCAGTACTTGGCCTAGCAGATACCAGGACCATATAGGACCAGAGGTTGTTGAGGCCTTTGGAACTTAGATTTTCAGCCGAGCTCACTGAGTTAACAGTCGCTGACCACTCGCCGCTGGATACCAGTACAGACGCTCATGGATTTTAGTAAAGCTGACATCTAACAGAATACTAGTATAGATGCCTTTTATCCTATTAATCCCGGATACAAGGCCGCCTCGTCCGCCATTAACACTGTTATATAGATCATCTATACCACAATCAATGCCGTTGAGGACTTCACCGTAACCCTGGCAAGGGACCCTTACAAGGTACTACCAGCTGGGTCAGCTGGACCTCAGTTTTTTTAAGAGGTGTTACTCCTCTATCACTCACCGCTTTGTCCTGGCTTGTGACAGGCAGAGCCTGGCTTCCCAAACATTGGGCCCAGGTTGGCGGGGTTGTATATAATTTTTTATTATTATTTCTTTTATTACCTTACTGTTGTTACCATCATTGTTAAATTGTTATTATTTATATTGTGAATGTTAAATAAAACAATAATTTTTAGCCTATTTTCATTTTATGAAAAACATAGGCTTATGAGATCACCTTTTGTCCGTGTGTCTGTGTGTGCGTGTGATTCGTGTGTATGTCCTTTCCCCCCTAATAACTTATAAACGGCTGGAGCGATTTCAATGAAACTCGGTAAGATCATAGCACCATTCTGGCCGACCCCGACCGTGCCCTTCAAATTTTATTGTGTCTCACTGATCCAACATGGCGGCTGTGCGAAATATTTCACTGGCATTCTATATCTCCGAAACTTTAACAGATATCACCGTGAATTTTTTTTCGGTGATAAAGGGCACTGCTACACGTTTATCTATGTAACTTTCAAACACCTGTAAAGTACAAAACGAACATGGCGGCCAAGCGAAGTTGAAATATTTTAATAGACTTTTCTCGTGATTTAACCATCTGAGCGCAGTGAAATGTGGTACGGTAAATGATTATACATATTGTAATGCACTGGCATATAATTTAGTTCAATTGTTTACATAACCTCAAAATGGAGGCTGAGCAAATTTTAAAATTAAGTTTTTATTTCTTGTGTCATAATCATGCGATCGAAGTGAAAGTTTGAATAATGAAGCTACGCAATAATTTTCCCTTAATGGTACATAACTCTATGGCCTATACATATAACAATCCAAAATGGCGAGCATCCGAAATATTTTAACGGTTCCCAATATCTACGAATCTTTTACAGGAATCGAACTGATATTTTTATGCTCATAGAGGCTATGAACATAAGTTCACCTATAGGACTTTCAGTAACCTGGTGAGCACAAATACAACATGGCGGCGACGTGAATTACAAATATATAAATAGACGTTTCTCGCTATTTAACCATCCAAGTGCAGTGAATCTTTGCACGTTAAATGCTTATACAAATGTTAATCCACTGGCATCTAATTTATTTCAATTGTTTTCATAACCACGAGATGGCAGTTGTGCGAAATTTTAAAATCTGGTTTTTCTTCTTGTGTCCTAATCATGCGATTGAAGTTTGAATACCACACGTACACAATAATCTTTTTGTAATAATACATAAATAAAAATATATCAATATCTACGAATCTATCACAACAATCAAACTGAAATTTTGTATGATGATAGAGGCAATTAACATGAATAGGATATATGAAAATAGGCTGTGTGGTTCTTCACGGAACTACTTGTTTAATACGAGTATTATACTCATTTAAGTGGATGCTTAAGTTATAATACGATATATCGTATGTTTTAATTTTAACGATGTATTGTATTTTTCTATATCTAGATATTTGTTATGTTACTATGTTTACTATATAAGCCCTAATCCTATTTTATGTAGAGGCCTCAGCGGTCAAGCTAATTGCTTTTCATCTCTCTCGATTTCCGGTTAATGTGTGTGAGATTTTCGAAGTGAAATCCCATGTTCTGTGGTTCGGATTCCACATAAAATGGAGGTTCTGTGGTTCATGATCGCGAGGTTAACGGTCACGCTTAACTACAAACTTCCTTTTCCTAACGTACAGTATATAGGGCGCTACTAAAAAAGAGCTGTTAAATTCTAAGTGTAGCCTTGGAAATAAAATCAGTCAATCAATCCAAAAATATAGTTGTAATTTACAGTCACAGTACCTTTAAATACGTTTATGTTCGACCCTAACTATTATGTGTCAGAAAACTGTATCATAATGAGGCTCATTATAACACTATTTTTCATTATGAAACAGTTTCTCCCACCAATCAGAGCTCAAGGAACAGTTGTGTGACCAATTACATAAGGATACCTTCGCGCATGCGCTGAAAATCCAACATGTCTATATAAATTACCGAAAGTGCACCGTCCATATGTTCGCATAAATAAACTTGTGAATATGGGACAAGAAATAGCACTGTACCTTAATATCCTCAAATTCAATTTCTACATAGCGCGTTGTATTGAAACGACTTCGGTGACAGTTTTTCTGAATACACAATCTGAACATATGGCATTGAAGCACACAGAGCGCATGCGTCGGTTGTCCAGAGAGCTTGGAAAACAAAGATACACTACTCACCGCAGCACCCGATCACAACATTCTAGTGAATGAACAGATATTTATGAATATTTATGTTAAAACATATAATAAAGTTATAATTATCGTCGAACATAAACAGTCGTATGCAACTCGTCTATAATGGTAATTAAGACACTCGTATGGAAATTATAAAACTCGCATACGCTCGTTTTATAAACATACTCGTGTCTTAATTATAGCCATTATAGGCTCGTTGCATAATGTACTATTAAATCACGAGGGGCATTAATTTTTAGTTTATGTTTTTAGTTTCTTTTAAGCTTCGGTTAGTTTTATGTTTCTACATTTTTTAATGTTTAGTTTTTTAGTTATTTCTTTTGTTTTTTAGTTCGCATGTTGTCGAGAGAATGGGAGCCAACATCGAACCATCATAACTAGATGGGTGGGACAGAGCGATAGGATTATGGGGACCCGTTAGCCGTCACGATTATACATGAATTTTTCTCCTTCAACATAACGTAGAATGGTAACTCACTATTATTATACTATGCCATTTAGCTTGCTATTATGATTTCTTATGGCAGTAGGCCTATACTGAGTCATATTAGCAACCTTCGTTAGAAGGCAGAGGTACTGGACGTGGGTTTTCCTCGACTAAACAAGAACGTTCCCTCAGATATTTCCATCCACTGTGTCTTGCCTACAGCACATTCCGTCGTAATTCAACCCAAATGCAATTCGTGATATCTGCGAGAAGAGAATAATTAGTGCAGATTTATGGACAGCTCGCTCTTCGATTTAACGCCTAGCGACTTCTATTCGTGGAGCAGTTTGAAAGATATAATGTATAGAAATAACTCCCTCGCGCTCGCCATAGAAGAACTAAAATGTGCATTTCCTACCAAAATTCTGAACATTCAAGAGACTAAATTGCAGAAAGTGAAACGGAATATCATCACACGCTACAACGCTTGTCTACAAGCCGAGGGACAGCAATTCCAACACTTACTGTAATGGGGCAAGTTCTATTGTTCCTCTATCTGTTTTGCAAACTGATCATCCATTCATTGAAGTTCATGGTGTTTCTACGGGCGTACGGAAATGGAGTGAACGAGACCGCGCTACCGTTTAGCGACATGCGGCATGTAGGTGGGTCGGAAGAATTTTCGGGACCCATCCTGTACACATATGATCAATGTTTCCGAATATAGATGTACTGTAGTTTGAATGTAGCCAAAATTGTCGTTATGTAGTGACTGTGAAATGTTGTATCTTGGAGTCTGGTAAGCCAAGAATATTTCAGAATACATTGTAATAAATAGTAATGAAATTCAGCAATTCTTCTATTACTTGGCCGTGGTACCTCTGTAGGGAGGATATAATGTGAGAACTCCCAGTTCTCACATCAGAAAGGGCTATGCATTTTACATACATGGAAAGTAGTACTGCTCGAGTCCAAGCTCTGTGAACTTGCGGGGTGAGGATAAGTGGCAGGCGAGAAGTGAAGGGTCTGGCAACAGCCCACTGTGTTATCTGGAATTCATGTCTATTCCAATACTGCTAACATAGGGCCTTTGCTCAAACCACTGTGGTGTTGCGAATGAGTTACTGCTGTTGCTACGCACAAACCGGCAACCCTCATTACTCGTTACCATCACTCTGCATAGTCCACCATACACAATCCCCTCAGGTTCACGGAGCTTGGACCCAAGCAGTACTGTGCATGGTCCACCACCCCGGCGGTGATCCGGGCGGGTTGCACGAAGAGCCCGCTGAAGAGCTTGACTCAGTGCCCGTAGAATAATAATTGCTGGATTTTTATTAACATTTATCAATTATCACTCTTTTTATTAGGGGTGCGTGGTGGCTCAGAGGTCAACATTAACGGTCTCGTAAAACAACAAGCTTCCTCATTTCTGTTTATTAGTCTACATGTATTCTTCACCTTGTTCCAATCATAAACCGAAAAGTATCTCTGGTTATGTTATACTGTATCGGGATATGTATAACGGTTCCCTGACTGAGCAATGTGTACCCGTTTGGGTCTCTCAAAGTAGTGCTCCATTCCGATCATGGGGTCGATTAATAACCTTGCCTACTGTCGTCGTGCTGAAAGGCTAAGATGTAATTCCTCTGTTCGTTAAGATACGATGCCATTCTTTCCAGTGTTACCAAATTACAGTCAACATGTATGAATCATTAAATGGCATCCTTATTCCCACGTTATCTTCCGTAATGAACGATCATATTGTCGTGGTAATTTTAATTACTTAATGCTTACAGCACCAACTGCTTAAGTATGAACTGGTTTATTATTTATTCTTTTCTCTTTATTCCTTGAATGTTTTTGTCATCTTACTTGTGAATAAAAATTTAGTAACTGGTGTAGTTTGATCAGTGAATGTTATTTTCGCACCAAAGGCAACAAATGGTGAACCCGGCGTGATTGTTTTGACTCTTTTTGATGGTGAGGTGCATCACCTTACCTTCAGCTACCTAGTGAATTCACATATAACACACCCAGATTCAAATCGTACTTTAAAGTACATCATATTATTACCACTCGTAGCTTATCAGTACCATCGAGACCGCGATGGCTACCACCTGGTACATACGCCATTGCCAAACGAGAGTCTGAGTTTATGCTTGCCCAGGGGAAATGCCGACCATCCTCGAGTTGGAGTTTTTAGCAGCGCCTTGAACTGAACGAGGATAGTATTTCTAGCAATGCGTTAATACAGATCTGTTCAAATCATTAGACAAATTAGTTGCTTTAAGGGGCGGAACAGCGAGGACATCCCCTAAATTATTAGACTCAGCACGCACATTAACACCATTTTTTGTATATTTTAGAACTTTATGAAGCATGGTTGAATAAATACGAAAATGTTGGTCATTTTTATAAGGCGTATTTATCAAATTATATATATAGGCCTAAGGGTCCTTTAGCTCTTCAAATTAACGTTACTAATAATTTTGCGAACTTACCATATCGTTTAACTGGTTTAACTGATGACCAAGATGTCTATAACTCCTAAAATGAATTAACAACAACTTGTAACAGCTGTGGCTTCAAGGATATTGGAGTGTCAGAATATCTTCTAATTTCCAGTAAATCTATTGCTATGAGGTCTTATATAAACATCCTTACGTACACTGGGGTGCAAGAAAAGAGGAACGCTGAAGTAAATAATCTAATCTGATTAGCCTAATTACAAACACAAATAGATATTATTGAAAACTTAAAAATAGTTTTATCACTATATCACTTTATCCTAGTGTATTTTGAAAACCATCTTTAAAACATTAGCTACTTTGTGTTAATTAATTAATTAATTAATAATTTATTAATTAAATGATGTACTTTTTGTAGCGTTCCCATTATTTTTGCACCCCAGTGTAGTATAGTACTGAGTCGGGATTGAATTAAGCCTGACAGTTAACGTTAGAGACAGTTTATAAAGAATGATTTTACTCTAATACATTATTTCTAGTATACCTCAAAACGAACCGTGTAAGGTCTGTGTAGTCTTGAGAATTGTGGGGAGAGCATCAGCAGTTTCAGTTGAGCTATAGCTTGCACGCTAGGCGACCCGGTCGCTATAAAAGTCTTGAACAAGCGGGCTGGCACTCCTCCGTGTAGGGTTCAAGCTCAGGTCACCTGCAATTCGCACAATCCACTCACCTCTACACCTGTAGATAATTGTTCGATTGTCACAAACCAGTAACACAGGGGTTCTGACCTTCTGCGCGTGCGCAACAAGTCCTTCTATCATATATGCAAATTTTGGCCTTAAGCTCTGTTTTAAGGTTTTGGAGACCATGTAAATCGTATAACTCAGAATAACATGTCAAGATAATGGTAGGCACAAGACGTTTTCAACTATCTCCTTGTTTTCGTCTGAATATATTTCTGTACGCTACTTTGTGTGCATAACCTGGGGTCTTTTGCAACTTTTCTTATCTACTGCATCTGTCTTACATATCCCTTCACCCATATTTATTTATTTATTTATTTATTTATTTATTTATTTATTTATTTATTTAATTTAGAAAGTAAATTATAATGTCAAATGTAAATGGAACGATAATGTTTAAGAGCTTTACAAAATAAACCCATCCTTTCTTCTTGTGTTGTTGACTGGCTGCGTGGCTCAGCGGTAACGTTCTCGCCTTCTGCGCCCAAGGTTGTAGGATCGAATCCTTGCGCAGTTATCTGGCATTTGAGGATGCACTAATGCGAGGGAGCTGTATCAGTAGATTTACTGGCGTGTTAAAGATCCCCTTCGGGACGAAATTCCGGCACATCGGCGTCTCCAAAAGTCGCATTTGTTAAAGGAACGAAATACCAATAACATTATTATTATCTCTTCTCGTGTCACAACATACCACTTAAGCAGCAAGACATGAACTCCAGGCGGTGTTCCTATATTGCAATGAAGGACGGATTAGGTCATCGAAATGTATTTTTGAAAATTTTACAAAGAAACTTAATTGCTTTTTACTCAAAAGAGCGTTTTTAGTAATCGACTCTTTTAAAAGCAATTCCCATTCTTGCAACGACAAGTGCAAGCACATCCCATCAATAATATTGTTGTAGATCTTTGTGGTATTATAATGTAACCTGCTAGTTCAGTATGCCGACATTTCACGTTCTGTGGTCTCAGGGTATATCCCAAAGGCCTTGGGTTCGTGTCCCGGTTCTACCAAGAAAAATCGGCTTTGGTCTGAGGGTTGGAATAGGTTGCACTCAATGAGAATAGGTTCGTTCGATTTCCACCACAGCGATGGTAGTAGTGATTTCCCTAGTTTACCCACCTCCGCTCCGGATAAATGCTAGGACGATTCCTAATTTAGAGTCACATCTTTCCAATCCTAGTCTCACATGCACTACTATAGACACTACAGTAGCACAGGTTATCAGGCAAATCTTATACACACTCAGTACGTGGCGTTACATTTTCAAAAATATATTTTGAAGACCTAATCCATCCTTCATTCTTCCGCAGCATTGAGACTTGCAGTCGTCGAGGGGGAATACTTCTTTAATAATAATAGCCACGGAAGTAATATACTGCATTATATGTGTTGTTGCTGTTGTTTCATTTGAGGGGCTTGGATATTGCTGTCATGATTTCTGAGCATTCTTATTATGGTTTTGATAATTAGGCTATAACACCATTTATCCTATGAAACTATATTTAAATAATGTATGACTGAAATATTATAGAGTACGTGAGTTTACTATTTCGTATTTTGCCACTACTTTAAATTTCAGTGCTTTGTGTACATTTTTCTAAGAAACTACTGAAGTTTAGGTTTGAATTTTTGTTTCGTGTTGCAAATCATGTTGTCTCATAAAATGAATGAAGAAACAATTATCTAAACCGTGATTTGAACGTTTAAAAATTCTAAAACCATAAATTCTTTCTTTAAGAAAAATACACTGCTGGCCAAAAACACGTAGACTAACACTTAGGCAAATGTATGTTGTCGAAGAGTGTTCCATAATTACGTCCATTATAATAGTTTCATTTGTCTCTAAAAAAATCATGTTTTGTACAATTGGGAATACTGCAAGAATATTAAGAATGTACGGTTTATAAAGGGATTTTGTCACCTAGGGTTGGATTTTGAATTTTATGGTGGTATCTTCATTTACTTTACAGCTTCGCGCTTCCGCTATTACTGTATTGGAATGTGGGAATGGCGGTTTGTTGTGACATTGTTGGGCTCTCATCTAATAACTTGCTATTCAGTACTTCCTAGAGCATCAAGAAGTGGCTGCAGTAAAGATGAGTGAAGATTGAATGTGCAAGGATGTGTTGTGACATTTAAGTGGCAAAAAAAAGTGGCAGTGATTGTGGTTTAAGCACAAAATATTGAAAATAAAATAGCGGTGTCCCTTCATGAAAATTTGCCAAAAATCAAAGAACTTCATTTATATGTATCTGAAAGTAAACTTTTATTTGAAAAATGATCCTTCCCTTAAAATGAAATTGCTGTTTATCTTCCTTGGATTTAAGTTTCAAAATATCGTAATGCTAATGAATATATAATTTTGTGTTTTTTCTTTGAAATTATCCGAGTGTTACGCTTTATATTTTTGACCGGCAGTACATATTACTTATCCCATATCACTTAGCATCAGAAAAACAAGATGTTCAGTAAAGAACATATAGCCTACTTTCTCCTAAATGTATGAGTACAGTTATAACTCGTTGTTATTATCAAAGAGTATAATAGAATCATTTCTTGGTTGAAGACCTTAGAAAATATTTACCCCTACCAAACGCCACAACCTAGAAAAAAACTACTACCATCATTGAAGAAAGATAGATAAGAAGTATCTCAAGAATGTTATGGATCTGGAGACATAATCGACCGGACTGGCTGCGTGGCTCAGCAGTAACGTTCTCGCTTGCTGGGCCCTAGGTTGCAGGTTCGTATCCTGGCGCAGTCAGCTGGCATTTGAGGGTGCACAAATGCGAGGGAGCCGTGTCAGTAGATTTACATTAAAGATCCCCTTCGGGCCAAAATTCCGGCATCCCGGCGTATCTAAAAGCAGCAGTAGTCAAAAGGGACGTAAAACAAATAACATTATTATTATTGTTATTATTACATAATCGACCTGCCGAGGGCAACATCCAACTTTGAGTTGAGGCATGTCTTTACACGTCTGGTTGTGCATGGCTTTCACAACCCTAATTGAATTAACAAATCTTTCCATGACCCTACAGAGACGTGTGTATACAAACTATGTGGATATTTTCGATTGCTATTTGCCTGAAATAAAAGTATTAATTAATAACCTGAACTAGCACCAACGGCTAGAATTCAGTTACTATGTGAAATCGTTTTGTTCTTTACTTCAAATAACATTTTCAAATAACGCACAATAGACTGTTACAAACCCTTTAAAATAAAAAGTAAAAATTTATCGTAGTATCATCTTGCCATTCTTCAAGTTCGATGCGCATAGAATGCGAATGGTATACGGTACTAACCAATGGAGTCCAACGTAGACCAGTCGTGACATCTATTGGAGAAGTATCGAACAATATAACCCTAACAGGGCGAGTGCATTCTAGTGGCCATGAGAAGAAACATTTCAATAAAATCTTGAAGTTAATAAGTAGGCCGGCGTGCAGATACCTTTTTGGCTGCTAGATGTCTCGAGCAAATCTGCTGGTGAATTATGTTTTAATTAAATATATATTTTCCAACGTAATATGCAAAATATAACGCTTAGTTTTAAAACGTCTGAATCATTACAAAACAATAAATATATAAAATTTCAAGCAAAAAAATAACTCTGATGGGGTTTGAACCATAGGCATATGAGTGATAAGCCAACGCTTTACCACGGAGCCATTTGTGCCAACGAACGTCGTTCTATATAAAATGACTTACATATAACTTGTTAGCAAATAATGCTTTAGACTAAACGATTTCATCAGTGGAGTATATTATTTATTTATAAAGCATTTCATACAAAGTTTATTTATTTTGTATCAGTACTCAAATTAGTGAAATATAAGTCAGGCACAAGATATCCGCTGCCATCTTGTCTTCTTACCGAGACGGCTCAGCTTTTTAAAATCACTTCTGAGCTATAGTATTACAAAATAAACTTTTAATTTCGAACGTGCCTCTTCCTTTAGAACAGTTAAATCGATTCTCGGCTCGATAATCGGAATTGGTGGGTCCCATGATATGGATTATAAAGTTTGCATAATTCGCACGGCCGCCATCCTGAAATGGTACGGCGGATGACTTTGTAGTTCGGTCACAAGACGCGTCCTATATGAAGGTATGTTATTACCAAATTTGGTAGATATCGGATAATTTGGTTAGTCGCTATTTGATTTTTCGTTTTGAACGTTTGAGTGGCCGCCATTCAGTTTTGGTAAAGATGGCGGCGATATAAAACATGACACTGTGGTGCCCTTTGCTTGTTCTACCTCTGTACCAAATTTCGTTCAATTCGGTTTCACCGTGTTCGAATTGATAGGGGGGACAGACATTCAGAGTACACACACTCACACACACACACACAGACTCACACACACACATACACACACACAGACAGACACACAATTTTTGGCCCTGCAGTGATCTCATAAGTCTACTTTAATTTTTTGCAAACATCGAAAGTAGGCTAATAAGGGACTCATTTTGTCAAGGCGTATGTGCTCCACGATTCAGGAATAAAATAGGTTAATAATATGTGCAGCCGTTTCACTGTTAAGGTTGCTGCGCAAACATACAAACACGATTTTTAGCCTATTTTAATTTTATGAAAAACAAGTAGTTCCGTGAAGAACTATACAGCCTAATTTCATATATCCTACTTATGTTAACTGCCACTATCAACATACAAAATGTCAGTACGATTGCTGTAATAGATTGGTAGATACTGAGAACCGACTAAATATTTCGGATGGTCGCCATGTTGGATTTTATATATGTAGGTCCTAGAGTTATGTACTATTACATGAAGAATATTGTGTACGTGTAGCATTCAAACTTCAATCGCATGATTAGGACACAAGAAGTAACAAGGAGATTTTAAAATTTCCACAGCTGCCATCTTGTGGTTATGAAAACTATTGAAAAAAATTAGATGCCAGTGGATTAACATTTGTATAAGGATTTACTGTACCAAGTTTCACTGCACTCGGATGGTTAAATTGCGAGAAACGTCCATGTGAATATGTATAATTCGCGTCGCCGCCATGTTGGATTTGTGATCACCAGGTCATTTAAAGTCCTATAGGTGAACGTAAGTTAATAGCCCCTATGAAGATAAAAAAAATCAGTCTGATTACTATAATAGATTCGTTAATATTCAGAGCCATCTAAATATTTCGGATGGTCGCCATGTTGGATTGTTAAATGTATAGGCCATAGAGTCATGTACCGTTAAAGGAAAATTATTGCGTTGGTTCATTATTCAAACTTTCACTTCGATCGCATGATTACGACACAAGAAATAAAAATTTAATTTTGAAATTCGCACAACCTTCATTTTGAGGTTATGTAAACAATTGAACTAAATTAGATACCAGTGCATTGCAATGTGTATAAACATTTCCTGTGCCAGATTTCATTGCGTTTGGAACATTAAATCGCGAGAAAGGTCTATTTAAAATTTTCAAATTCGCTTGGCCGCCATGTTCGTTTTGTTGTTAACCGGTTTTTGAAAGACTTATAGATGAACTTCCAGTAGTCCCTTCATCACCGTACAAAATTTCAGGGTGATACCGCTAATAGTTTCAGAGATATAGAATGCCAGTGAAATATTTCGCACATCCGCCATCTTGTGGTTATGTAAACAATTGAACGAAGTTAAATGTCTGTGCATTACAATGTGTGTAAACATATACTGTACCAAGTTTTATGGCGTTTGATTGGTTAAATCTCGAGAACCGTATATTTAAAGGTCACAACTTCACTTGGCCGCCATGTTGGTTTTGTAGTTACCAGGTTTTCAAAGGGCACATAGGTGAATTTCTAGTAGTTCCTTTCATCACCGTAAAATATTCCAGGGTGATATCGGGAATAGTTTCGGAGTTATTGAATGCTGGTGAAATATTTCGCACAGCCGCCATGTTGGATTGGTGAGACGTAACAAAATTTGATGGGCACGGTCGGGGTCGTCCGGAACAGTGCTATGAACTTAACCGAGTTTCATTGAAATCACTCCAGCCGTTTAGAAGTTACTAGGGGACACACACACACACCCCTCACACACACGCGCACACACACGGACAAAAGGTGATCTCATAAGCCTATTTTTTCAAAATTGAAAATAGGCTAAAAATAGGCTTATGAGATCACCTTTCGTCGGTGTGTCTGTCTCTGTGTGCGTGTGTGTGTGTGTGTCCCCCTCTAATAAATTCTAAACGGCTGGAGTGATTTCAATGAAACTCGGTAAGATCATAGCACCAGTCTGGTAATGCCCTTCAAATTTTATTGTGTCTCACCAATCCAACATGGCGGGTGTGTGAAATATTTCACCAGCATTCAGTATCTGTGAAACTGTTACCGATATCACTCTGAAATTTTGTACGGTGCTAAAGGGAACTACTAAAAGTTTATCTATGTGACTTTCAAAAACCTGGTAACTACAAAACCAACATGCGGCAAAGCGAATTTGAGACTTTTAAATAGACTTTTCTCGATTTAACTGTCCAATCGTAATGAAACTTGGTACAGCAATTGTTTATACACATTGTAATGCTCTGGGGTCTAATTTAGTTCAGTTGTTTATATAACCGTAAAATGGGGTGTGCGAAATATTTCACTGGCATTCAATAGCTCCGAAACGATTTATGATATCACCCTAAAATTGTGTACGAAGATAAAGGGCAAGGCTACAAGTTTATCTATGTAACTTTCAAAAACCTGTTAAGTACAAAACGAACATGGCGGCCAAGCCAATTTGACACATTTTAATAGACTTTTCTCGTGATTTAACCATCTGAGCGCAGTGAAATGTGGTACAGTAAATGATTATACATGTAGTAATGCACTGGCATCTAATTTAGTTCAATTGTTTGCATAACCTCAAGATGGCGGCTGTGCGAAATTTTAAAATTAAGTTTTTATTTCTTGTGATCGAAGTGAAAGTTTGAACAATGAACCTACGCAATAATTTTCCTTTAATGATACATAACTCTATGGCCTATACATATAACAAATCAAAATGGCGATCATCCGAAATATTTTGACGGTTCTCAATATCTACAAATCTTTTACAGCAATCAAACTGTTTTTTTTAATGTTCATAGAGGCTATGAACATAAGTTCACGTATATGACTTTCAGTAACCTGGTGAGCACAAATCCAACATGGCGGTGACGCGATGTATAAATGTTTAAATGGACGTTTCTCGCGATTTAACCATCCGAGTGCAGTGAAACTTTGCACGTTAAATGCTTATACATATGTTATTCAACTGGCATCTAATTTATTTCAATTGTTTTCATAACCACAATATGGCAGCTGTGCGAAATTTTAAAATCTCGTTTTTAGCCTACTTTCGATTTTTGCAAAAAATGAAAGTAGACTTATGAGATCAACACAGGGCGAAAAAAAGTGTGTCTGTCTGTGTGTGTGTATGTGTGTGTGTGAGTCTGTGTGTGTGTGTGTCTGTGTGTGTGTGTGTGTGTGAGTGTGTGTACTCTGAATGTCTGTCCCCCCTATCAATTCGAACACGGTGAATGCGATTTGAACGAAATTTGGTACAAAGGTAGCACTAGCAAAGGACACCTCAGTGTCATGTTTTATATCGCCGCCATCTTGACGGAAACGTAATGGCGGCCACACAAATGTTCAAAGCTTAAATCAAATTACGACTAACCTAATCATCCGATCTCTACCAAATTTTGCAACGACATACCTTTATGGAGGAAGCATCCTTTGACAAATCTAATAGGTCATTAGCCTAATAATTTGCGGATGGCGGCCATCTTTGTGTAAAAATCGATTACCCCTATTAATTCGAACACGGTGCAACCGAATGGAACTAAATTTGGTACAGAGGTAGTACTAACAAAAGGCACCTCAGTGTCATGTTTTATATCGCCGCCATCTTGACGGAAACGTAATGGCGGCCACACAAATGTTCAAAGCTTAAATCAAATTACGATTAACCTAATCATCCGATCTCTACCAAATTTTGCAACAACATACCTTTATGGGGGGAGCATCCTTTGACCAAACCAATAGGTCATCAGCGTAATAGTTTGCGGATGGCGGCCATCTTTGTGTCAAAATCGATTCCCCCTATTAATTCGAACACGGTGCAACCGAATGGAACGAAATTTGGTACAGAGGTAGTACTAACAAAAGGCACCTCAGTGTGATGTTTTATATCGCCGCCATCTTGACGGAAACGTAATGGCGGCCACACAAATGTTCAAAGCTTAAATCAAATTACGATTAACCTAATCATCCGATCTCTACCAAATTTTGCAACTACATACCTTTATGGAGGGAGCATCCTTTGACCAATCTAATAGGTCATTTACCTGATAGTTTGCGGATGGCGGCCATCTTTATGTCAAAATTGATTCCCCCTATTAATTCGAACACGGTGGAACCGAATGGAACGAAATTTGGTACAGAGGTAGCACTAGCAAAGGGCACCTCAGTGTCATGTTTTATATCGCCGCCATCTTGACTGAAACGTAATGGCGGCCACACGAATGTCCAAAGCTTAAATCAAATTACGATTAACCTAATCATCCGATCTCTACCAAATTTTGCAACTACATACCTTTATGGAGGGAGCATCCTTTGACCAATCTAATAGGTCATTCACCTAATAGTTTGCGGATGGAGGCCATCTTTATGTCAAAATTGATTCCCCCTATTCATTCGAACACGGTGGAACCGAATGGAACGAAATTTGGTACAGAGGTAGTACTAGCAAAGGGCACCTCAGTGTCATGTTTTATATCGCCGCCATCTTGACTGAAACGTAATGGCGGCCACACGAATGTTCAAAGCTTAAATCAAATTACGATTAACCTAATCATCCGATCTCTACCAAATTTTGCAACTACATACCTTTATGGAGGGAGCATCCTTTGACCAATCTAATAGGTCATTCGCCTAATAGTTTGCGGATGGCGGCCATCTTTGTGTCAGAATCGATTCCCCCTATTAATTCAAACACGCTGAAACCAAATGGAACGAAATTTGGTATAGAGGTAGCACTAGCAAAGGGCACCTCATATTCATGTTTAATATGCCTATAGCACGTTGTATTTCAACAAGCTCCTACAACCAACATTCAATCATACTCCTTGAAAAGGACAAAGAGTTATAACAATACCCATGCATTTAGGAGAAAGTAGGCTATATGTTCTTTACTGAACATCTTGTTACTTCTTGTGTCCTTATCTTGCGATTGAAGTTTGAATACCACACGTACACAATAATCTTCATGTAATTGTACATAAATCAAAATCCAACCTGGCGACCATCTGAAATATTTAGACGGTTCTCAATATCTACGAATCTATCACAACAATCAAACTGAAATTTTGTATGTTGATCGAGGCAATTAACCTAAGTAGGATACATGAAAATAGGTTGTATAGTTCTTCACGGAACTACTTGTTAGCCTACTTTCGATTTTTGCAAAAAATGAAAGTAGACTTATGAGATCAACACAGGGCGAAAAAAGTGTGTCTGTCTGTGTGTGTGTATGTGTGTGTGTGAGTCTGTGTGTGTGTGTGTCTGTGTGTGTGTGTGTGTGTGAGTGTGTGTACTCTGAATGTCTGTCCCCCCTATCAATTCGAACACGGTGAATGCGAATTGAACGAAATTTGGTACAAAGGTAGCACTAGCAAAGGACACCTCAGTGTCATGTTTTATATCGCCGCCATCTTGACGGAAACGTAATGGCGGCCACACAAATGTTCAAAGCTTAAATCAAATTACGACTAACCTAATCATCTGATCTCTACCAAATTTTGCAACGACATACCTTTATGGGGGGAGCATCCTTTGACCAAACCAATAGATCATCAGCGTAATAGTTTGCGGATGGCGGCCATCTTTGTGTGAAAATTGATTCCCCCTATTAATTCGAACACGGTGCAACCGAATGGAACGAAATTTGGTACAGAGATAGTACTAACAAAAGGCATCTCAGTGTCATGTTTTATATCGCCGCCATCTTGACGGAAACGTAATGGCGGCCACACAAATGTTCAAAGCTTAAATCAAATTACGATTAACCTAATCATCCGATCTCTACCAAATTTTGCAACAACATACCTTTATGGGGGGAGCATCCTTTGACCAAACCAATAGGTCATCAGCGTAATAGTTTGCGGATGGCGGCCATCTTTGTGTCAAAATCGATTCCCCCTATTAATTCGAACACGGTGCAACCGAATGGAACGAAATTTGGTACAGAGGTAGTACTAACAAAAGGCACTTCAGTGTCATGTTTTATATCGCCGCCATCTTGACGGAAACGTAATGGCGGTCACACAAATGTTCAAAGCTTAAATCAAATTACGATTAACCTAATCATCCGATCTCTACCAAATTTTGCAACTACATACCTTTATGGAGGGAGCATCCTTTGACCAATCTAATAGGTCATTCACCTGATAGTTTGCGGATGGCGGCCATCTTTATGTCAAAATTGATTCCCCCTATTAATTCGAACACGGTGGAACCGAATGGAACGAAATTTGGTACAGAGGTAGCACTAGGAAAGGGCACCTCAGTGTCATGTTTTATATCGCCGCCATCTTGACTGAAACGTAATGGCGGCCACACGAATGTTCAAAGCTTAAATCAAATTACGATTAACCTAATCATCCGATCTCTACCAAATTTTGCAACTACATACCTTTATGGAGGGAGCATCCTTTGACCAATCTAATAGGTCATTCGCCTAATAGTTTGCGGATGGCGGCCATCTTTGTGTCAGAATCGATTCCCCCTATTAATTCAAACACGCTGAAACCAAATGGAACGAAATTTGGTATAGAGGTAGCACTAGCAAAGGGCACCTCAGTGTCATGTTTTATATCACCGCTATCTTGATGGAAACGTAATCACGGCCACCCAAATGTTAAAAGCTAAAATGTAATTACGACCAACCTAATAATCTAGTCTCTACCTAATTTTGCAACACCATATCTTTATGTGGGAAACATATTCTGACCAAACTGCAAGAACATCAGCCCAATAGTTTGCAGATGGTGGCCAAGTATGTGTGCAGATCGATTCCCCCTATCAATTCAAACACGGTGAAACCGAATTGAACGAAATTTGGTACAGAGGTAGCACTAGCAAAGGGCACCTCATATTCATGTTTAATATACTGTACCTATAGCACGTTGTATTTCAACAAGCTCCTACAACCAACATTCAATCATACTCCTTGAAAAGGACAAAGAGTTATAACAATACCCATGCATTTAGGAGAAAGTAGGCTATATGTTCTTTACTGAACATCTTGTTTTAATTCATTAATATGAGTCGGCTAGCTGCGTGGTGCAGCCGAAACCTTCTCGCCTACTGTGTCCAAAGTTGAGGGTGCTTAAATTCGAGGAAGCCATGTCAGTAGATTTTGTTGTTGTTGTTGATTGATTTAGGGTCTTTGTGAATTTGTGGTCATGTAGCCCCGTGTACTTGAGTGTGTGTGTGTGTGTGTGTGGATGGAATTTGCCTTATAACCTGTGTTATTGTGATGGCTGAATTAATGTGTGTATTTGTAATTCACATGAGGATTGGGAAGGAGACGGTCGTTTTATTATAGTGAGGAACCATCCCGCACTTGCCTGGATGCCAAAAAGCTGAGTGGAAATCGAACCCTCTCTCCTCATATTTGTCTCTCGTGGCTGAGTGTACCCCGTTCCAACCCTCAGGCCAGAAGTTTTTTTTTTTTTGGCAGAGCCGGGAACCAAACCCGATCTTTTGGGGTGACTGACAAGAATGCTAGCCGCTACACCATGAGGTGGTCGTTAGTAGATTTGCAGGTACGTTAATGATTCCCTTCGTGGAAAAATTCCGCCATCCCGGCGCCTTTAAATACCTGATTAGTTCAGTAGTTAAAACAGGGCGTAAAACTATCGTTAATTATTATTATTATTATTATTATTATTATTAATAATAATAATAATAATATTTTACTTCGTAGCCCACCTGAGGAGCAGGATGGAACTTATTTTGCTAATGATGTTTTTTCTTCTCCCGAAATCTATCCATCTGGGTACTAAAATGATGATGATGATGATTATTATTATTATGTGGTGTTAAATGTTTGTGCGCACCTGCTACACTTGAGCCTTGTAGCAGGTGCGCACAAACATTTAACACCACATGGAGCGAGCAAAGGCACAGTGTGCAAAGACGTTCAGTCAGGAAAATGAACTAGGTACCTCAACAGACGAAATAAGGCTGAAGTGTTACAGGTGCGCAAAAACATTTAAATTATTATTATTGTATTGTGAAGTGACTTACCAAAGCGGAGCGCTTGGAGAGAGTTTCTGTTATTGAGGACCAGTCAAAACAAGAGAGCATTGGGAATCTTCGACCGAGTATGGAAGATCTTTTGCAACGGTGTCAAAACATTCTCAATAAGATGAAGCTTGCAACTGAAAGGCAGCGTAATATGTCCAAAGATGTGAAGAATGGCATAGTGGAACTAGAAGAGGCCATTGATTCTATAGCCTATTGTGACCGTACTTCACATGCGGCACAAGACGAAGCTCACAAGGTTGTAGTGAATGACCTACCGAAGGACATGACCCCCAATTCTAACAGCCGGAACGAAGTTACTTCGGGAACTGTAGCTGCTCAGAAGGGGGATAAGAAGAATGAGACAGAGTCGTCAGAAATATGGACTCCTGTTACATCGAGGAGAGACAGAAGATTGGTAAAGGTTAGAGAAAACGCTAAGAATATGCAGGAGGATTTTGCTGATAAAGTTGACATATCTACCCACCAAGCAACCCCAAACAGACAGAAGAGACCTAGTAGGCCAAGGCGAGCAGCCTTACTGATCAGACCAGCTGAAGGTAAATCATATGCCGATATTCTGAAGGAGATTCGCCAAAAAGCAAACCCTAATGATACAGGAACTGAAGTCCGGTCCATTCGACGAACTAAAGCGGGAGACGTCCTTGTCGAGTTGGGAGCAAGTTCCAGGGATAGAGCAGCTTTTGGTAATTCTCTGCGAAATGTTCTGGGGTCCAATGCTACAGTTCGTAGGCTTGAAGGGAAGGCAACTGTTGAAATCAGAGACCTTGATGCTCTAACTACTTCCGAAGAGGTCATGGAAGCTATCCAGAGAACTATCCCAGAACTCTCTCCAGATACTAAGGTACTGGTGACGAGGACGAATACGAGGGAAGTGAAGATGGCTGTTGTCACATTAACAACTAGTGATGCAGATGTGCTCTTGAAGCAAGATCATATCACCATAGGATGGGTCAACTGCAGGATTAGACGGAGGATCATGGTATCTCGTTGTTATAGATGTCTGGACTATGGACATGTTGCTAGCAACTGCAAAGGCACAGATAGAAGTAAACTTTGCAACAATTGCGGGGGGACAGATCACAAAGCTAGAGGATGTACGGCCTCAAAGAAATGTGTTCTTTGTGAAGAACGAGGTTTTCTCAAAGATTTAGCGCATGCTATGGGATCTGGCCAGTGTAAGGTCTTCAGAGAAGCTTTAGGCAAAGAAAAGTCACTGAGGTTCAAATGATTCGTATACTTCAAGCCAATCTACATAGAAGTAAGACAGCCAATTATCTCTTATATATCAGCTAGTCACAGAGAAGCAAAGCGATCTCTTGCTAATCAGCGAACAGTATAAAGATAAAGAGTCATCTCTTTGGTTCAGTGACACACTTGGCACTTTTGCAATCTGGGTGTTGGATTCTAGAAAAGTTCTTATAAAGGATCATGGAAGTTCTGATGGTTATGTTTGGGTGAAGACCAGAAGGGTCACCTATTTTAGTGTTTACCTAACTCCTAATGAGGCAATTGAGCACATCCGCCGCAAAGTAAATTCTTTGGAAGATGCAATTCTAAACGCCACAGATAGTGTCATAGTGGCTGGAGACTTAACGCCAAAGCAGAGGAATGGGGTATGCCAAGTGCAGATTCCCGGGGTAAGTACATTCTAGAGATGGCATCCAGGATAGGCCTTCTAATATTAAATATTGGTACAGTTCCAACTTTCTGACGTCCAGGATGTGAAGGAACAATTCCGGATGTCTCCCTCGCATCTGAAGTAATTGTGCCATTCATTAAGAGATGGAAAGTGTTGGAAGATTATTCTGCTAGCGATCATCAATTCATCGCCTTTGACTTTGAATCAAATGTTCAGGGACGGGAAGTACCTCCCCAGAAATGTCGACGGTGGAATGTAAATAGGATTAGCATGGACAAGTTCAAAGATATCATTGGGAAGGGTGCAGAACAGATTCGAAGTGCTGAAGCACGGAGAGAGTTTGAGGTTGAGGATCTGGTCTCTGCAACCATGAAAATTATTACGTCAGCTTGTGATGTTTCGATGCCCTCCCCAGTACCACGTCACCGAAAGAATCCTGTATACTGGTGGACCAGAGAGATAGCAGAATTAAGGAAGAACTGCCTCAGGCTTCGCCGTCTTGCCCAGAGAGCAAGAAATCGGGAAGAAGCTAATGAAAACTCAGTGGAGCATAAAGCAGCAAAGAAGCTACTTCGGAAAGCCAGAACTACGAGCAAGGTTCAGAGTTGGAGAAAGCTTCAGGAAGATATCGACACTGATCCATGGGGTTTGGGTTACAAAATTGTAGCACAGAAACTTGGAAGTCGCAGAACATCGTGCATCATGGAGGATGATATTATGAACACCATTGTTCAAACCCTTTTTCCAACTCATCCCACAAGACCTGAGAGGAATTTTGAAAGTGATCTAGATTTCCCACTGTTTACTGAAGATGAACTTCGGGTTGCAAAGCATTCTTTACGGAACAACAAGGCTCCGGGGTTGGATGGGATTCCTAATGAGGTTCTGAAAATAATAGTTTTTCAAGATATGTTGTTATTGTTGAGAATGTTCAATGTGTGCTTGAAAGCAGGAATCTTTAGCTTTCGCTGGAAGATCTGTCGCTTAGTGCTCATTAGTAAGGGCTTGGGTGACCTTGAGTTACCATCATCTTACCGCCCACTTTGTATGCTTGACACAACAGGCAAACTATTTGAGAAACTCATAAGACAGAGATTGCTTGAAGCAATAATCGCAGCCGGCGATTTATCACCAAGACAATTTGGATTCAGGGTAGGCCGGTCGACACTGGATGCAGTGCAAGAAGTCGCCGATAAAGTACGAAGAGCGGAGAATTATGATCATTACTCTCGCCGGGTGATTCTCTTTGTTACACTGGATGTTAAAAACGCTTTCAACTCTGCCAAATGGACAGATATCATGGATGCTCTAGAATTTTCATTTCATGTTCCAAGGTATCTCCTTCGGATCTTAGACTCTTACTTGAATGATCGTGCTCTACTCTACGATACTACAGAAGGGATCCGTAGAGTACAAGTCACGGCTGGGGCTGCCCAGGGTTCGATTCTAGGACCTGATTTGTGGAATGTTACATACGACAGCTTGTTGAGGCTTGAAATGCCTGGAGAAACTATTCTAGTAGGATATGCAGATGATGTTGCTGCTCTTGTAGCAGGAAGAAGTGTCGAGCAGGCACAGTTGCGACTCAATATGTTAATGCGCAAAATCAATAGATGGATGGAGGAACATGGTCTGTCTCTAGCACTTAGTAAGACGGAAATTGTCATCCTAACAAAGAAGAGAATTCAGATAATACTCCCAATACAGGTAGGGCAAATTCAAGTAGAGACGCAGCCAGCAGCAACATACCTGGGCATCATGATCGACAGTAAAATGAATTTTGGAGAACAAATTACACGGACTGCAGATAAGGCAGCCAGAGGAGTAATGTCCCTCAGTCGGCTTATGGCCAATGTTGGTGGGCCAAAATCTAGTAAGAGAAAACTATTGATGACAGCCATCCATTCAGTTCTGCTGTATGGAGCGGAAATATGGGCGGATGCCCTGGAAAAGGAAATTTATAGGAAGTCAGTGGTGCAAGTGCAGAGGCGGGGTGCTTTGCGCGTGGCATCTGCATATCGCACGGTCTCTGAGGGAGCAGTTCTCGTTATTGCCGGGATTATTCCGATTTTTTTTCTTGCGAAAGAATGCAAGAACATTTACTTGAGGAAATCTGATATGGGTTTACAAAGTGCAAGACGATCGGTAAGAGTACAAACGTTTCAAAATTGGCAGATCAAATGGGAGCAAGGAGATAAAAGCCAATGGACTAAGAGAATGATCCCTCAGGTGCAGGTTTGTACAGAGAGGAAACATGGTGAGGTTGGTTACTATCTCACTCAGTTCTTGACTGGCCATGGGTACTTCTGTTCCTATCTTAAGAAGATGGGGAAGGTGGATACATCAGATTGCATCTACTGTATCAACGAATTAGATAATGCTAATCACACCTTCTTCTCTTGTGGACGGTGGGTCCAAAATAGGCAGGCTCTCCAAGATCACATTGATGTAGAGATATCCCCGGACAATATTGTTGCAGTGATGCTACAAAATGAGGAAAATTGGAAACTGGTAGCAAGTTTTGTTAAAGATATCCTCCGAACAAAGAAGACGGATCTGGATCGCCACTGAAGATGATTAATTACGGAAGAGTGCTCTACAGGCAAATATAAAATGACTCTAGCCTGAAGTAATGTGCTAAACGGTTCCAGGCTAGTGTTCAGAAGTAACGGGGGGTGTTTTAGTCGGTAGTCTGCTACTCAGGAGCAGGAGCCCGACACTCTGTGCGTAAATGCATTTCTTCCCCTAAATATATATATATATATATATATATATATATATATATATATTATTATTATTATTATTATTATTATTATTATTATGTTATTAATTTAGCATGAATAAGATAAATATCATAAAATACTGAAGCTTCTATCAGTTCTCTAAAGTAATTTCTATACAATTTATTAATGCCATTGCACAGTTTAACCACATAACAATGCAACGGGATTGTATTAGTGAATTTTGTCACAAACTCAAAATTCCCTCACCAGTTTGATGAAAGAGCCCACCCACGTGCCCAGCGAGCCCTCTTGATATGCCCACAATTGGGCACTTAACAATGATTCTATTTGTGAGGCTAGCTGACGGGTATTAATTGATCCTCTCACACAACAATGGCACCTGTTAGTGGCAGCGCTCCTCTCCTCCCCTCCCCTCTCCTCTCATATCATTATTTTATTGTAGTCATTCATTTGTGAGAGTTTCAAGTTACAGCCACGTCAGCATCTCCTTGTTGTTGTTGCTTCAAGTAGGGAGTAGGAAAATCTTCGGTCAGCTGCCCCAATATCTGTTGTTTTAAGGGCCGAAGAGTTAAATGATCTGCCCCCTAGTAAAACAGTTAAATATATAAATTTTGGTTAATTAAACGTTTTAAAGTGGATATTAACAAATTCAAAAATAAAATAAAAAAAATCTAATAACAAATAAACCATAACACGGTATGAAAAAGAATTGAATTTCACATTTTCTTTTATGAAAGAAAGAACAAGCTCTTTGAATCAAATAAAACTTGCAAATTTAGGTTTCTGGTACTAATTCTTTCTCACCTAAAAAGCGGATGACATCATCATAAGATGGCACGTCATCGGCAAATATAATTATACTAACAGTAGTGCCTGGCTCCGTCCGGTGGATTTATATGTCTTATGGATGATAATGAATACTACTACAGAACTGGCACATGATACATAAACTAACAGAAAAAACAAATGTAGAAATATAAATTTTTGTGGTGGTAGTGAGGGTGATACGTAGTACGGTATAATGGACAAACATTCACGTCATTTTCCCGTAATGATAATGATAATAACGTATTGGGAAACGGCTATTTACTAACTACAGTACTGACTCAATGTAATTTACAAACGAATGGAAACATATGATTAGAAGGAGGAGTAAGTGAAATAAAAGACACCTGCTAGGGCCTACATCTCATTGGCTCTTAGAAAAGTAGAGACCAATAGTGTCGTCTGTTGTCGCATAGCGCTGTAGGAAAATAATCCGAGCACTTTGGAAAACGTTAGCTGTCCCGAGCTCCTGAGGTAACAACAGCGTCATTTAGCGCCACATAGCGCTGAAGGATAAGGATCGGAATAAATGAAAGTAAATTTGAAAGTACCAACGCTTATTGCAGCTGATCTATATCTCAATGTACTGCACCAACACCATCGCACTTATACAGAGGCATAATATATTCGTGATGATAAATTTTTTCAGGGGCCTAAGAAATCTTTTTGTACTAATTACTCCCCATGACTGCAATTTATAAGCAGCGCAAGATGCAACACTATTTTCGCAATTCTGCACCAGAACACGGGTAGGGGCGGCAATGGACTTATTAAAACATTCTTACAGTTACACTACTACGTACATGAATGGTTCTAGGGCCTTAAACGTGTTTCTCAAGTTCCTTTTGTCTGTTATTCTAAATATAGAGAATGGAGAGGGTTGTCCAAAATATCAAATGGACATTGTTACCAGCAGGGTTTCAAACGGTATGTAAAATTCGTTGTAATTAGGTGAAACGGTTTAGATTTGTGCCAAAGGGCCTAAATGCAGGAAATGGAGTGGCCTGTCCGAAATTTCAAGTAGACATTGTTACTCGTCAGGTTCCAATACGTAAATAGGCTACATAAAGTTTGGTTCAGATCGGTGAAACGGTGTAGATTTGTGCCAAAGAGCCTAAATGAAGGGACTGGAGTGGCCTGTCCGAAATTTCATGTAGACAGTGTTACTCGCAGAGTTCCAAAGGGCAAGTATACAAATTTTAGTAGATCGGTGAAACGGTTTAGATTTGTGCCAAAGTTCCTAAATGCAGGGAACGGAGTGGTCTGTCCGAATTGGCATGTAGACAGTGATATTCGCAGGGTTCCAAAGGGTAAGTATACAAATTTTGGTTCAGATCGGTGAAACGGTGTAGATTTGTGCCAAAGGGCCTAAATGCAGGGAATGGAGTGGTCTGTCCGAAATTTCATGTAGACAGTGTTACTCGCAGGGTTCCTAAAGGTAAGTATACAAATTTTGGTTCAGATCGGTGAAACAGTGTAGATTTGTGCCAAAGGGCCTAATGCAGGGAACGGAGTCATCCGTCCGAAATTTCATTCAGACAGTCTTACTCGCAGGGTTCCAAATGGTAAGCATACAAATTTTGGTCAGATCGGTGGAACGGTGTGGATTTGTGCAAAAGGAACTAAATGCAGGGAATGGAGTGGGCTGTCCGAAATTTAAAGTATATAGTGTTACCCGCTGGTTTCCAAAGGGTAAGTATACAAATTTTGGTTCAGATCGGTGAAACGGTGTAGATTTGTATACATAACAGACAAACAGACAAACAGACAAACAGAAAAACCAACATTCAGTTTTATATATACAGATATGATTGAACCGAACGTATTCTTCAGACCAAGGTTTCTTCGTAGGTCCGCAAGATTCACACACTCGGTCAATATGAGGGCGACGGTAAGTACGACTCCACAGGTAAAAAATGGGAGGAAATTTTGATAATGTTCTTAGGGATTTTACGAGCAGTTCCATATTAATGTGCCAATTTCAAAAGTTTGGTTTTAGGTGTGACTTCTATAAATGTGATTTGTTTAACATTAAATAGATTCATTCAGTATTTTTTTAACGAATTTTATTTATGTGTTTATAACCTTTAAGTGTCGTATTCATTATCGCGTTGGAAGTCATAATTCAGTGTTGCCTTTGTAATCGAAATGTAGTGCTTTTCAGTCGGTCAACACGATTCTACTTAGAGATAGGATATCAATAATATCTGGAAGTTTCCTTATTGATATGAAATTAAAGTAAATACTAAATGGTATTAGATATATTTATTCCACTTTGATCAATAGTATTATAATTAACTAGCTGACCCGGCAGACGTTGTCCTGCCAATCAAAGAAAGTGTAGTAACTTTGTTCCTTGAAGTGCTTTTGGATACACAATATTTTTTTTCAATTTCTGTTAACTGCCTCTAAACTATCGTGAAATGAATTAACTAATCTAGAAACATTCGTGAGAGCGTGCACAACAACTCTCCAAAGTTTCATCGCAATCGGATAAATGGCATATAACGCATACGGGATTTTGTTGGAACGCTTCGCGCGTCGCCACTCATTTGTTACATCTACTCGTGCGCTACCAATATTGTAAAATGGATTTACCAAGTTGAACACCTTCCCTGGCGTGTACACAACAACTCATCAATGTTTCATCGGAATCGGATGAATGACATAGGAACGCATACGGGATTTTCTTTAAACGATTCGCATGCCATCACTCATTTGTTGAATCTACTCATGCGCTACTTATTAAAAACTGGATTTACTAACCCAGAAACCTTTCCTGGAGTGCACACAACAATTCACCAAAGTTTCATCGCAATCGGATAAATGGTATATGAACACCTACAGGACTTTGTTGAAACGATTCTCACGCCATCGCACATTTGTTGAATCTACTCGTGCGCTACATATTGTAAAATGAATTTACTAAGCCAGAAACTTTAACTGAAGTGTACACAACAATTCATCAAAGTTTCATCGCAATCGGATAAATGGTATATGGACTCATACGGTACTTTGTTGAAATGATTCGCGTGCCGTCACTCATTTGTTGAATCTACTCGTGCGCTACCTATTGTAAAATGGATTTATTAAGCCAGAAACCTTCCGTAGGGTGTACACAACATCTCACCCAAGTTTCATCGTAATCGGACGAAGGGTATTTGAACGCATACGGGACCTTAATGAAACGCTTCGCGCGTCGTCGCTCATTTGTTGAATGTACTCGTGCGCAACATCCTGTGAAAAGGATTTACTAAGTTAAAAACCCTCACGTAAGTGTACACAATATCTCACCATAGTTTCATTGCAATCGGATGAATGGTATATGAACGCATACGGGACTCAGTTTAAACGTTCGCACGTCGTCGCTCATTTGTTGAATCTACTCGTGCACTACCTATGGTAAAATGGATTTACTAATATAGAAGCCTCCCCCTGGAGTGTACACAACATCTCACCCAAGTTTCATGGCGATCGGACAAATGGTATTTGAACGCATACGGGACCTTGTTGAAAAGCTTCGCACGTCGTCGCTCATTTGTTGAATCTACTCGTGCACAACCTCCTTTGAAATGAATTTACTAAGTTAGAAACCTTCAGGTATGTGTACACAACAACTCATCAAAATTTCATCTCAATCGATGAATGGTATATAAACTTATTCGGGATTTTGTTGAAACACGTCACGCGTTGTCACTCATTTGTTGAATTTAGTCGTGCGCTACCTATTGTAAAATTGATTTACTAACCAAGGAGCCTTCCCTGGAGTGTACACAACATCTCACTCAAGTTTAATCGCTATCGGACGAATGGTATTTGAACGCATACGGGACCTTGTTGAAACGCTTCGCGCGTCGTCGCTCATTTGTTGAATCCACTCGTGCGCTACTTGCTGTAAAATTAATTTACTAAGCCAGAAGCCTTCCCTGGAGTGTACACAACATCTCACCCAAGTTTCATCGCTATCGGACGAATGATATTTGAACGCATACGGGACCTTTTTGAAACGCTTCGCGCGTCGTCGCTCATTTGTTGAATCTAGTCGTGCGCTATCTATTGTAAAATGGATTTACTAAGCCAAACACCTTCCCTGGAGCTCACTCAACATATCGCCCAAGTTTCATGGCAATCGGATGAATGGTATATGAACGCATACGGGACTTTGAAACGCTCTAACGTGCAGAGACAAACAGTAGAATTCGACATCACTGCCACCTTTGGTATAAAACACAATTTTTCGCCACGGGCGGAGTGTATGTAATGGCGGTAGTCGCACAGGATGCGACCAGGTGGCTCTAACGTGCAGAGACAAACCGTCCAAAGACATCAGCTTTCACCAACGCCAAGGCCAGTGGTTTCCATGACGACTGTTTTTGACTGTATATTGTGGTTCTAAAATTGTGTGTAAATTGTGGTTCTAATTGTGTTCATTCCACCTACCGGGTCAGATTGTGAATCTAAACCATACATGGACCCACCCTAATATACATACCAAATTCCATCAAAATCGATTCAGTCGTTTAGGAGGAGTTCAGTCACATACACACGTGTCGAAGAATTATATATATAAAGACTAGCTGACCCGGCAGACGTTGTCCTGCCAATCAAAGAAAGTGTTGTAACTTTGTTTCTTGAAGTGCTTTTGGATACACAATATACGTTTCATCGCAATTGGATAAATGGCATAAACGCATACGGGATTTTGTTTAAATGATTCGTGCGCTGTCACTCATTTGTTGAATCTACCCGTGCTCTGCCAACTGTGAAATTGATTTACTAAGTTAGAAAGCTTCACGTAAGTATACACAACAACTCATCAAAGTTTCATCGGAATCGGATGAATGACATATGAACGTATACGGATTTTTTTAAACGATTCGCGTGCCGTCACTCATTTGTTGAAACTACTCATGCGCTAACTATTGTAAAATAGATTTGCTAAGCCTGAAACCTTCTCTGGAGTGTACTCAATCATTCACGAAGGTTTCATCGCAATCGGATGAATGATATATGACCGCATACGCGACATTGTGGAAACGATTCACGCGCCGTCGCTCATTTGTGGAATCTACTCGTGCGCTACTTATTAAAAACTGGATTTACTAACCCAGAAACCTTTCCTGGAGTGTACACAACAATTCACCAAAGTTTCATCGTAATCGGATAAATGGTATATGAACGCATACAGGACTAGGCTATGTTGAAACGATTCGCGCGCCATCGCACATTTGTTGAATCTACTCGTGCGCTACCTATTGTAAAATGAATTTACTGAGCCAGAAACCCTAACTGAAGTGTACACAACAATTCACCAATGTTTCATCGCAATCGGATAAATGGTATATGGACGCATATGGTACTTTGTTGAAATGATTCGCTTGCCGTCACTCATTTGTTGAATCTACTCGTGCGCTACCAATTGTAAAATGGATTTATTAAGCCAGAAACCATCCGTAGAGTGTACACAACATCTCACCCTAGTTTCATCGTAATCGGACGAATGGTATTTGAACGCATACGGGACCTTATTGAAACGCTTCGCGTGTCGTCGCTCATTTGCTGAATCCACTCGTGCGCAACCTCCTGTGAAATGGATTTACTAAGTTAGAAACCCTCACGTAAGTGTACAGAACATCTCACCCAAGTTTCATTGCAATCGGATGAATGGTATATGAACGCATACGGGACTTAATTTAAACGTTCGCACATCGTCGCTCATTTGTAGAATCTACTCGTGCGCTACCTATTGTAGAATGGATTTACTAATCCAGAAGCCTCCCGTGGAGGGTACACAACATCTCACCCAAGTTTCATCGCTATCTGACGAATGGGATTTGAACGCATACGGGACCTTGTTGAAACGCTTCGCACGTCGCCGCGCATTTGTTGAATCTACTCGTGCACAACCTCCTGTGAAATGGATTTACTAAGTTAGAAACCTTCACGTAAGTGTACACAACAACTCATCAAAGTTTCATCTCAATCGATGAATGGTATATAAACGTATACGGGATTTTGTTGAAACGCTTCGCGCGTCGTCACTCATTTGTTGAATCTAGTCGTGCGCTACCTATTATAAAATTAATTTACTAAGCCAGAAACCTTCCCTGGAGTGTACACAATATATCACTCAAATTTCATCGTTATTGGACGAATGGTATTTGAACGCATACGGGACTTTGTTGAAACACTTCGTGCGTCGGCGCTCATTTGTTTAATCTACTCGTGCTGAACCTCCAGTGAAATGGATTTACTAAGTTAGAAACCTTTACGTAAGTGTACACAACAACTCATCAAAGTTTCATCGCAATCGATGAATGGTATACAAACTTATACGGGATTTCGTTGAAACATTTCGCGCGTCGTCGCTCATTTGTTGAATCTACTCGTGCGCTACCTATAGTAAAATGAATTTACTAAGCCAGAAGCCTTCCCCGGAGTGTACACAACATCTCACCCAAGTTTCATCGCTATCGGACGAATGGTAGGCTATTTGAACGCATACGGGACCTTTTTGAAACGCTTCGCGCGTCGTCGCTCATTTGTTGAATCTAGTCGTGCGCTATTTATTGTAAAATGGATTTACTAAGCCAAACACCTTCCCTGGAGTGCACTCAACATCTCACCCAAGTTTCATCGCAATCGGATGATTGGTATATGAACGCATACGAAACTTTGAAACGCTCTAACGTGCAGAGACAAACAGAATTCGACATCACTGCCACCTTTGGTATAAAACACAACTTTCCGCCATGGGCGGAGTGCATGTTATGGCGGTAGTTGCACAGGTTGCGACCAGGTGGCTCTACGTGCAGAGACACACAGTCCAAAAGGATCACTTTTCACTAAGGCTAGCGGTTTCCATGACGACTGTTTATGACTGTATATTGTGGATCGAAATTTGTGTGTAAATTGTGGTTCTAAAATTCTAAAATTCCACCTATCTGGTCAAATTGTGAATCTAAACCATACATGGGCCCACCCTAACATTCATACAAAATTTCATCAAAATCGGCCCCGGCGTTTAGGAGGAGTTCAGTCACATACACACGTGTCGAAGAATTATATATATAAAGATAAGAAAATTAATTATTTAATTAAAGTAAATGTCTAACTAATTAATTAATTAATTTACATATTAATTAAAATATTAATGATTAGGGGGAATAAATATATGTAATACCACTAATTAATTAATTAGTAGGTCTACTCATATTAATTAGGCCTATAATATTATTTATTAAGGTGGAAGAATTATATTTAACTAGATGAAACCCGTCAAAACATGACGGACAATGGAAAACAAATTTACTGAAGAAGCTTCTTATATAAGTTACATTCTTTGTACGATTACTTTTTAGCACTATTGCAACTTTAAGGGCGTCAAAAGATAGCACTCTCAGCATTGCAACATATTGCTGGTCATGACTGAAAACGTTATGAGGTCATCATCATCTTGCACAGTTTCCAGCCACTGGCCGGGTCTGTTTGGAACACAAGCCTCTCCAACGTCTTCTGTCTTCGCACCATCTCTCAGCCTCCACCCTTGTCCAGTCTTCTCCTCTCTTCTTCACGCTTTCTTCCACCCCCTTCAGCCACCTGTCTCTCGGTCTCCCTCTTGGTCTCTTTCCTTCCCACTTCGTCTCGTGTATCCTCCTGGGTATCCTCTTCTCCTCCATTCGTTTTACATGTCCATACCATCTAAGTCTAGATTTCTCTATACCATCCTGTAATGGTTCCTCCTTCATTAATTCTCTGGTCCTCTCATTTCTTATTCTGTCCCTCTTTGTAGCTCCAATACTGCTTCTCAAGAACCTCATCTCACTGGCCTGTATTTTGCTCTTCTCCCTTCCTTTCATAACCCAGGTCTCCGAGCCATACGTCAGGATAGGGACATAGTACGATATATGATCTACTTGCTGTTCTGAGGGACATCCCTGCTCCATAACATGCTTCTCACACTCCTCCGGAATGCTTCTGCCTGTCTCCCCCGCTCATTTATTTCTCTATCGTTTCTTCCATTCTCTTGTATCAGGCTTCCCAGATACTTGAAACTCTCCACTTTCTTCAGCTGTTCCCCACCAATTGTTATTCCCGTTGTGGTCCTTTCCTTCTTCCTTGTTGTGATCACCATCTCACTCTTATTTATGCTAAATTTCATCCCATATCCTTGTATTATTCCTTCCCACACGTCCAACTGTTCCTGTACCTCCTCCTCCTTGTTTCCACAATCATCAAATCATCTGCAAACACCATTGCTTTCATCTTTCCTTCCCCAATTACTTGTGCCGCTCGGGTCATTATGTGATCCATCACCACAATGAAAAGTAACGGTGATAGTGCACTTCTTTGTTTCAGGCCGTTTCTCTGTTCCACCCAGTCCGATCTCTCTCCTCCCACTTTCACACAGCTCACGCTTCCCTTGTACATCTCTTTTATCCTCCTTATAGTCCATTTTTCTACTCCTCTATCCTCCAGGGACTTCCATACTTTGTTTCTACGTACACTGTCATATGCTTTCTCAATGTCCAGTAAGGCCATCAGTAGATTTGTTCCATACTCATAGTGCTGTTTTTGTAACTGACTTACAGCAAAAATTAAATCCACTGTGGACCTTCCTGCTTTGAAGCCATGTTGTTCTTCCCTCATCCCTCCTTCTATCCTTATCCTAATTCTCCTTTCTAAAACTTTCTCAAACATCTTTGCACAATGACTCATCAGTGTTATTCCCCGATAGTTTTTGCATTCTGTTCTACTACCTTTCTTGAAGATCGGGACAATTATTCCTTTTTTCCAGTCCTCTGGGGTCTTCCTTTCCTTCCATGCTGCCTTCATCACTCGGTACAACCATTGTATCCCCACCTCTCCTGCTGCTCTCACCATCTCCACACTCAACTCATCCACACCCGGTGCCTTCCCTCCTTACATCTTCCTCACTGCATCTTCCACTTCTTTCCATGTTAAGTCCTTTTCTGTTTGCAGTTCATCTACTGTACCTCTTCCCCGATTTCTTCTTCCTCGCCGTGGTTTCCATTTGGGTTCAGGAGTTCTTCAAAATATTCTTTCCACATTTTCTTCAGTTCTTCCCTATTTTCTATCCCTTGTCCCCTTTTGTTCACCATTCTGACATAATCCGTAGGATCCTTCCGCCTCTTATTCTTTACCATCCCATACAGGACCTTTTTTGTACCTTCACTATCCTGCTGGTCATGACTTAAAACGTGATGAGGTAAATAGCCCAATACGTTCAAAAGTTTCTCCTTGAGCTTGATTGATTGTGATAAAGTAGGCCGAGCGAATAGGACATTGTTGCCTATTAAAAGAAAATGTACTGTACCTGCAAGTGTTTTATCGGAAGGTGTTAAATCAAGTCGTAGGATTTGATCTCTCTGCCTAATATTACTGCACCTATTATATCCGAATCCAAGCAATTTCTTACATATTTCTTACAATTAATATATTACCATATATGAGTCCTTGGGAAACGTTCAGATTTCTAAGGAGCATAACTATGACTCAAACGTTCGGAGTATGTGGAGGCGAATCACTTAATTCCAAGGAATTGAAAAATTCAATAATAGGGAAATGAAGTAGCTGGCTTTCATCTTCAGTATCCAATCTGTTAACGCTGATGTATGTGTTTGAACTACTGGATATAAGTTCAATGACTTTTAAATTAATATCATTACATTGTTGCAGCTTGGCAAATATTTTATATTCCAGCAGATCAATTTTACCCTCACAACAGTAAAGACCAAAGTAACCACGCATAGATTTTACGCAAGAGAAGTACAATGTAGAACAATGTTTACATTTGATCGTCAAAGACCTTACAGTACACTGTACTGCATAATATCTGGAATTGTTTCTGAAATGGCCTATTTATATTGGATTTTAAATGTGGCTTCCTATTATTCGATAACACTATAGTGTCCTGCAATAACGGAGCCGCTAAATATTACATGGCAAATAATACTTCCATTGCCGAAATCAACTGCGTAGTTAGACTCAGTACTCTAAACAAATAATCATTAAACAATTGTCTTATACAATGAAGTTCAACATGACCGTCCAGAGACTTTCATACTCAAGTTGGTTGGTGAGGAGAATGCGATGAGACTGGTCGCTTAAAATAAATTCCTTATAATTGTTCCTGCCAGCGAAATTTTTTGCGATAGCTTGAAAACGCAGCTCATAATGACGTTCTTCATTTTGTTATTAACAGTACGAAACTGCTCTAAATAAGCAATTTCCATCACCTGTTATAGGTTATGACAGTACATTTTGCAGGGGAACATAGAATCACTTCGCCAACTACTGGAACGACCATAGGCCTATACTCAATACTCACTTCGGCAGTCACCCTAATGGAGGCAGTTTTTGAATTATATGTCCCGTGCATGTCAAAAATCGTATTAACACATGGAGGCCCACCTATTCTTGTCTATCGCCCCGGAGACCCGGGTTACATTTCCTGCTCTGCCAAGAAATTGAATTCTGGTCTGAGGGCAAAAACGGTGCACATTCAGTCTCTTGAGGTATAACTAAGAAGAGGAAGGTTTAATTCCCACCTCGACAATCTTGGATGTAGTTTTCCGTGGTTTCCCACTTCCACTTAAGGCAAATACCGGGATGGTTCCTAACTTAAGGCCTTGGCCGTCTCCTTGCCATTTACCACCTTAATTACAAATACACACAGTAATGCAGCCATCACAATAACACAGGTTATGAGAGAAAATTTCACACATACACACCCAAGTACACGGGGCTGAGTGACCACGATGTCGGAGCCCTTCAAACGAATTATGTTTGCCAAGTGTCTCTTATGGCGAAAGCAATTGTGGACACGCGCGAGTGCCTGGAAAACAACTTTTTTTCTTTAATAATTTAAGAGTATATCGACGATGCATAATTATAACTTTTAGTCTAGGACGCTAATAACTTGACCACCGAAGCATTGGGAAGAAATTGCAATATTAAGGTACATAAACAACATAGCCTACACATTCAACTGTCGGTTAATGTTCCTCAAAATTTCCCTTCTTAAATATTCCCCTCCTTTATAATCCTCCATCACGTGAAAACGTGCCATGTCTTGGGTTTTAAATATATCGATGCAATGGTGCTGCCATCTGCTGTCAGTTACGGGAACTATATGGGCGATGTACTGCCATCTGTTGTCAGTTATAGGAACTGATTGCAGATATTTAAACGGCGTACTGAGGACAACAGTTTGCTCTTTTGATCACATGCTGTAATGCAATGGTAAAACGGAAATAAAACGTATTGAGAGGGAATGTAGAAATATGTATCTTTTACAGACATAAAACCTTACTAATACTCCTTGATTAAACAATATTTCAATGGTAAAAAAAAAAAAAAAAACATACATCGGCGAGGGCTGGGATCGAACCGGCGAACCTAGGAACCACAGTCTGTCGCCCTAACCACATAGCTACTCGCGCAATCTTGTACAGCAGCAGACGTAGCCATTCATTATATTCAAAAGCTGCTGTCTGAAGGAAATAATCCATCTCATTATCCAAATAAATAAATGTTGCACATTCGTATACGATCATACTGTTATTATATTTTATTGCCAGAACTTGGTTAATGTATGTTTTCAATTACATGCAAGCTTATTAAATAACTTATATTTTAGTGGAATTCTCACCGCCATTTTGTCATGACCTCAGGCGGATTGTGCGCATGCGTGAGGAGCAAGAATTCTGCTATTTTCTATATTAATTCAAAAATATACCGAGAGGGAATGTAGAAATATGTATCTTTAACAGACATAAAACCTTACTAATACTCCTTGATTAAACAATATTTCAGTGGTAAAAAAAAAATATATATCAGCGAGGGCTGGGATCGAACCGGTGAACCTTGGAACCACAGTCTGTCGCCTTAATCACATAGCTACTTTTTTATTTTTTTTATTTAGCTCTTTACAGAATTACAGAATTTTCAGATATGATAAATACCATACTAATACATCACAAGAAATCCAGATAGTGTCCGTATTTATCGTACAATTGTCCACTTTCACTGAGCTTCCAACGCTCTTTTTGCAGGTGGTACCTGAGGTCCTGGAACGAGAAATGTTGATCATTGTCCATCACGAAGTGTACATATTGGCCCATTATCCACACAATGGCAGTCTGTTTAATTTGGGGGAAGGCGGTCACCGACAAGCGAATCAACTTCCTGTCATCAAGGTCATCCGTGGGCACATTTAATAGTTGACATACTTTTCCCTTACACCACACCCACGTGGAGGCAACTCGCGTGCATGATGTGAAGCGGTGTGTCGCCGTATCAGTTTGACCACATATAGTACACCATGGGTAAGCTTCAAGACGGATGGTATATCGCCGTAGAGCGGTTGGGATGAGATCGTTGAGGAAGATAAAAACCTGGGAGTGTACAGCAGAAGAAACGGTCATAGCCCCAAAATTTTTCCAAACAGTGGGCCAATGGACGTAGAGGGTGGTGGCCTCGATTCGCGGTTTGGAGTGTACCACTTGCCGCAACATGTTATAAATACTTTTCGTCGTTGGAACAGTCCCTGAAGGCATTTGGCGAACAGTTTCTAGAAGGTGCTGTTGATGGTCCCTAAATATCTTCGGCAAAGCTCTGTCACAACCACGGGCTGTGTTTCGAATATCTTTGTATAGCGCTTTCGTAAAAGTGTCATGTTGGGAAAGAATGGTGATATCGTTCTTGCAGAGGAGTGCACGGCATTTCATGCCATGAGCTGTTAGCCCTAGCCCACCTTGCCGGGATGGGAGATACAACTGTTCCCGTTGTACTCGGAACAAAAATCCTTGCCATATAAACCAACCTGTATATTTTGCCAATTGTCTCTCAAACATTTTGGGAAGTGGGAAAAGTTGTGCGACATACCATATTTTAGAGAGCGCAAACACGTTGAGGATCATGACCCGTTGCACTATATTGAGGTTTCTTTGTCCAAATTGGATCAGCACTCCCCTAACTTTGGCAATGACCTTAGTCCAGTTTGCTTGCACTGTGTCCAGAAGCGATTGCTTCCAGGTAATGCCAAGAATTTTCACCTCCTTTACTATCCGGAACCAGGGCTGTTGGGTAATCACTGAGTTAGTATTGAGCGGAAGCAAAGCAGTTTTCTGGGGGTTCGATTGTGCTCCAGAGGCGATATGGTAGAGCTGAAGGACGCTATCGATGTGGGAGATATCTTCATTATTGCGGATCAATATTGATACGTCATCAGCATAGGCGCACATTCCAAAAACATGTGTGGACAGTTTGTAACCCTGTAGCTTCACCTGGGTAGTCCGAATGAACGGTTCAAGGCCAATGACAAAAAGTAGCATGGACAGGGGACATCCTTGCCTAACTGATCGTTGTATTGGAATCAGAGGGGAAAGAAAACCGTTGACGAGCACTCGAGACGTAGCATTACAATTTATCATACGAACGTAGTCAATAAGGATTTCAGGAAATTCAAAGTGTTGCAAGACCATGTACAAGTATTCATGACTGATGCGGTCGAAAGCTTTATCAAGATCTAAGGTGAGAAAACTCATTGGCTCAGTGGGGAGCATTTCGGCTTTTAGGTGTAGGTCCAGTAGTATCGCTAAGTTTGTTAACAGAGTTCTTCCAGGAATACTGCAACATTGTTCAATACCAATGATATCATGTAGAACAGTCTTCAATCGGCATGCAAGTACTTTGGTAAGGACTTTATAATCACTGCAGAGCAGAGTAACTGGTCGGAAGTCACCAACTGCCATGGGAGAGGATGTTTTTGGTATGAGGACTATGGTACCTTCGTGATGTGACTGACAAAGAGCACGACGTTGGAGAATGGTACGCAGGACATGACAAAATTCTTTGCCAATGAGAGGCCAGAAGTGTTTATACATTTCATATGGCAGTCCATCAATGCCAGGTGAGCGGTTGTTTGGGAGTTGCTTAACCACAGAGTGAATCTCTTCATCCGTAATATCCGCGCTGAGCAGAGTTTTGTTGTCCGGAGATAGTTGGGTACTGCAAGATGAAAGCAATAGGTTCACCTGCTGTGGATCAATTTCAGCCTTAGCGTAGAACCGTTGATAAAATAATGATATTTCACTACGTATAGCGTCAGGGGAGGTGACGTCACGTCCAGTACTGGTGCGGAGGCGGTGGATATATTTACGTTGCCGCTCCCGTTGTCCTTTGGCGATATGGTATACACTTGCACTTTCGTCCGGGAGCACTGTACGATCTTTTAAAGCCACGTTTATATGAGCGAGTGTTCGTTGCTGTAGGGACAGGAGCTTGGTTTTAACTTCCCGAATCTGGTCATATATACGCTCTCCAGCATCAGATCTTTGCTGGAGCTGGCGAAGAACTCGATAGTAAAATTCAACTGTATCCCGTCTTTCCCGACCTCGTTGGTAGGATATGTTCTTAAAGACGCGGCGGATCCCTGGTTTAACTAAAATATCCCACCAGTCTGCGCAGTTGCGAAATTTGCATTTTTGTTGGACCCATCGAGTCCAGTGTTGTCTGAAAATATCTTGGCATTCCTCCTCCAGTAACAGCGAGCAATTCAGCTTCCAATAACCTCTTCCTATGTGAAATATGGGATGGGGGTAAGAGATTGTACATACGACAGCATGATGGTTAGTGAAACTGGCAGGTATCACTTCATATCGTCTAGGCTGGATAAGTTCCTGTGAAAAGTATATGCGGTCAATTCGTGATGAGGAGTTGTGACTTATACAGGTGTAATGGGGCAGGGGCACCCTTAAACTATCCACAGCATCAATGAGGTGTAGGGAGTTAAGAAGGGTCCTGAGAGCCGGGTTGATACCTTGGTATGAACTAGTGGAATCCTCTGGGCGTTGAATACAATTGAAATCCCCTGCAAGAATAAGTTTTTCCTTAACGTCGTGCAGATGAGGCAGTATACTCTGTTGAAAGAACATTTTCCGTTCCACACGCTTATTTGACCCGGATGGGGCATATACATTTATCAGGGTGGTATTGTTTATGTGTCCAGATATTATGCGTCCTGATGGATGACATAGCACACCTTCGAGTGGGATATCATGTCTTATGAGGAATCCGGTCCCTCTATTCGTAGTGCCGGTATTGATGTATTGTTTGTAGAAGGCAGATATGGGCAAACAAGGTAGAGCAACTTCTTGAATGAAGGCAATGTCAATGTCTGCATCTCGAAGGAATCTCTCCAACAGTTGAAATTTCAGAGGGCATTCTATTACATTGATATTCACAGTGGCCACAGTGAGAAATTGCGCCATTAAGAAAAGTATAAAAGCTGTGCTAGACATACTGGAAGGTGGACTCGAGAAAAAAGAAAAAAAAAAAAAAAAAGACACAGGTGAGAAATATACTGGTGCACTATGTCAAATTAGGTTGAGATAGTTCCTTTTGACTGCCATTCATAGGCCGGCTGTCAGCGGTTGAGAGCGTTCGTGGGTCCCTAGATGACGTAGAATGAAGATTTTGTTTCTTTTTCACAGCTGTGGAAACGTTTGTGGAGCCAGTTTGATTCTTTGGGGCTGGTACGGCAATCGAGGCATTTGTTTTAATCTTCTTAGATACATTCTCGGATCCCCGATCAACCAGCTTAGGTGAGTCGGTAGATACCAGAGAAGGTGGTGGCAGTGAAGACAAAATTTCTGTGGCAGCCTGTAGTGACGGCATAGACGGTTCTAAGGCTGCGATACAGGTTGCCGATATCACAGGGGCACTCTGTGGCTCACTGCTCTGGTCAGGGCACGTTACCAGTTCTGCGTCATATGTAACCGAGGTCACTTCTGGTGTTGTCCCAGCTGACTGATCAATAAGCATGTTTTCATATGACGTTTGCTGCGTCACAACTTCCGAGTATGGGACACGTCGTTGTTGTGTAGGAATTATACCGAGGGGAATCATTTTCTTTGGGCAGTTGATACGTAGGTGGGTGGTAGCATTGCAAATTAAACAGGTCTGTTTCTGTCCATTATACGTTATATAGCCAGAATGGCCACCAAATGTCTCAGTGGAGGGGATATCTTGTTTTATTTCCATATTGACGGCACGTATTCCATTATACACCGGGAACTGATAAGCAGAAGACCATTGTTCTTTCCTGACGTCACTCACAGTGCCATATTTCGATAGGACGGATTTGAAAATTTCAGGAGGAACTTCGAGTGGGACATTAAATATCCGCACTGTGGTAAAATTGGAATCCGCTGTGGAGAGCTTAACATTTGTCATTTCGCCTGAATCATACTGAAATTTAATAGGATCTGCAAAAGTATTTAACAATTTCTGGTAAGTAGATATGCTGATTACCTTGATGTACATGGTTTTCTCGTGCGCATTTAACTGGATGGCTTCTACTTGGTCGACAGTCAACCGGAGGGTATCGCCAATCCAGCGGTGAATTTCTCCTGGTGATGGGCGAGAACTCTGCCTGTCCCATTCGCAGCGTACGGTGTTCTTCCTCTGGTATCCGGACATGATTTTCAGCGGGGTTTTCTGGGTTTCTGGTTTTGTTGTCCTATCTGGAACACTACTTGAAAAAGTATTGTTCGAGTGACACCCGGAAGGTCAGTACACACGTGGAACTAAGGAAGCACCGGTATTAGGAAACCGTACACTCTTCCAAATGCGGTCACACAGCGCGCACACACGTACCTCACTCGGCCACGGCTAGTGACCAACTATACTACTCGCGCACTCTTGGTCAGGAGCAGACGCAGCCGTTCTTTATCATTAAAAGCCGCTGTCTGAAGGAAATAATCCATTTCATTATCCAAATAAATCAATGTTGCACATTCGTATACGTTCATACTGTTATTATATTTTATTGTCAGAACTTGGTTAATGTATGTTTTCAATTACATGCAAGCTTATTAAATAACTTACATTTTAATGGACTTCTCACCGCCATTTTGTCATGACCCCAGGCGGATTGTGCGCATGCGTGAGGACCAAGAATTCTGCTATTTTCTATATTAATTCAAAAATATACCGTAATATATTTGTTTATTTTATAGACACTCTGCAAATCTAGAGGCCAAGAGCTTTCGTTAGAGTGCTCTACGAAGTAAATCGGTTCTGTCGTTCTCTCAATCTCGTGGTAACAAAAATCACCTTACTGTTTTAAATATATAGATAGATAGATACAATACAATTTGGTAATTACTTTAACACGATCTTACCCAATTTGTAATGGGCGCTCCTAATCCTGTAAACAAAATTACATGAGATTAATAAATACATTTGGATGACCAGTTTCGATCGTCAAGTGATCATCATCAGATTCCTTACACTTGGGCTATTAAATCTATCTTGACAAGTTGCGCTACTTTATAATAACTGCTGTAACTAAATAAGTGTATGTATTGTAGGGGAAGGTACCCCAGTATCGGACACTTAAGGTTCCTTTTGTATAATTACTTAAGGAAAGGGTCAAATTAAAATTAAAAATTATTTTTGAAAACTTGATTTGATTCTCTTTCATTATAGCAAATCATCTTTCTACATTATATACTGATATCAAAGAATTTAAAACATTTATAAATCTCACATTTTTCTCAATTCAAAAACGAGGCACACAGTATCGGACAGTCTCAATATTATAAGATTATTCTATTATTGTGGTCATGTATGTTCAGTATATCCATATTACTTTTTAGCACATATGTCACATTGATAATAACGAAGTGTCCCTTCAAGGAAACCTTTGCATATGATGCACTGGATCCAGTCCTCACTGAAATTCTCACCACAAATTATGCAGTGGGTTGTTTCGCAATCAAAATTCAGTGCCTTCCTAGCTTTTTTCCCCAATTACGCCAAAGATTGTAAATTCAGGTAAACACGCCTTGAGTTCACATTATGCTTTGTATCTATATATATAAAAATCAATGTAACGGGATAGTTTGTCTGTGGGTGGGTATGTATGTCTCCTATGCGTTCATATACCATTCGCCCGATTGCGATGAAACTTGGGTGAGATGTTGTGTACACTCCAAGGAAGGTTTCTGACTTAGTAAATCCATTTTACAATAGGTAGCGCACGCGTAGATTCAACAAATGAGCGACGATGCGCGAAGCATTTCAACAAAGTCCCGTATGTGTTCATATACCATTCGTCCGATAGCGATGAAACTTGGGTGAGATGTTGTGTACACTTACGTGAAGGTTTCAAAATTAGTGAATACATTTCATAGTAGATAGCGCACAAGTAGATTCAACAAATGAGCGACGACACGCAATGCGTTTCAACAAAGTCCCGTATGCATTCATATACCATTCGTCCGATAGCTATGAAACTTGCGTAAAATGTTGTGTACACTGCAGGGAAATTCTCTGGCTTAGTATATCCACTTTACAATAGGCAGCGCACGAGTAGATTCAACAAATGAGCTACGACAGGCGAAGCATTTCAACAAAGTCACGTTTGCGTTAATATACCATTCGTCCGATAGCGATGAAACTAGGCTGAGATTTTGTGTGCACTCCAGGGAAGGTTTCTAGCTTAGTAAATCCCTTTAAAAATAGGTAGAGCACGAGTAGAATCAACAAATGAGCAACGGCGCGCGAAGCGTTTCTACAAAGTCCCATATAATTTCATATAACATTCATCCGATAGCGATGAAACTTGGGTGAGATGTTGTGTACACTCCAGGGCAGGTTTCTGGCTTAGTACACACATTTTACAATAGGTATCGCACCAGTAGATTCAACAAATGAGCGATGACACGCGAAGCGTTTCAACAAAGTCCCGTATAAAGTCATATACCAGTCGTCTGATAGTGATAAATGTTTGGTGAATTGTTGTGTACACTCCAGGAAAGGTTTCTGGCTAAGTAAATCCATTTTACAATACGAAGCGCACGTTTATATTCAACAAATGAGTGACTACGCGCGAAGCGTTTCGACAACGTCCCGTATACGTTCACATACCATTCATCCGATTGCGATGAAACTTGGGTGAGATGTTGTGTACACTCCAGGGAAGGTTTCTGGCTGAGTACATCCATATTACAATAAGTAGCGCAAGAGTAGAATCAACAAATGAGCGACGTCACGCGAAGCGTTTCAACCATGTCCCGTATGCATTCATATACCATTCGTCCGATAGCTATGAAACTTGGGTGAGATGTTGTGTACACTTCATGGAAGGTTTCTGGCTTTGTAAATCTACTATACAACAGGCAGCGCACAAGTAGATTCAACAAATGAGGGACGACGCGCGAAGCGTTTCAACAAAGTTCCCTATAAGGTCATACATATACCATTCTGCCGTTAGCGGTGAAACTTGGGTGAAATATGGTGGACACTCCAAGGAAGGTTTCTGGCTTAGTAAATACATTTCACAGTAGGTAGCACACGAGTAGATTCGACAAATAAACGACGACGCGCGGAGCGTTTCAATACAGTCCACTATGTCTTCATATCCCATTAGTCCGATAGCGATGAAACTTGGGTGAGATGTTGTGGACACTTAAGTGACGGTTTCTAACTTAGTAAATACATTTTACAGTAGGTAGCGCACGAGTAGATTCAACAAATGAGTGACGGGGCACGAATCGTTTAAACAAAATCCGGTATGCGTTCATATACTATTCATCCGATTGCGATGCAACATTGATCAGTTATTGTGTACACGCCAGGGAAAGGTTTCGACTTACTAAATCCATTTCACAATAAGTAGCGCAACAGTAGATGCAACAAATGGGTGCCGACGCGCGAAGGGTTTCAACAAAATCCCCTATTGGGTTCATATAACCTTCTTCGATTGCGATGAAACCTTGATGAGTTATTGTGTACACGCCAGGGAAGGGCTTCGACTCAGTAATACATTTCTCAATAGGTAGCGCACGAGTAGATTCAACAGATGAGTGACAGCGCACGAATCGTTTAAACAAAACCCCGTATACGTGCATATACCATTCATCCGATTGCGATGAAACATTGATGAGTTATTGTGTACACGCCAGGGAAGGGTTTCGACTTAATAAATCCATTTCACAATTGGTAGCGCACGAGTATATGCAACAAATGGGTGACGACGCGCGAAGCGTTTCAACAAAATCCCCTATGCGTTCATATAACCTTCTTCGATTGTGATGAAACCTTGATGAGTTATTGTGTACACGCCAGGGTAGGGTTTCGACTTAGTAAATCCATTTCTCAATAGGTAGCGTACGAGTAGAATCAACAAATGAGTGACAGCGCACGAATCGTTCAAACAAAATCCCGTATACGTTCATATACCATTCATCCGATTGCGATGAAACTTTTGAAAGTTGTTGTGCACGCTCCCACGATTGATTCTAAATTAGAAAATCCATTTTACGATAGCATAGGGGCAGTTAACGGAAATTGAAAAACATGTTGTGTATCCAAAAGCACTTCAAAAAACAGAATTTCAACGCCAACACTTTCTTTGATTGGCATTGCAACGCATGCCGGGTACAGCTTGTATAATATAATAATAAACTTAGTGAAAGGATTTCCAAAAATTAACATAGAAATTAAATGATTACATAATTGTGACAAATTCAGTTTATATCAGCGCCTTGCTCATCAGAAAACGTGCTTTTAAATGCACCCATGGCAGTTTTCATTTGTCTCTCTTTCGCTGGAGAAATTAATTTCAATCTGTCACCTACTGTACTTCTAGGGACACAGAACTGCTCACTTGCTTACCTAATGCTCATTTTAGCCGCTCTTACTTCATCAATTGCTAATTTTATGTTTTCCATCACCCAGATTCACATTTATACTCCCATATTTGTCTGTAACAAACGACGGTATTGTAAGAATTGGTAAGAAAACTTCGGGTACGTTTGTCCGATACTGTGTGCCGGAAGCTTGTCCGATATTGGGTGCCCAACATGCAAAACTTGAAGGGGTCATCATACGTAACACATTTAATCAAAAGCTACGCCATCATCCACATTTCTTCACTAACGTATGGTTAACAATCAACAACCCTTAAAATATTTCACTCATCAGTATTAAGGTGCCGAACAGATTCACAAAATTATCTTCGTGCAGCAAGAAAGGGTCACAAAAGAGAGAGCATCTGACCACGTGCTTACTTCTTTGTTTATGGACACACAATGATCACCCTCCAACGTACCTCGTGAAGGGTCAGTACTACCATCACAAAAGTTTCCTTAACATTGTGCTGAACATCAGAAACTGACACTGTCCGATATTGAGTTTCGTCCGATACTGGGGTACCTTCCCCTAAATACCATCACCCACATACTTTAAGACATGGATTTAATAGCCTAAGTGTAAAGCAACTGATGATGATCACATGACGATCGAAACTCGCCATCCAAGTGTATTTATTAATCTCATGTATTTTTTTTTCTGGAATATAATAATATAATAATATCGTATGGCCTCAGTGCTGGGTGCAAGCTTTGTTATTTGGCAACCATAGGGTAGCTTGCATGTCGAATTTCGTTGTTCCTTGAAGCACTATGAAATTCAAGGAGGTGATATATCTAAGCTCCTTGAACACGATAGCGCTTTCTAGTAGAGAAATGAGGAACTTTGTGTTGGCAGAAACTCCTGAAGATTAATTTTGTCGTTATGAACACGGCCTACTGAATTCAAATTGGTTCTTTGACATGCCAACATCGTATGACATGCGTGTCGTATTTTTTCCGCCTTTCAAAAATTACTTACCACGGCCAAGAGCGAACCTGCAAGTTTGGGAATAGTAGACCGACTCGTTAACCACTCACCCACCGTGGCAAGCTTTTTCACGATTAGGAAATACCCATTACAATTGAGTTCAATTGTGTTCACCGACTGAAACGCATTAAAAATCGTAAAGTATTCCAACGATGCTATTGGGTGCATTTTCTTGTTTGAAATTCACATAAGGTAATACGAGCAACCAATAACGAAATAAATAATGAACTTTGTGCTGGTAAGTTCCTTGTGAAGGTTCGTGCTGTGGTCAGTGTTGCAGATAAGATAGCCCGTCACACCCACTGGGCTACAGTCAAATGTGATTGAGAGAGTTTTTAATGAATAGCGGCGATCAAATTCCGATGTGAGTGTTGATGCGATTGGACGCGCCGCGCCGGTCGGCTGTCGCCACTCAGCACAATCTGTGTGATCATTCAAGGCAGGCATGCGCACAGTCATCGTGCTACACGGTGTCACGAAATCTCTCCTTCCTTGACCAAGCAAGGGTTGCTTTTGAAAATGCAAAAATTCAAAAGATTTTGCTTAATAAAACATTTGCCATTAACTTAATGCTTATAACATTTCCCCCTATCTGCAACCACTTCTTGTAATAGCCTTTAGACCAGTGGTTCTTAACCGGTGGTCCGCGGACCACAGATGGTCCGTGAGTACCTCGAGAGTGGTCCGCGGGAGAAGGGTCCACCAGCACGTAAAAAAGTGACCAATAAATGGGGATTTCAAAAACGATGTGCGATGAACGAGAATCGTCCGAATGTATTCGCGGCTATGACTATCAGGTTTTGAATTGAAATATCTTTAAAATAAGTGTTATCGAGGAAGGTTTACAACTGATAAGGTGTTTTGAGGAGAGGTGGGGGAATGAGGGGTGGTCCGTACATGATTCAATTTCAGGCTGAGTGGTCCGCAGACTTCTACGGGTTCAGAACCACTGCTTTAGACGATGACAGAGTACAAAAGTTGAACAAGAAATCTTTATGACAGTATAGCCCATTGGATGGAAAATTTTCCAGTTACTGTTTCCGGTGGCAAAACGTAAAGAGAATGCCCACATTCAGAACAGAAATGAATTGACTGCATAGCGAACATTAGGAGAAAGAAATTTAAATTCAATACACAGTTGTTTCTGTTGTTGTTTTGGGTCTTCAGTCTTTAGACTGGTTTGATGCAGCCCTCCATAACTCTCTGTCCTGAGCTAATTGTTCCTTCTCTACTTAGCTACCACATCCTACATCCGAGTCAATCTATTTAACATAAGGTAAATCCGGTACAGCTGCTGCTCCGGTACAGACGCCGCATTTACTATAGCCATAGGTTCCCTAATTGCAGCTAGATGGCAGTATGTATGCTATTTCGGTATCTAAGCAATAAGCACTGTCTGCGGCTGTGACGTAAGTTGCTCTTATATGCTATTACGCAAAATATAGGCCAGCCGATAAAGTAAGGTGAGTGCATGTTTCCTTCTGACAAAGTTTTTCCTTGCGTTCTTTTATTCATATTAAGTTGGTTTCAAATGCTTAATTCAGCCGTTTTTTGTACAGAAGAAGTCTTAACCGTTATTGTAGTAGAGAGTGATCTTATTTTCAGATATGTTGGCCTTGACGTACAACAACAAGAAGGAGTGGCGTCCCTATCTGGCATTTGGGAGAGTTACCTCATTGATATCAAATTTTAAATGGGATCTGGAAACATGTAAACTATTCAGAGAGTAACGGTATTCTATTCGAGTATTTTATTACCTCATGACTTTAAAATACATAATGTATTCATTGTTTTCATTGCTAACATCATTGTTACTATATTTATGGCATGCCTACTCAGTACAAAAGTAAGAGCACAGTCAAAATAGCTCAGTGGGCAGAGGAAAATGTAAGAGAAATTCTAAAAAGGCTGAAAGCAAAGGAAATATTATTCAGGAAAGCAGAAAGGTGGAATTGAATTCCGGCACGAACATTAAAACGAAGAATGGATTCCGGAAATCTGGAAAAAGGCTCAATGGGGCCATAGTCTATGTGTTTTAAGACCGTTTGTTAAATGAGGCCTGTATCAACACATATAACAAACAAGACGTGTCTTGTAAAGAACTCAAAACACTAGATATTTAACAAGGGTATAAACAACCCGAAAACTCATCATGACCTAGTTCTTGTTCTATAATATAAAGGAATCTTTAGGCAATGCTGAAGAAGGACACAAAATGGCCGAAACGTGTACATTTGTAATGTGAATTAAAATTAAACATAGTTTGTATTGATGAAGTGGAGTATTTTCAAAATATAAATTGTTTTTTAAAAATATACTTGTCTTGAAGTATGTTCTAATACTCAATTGCATTATAGTTGAAGAAATTAACATACATTTGAATTTTATCATTAATTATTTAACTGCGGCATCTCTTCCGAGCAAAGTCGGCATCTGCACCGGGTTCCAGGGAAAGACGCCGCTGATGCAACAATTTCTTTGTTCCTTCTCTTCGCCGATTTATTTTCAATTACTAATGCTTTAGGCATACTCATCTGTTTACTGCAAATATTTTCAAATTATGCTGTATCAATTAGCAAGAATATTTAAAGAAATTCTGCTGTGATATAACAAAAGTTATAAAACAAAAGCGGCAATTCTACCGGATTTACCTTATTCTAACGCTGGTCTACCCCTACAGCTCTTCTCCACGACCCCTCTTTCTATAACTAATTTTGCTTTTCCCGGGTGTCTTAGTATGTGTCCTATCAGCCTATATCTTCTCTTCATTTGCCGTCGCCAAAAACTTCCCTCCTTATTTGTTACTCTATCTACCGATCTGAACTTCATAATTCTCATATAACACCACATTTCAAATGCTCTTATTCTCTGCTCTTCTGCTGCGCCAACAGTTCAAGTTTCACTTCCATACAGCGCCACGCTACAGACAAAAGCTTTTAAAAATTTTGCTTCCTAAGCAACAGAAGTCTCGTACTTCCTTTAGCTTTTCCCCTGCCAATTTGATATCAATAGGGATTTATGACTTTTCCCGGCTGCATTACATTATTATTATTAGTGATTTAAGCCCACTAAAGCGTTTATGACTAGTGCTTCTGCGATGTTTTCTTTGTTCTCCAATTTCTCCTCAGTCCAGCCAATAACTTGTCCTTCCTCTCCTGTGTGAGGATTGTGGTGGGGACGAAGAATTAACACTATCACAACATTTCTAACTGTCAGGAATATCACAGTCTAAAATGCCAGCGTTATTCAGGTCTTGCTTCACTTCATTAAGCCCCAAGCTGCCAGTCTTGTAGCATTAATCAAGTTGAAGATCTTCTTGGTAATTCTATCGTTCTCCATCCGGAAGAGGTGCCCGTAGAATTTCCGTAATCTCCGTCGCTTGATAATGGTGGCTGGTGCCAACAGACCGTATAGTAATTCTCTTTTCTTTCAACGCCATAACAGGCGAATGATGACGGCTACTGGCTTTGAAATTAGATTGTTAAACTTTTATTTTAACGTCGTGCGTTTGAGGATCATAATACGACATCCCCTCCAGCACTTTGAGCGGTTGTCGTTCACTGGACGAACAATTATTTTTTGTTTGCTTCTTACTGATCGATTAGTGGTTGATTTGATTCTATCCTAAAATGAACTAAAATCAAAACAATGGTCCGGAGTTGTTTATTATCAGTTGTTTTACTTTTTGCAATTTCTTACACCAAGTGGACGACTTATAAAATCTGTTTCCAGTTTATTGTTAGAAGACCCGCCCTACATTATAAAAGGCATGGTAGATCTGTTTCCGGACAAAAAAAAGAATACATTTTTATAACGTTATGGTTTTACAAATTGCGATATTTTAATGATTTTTAGATTTTTTTCGTGAAACAACAAAGACTTCTACGCTATCTTAAACTGGACATGGATGCACTAATTGGCATGGCTCCATGGGGCCTCCTGGGCTATAGAGAATATACATTAGGATAGTCTGGAGCAAACTTTGGAGAAAAAAGGATAAAAATATTTTAGAAAATCAATGCATTGATCGCCAAAACGAACCAAGACAATATACCAATACATAGCAGAACCGAGTCACACAATTAGTGTTGACCGGTGTTATTAGACGGCTTGAAAAACTTTTGAAAATAATGTATATTAATTAATTGATAATTAGACCCCAAATAAATACTAAAAATTCTGTCAACTGGCTGTGTACGCTGGGCATTGTGCTGTGAATGCCTAAACTGTTACGCTACGTACAATTTACCTATATATTTTAACATTTTTGGTATCTGTTTGATTTTAATTCCTTGTCGTAAAGTATCCTCATTTTTTCCATACGAAATAAAAAAAGATAAAAATAATATCGTATGTACATAATCGTCTTACAAGTTTCGGCTGGCGATGCAGCCCTCATTAGCGAAACAATATCCTACATATATTCAATAATTAACTCTTTGTCCTGGAGATATAACAAAGTATAACTAAGATACATTATTATGCTTAAAACCTTATTTTACATTTATAAAAGGGATATCCTTACAAAGACTGACTTAAAATTATAATAAGATAGTGTTTCCTTGAAAAGGGGTCTGAAAATATATAATGGTTGTATTAGTGCGTGTAGGGTATTTGTATTTGAAACTAAGTTTGGGAAAGGAGGCGGCCGTGGCCTAAATTTAGGTACCGTCCTGCCATTTGCCATGAGCAGAAGTGGGAAACCTTATAAACAACTTCTGAGATGGATGAGGTGAGAATCAAACCCACCTCTTCATAGTTCTGCCTCACGAGGCTGAGTATACCCCGTTCCAGCCACGTTAAAGATCCATTTCGGGGCAAAATTCCGGCATCCCGGCGTCTCTAAAAGCCGCAGTAGTCAAAAGGGACGTAAAACCAATAAAATTACATTTTCATTATCATTATCAATGCAAGGAAATTATCAATCATACGAGGTAAAAATCACACAGCTTGGGCGGGGATCAAACCTTGGACCACAGGTCACGGCACTAACTAATTGGGCAAGGAGCCACAATCATTTTCAGAAATTAACTAGCGATTAAATTATTAACGAAGTGTTTTGTATACACTTGTTTGGAGGGTGGATACCGCCCATCCATAGTGCTAAATGTGGTGGCTGCAGGTCAAATGATAGTGTTGTGTCTCGCACACAGGAACAGTGACCTTCTACCTGCGAGGATAGCAGGTAGTTAGTTTTACGGCCAACCCCCCAATGGTTCATCGGTTACTGGGTCGCTCGCTTAGTGTTCCTTTGTTAAGCAAGTGGAAGGATGGATGGACTTCAACATGATTAGGGTGCTCGCCAAACCTCCGTCCGGTGTAAATCAAAAACGTCTTGCAAACCATTTGTATGTATAGTACAGTGCCGTGTCCAGCCGCGTGCATCGCTACCTTCTAAATCCAGAAGACACCGTCTACTCCAGAGTAGATGTATTCAGTCTGGGGTACTCTCGTCCCAAGGACTTTTTCTGTTGACAGTATCAAGTGGATGGATAGCTGTAATCAAATCTTACTCATCACAAGGGGAGGTTGTTGATGACCTTATAAAATTTAAATGATCAATGAAATACTCTTCAACTCATGGAAAAATAGTTAGTTTTGAAGCCATTTTTCAGTATTGCCTTATTGAAAATCTATTTTACGACTTTTCAGTCGGTCAACACAATATAAGCCCAATTTGCTGAGGCCTACGAAAAAATAACCTGAAGAAACAATTAAATAAGATTAAAATATTATACGTAGTCTACTACCAGGTGAATTAGCGGCCCTTAATTATATTGTTTTATGCAGCCCAACGAACGCATGTTATCAGGAAGGTCGATATTTTTCTGCTGCATCCCGTATGGTACTAATGCACAGCAAGAATATCCCGCAAGCGATACTGAACACTATTATTTTTCCCGCGTAATAGTCTTTAGTCTCATCGAAAGAAAACTAATAGTGTTCAGTATCGTTTGCAGGATAGGCTTGCAGTGCATTGGTACCATACGGGATGCAGCAGAGAAATATCGACCTTCCTGATAGCATGTATTCGTGGGGCTGCATAAAACAATATTATTAGGGGCAGTTCATTCACCTGGTATATTTGTTATGGACTACAGAAGAGGGAGCAAACGGTGTCTTCCTGTTTGCGGTCATTCCAGATTGCGTTCACCTCATTAACAGTCCAGATTGCGGTCACTTTCAATTTAGGGAAGAGCTATAAACATTCCAGCGTCTAGATTGCGATCACTTTTCTTGGGAGACCGGTTCGGACCCTACGCACTTGCAGGAGTACCCTACCTTGACCACATCATTGAGGGTAAGGTAGGGGGAAAGCTTCCTTTAAAAATACCATCTTATAATTTGAGTAGTTTTGATAGTGAACTTATTTATTTTGACTTATCAAAAGTCACAGTTTTCAAATCTGGAATGTTAATAAACCTAAAACTTCGATTGTTTGATTTTTTGTGTAGGAGGGGCGGGGACAAACATTGATTACAAAGGGGATTTAGAATCAAACGCAGAACGTTTCTATTCTCAAGACTGAAAACGTTATAATCATTGCTTTGCGAGGTGCCGTCAGATTGGGAGGGGTCTTGATTATTTTAAGCGAAGTTTTATGGGGTGTGCTCAGCTGAACACTGAACAGTATTCTATGGTTAGGTAGTGAAATATCAGTTTCCCCTTGTTATCCACAGAACTTACGGAGGTATGAGTCAGTCGGGAAGAACCAAGAACCAAGGACCGGTCTCCCAAGAAAAGTGATCGCAATCTGGACGCTGGAATATTTATAGCTCTTCTCTAAAATGAAAGTGACTGCAATCTGGACTGCTAATGAGGTGAACACAATCTGGAATGACCGCAAACAGGACACAACCGAGCAAACTATGGAATGACATGTTTCGCTCGTCAAGTGAGCATCATCAGATCCAAATATACAAGACAAAATAGCTCTACAAGACACTACCAAACCTACAATGACACCCACAAAATGCACGGTAAAAACTAGTGTGCCAGCTACGACTAATACTAAAACATTAAGCACCCAAAAAAAGATATCTTTATTTTAACATCTACAATATCAGGTGTTTAATGCTCTAGTATTTTATCAGCAATAGTTTGCACACTCTCAAAGTTATCGCCGTGCATTTTGATTTTGGAGGTCAGAGATAGTTTGTTAGATTCATATTATTTAGTTTCATCTAGCCTTAACTCATCTCATGTGGTTGACGTCAGGAAGGGCATCTGCTCGTAAAACAACCCGCTACATAGATAATCATCGCAATTCAACCCCGACCCAGTTGAAATAGCAAGGTGTTGACATAGACATTGTATCCAGGACCAGATCTTCTCACGTACGGTAATGTAAATTGTTAAGCCATTTGTTTTTCAGTGTTGCCTCTATGCATTCTTAGTCGTAACTCGTCAGTCGGCCAATACAAATTTTCCCAAGTACATAGTATAAAAATAAATAAATAAATTAAAAAAAAAACACTCCTAAGAATTGCATATATTAGATATAATCACTATTGGGCCTCCGTGGCTTAGGCACGCCGGCCTCTCACCACTAGGTTCGTGGTTCAAATCCCGGTCACTCCATGTGAGATTTGTGCTGGACAAAGCAGAGGCAGACAGGTTCTTCTCGGGGTACTCCGGTTTTCCCTGTCAAAATTTCATTCCAGCAACACTCTACACTATCATTTTTCATTTCATCTGTCATTCATTTAAACATTGTCCCAGGGGAGAGCGACAGGCTACGGCGGCCGGCACAGTTCATATCCTCGCCACTAGATGGGGACTTCATCCATTCCATTCCCTGACCTGGTCAGTCAACTGGAAGCAGGCTGTGGATTTTCATAGTTATAACCACTATTAAATAATGGGCAATTGTCCATCTATTCAAACGCAGACCTATACAAAATGGCCATTCCTGCTAGAAACGATGAACACCTAATGATAATAGGAATTAAATAAGTATATATTGCAATTATTTTTAAACACGACTGATATACAGCATTAAAATTAAAAATACTACACTACCGGTTTTATATGCATTAAACCTTATTAATCGGATGCTTCCAGTCTTTAAATTCGAATGATTAACAATACAATGCATAAAAATAATCTAAAACTTCATCAAATTTTGTTAATAATGTCCTGAAATTATCAAAAGATGATAAATTCAGTCCTATCTGCCATGCAGGCATAAATAATATAAAGACATTGGCCGCTCAAATAGATACAGGTACCTTAAATCAATTGCCTACACAATAAAATGCAATCCAGCTGAGGTTGGGATAGCTGAAGATAAAGATGAAATATTACATATCAAATGCATGAACAATAATATTAATAAACAAAATAAAAGAGTATATTTCTTCTCTTGGACTTTATGGCTTGGGACCGACTAGATATTTTTGGATTGGGAATTTTGTATGTTGGGCATTTATGCATGGAGTTTATGATATGGGCCATTTAGTTTGGCCTTCTATCCTATTGGACGTTATTTATTGGACCTCTCGTCCTTGAAGGACATACGTGGTTGTACAAATCACTTACCTATGTATTTTGTCGTAAGAAAATTAACCTTAATGAATTATTGTGTGGTGAAGTATGGTTAGGAGACCAGTTTTGAGGAATTAAATTGAAGAAAACTACATTTTCATAGCAACTGGTTTCGGCAAACAGCGACAAACTTTAAGGTGATAAAAATGTATTATTTTTGTGTTATATAATTGGCTAATTGCAATTAAGTTTCTTAATTTTTATGAAAACCAGAATAAATTTGAAGAAGTAATCATGCTAATTGTTTTCTCCTTTGGAGCCGGTATATCATTTCAGAAGTGATAAGCTTACCACTTCAAAACAGCAGTAGCATCCCATATAAAATCAATTCACTCCTAGTACTGGCTAAGATCGTCAAATTGTCGCAGCTATTCCTCACCCGAAGCCTTGAAGTTGCCATTCAACATGTAACATCAACACAACTCAGTCAACCTTCGAGTAGTTAACTCGTTAACATCTCACAGTTAAGGATCAACGCATCAGAATAACGGCAATTAGTACTTGTGAAACAAACTTAGAATAACATCTCTGCGTTTTAAATGTTTCTTTGCGGAAGAGTATTAGCATACAAGAAAAGAAGGCTCGTTAATGGTGTCTTCACTGTGACTGTTATTTCTCAAAGAGTTTCGCAAAGTTTCCCCTGGACCAGCTTCAAGGAGAACTTAACAGTTGAGAGCAAGGATTTCCGTTTACCTAAATAATGAACACCTTACCGCACGAGTTTTATTGTTTCTTGGAAGAGAAACGCTTTATGGTCTGTCAGAGTGCTAGTGTTAGGTCACAAAGTTAAAGAATGATCTTTGTTACACGTACCCAACAGACATTAGTTGCAATTGCACTGAGTCGGTCCACGGAGAGGAGTTCCGTTAATTAGAGCTGCTAAAATTTAAACAATAAAAAAATTGATACATCAAAAAGGAAGAAGTTGGCTCACAGTTTCACGTCACGTCAAGTGACACTCTCATAAGCCAGTAGATCTTTTAACGATATTTCCGAACATATGACGAGCTAGATTCCCACTACTCTATCATACGTCCTAAATAAACTAATAACTAAAATAAATGAGCAAATGAATAAATCCATATAAGTAACAATAATAATATCGCATGACCTCGGGTGCCTGGTGCAAGCTTTGTTATTTGACACCCAAATGGTAGCTTGCATGTCGAATTTTGTTGTTCCGTGAAGCACTATGAACGTCAAGGAGGTTGGATATCTAAGCTCCTTGAACACTATAGGAACTTTGTGTTGGCGGAAACCCCCGATATTAATTTTGCCATTATAAGCACGGCCTACTGAATTCAAATGGATTCATTGACATGCCAACATCGTATGACATGGTGTCGTATTTTTGCTGCCTTTCAAAAATCGCTTACCACGCCCAGGAGCGAACCTGCAAGCTTGGTGTTAATAGACTGACACGTTGACCACTCACCCACCGTGGCAAGCCTCCATACAAGTAACATAGCATAACACAAGGTAACGAGACATAGCATAACATATTATAACATAACTGTACGTGGTTTTGTGGTGTTTTAAATTGTCCTTTAGAGCTCATACCAAGCAGAGTCTACTTAAAATCCTGGTGTTCTTTTTCTTTTTTTTTACGCATCTTGATTCGGACTTTCAATCTGATCTGAAGATGTCTTTGCGTGATGACGACGGAACAGCACCTGCTTCAAACCCCAGTGCTTGTCATGGTCTTAAAAATTCCAATTCAAAATTGCATGCTGTTCTTAAGAGAATTTTGAAACAACGTCTGATTTGAAACGGTGTTTAATGGCACATTAACGCTTGAACGATTGCTGTATTGTTGTTGACGTACTGTTGAAATACAACAAACTAGTATTAATTTAAGAATATTATAATTAACCGTATAACAAGATAACGTACTTTGTTGAGAGCAATTTCCAAGTGGCACAAATCGGCAGTAAGTTTCAAGAGTTCTTCTTGAGATGGTTTGGGAATGTAATGAGGAAAGCAGTTAATTATGCTGGAAAATGGCTAATGAAGATGATACTTGTTGGAGAAATGGCATTAGGTAGACCAAAGATGAGGTGAAGGGACAGAAACAGAGCTGGAGGAGGATAATGTGTGTGAAAGGAAGCAGTGGAGGTGAAGAATCCGCATCGGCGAACCTGCAACAGGGCAGGGCTAATAAGGCTAAGAATTAAAAGGGGAGGAAGTTAATTAGTTATTGTTGATTTTAGGGAAGGAACAGCGTGCTCATCTGCCACGAAAAGAGTAATAAGAAGACGAATATTACAGGAGGACGTGGTGGTGCAAGGCTCCTGTGTTCTTTGAAAGCAATAGCCACTACACGTAGGGAATAATTTCATCTCATCGCTAATTTATCAGGACCTGTGGAGCTCAGGCGTACTGAAATATTCACGGATTTAACATTAAATTTTTAAAGAATCAGTAGGTCCAACAAAATGTATTATCTGTCTACAATTAATCAGTATATCTAAAATAAATCAGTATACAGTAGTTGCCTACCCACCGTAACTAGTTCAAATCTTCTCTGGCTCTATACTTGGGGATGGAGTGTAACCTTACCATTTTCTCCCAATTATGCACGCACGACACCAGATTATGTAGGCTATAGTGGGTTTCATACTGCTTAATGTTGATTAAGGTTTCCCAATATTGTTTGTAATGTACCCAGTTTTTGGCGAGATATCTTCCTGACCTTTTGCGTCTAGTTTTTCTTTCTTCTTTCCCCGGTAAAAGTAAAATGGTTGTTCTAAGAATTTGGTTAATATAATTGGTCTTTCATAATTTATTAAGAACGATTTTATAAGGAAATATTCAAATTATTACCGTGCCTGATTAATTTATACTAGGTCCTACAGAATTTCAATATTTTAAAAAGTTGCCGCCACTGCCCCAATCCCGTAGAAACGAGAATAAGAAGGCGTAGAATAAAACGAAGCTCATTGTTGATTGCTATTGCCATCGCATTACCTGCGAGAAACAGTGTTCATGAGATAAACCCATCGTGTTTTTTGAAGACTTGATCCACACTCTTGAGCGGTGTCGGTGAGCAAGGAAGCCAATGAGGCTCGTAATTGAGTCACCTGGGAGATCGGACGACTGATAACGGGCCCAAGCCGGTCGGTAGGGCCTGCATTATAAAGTTAATTTGTTAGTTTTACTGTTCTGTTAATAACCCACTTTTAATTATGCCGTTAACTATACCATCTCTCACTAACTGGGCCTGGCGCCCCGCGGTCGCTCTGAATCCAGGAAAGCCGAGTCATTAAGTACGGCGCTGTAAACGGGATTGGAACCCGGCGCAGCCTCTTATGGCGTTATTTCGTGGAAAATCCTGAAAAACGTTCTCACGGGTACTGCCATAGTTAGCTCAGGTATACACAAGATTATGGGTCGATAAATCTGTAGAGAAACCAATATGTGCTCAGCAGTCTACTAATTAGACAAAAAAGTTTTGTATTACCGGTACTCAAATCTTTTCCAACGTACCCATGACCTTTCATAGTACAAGTAGATGTCTTTCAATTTCTTCTATAGCCATTAAATCCTAAAACAAACGCGTCTCTAGATTATCTCAACATTGGACGGTTTAAAGCTCCGAAGGTAGATCAATTCTATTCATTTTCCCAACAAGAATATTAATGGTGTAATTAAGTGGCTTAAACATAGAAAAAACAAGTAGTTCCGTGAAGAACTATACAGCCTATTTTCATATATGCTACTAATGTTAACTGCCACTATCAACATACAACATTTCAGTTTGATTGCTGTAATAGATTCGTAGATATTGAGTACCGTCTAAATATTTCGGATGGTCGCCATGTTGGATTTTATATATGTAGGTCCTAGAGTTATGTACTGTTACATGAAGATTATTGTGTACGTGTAGCATTCAAACTTCAATCGCATAATTAGGACACAAGAAGTAATAAGGAGATTTTAAAATTTCGCACAACTGCCATCTTGTGGTTATGGAAAAAATTGAAATAAATTAGATGCCAGTGGATTAACATTCGTAAAAGGATTTACTGTACCAAGTTTCACTGCACTCGGATGTTTAAATTGCGAGAAACGTCCATGTGAATATTTATACTTCGCATCGCCGCCATGTTGGATTTGTGATCACCAGGTTATTTAAAGTCCTATAGGTGAACTTAAGTTCATAGCCCCTATGAACATAAAAAAATCAGTTTGATTGCTATAATAAATTCGTAGATATTCAGAGACGTCTGAATATTTTGGATGGTCACCACGTTGGATTGTTAAATGTATAGGCCATAGAGTCATGTACCATTGAAGGAAAATTATTGCGTAGGTTCATTATTCAAACTTTCACTTCGATCGCTTGATTACGGCACAAGAAATAAAAACTTAATTTTAAAATTCGCACAGCCGCCATCTTGAGGTTATGTAAACAATTGAACTAAATTAGATACCAGTGCATTGCAATGTGTATAAACATTTCCTGTACCAGATTTCATTGCGTTTGGAACATTAAATCGCGAGAAAGGTCTATTTAAAATTTTCAAATTCGCTTGGCCGCCATGTTCGTTTTGTAGTTAACCGCTATTTGAAAGTCTTATAGGTGAACGTCCAGTAGTGCCCTTTATCTCCGTATAAAATTTCAGGGTGATACAGCTAATAGTTTCAGAGATATAGAATGCCGGTGAAATATTTCGCTCATCCGCCATCTTGTGGTTATATAAACAATTGAACCAAGTTAGATGTCGGTGCATTACAATGTGTATAAACATATACTGTACCAAATTTTATTGCGTTTGGTTGGTTAAATCGCGAGAAACGTCTATTTAAAAGTCGCAAATTCGCGTGGCCGCCATGTTGGTTTTGTAGTGGCCAGTTTTTCAAAAGTCACATAGGTGAACCTCTAGTAGTTCCCTTTGTCACCGTACTAAATTCCAGGGTGATATCGGTAATAGTTTCGGAGATATTGAATGCTGGTGAAATATTTCGCTCAGCCGCCATGTTTGATTGGTGAGACGTAACACAATTTGAAGGGCACGGTCGAGGTCACCCGGAATAGTACTATGAACTTACCGAGTTTCATAGAAATCTCTCCAGCCGTTCAAAAGTTATTAGGGGGGGACAACACACACACCTCACACACACACACACACACACATGCACACACACACGGACAAAAGGTGATCTCATAAGCCTATTTTTTCAAAATTGAAAATAGGCTAATAACAAATAACACAAAATTTTTATTTATTTATTCATTCATTTATTTATTTATATATTTATTTATTTATTTATTTATGTATTTATTTATTTATTCATTTATTTATTTATTTATTTATTTATTTATTTATTTATGTATTTATGTGTTTAAGTATGTATTTATTCTTTTATTTATTTATTTATTTATTTATTTATTTATTTATTTATTTATTTATTTATTTATTTATGTATTGAAAAATGTACCGCATTCTACGTTCGTCTTGAATGTGGCATGACGAAACACACCGGCAAATGCAGGGTTTCATACGCTTTGCATAAATCAGTAAATCAAACCTTAGAAATAGATTTACCGTTTCATATGTCTTGTAATTATCGTAAATATCAGCTTTAGTAACAGATGCACTGTTTCATATAGCTTTCAAATATGCTGTATGTAGAGGAGATGTATAAGCAAACATTGTTCCATGTTACTGTACCCATTTCACATATTCTTCCATGGAATATGTATAGGTGGCTTTGGTTTAATAAGCTGTGAAATTTCAGCTCTCAGGATTCTTAATGAATTTGCAATTCTGATACTAACATTTTACAATTCTTAAACTAAATTTTGAGTAGAACTAGACTGAGATATTTAAACCCATGACAATGTATGTGCTGAGTTCCTTTGATGGGAATAGGACAGTGTAGTGATCTGTTTTTCTAGATATTTATTGGCTAAACTACACTTTTTATTTTATTTTTACTCCATATTCTATTTAGCCTTTGGTAAAATAACTTTACAGTGAAAACTGGTGTCATTGGCAAGGTTGAATAATTCTTGTGCTGAATGTTTTGATTACAGTAAAATGATGTCTCTCCTTTCTTTGCATAATTTTGAGGTTATTTATGGGTAGTCACTTGTAACTTACCGTAAAGCTTTCTTACTTTAACATATATATTCTACGTTCAGTTCCAAGAATATTTTCCTTCATTCCTTGTGCAGGATTTTTAATATAGTCCCATTTTATTATCGTGTTAGCTCACGCAGTAGGCATGAACACTAATGATCTATCACATTATGTTGCATGACCAAATGAAACAGACTTTCAATAATGCCCAATATGTGGACAACAATTGAAAGGAAAGCGAGATCTTAAAATTCAAACCAGGAAATCATATTTAAATAAATGTACCGACAATAGCAGTCATCATAACTCAACAGCTTTTCGTCATGATACTCACAATAATTACTCAGTAATTAATTCAAGTTCAGAAATAAATCCAGATAATGTAACATCATTTATAGTCATAGATTTCCAATTATACTACTATGCCATGCCATGCCATGTTGATCAGTTAAATAATAACGGGCCAGTAATATTCCTTTAATTACATCCAGTCCGCTAACAAAGCTGAAAATCAATTTTCTAGTATTGTGCAAATTCTTTATTGCCGTAGGCATTCATATTCTCACCCACAAGAAAGACAGAAAACATCTTTTCTCTTTCTGCTTACAGAGTAATTTCCCTATGGGTAGTCCTAAAATATTTCCTGTTAAAGAAACAGTTTGTTCAGATGCTTCATCAAAATGTAGGCTACCTCATGCAACTTTGGGAAGATAAGATCTAATATATTATTCCAAATGAAACACCAGAGCATCTTCATAATCTTATTACGGAAGTTTTAATAATTCTTATTAAATTGATTCAGCAGTTCTCAAGACCTCAATACCATGCGGTCCGGTACTATACCTTGAGAAGAAAAGTCGTCTGTGCACAGGCATTTTCAAATTCAATCCATCCCTGAAGAAGGCTGATAAAAGGCAAGATAAAAAGGAAAGCAAGTATGTGCACGACCTAGCGTATTCCTAGTATTACAACCTGTGAAAACAGTAGCCCGACTGATCGGAATGAAGAGCTTCAAGTATCTGGCCCTGTCGCTATCAGGGTTGAGCAATATTTCAGAACTACATTTGATCTCGTTTGTGTCAGTGATTCTGAGGCTCCTAATTTAAAAATCTTAGGATATCCTCACAAGAAACTATCCAAATTGACACTTCGCAATAACAAGACTTACTCAACACAACATAAGAGGGGAGCGTGATGGCTCAGTGGCTTAGCTGCTCGTCTTCCATCCGGACGGTTGGAGTTCGAATCCCGGTGGAATTTTCACTTGAAACATCGCGTGACGTCAGGAAGGGCATAAGGCCTTAAATTCCCGACCAAAATCAAAATGAGCCTGGTTGGCTCCGTTGACTACAATTAATTGGAATAAGCCGAAGAAAGAAAAACTCAACACAACGGAAGAATGATGAATATAGTAGACTACTGTTCAGAATAAAAACAGATACAGCCCTAATGGTGTTACATCAACAGAGCTTAAGAACCTATCTTCCTTTTGGATACAGTAATGCTCTACTTTAAAACTGTGTCCTCTGAAATTGAAAGAGCCAAAACAGTATTAATTTTTAAAGAAAATAATGTAGATATCTTAAAAATCTGGAGCCCGTCGCCATTTTCTCATTGAGTAATTGGTGGAGTAATTTTGCCCACACTCCTTCATTTAGCAATCGGTGGACTGTTGAAAGAACTGACTGATTCAGAAGAGACGAACAATTATAGCTTCTCATAGAACAATCTGTCCTCCAAGACATTTGCTGACAATCTGGTCGAATTGCAAATAAATGGAATCAGTAAGAGCTCTTATTTATTTAGCAGAATCATCTTGAGACCTTAAAGAAAATCCATCATATAATGAATTAATATTGGTGAAGAAGGTGAGACTCCATAACACCATATTACATCATTCTCTCACACAGCATTCAGCACCTATCAAAATCTTAGTGTGAGTTTTAGCCTACTTTCGATTTTTGCAAAAAATGAAAGTAGACTTATGAGATCAACACAGGGCGAAAAAAGTGTGTCTGTCTGTGTGTGTGTATGTGTGTGTGTGAGTCTGTGTGTGTGTGTGTATGTGTGTGTGTGAGTCTGTGTGTGTGTGTGTGTCTGTGTGTGTGTGAGTGTGTGTACTCTGAATGTCTGGCCCCCCCTATCAATTCGAACACGGTGAAACCGAATTGAACGAAATTTGGTACAGAGGTAGCACTAGTAAAGGACACCTCAGTGTCATACTTTATATCGCCGCCATCTTTACCAAAACAGAATGGCGGCCACTCAAATGTTCAAAACGTGAAATCAAATTACGGCTAAACTAATCATCCGATCTCTACCAAATTTGGTGACAACATACCTTTATAGAGGACGCGTCTTTCACCCAAAATTCAAGGTCATCGGCCATGCCATTTCAGGATGGCGGCCGTGTGAATTATGCAAACATTTTAATAAATAGCTTAAGACCCACCAATTCCGATTATCGAGCCTAGGGGGATTTAAGCTATCCTGAAGGTCGTGATCCGTTATTTATTATAATTTAATATTATAATATTATACAGTATGAGTGGCTTAAAAGAGCTGAGCCGTTTGTGTCACACGACAAGATGGCAGCTGTCCTCATGTGCCTGTCTTATATTTCAGTAGTTTTAGTATGTTGTATGTGATATACCGTACTGATACAATAATATAAACTTTGTATGAAATGATCTTTAATGAAGATGTACTGCAGTGAAGAAATCGTTTATTTAAAGTCATTATTTGCCAACAGTTTGTATCTAATATGTCAGTTAAGAACACCTGACGTCATGGATACGGTTAGCTCTGGGCTAGCATGTTAGTCTGACACGCAGTAGACTGGGGATCGAGTACTGCTACAATTAGTTTTTTTTTCTTGAATTCTTTTACAAATGATGTGCACGAGCTTTTCCCACAGATACTGAATAAAATGTCATTTAGCTCAAAGGAGAGGATAAAGTATACACTCGTATATTAATAAAATCACAGTCCCAGCATCGCACATAAACAGAAGACATTAGAAAAAGGAGAATAGAAGAACTAGATACACGTTGTCATTAACCACAGCCTTCTTAATGCCTCTGTACGGTGCTGTCCTCTTGTGGGTTATGTGGGTAATATTGTTCCAAACATAACGCTGTGTAAATGCCTGAGCTGGCCTCCTGAAGTATGGCAATTTTGTAATACTGGTAGTTCAACTATTAGCCACGATCGCGCTCCGAATACCTTTAAACACTGCCAGCTGGATCGCCTCCCTCTTGGCTACTTTAAACTGCCTACTCATTCAACACCCATAGAACACTGCCATCGTACTACATTACGATGGCAGTGCATAGGCGTACAAGATAAAGATTAATTCACTGATAGGTCGCAGCACCACCTACTGTGATTGGGGCGGAAGATTCTTAATTTTGCAGGCTGGCTTAATATAGAGATTAACGGACGTGAATGCATTACAATAAGTTAGTAGTTTTGTTATTCAATCATCATAAAGTATATAATATTGATCTTGACACTTACTGGCTTATTATCAATATAAAAGAAAACAAACAATACATTGTGGTTGGGGTGATTGTTTTAGGGATGAGGACAAAGAGTCATAAAGATACCCATACATTTAGGAGAAAGTAGGCTATATGTTCTTTGCTGAACATCTTGTTTGTGATGAAATCGTTCTAGATAAAAAAAAATCATTTCAAATATTCAGAGGAATGTCTCCCATTTGTGTAGTTCTGCAGCTTTGAATACTGATCAAAAGCCTTCAATAACTAATATTTAGTTTACATATAGTCTAGTTTGGTTTATTCACTTCAATGTTCTCCCCTGCATAAAACGAAGACAGCATTTCTAGACGATGTTGACAAGATACTACGAGGAGCAGTCAAGGAAATAATTGATTTACCTCACGACTGCGCCGGTAGCATGTTATTTGCCCCCGGGAAATGTTATGGGCATACGCTGATGAAAGCATGGTGGGAAGCTTACATTCAACACTATAATAAATTACCCCAGATTGAAGACAAACGTTTTCATCAAGTATGTAATTTTGAAGCAGAGAGGCATATTGTAGGAAAGACTGGGTATTCGTGGAACGATGGAGACATGTTTATATGGTAGTTACTTGAGGAATATTCAAAGAAAAAGTGAATTTGAGACCTAGTCCCCTCAGCCAGGTGTTCGCTGAACATACAAAACTCACTAATTGCGCGAACACAAGTAATGTCCTTTCTTCTTCAGAATTTTTGAAAGCTCTAAATATGTCGTGCTACATTACAGCTGTCCGAGTAGTTACAGGTAGAAGCTTCAGTAGAAACAACTGCTACCATGCAGGCTGTAGCGAAATTGAGACACTTTGTTATGTAGGCCTGCTGGGATTCTGCTCCCAAAGTGAATTTCAAAGGAACTACTTCTAGTACCGCTATTATGAACTTCAAAATGTTATAAGACCTGTTATAGGTTTGTAGCTGTTCTTTATCATCGCATACGATTAAAACTGGCATCCTGACTGGTCTACAGAAAGTGGAAAGTTTCTGAGTGCTCAGCGTGTCATCGTGTGGTTCCAACAGGGGTGAGGACATCGCGGTAATAAACCAAAGCTGCGTGTCGCCAATGTGCTAGACCCAGCTGTCCGGTTCGAGAACTCCATCCAGCAAGCAAAGGAGGTTAACCTTCATAAATGAGTAATATATAACCCATGCTTCTATACCAGAGTGAATATTACAAAACCCCATCGTCAAAATGGAACGTGTGGTACATAGATTACTCTTCGGAGCAAGAGACGGAATGAAGAAATTTGTGTGTGACAACCTGTCAGAACTGGATTTATAAGCCGACTTGGTGCGTGTCATTGTCATGTCTGTGATGAGAGACACTCTGAGTATTTTGATTCAAAAATTGTATTTTAGCCTATTTTCATTAGCCTACTTTTCACATTTTGCAAAAATGAGGAAAAAGTAGACTTATGAGATCGATCCGGGAAAATGTGTGTCTGTCTGTCTGTTTGTCTGTCTGGCTGTGTGTGTGTGTCCCCCCTATCAACTCCTAAACGGCTGCAGCAATCAAAACCAAATTTAGTATGAGTAAAGATGTGCACCGGAATATCTCACGTCCATATTTGAAAATGATGTCAGTGCTACCAACTGCTGAAACAACGCACTAGAAATTTGAGCTCCATGTTGGATATCTTGCAAGGTATACATGGGAGCAATTCTAAAATTACCAAACATGTAGATAATACTATTTCAGATTAATTTCCAGCTGGCCAACCATGACAGTGTTGCCAAAATAATTTTAAGCCTTCTGATAGGTCCAATGTTTAAATGCATATAACTTCTACACTATCAATTGGATTTCAACCAAATTTTGTATGTAATATCTGTTCATAAACAGATATGACTGAGCGTATTCTTAAGAGCCAACAGGGCTGCCCACTGTTAATAATTGCTCTCTCTATTTTTTTTATCCAAATACCAATATATCAGAAAGTATGCAAGCCAACAGCTTTAAACTACGCACACGTATATTCTGACATTTTAGATTAATTTGGAGTAACTTATATACGTCAGTTCTACCAACATGATTATAAACCTGCTGATAGTACCAATTTTTAAATACATGTAACTTCTATACTATCAGTTGGATTTCAACCAAATTTCGTATCTGCTATGTGTATCATAACAGATATGACTATAAGAGCAATCGGGGCTGCCAACTGTTAATAAATGCTGTCTATATTTTTTTTACCCTAATATCAATATATCAGAAAGTATGCAAGCCAACAGCTCTATATTTTGCACACGTATAGCACCTGACATTCTAGATTAATTTGGAGTAATTAATACAAGGCAGTGCTGCCAACATGATTCTATGCCTGCTGATAAGCCCAATTTTAAAATACATGTAACTTCTATACTAAGAAATGGATTACATCCAAAATTGGCACAACAAAATATCATAATATGTCAGATTATTTCTGACCAGCACACGCATGGTATTGTTGGCAACATGCTTTTACGCGTGCTGACAGATCCAGTGTCTAACTGCATGTAACGTCCTTTGGACTTCAACCAAATTTTGTATTCTGTACCTTAAGAGATGGAACTAAGAATATATTCAGTCACCAGGGCTGCCAACTGTAGTGCTCTATTAGGCTACACTACAGTATACCAGGTATATTTTGAACTAATTAGATATTTCGATATTACCAACTTAATTTCGTCATTATGCTAGATAGGTTCATATACTGTAGAATAATCATTGGCATGAAAAGTAGGCTGTATAGTTCTTCACGGAACTTCTTGTTTATGAAACAAGATGTTCAGGAAAGAACATATAGCCTACTTTCTCCTAAATGTTTGGGTATAGTTATAACTCTTTGCCTTTATCACCTCTTAATTTCTTCCAATTCGAAGTGCAAATTTGCACACTGGATTTGAGGTGTGGCGTTCAAATAATTTACCCCAGCATTTTGCAATTTCATCAGCAAACACTCCAAACAACGTAGGTATTCAGTATATTAACACCGACTACTTACAATAATTTAAACTTCGTTTCTCTAATCGTATCACTGGGAGAAACATATTTAATGTACCTATTACACAGCTAATTTGTAATCGCGCACGGCTAACGAGAAAGACAGGCCATGGCGCGTAAACCAACCCCTTCTGTGACGCGACGTAGGCAATGTACTGCTTGATGGTGCTTGTACGTTTAAGTCGAGAGCAATTCATAAGCAGCAGAAATGCAATATTTTATATCAATCTTCATAAAATGGACGCAGTTTAGATGTTCCGTGTGTTTTCAAACACGATAAATTATACTGTATAGGTTTGCAAAACTATGCTTGTTGAAGTTACTCCATTCAAAAATCCACGCGAACTAGGATTCAAGGGTTCGTTGTGTCTTTAATAGCTGCAAAGAGTAGGCTACAGTAAGTTGAGTTGTTGAGTCTGTGACCTTCGTTGTGAGTTAAATTATGTGCACATGAGTATAATTAGATCAAAGAATCTTGCAGCACAGTATTGATATCATTAACTTGTTGTTGTTTCAAGGGGCGGAACATAAATTAATTCGTTTATAGAGATCTGCGGAATACACTCGCCACCGACTAACGACTTGTATCAATACCTTCTATGAAGATAAGTGATAAATGAATACCAACGTTTATACAGGTTCAGTGATGTAGACAAGATGACTAGGTACCACACCGGCAGTAAAACGAAGACCAGGCAGTGGTGCAACAGAACTACATTGCTGACGTCACGAAAACTCACCAGAGCCAGTCATTCTCGTTGGCCGTGATAATCGCGCCTTATCTTGGGGATGTGTACCCTCTACCAGCAAAAATAATAACCTTTTCAATTATACTGTAGACATGGGTTCACTAACTGGCCGGTAGAGAGCGCTGCTAGCATCTAGATGGCTGTGGTTAGCTATAACTTAGTTCAAGTAAATACTCTTAGATGTCACTCCGGTGGTGAATGATGTTTTAATTAAATATATATTTTCCATTTCAAAATGCACCATATAATGCTTTATTTTAAAACGTCTCAGTACTCAAGAAATAATAAATATAAAAAAACAAGCAAAAAAGTCCAACTCTGATAAGATTTGAATCACGGCCAGCCTGATGAAAGACCAACGCCCTACCCACTCAGCCAATCGTGCACACACTAATTGATCGTTAGGAACCAATATAAAATACAACGTTAAACCAAATCATGACTTGGACTAAACGTTTTCTTCACTGGAGTATATTTTAAAGCGAGTTCATTTCATAGAAAGTTCATATATTTGTTGCCACTAGGCTATATTGCATGCAACATACTGAAATTAATGAAATATAGGTCAGAACGAGAGATCAGCTGCCATCTTGTCTAATAACCGAGACGACTCAGCTTTTTAAAATCACTTCTAGACAATAATATTACAATATAAACTTTTAATTTCAAACGGGCCACGTCGTTTCGAACAGATTAAACGATTCTTGGTTCGATACTCGGAACTGGTGGGTCCCATGTTATGGATTATAAATTTTGCATAATTCACACGGCCGCCATCCTGAAATGGTACGGTTGATGACCTCGTAGTTTGGGCACAAGACGCGTCTCATATGAAGGAACGTTGTTACCAAATTTGGTAAAGATCCGATTATTAGTTTGGTCGTAATGCATTATTACGTTTTGACCATTTGAGTGGCCGCCATTAAGTTTTGGTAAAGATGGCGGCAATATAAAACATGACACTGAGGTGCCCTTTGCCAGTGCTACCTCTGTACCAAATTTCGTTCAATTCGGTTTCACCGTGTTCGAATTGATAGGGGGGACATACATTCAGAGTACACACACTCACCCACACACACACACACACACACACACACAGACTCACACACACACACACACACATACACACACACAGACAGACACACAATTTTTGGCCCTGTAGTGATCTCATAAGTCTACTTTCATTTTTTGCAAAAATCGAAAGCAGGCTAAAAATAGGCTTATGAGATCACCTTTTGTCCGTGTGTGTGTGCGTCCGTGTGTGTCCCCCCATCCCCTTACTAAATAGAATCTAAACGTCTGGAGCGATGTCAATGAAACACGGTAAGGTCATGGAACTATTTTGTCCGACCCCGACCGTGTCCTTCAAATTTTATTACGTCTCACCAATGCGACATGGCGGCTGGGCGAAATATTTCATCGGCATTCTGTATCTCCGAAACTATTAATGATATCACCCTGAAAATCTGTATGGTGATATACGGCACTACTAAAATTTCACCTATGAGACTTTCCAAAACCTTTTTACTACAAAACCAACATGGCGGCCGAACGAAATTGAAACATTTAAATAGACTTTTATCGCGATTTAACCATCCGAACGCAGTAAAACTTGGTACAGCAAATAAATATGCACATTTTAATGCACTGACATCTGATTTAATTCAATTGTTTACATAACCTCAAGATGGCGGTTGTGCAAAATTTTCAAATTAAGTTTTTATTTCTTGTGTCCTAATCATGCGATTGAAGTTTGCAAAATACACCTACACAATAATCTTCATGTAATAGTGCATAACTATATGCCCTACATATATACAAAATTCTAGCATGGCGACCATCCAAATTATTTAGACGGTTCTCATCAACGAATATATTACAGCAATTAAACTGAAATTTTGTATGTTGATAGAAGCAATTAACCTAAGTAGGATACATGAAAATAGGCTATATAGTTGATCAATGAATTACTCTGTACTTGTTTTAATTCGCTATTTTCTACTTATATCAAAATTTGAACTAATTCTATCGCCGAAATTACAAGTTCAAATAAGATGAAAACTGTTATACGGTAGTCTTGAAGCTGTACTATATCCTTGTGGTCTGCTGTATATGCAATCAGACATAATTTATTTTATCACTCTATTAGTAATACATACTTTGATCGTATAATTTAACCAGCTTTTACCCTTGCTTCCAAGACAAAAATGTCCTTTAAATGTAATATAAATTGCTTAGCCTGAGAACTTAATGTATTATTCAATTTTAAAAAAACTAACCCATTCGCGTTTAGTGACAGATCATGAGACTTCGATATCTAAGTTTGGGGATCGATCTCGTGGAACAACATTTAACTGCTGCTTTATCAATTATGCCAATCAATTGTACATATCAATAATGGTTTATGAAACATTAACTATAAATGCATATGTGATGCAAACGCTTTAGATAGTCTATTTACATTATTGGATTCAGATGTCATAGGGAATAATATAAACTTTAATGATGTTGTTGACGTCACTGTTCCAAGACATGCTAAGACATTTGGACACCAATTCTCTCGGTTTCTATTTTATCATTAGTTTCCAGATTTAGTGTAGAATATGAGGACGGAGTTGTTATAAAATACAGGGTAATCGAAAAATAAGGCCTAGATTTTAAATAACTGCTATAAAGAAACTACAACCTCTGTCTGAAAAGTTCGGTGAATGGGTCTATATTACGAACGGAATGTTGGCTTACCTGAAACAGCCGTTACTATCCTTGGAAGTAATCCCCGTGGATAGTTATGCACTTTTTAGAATGGCTGTACAAGTCCTGGCATAGTCTTCCTGAGGGATAAGTTAGCCTTCAGTTGGGTCGTCACATTACATTGGATGTCCGAAATGTCCGAAAACATCTGGCCCTTCGGGGCTTTTCGGCGACCCTGGACCCCGATACTCCATACTTTGACGCTTGCCTTCGAGGTCGTACCTCAGGCACCAGGTCTCGTCACCCGTGACGATGGTTTTCAGGACCATTCCATTCCACGGAACATTCACCCTTCTCACTGCCAACCGTTGAACAGGTGTGCACGTTAGGTTGAATAAATTCACCCTTCTCACTGCCGCCCGTCTATCAGGTGTGCAAGGCAGGTTGCATAAATTCACGCTTCTCTCTTGCTTTCAATTTAGAGTTTTGACGACCCAAACTGAAGGCTATTCCTAAAGAAGACTATGCCAGGAGTTTCCAGGACTTGTTCAGTCGTTCTCAGAAGTGCCTAACCATCCACGAGGATTACTTCGAAGGACAGTAACGGCTGTTTCAGGTAAGCCAACAATCCGTTCTTAATATAGCCCATTCACGGAACTTTTCAGACAGAGGGTGTATTAGAGGCAATATCATGGTTTTAGCCTTCAAATGCGTGGAAAAGATAACATTTTGTAAACCTTAGTAAGTTGCAATGTGAGCTCAGTTTGTTGGTCTGCAGACGTGCGTCGAGTGTATCCCGTAGCGCGTGAAGGTAGTGAGGCGCAGCCCCCCCACACTTTGCATAAAATGACACACTGTCTAGTCTGTTGTCCGATATCTTCTATTAATTTGAGCGAACACACACTGGTCAAGCATGTCGAGGCAAATTAGGCTTGTAATTGTTTTTTCAGCGAAAGAGAAAGGCCCAATAACTTGGTCATGAAGTAACCCGCACCACACATTGTCAACACATCAGACGTCTGCAGAGCAACAAACAGAGCTCACATTGAAACTTACTGAAATGAAAATTCACAGCCTGCCTCCAGTCTCCGGCCGGGTCAGGAATGGAATGAAGCCCCCATCTAGCGGCGAGGATATGGACTGTGCCGGCTGCCGAGGCCTGACGCACTCCTCTGGGGCAATGATTATAAATGAATGACAGATGAAATGAAATGATAGTGGAGAGTGTTGCTGGAATTAAATGTTGACAGGGAAACAGGAGTACCCGGAGTAAAACCTGTCTGTCTCCGTTTTGTCCAGCACAGATCTCACATGGAGCGACCGGGATTTGAACCACGGACCCAGCGGTGAGAGGCCGGCGTTCTGCCGCCTAAGTCACGGAGGCTTTTACATTGAAACTTACTAAGGTATGAAAAAGAAAATGTTACCTTTTCCTTGCATTTTAAGGCTAAAACCATTACATTACCTCTAATGGTTTTTATAGTAATTATTTGAAATCTAGACATATTTCGATGACCCTTACATTCTTATCTCTGTATGAAGTATAATGTGCGTTCAAAAAGTAACGAGCCGGAGGCTGGAATGCGCAAACCGGTGACGACATCGGCTAAGCGTGGTGTGTGTAACGAGGTGTGGTTCCGACCAGAGCGTGGAAGGTCACAGCCCGTCGCTAGAGGGCATGCGTGTACGTCACGTGACGATACAAAGCGAGCAGCAGCATGCATCAATCGTCCAATGCTGCCAGTCGCATTGCAAACAGTGACATGGAGGTGTCAAACGAAGAGCAAAGAGGTGTTGTTCGGTTTCTGACAGCGGAAGAGTAGGGGGAACGGACATTCATCGCCGAATGTCACAAGTGTACGGCGAACACTGCATGCCCCTTGCAAGGGTCAAGGCGTGGCACAAGCACTTCAGGGAAGGACGGGTGTCGTTAGCCGATGATGCCCGGTCTGGGGCACCCCCCCCCCCCCCTGCATTACCGATGACAACGTCCAGCTGGTTGATGCACTCATTACCCAGGACCGCCAAGTGACAGTGAACGCTATAGCAGCTGTGGTCAGATTGAGCGTCGGAAGTGTGCACACCATCATGAAGGAACGACTGCATTTGCGGAAAGAGTGTGCCCAATGGGTGCCACACCAGGAAGCACGTCGAATGGGCCACTGTCTTGGTCTTGGTTGGACGATTGATGCATGCTGCTACTCGCTTTGTATCGTCACGTGACGTGCAGGCGTGCCCTCTAGTGACGGGCTGTGACCTTCCACGCTCTGGTCGAAATCACACCTCGTTACACAGGCCACGATTAGCCGAAGTCGTCACCGGTTTGCGCATTCCAGCCTCTGGCTCGTTACTTTTTGAACGCACCTTATAATAACACCAGCCACTTCCACTAGAAGAGAGATATATCTATTGATCGTTAATTATACCCAGCAACCAATAGAGTTGCAACACAAACATTGACCGCAAGGAAATCTGACATCATAGTCCCTGAGCCTTCAGTGATGTTTAAAGGACAACAATACACCCTGCAAACCCTGAATTCCTGAACTGCTCCACACAAGTATATCTTCAATGTGCCTAAAAATGTTCACATTCCTCTAAACCAAGGCATGTTTACAAAGAAGCTATTAGTGAAGACTATACTGTATTTCTCGTCCAAATAGAGTTATAATTCAGCTACAGTGGCGTGATGAAATGTCGTGCGCTGAGTTGAGCTGATTGGATCTGGAGTCCGCGCGAAATGAATGTATCAAGTAAATAACGGCTGAGCAGCTGGTAGCGGGCGGGGAAGTGTTAATTACAATATTAATGAGTAGGTGGTATCGTGCGCATGATCAGACCACCGCACGGTCCGCGTGACTCAGCGAGATCTGCAAACTTCACTTGCGGTGTAGAGTCCAGTCCTGGTCAAGGCAATCATCATCCTCATCATATGGTTCAGCGAGACTTGCACACTTCACTAGTGATCTGGTATAATGTACTGGTCAAGGCATTCATTGTTAATATCCTCATCATTAGGGCCTGGATGTTGATGACATGTCATCTTTTTACTGAGCTGTCAAAAGCAATGCTGAAGTACATAGAAACTCCGGACGGGTCACCCCGTCTTCAAATATGTCATTTTTATTTTGCATCTTTTTGCATTTTTTGCTATTTTTCCATTTTAAGAGCATTTTTTTAAAGTTTGGTAGATTTTTTGGTCATATTTTAGAGAAATTAGCCTTTTAAGGTCATTTCTTTTCAATTTAGTCATGTCACAGCTTTATATGAGTGAGTTACGTCTCTCAGAGTTAAGAAGAAGCTAGTATCTATGAATATAAACATTTTGTTAAATGCTAGAAATCTATTTTGATTGACTTTTCAGTTTGAGCTTCAGATGTAATTTTTGAAATATTGGTGAGTGTTTTTATTATAAGTTCATTTTCTCCATTTTATAGTGCTTTTTTCGAATTTTTGAAATATTGGTGAGTTTAGTCTATTATTATAACATTATTTTCTCCATTTTATAGTGAACTAGCAGTAGTACCCGGCTTCGCCCGGTGGAATGATGATAATGTTTTAAGGTCTCCTTAGAAATATAATGGACTTAAAATCTAAGTCATTTGCCCCCAAAGACAATGAGGGAGTAATATCTAGGTCATTTGCCCTTTTGATAAGGATGATAATAAAAACTACTGTTGAATTGACACGTCAAACTTACAAACTACCGTAATAGAAATACATATTTCAAAATTCACAGGCGAGGAAGACTAATTGTGTGGGGTGATTAATGGTGTAATGGGCGTAACATCTACTGTAGGTCATTTGCTCTTATGATGAGGATGATAAGGGAAACTACTACCGGTATTGAATTGACACTTTAACGTATAATGTGCACAATGTACTGTAATAAAAATAACTATATGGTGGCTTCGGTGGCGTATTTGGTAGCATGCTGAGCTTCTATGCACAAGATAGCGGGTTCAAACCCAGCCGAAGCCGTCGGATATTTTAAGAGCGTTAAAAATCCGCTAGTATGCCTTTCTTCGGAGGGGAAGTAAAGCCAGCGGTCCCATGTCAGATTTATGTCATGTTAAAGAACCTTCCACTAATTACACCTGTGTGAAGCTAAATTGGATAGGTAAACAACGCTCATAGATGTCTACGTCCGTTGCCAAGAGCCGACTGTAGTGGCGTCTAGTAGCTAAGTTCCGAACTTGGCCTAGTAGTCGTTGACGGTGGCGCTTGGCGGCAAAAGTACGAACTATTTGAAGAATTCTAAGTTGCAGTTTGTACTTAAATTAAAAAACAGATAACACACACTAATACAGTCATCACATTTAACACCGGTTATCAGACAGATTCTACACACACACCCAAAGTACACGGGGCTACATGACCGCGTTGTCACAGCCCCTAAACTTAAGAACCAACCAACCAAAAATAAATATTTTAAAAATCACAGTCGAGAAAGACGTCATGCGGCGGTGATTATTGGTATGATGCGCGTAACATCTAGGTCATTTGCACTTATGATGATAATAATAAGGTACCGGTAATGAAAAAATGACTACTAAACGAACATGGTGTTATTTTAAAACTGATATAGGTAATTCAGGTGTCTAGCTTCGATGTCTTCCAAAGTCTCAACCTTATTTTCTGGCTTAGGCCTGTACTGGATGCGTCTAGTGAAAGAGCGTACTGCTCGGCAAAGACAAAGAATATAGGTCCAAGCTGCACGAACCTGAGATGATCGCAGATGATGACGAAATATGATGACACACGTTCGGGGTTCCCCGTCCTATACAGATTGACCGGGAATCACTCACTGTTTCGCAACGGCCCTGTGCTGGCATCAGCATAGACAGCAGGAGATAACACGGCGGGCTCTGGAAAGTACTCTCAAGTCACCTCGCGATGAATCAGCAAGCTATTCTCACAACTGACCTCCCCCCCAGGGTCTCACAACTTGTGGGACGTGGGTTGGCGACCACGGAACCCCAGCTGAGTCTGGCATCGCTTCTACTTCCTGGTGCCGGGCTTATTTCAGTTCTCTTTCCTGTCGGCCTCCCTTGGTCAACTCTTGTTCTCTTCCGACCCAGACTGTATTAGGGTATCCGAGGGCTAGGGAGTCTTTCAATTTCCCGCCTTAATTGGCTTTGTCTCATCTTTCCTGATACCCTCATTCTTCGAGGGGTCTGCCGTCTTTTCCTTTTCATAATATCTCCTGTCTTCTGCTCAAGGCCCTCAAAGAGGCAGGGTGTGTGTAGACCCACCACTTCTGGTACACCCTCAAGGGCTCATGACTGGTGAGTTAGGATGCTGGCAACCCCGAGGAATTCCTGAGCTACTTGCAGGGAATGGAGTGGTATGTCAGAAATTTCAAGTGGACAGTGTTACGCATCGGGTTCCAAAGGGTAAGTATACACACTTTGTTTTCGATCGGTGAACGATGTAGATTTGTACTAAAGGGCCTTAATGCGGGAAATGGAGTGGTCTGTCCGAAATTTCGAGTGGACAGTGTTACTCGTCGAGTTCCAAACGGTAATTATGTAAAATCTGGTTGAGATCGGTGAAACGGTGTAGTTTTGTGCCAAGGGCCAAAAATGGAGTGGCCTGTCCAAATTTTTAAGTGGACAGTGTTACTCATCGGGTTCCAAAGGGTAAGTAAACACTTTTTTTTTTCGATCTGTGAACGATGTAGATTTGTGCCAAAGGGCCTAAATGCGTGGAATGGAGTGGTCTGTCCGAAATTTCGAGTGGACAGTGTTACTCGTCGAGTTCCAAAGGGTAATTATGTAAAATCTGGTTGAGATCGGTGAAACGGTGTAGTTTTCTGCCAAAGGGCCAAAAAGCAGGGAATAGTGTGGTCTGTCCGAAATTTAAAGTGAACAGTGTTACTTGTCGGGTTCTACGGGTAAGTATATAAAATTGGGGTCAGATCGGTGAAACGGTGTAGATTTGTGCCAAACAGCCTAAATGCAAGGGATGGAGTGGCCTCGCCGCAATTTCAAGCAGACAGTGTTAGTCGCAGTGTTCCAAAGGGTAAATATGCAAATTTTGGTTGAGATCGGTGAAACGGTGTAGATTTGGGACAAAGGGCCTAAATGCAGGGAATGGAGTGGTCTGTCCGCAATTTCAAGCAGACAGTGTTACTCGCTGGGTACCAAAGGGTAAGTTTCCGAATATTGGTTCTGGTCGGTGAAACGGTGTAGATTTGTGCCAAAGTGCCTAAATGCAGGGAATGGGGTGGTCTGTCCGAAATTTTAAGTGGACAGTGTTACTCGCAGGGTTCCAAAGGGTAAGTATACAAAGTTTGGTTCAGATCGGTGAAACGGTGTAGATTTGTGCCAAAGGGCCTAAATGCAGGGGATGGAGTAGCCTCTCCGCAATTTCAAGCAGACAGTGTTAGTCGCAGTGTTCCAAAGGGTAAATATACAAATTTTGGTTGAGATCGGTGGAACGGTGTAGATTTGGGACAAAGGGCCTAAATGCAGGGAATGGAGTGGTCTGTCCGCAATTTCAAGCAGACAGTGTTACTCGCAGGGTTCCAAAGGGTAAGTATACACATTTTGGTTCAGATCGGTGAAACGGTGTAGATTTGTGCAAAAAGGGCCTAAATGCAGGGAATGGCGTGGTCTGTCCGAAATTTCAAGCAGACAGTGTTAGTCGCAGTTTTCCATAGGGTAAATATACACATTTTGGTTGAGATCGGTGAAACGGTGTAGATTTGGGCCTAGGGGCCTAAATGCAGGGAATGGAGTGGTCTGTCCGCAATTTCAAGCAGACAGTGTTACTCGCAGGCAACCAAAGGGTAAGCATACGAATTTTGGTTCTGATCGGTGAAACGGTGTAGATTTGGACCAAAGGGCCTAAATGCAGGGAATGGGGTGGTCTGTCCGAAATTTTAAGTGATCAGTGTTACTCGCATGGTTCCAAAGGGTAAATATACAAATTTTTGTTGAGATCGGTGAAACGGTGTGGATTTGGACCAAAGGGCCTAAATGCAGGGAATGGGGTGGTCTGTCCGAAATTTCAAGTGGACAGTGTTACTCGCAGGGTTCCAAAGGTTAAATATACAACTTTTGGTTCAGATCGGTGAAACGGTGTAGATTTGTGCAAAAGGGCCTAAATGCAGGGCATGGGGTGGTCTGTCCGAAATTTAATGTTGACAGGGTTACCCGCAGGGTTCCAAAGGGTAACTATACAAATTTTGGTTCAGATCGGTGAAACGGTGTAGATTTGTATACATAACAGACAGACAGACAGACAGACAGACAGACAAACTTTGTGCTTTATATATATAGATTTTTTGAATTCTTGAAATATTGGTGAGTTTAGTCTATTATTATAAGATCATTTTCTCCATTTTATAGTGCATTTTTCGATTTTTAGGTCATTTATTACAGTGATTTTTGAGAAGTGTATTTTTAAAACATTTTTACGTCATCAACATCCGGGCCCTACTCATCATCATGACCCCATCGACAACGTCATAGTGTGGTCCAGGAGACCTGCGCATTTTACTGGGGATCTAGAATTATATTCAGGTCAAGGTAATCATCGTTAACATCATCATCATCATCATCATCATATCTTTTATATTATTATCATTATTATTAATATTCTTATAATTATCATTATTATTATTATTTTCGTTTTGGTCGTCTAGGGACCACGAGCCAATTTCAATGCTTTGTCCTTTGCTGTTCCTTCTTCTTCCTCCAGTATTCCTTCATTATCTCACTATGTTTCCTCTTCCTTTTCTCGAACCTTTTCGAGCCGGTTTTCTTTCCCTTCCACCCTTGAAATCCTTCAATTTTTAGCACTTTTTGCCCAAAAATATCTCTCTGTGGAGTATCTTCTTCTCTGATATTATTTCTTTCCAAATACTTTTTACTTCTTGTACCCAGGTTCTTGTTGACTTCCCGTTCCACAGGAATGTGAAGATCTGCTTGGTTAACCTACTGTACTGTCATCCATCCTGTACAAATGTCCAAACAAGTAGTTCCGTGAAGAACTATACAGCCTATTTTCATATATCCTGCTCATGTTAATTGTCTCTATCAACATAAAAAAATCAGTTTAATTGCTGTAACAGATTCGTAGATATTGAGAACCGTCTAAATATTTCACATGGTCGCCAGGATGGATTTTTATTTTTGTACTATTACATTAAGATTATTGTGTACGTGCGGTATTCAAACTTTAATCGCATGATTAGAACACAAGAAGTAAAAACGAGATTTTAAAAGTACGCACACCAGCCATCTTGTGATTATGCAAACAATTGAAATAAATTACATATCAGTGGATCAACATTTGTATAAGCATTTAACGTGCAACGTTTCACGGCACTCGGATAATTAATTCGCGAGAAACGTCCATTTAAATATTTATACTTCGCGTCGCCGCCATGTTGGATTTGTGCTCACCAGGTTACTGAAAGTCCTATAGGTGAACATATGTTCATAGTCTCTATGAACATTAAAAAAATTCAGTTTGGTTGCTGTAAAAGATTCATAGATATTGAGAACCGCCTAAATATTTCGGAAGCTCGCCATTTAGGATTGTTATATGTATAGGCCATAAAGTTATGTACCATTCAAGGACAATTATTGCCTAGCTTCATTATTCAAACTTTCACTTCGATCGCATGATTACGACACAAGAATAAAAACTTAATTTTAAAATTTCGCACAGCCAGCATCTTGAGCTTATGTAAACAATTGAATTAAATTAGATGGCAGTGCATTACAATCTGCAAAATCATTTACTGTACCACATTTCACTCCGCTCAGAGAGTTAAATCACGAGAAAAGTCTATTAAAATATTTCAAATTCGCTTGGTCGGCATGTTCGTTTTGTATTTTACAGGTTTATGAAATATACATAGGTAAACTTGTATCAGTACCCTTTATCACCGTACAAAATTGCATGATGATATCTGTAATAGTTTCGGAGATATAGAATGTCAGTGAAATATTTCGCACAGCCGCCATTTTGAGGTTATGTAAACAATTGAACTAAATTAGACTCCAGTGCATTACAATGTGTATAAACATTTGCTGTACCAAGTTTCATTACGTTTGGATAGTTAAATCGCGAGAAATGTCTATTTAAAAGTCTCAATTTCGCTTGACCGCCATGTTGGTTTTGTAGTCACCAGGTTTTTGAAAGTCTCATAAGCGAACTTCTAGTAGTGCTCTTTATCACCGTACACAATTTCAGGGCGATATCGGTAATAGTTTCGGAGATATTGAATGCTAGTGAAATATTTCGCACAGCCGCCATGTTGGATAGGTGAGACGTAACAAAATTTGAAGGGCACGGTCGAGGTCGCCGGGAATAGTGCTATGAACTTACCGAGTTCAAGCCGTTTAGATTTTATTAGGGGGTGGGGGACACACACACCTCTCACACACACACACACACACACTCACACACACACGGACAAAAGGTGATCTCATAAGCCTATTTTTTCAAAATTGAAAATAGGCTAAAAATAGCAATCTCATCCGTATTGTTTCTGATATGTTTTCTATTTTTTAAATTATTTATTTTATTATTATTAATAATATTCGGCGAGATCTGCACACTTCACTGATGTTACAAAATAATCCAGAGGCTGTAGCTGCTTCTATGCGGACACCCATGGGGTGAGCTACAAGTACCGTCGCATGTGGAGTGTTGTCTGGGGAGGAAAGTATGATTGTAAGGACGAGGAATTGGAAGGAAGCGGCTGTGGCCTATAGTTAGGAACCAACCCTGGCATTTGCCTGGAAGGAAGATGGGAAACCACAGAAAACCATCTTCAAGGTCGCCGGCGGGGGGATTCAAACCTCCTCGCCTCCCGGGTGTGAGCGACTGCATTCAGCCACGCCGTAACGACCACGGCTAACTCACCCGGTATTTTAATAATATCCGCCATATATTTTGAGTTTGTTGATGTTATTGATTCATTGAGGGGTTTTGCGACATCAAGGTTATTTAGACCCGTGTACTAGCATGTGAGAGAGGGACCTACGTAGCGTACTCGGTAGAGGCACTGAACTATTAACTGAAAGGGAGTGGGTTCGATTTCCACCCAGGTAGGCCTAGTGGGTTTTAGAAACAAACCTACCACTTACAGAAACGCAAAAGGTCGTGGGGTTCACTCAGCCTACAACAGAAATGAGTACCAGGGTAATTCCTGGGAGCAAAGGCAGTCGGGTATGGAGCTGGCTACACCATCCCATCTACTGTGTTGCCGATATCACGAAGGCCACAAGCCTCTACCTTCCACTGCTTCAAGGGCCTCCATGGTCTGTACGGACAGAGTTGCCTTTTACTAGCTTGTGTGTGGAACCTGGGTAATAACCTGTGTATTTGTGGTGGTTTTAGTGGGAGTAGCCTATTTGTAATCGAGGCTAGAATTGTATAAAACGTGGCCGTTGCTTGAAGTTAGGTACCCATCCCAGCATTAGACCTGAGTAGATGTAGGGGGTGGGGGTGGGGACACACGAAAATGTACTTTTAAGATGGTTGAGGAGGGAAACGAACCAACATCTTCTCGTTTAGTTTCATAAGGCTAAATACGTAGAATAAAAACCAACAAAAAACTACAATAATCGGAAATCTAGCATGGCTTGAGAGAATAACTACTTAAACATGCTACGCCAATCAATACAATTTATGAAACATCTATTAAATTGTTGTGCATGTTTCGATATTCATTGTTATCTTCTTCAGCGTTTAACATTATTAAAATAAAATGAGATGGATGTGCGTACAATAATTTGATTAAATGAAAGTTAATAGATAACAAAAAAAAACCACCATTAAGATGGTTGCTGAGTTTTAAAAAACACCTTTATTCAACAAAATCATTATTCATCTAATTCAATGTAGGCCCACCGGTTTCGGTCACATTATGACCTTCGTCTTCCAATGTACGAGTAATTATTATAAAATGAAGTGAATTAGCAATTTCACAGCCGCGTGATCATTAGGAGTTATTTTCACGTTGGCATATGAAACTAATAATACATCATTCCAACCTCAAAAGTCAAAATTTTCACTGTGACCACAAAATTGGAATTTCCTACGTCGGGCTGTTTTCAAAAAATATCTTTTCCATATTAATCAAAATTATAATAGACCTGGTTTTATTGGGTTTTTAGTATATATTTTAATAATTTAGTTAGTTAACATTTTTAGAAATAGTCTTGAACCTAACCTTTCTATAAATTTAATAGATCACACAGACTTGCAACTTCATTTTCTATTAATTACATTTGCTGACGAAGGTCATAATGTGATCAAAACCGGTACATTGAATTAGATAAATAATAATTTTGTTGACTAAAGGTATTTTTCGTTATCTCTTAAACTTTGCCAATAAGGATCACTTTCTAGACATGGTTATTTTCCTGTCCCTTCGTAAATAATAGTTCCAAGTATTTAAATATATTTTTTTGAAAATCATTTAGAAGGAATTGATTCCGAACGGTGTCATTGGAATTGCGGTGGATGGTGGTGATTAGGCTTTGAATTTAGCAGATATCGAAGGTAAAAATCTCAATTCCCTCTATATCAATGCTATCCATTGCAACTCAGAAGACACAGTTTTGAAACAACTCCTTCTAGGTGTTTTTCAAAAAATTATATTTATGTATTTGGAACTTTCATTTGATCACATTATTGTAAGGATATCCATTTTATTTTAATTTAATTGTTGTTAAACGCTGAAGAAGATATCAATGAATATCGAAACACGTACAACAATTGAATAGACGTTTCATATTTTATATCGATTGGCGCAGTATTTTAAGAGTTATCTATGTCAATACGGAAAATATCTTACATTTTCCTAGCATGGTAAATAGTATTGCCTTCTTTAAGAGAGAAATAGTTCCTGATTTAGAATGCACGTTTGGTCTGTAGGTGTGACATTGTGCCTCAGTAGGGAGAGCTCAAGAAGCAGCAGGTTGTGTGTGTACATTCCACTGCCAGCAGGCTCACACTGACCTGCTATTTAATTTGTTAATTTGTGTCGGAGTGACCTCATGGCATGTGCAGTAATTTAGTTGTAACAATACTCTTACATTACACGAGAGGGAATGTGGAGCCACTCCATACAAGTGAAACTTGGGACACTTATTCAGACGAAGAAAATAGAGGTAGCGTAATTTAAATTTGGTGATAGGCTATAATTATTATGAAGTTCAAATGGGTAGATTAAGAAACATTAACACTTTTGATGCCAACCTATTATGAATGGTTATGTTAATAATCCCAAGCCAAGTTTAGCGAAATTACACATTTTTTATAAAAATTATCTTCTTATTTCCGTAACAGACAAATATATTTTAAACATAGGCCTATTAGATTTTTACTATGATCCACTTGTTTCATTAAAAACACTTTAAATTTGATAAAATTTTAACTAGAAATTTTCATATAGCATAATTTTGACAGCCTACGCAACCTAAATAGTATCCTTTTGAAAATCTTATTAATTTCCTCTTCATTCAGAGAGGATCAATTCGTTCAGCGTCCGAACGTAAATAAACACGGCTCCAAAATAATACAAGTGCGGGATGTCAGCTCATTGCAGCGTGTTCAAAGAATGCTAATTTTGAATCCAATTAATTATTCACGGAACATCGATATATCCAGAGAGAGAATAATTCCCGCGTTGCCTTGGTTACAACACAGCACTACATGGCTGGGAATATTAATAAGAATAATTAATTGGATTCATAATAAGCATTCTTTTAACATGCTGCAATTAGCTGATATCCCGCACTTGTATTCTTTTGGAGTCGTGTTTATTTACGTTCGGGCCCTGAACGAATTAAGATAGTTCCTCTTTCAATGAAGAGGAAATTAATATTTTTTTTTTGTGTATAAATAAGGAGCAAGGCCACGTCCCTGGCACTTTATGGGTTAAGACAATTTTGGGAAGAAATGTACGGTTGTGGCTCGTAATGACGAGATTTGAAGATATGCTGGTAGAGTATTTCTTACAGAACCTAGAACTAACTGACTTTTTGGTAAATGGAGAAATGAACCATGGCAGAGACCAAACTTAGCATGTCGATGGTTTATATACTTATAAAATGCTATAAGAATTTTTAAGACGAGAGTGGATACATAAATGTAAGTGTGCATTCAGGCAGTCAAAATTAAATTTATGGTACTGAATCATTGAAAGTGCATCGTATTTTGGTGCTTAGATAAAATGCAGGTTGAATTACAAAATGTCGGGTTCGTTTTCCGGCTAATACATGCCAATATCAACACATCCTCACACACACAACTATTTTAAAGCAGGGGCTCATTTGGGAGAGGAGATGACTATTCATTTGCATTTGGAACTCATCAAGGCACAAGCCCTCATTTGACCCTGCATCACTTCATTAGTTGGGCGCCATAGCCCCCCGTTTGAGTCCGGCTCAAGGTGCTGCCACTTTCGTTAATTACTTTTGGGATCCTCAGCCACTGCCAAACTCTCGCGCCGCTGAGATATTACTCGTGATGGAAGCAATAAAAATTAAAGTTCAAGTGCCAGTTTGGCGGCAGCAGCTTCATTTAGGCTTAAGAACATGGCGTGTGCGTAATAAACGATGCTTCAACGCTCCACTAAGACCACACAACAGGGGGCAAGATTTAGAATTGGCGGGTTGAGGTTAGGAGCTTAATTTAATAGAAAAGCACACAATATGCATTCACTAGAACGTGGATTCTCAAACATTTTAAAAATTGTACCCCTAAATCATGACTTGTGTTCGATTGTACGCCCACTATATTTGTTTTTAAATTAAGGTTCCAAGTTACTGTCAGAACAAATACTAAAAATATTAATAATGCGGTGAAGTATTACAGTATATTTAAATAATTCAAATGTTGTAGATTAACATAATGTGTTTCATGTTCGACCATGCCGAAATATAAATATTATATGCCAGAAAACTGCATCATGATGAGGATCATAACAGTTCAAGTTTCATTATGATAAATGTTCTCTACTAATCAGAGCCCAAGATTTTCATTACTATACAGCTGTTTGGCCAATTAGGTAAGGATAGCATCGCACTTGCGCTGACTTTCACGAACTCCTATTTTAAATTTCACTGCGTGACAAGTGTCTTAGTGGGGGTATTCGAGGAGGCCATGGTCGAATACAAGGTATGCTATGCATCCAATGCGCTCTGTTCAGTAAACGAAACTGGCGGAATCTCGACAGATAAAAATTTATTCGGCGTATCCCAATTAGTTGGAATCACCGGAGCCAACCAGGCCCTTTTTTTTTTTTTTGGTTTGGCCGGTTATTTAAGGCCGGATGCCGTTCCTGACGCTACGTGATTTTTCAGATGAAAATTTCACCCCACTGTCGCTGTTGTTTGAACTCCAGCCGTCCGGGTGAAAGACGAGCAGCTAAGCCACTGTGCCATCAGGATAATCTCGGCAGATATTTATGAATATTTATGTTCGAACATATAATAAGGTTATAATTATCGTCGAGCATAAATAGTCGTATGCAACTCGCCTATAATAGTAATTAAAACTCTCATATGGAAATTATAAAACTCCCTTCGCTCGTATTATAGACATACTCGTGTCTTAATTATTGACTGTATAGGCTCGTTGCATAATGTAGTATTAGTATCGTTAAGATCAGTTTAAAAGATGTTATATCAATACAGTTTCAATCCAACCTTTAAAAATGTTTAAAGTAATGAAAAATTTATTAACATGCACTCATTCTGGTTGATTGGTTGGTTGGTTGGTTGGCTGGTTCTTAAGTTTAGGGGCTGTGACAACGCGGTCATGTAGCCCCGTGTACTTTGGGTGTGTGTAGAATCTGTCTGATAACCGGTGTTAATTGTGATGACTGTATTAGTGTGTTTTATCTGTTTCTTAATTTAAGTACATACTGCAATTTAGAATTTTTAAATAGTTCCTACTTTTGCCGCCAAGCGCCACCGTCATCGACTACAAGGCCAAGTTCAGAAATTAGCTACTAGACGACACCGCAGTCGGCTCTTGACAACGAACGTAGAAACCTGAGCGTTGTTTACATTCTTAACCTATCCAATTTAGCTTCACACAGGTGTAATTAGTGGAAGGTTTTTTAACATGCCATAAATCTATGACATGGGACAGCCGGCTTTACTTCCCCTCCGAAGGAAGGCATACTGAGGGTTTTTTAACGCTCTTAAAAAATCCGACGGCTTCGGCCGGGTTTGAACCCGCTATCTTGGGCATAGAAGCTCAGCATGCTACCGACTACGCCACCGAAGCCGCTATGCACTCACTCTCTTGTCTCTACAATTAAAGACATAGAATACTTTGCTTTGCATGCTAGGAAATAAAATAATGACATATATTACATTGTTGTGTATGTTAATTAAGTCGAACAAGAATGAATGTCACAACCTCAACAGTCACAAACGTATTATGGTTGGTTTCTAGAAATCAGAAATAATCGTCAACTTCCAGGGTTGAGAATGATGCACAGAGTCACGTGTTAATGAAAAAAGTCGATGGTAAACCTGTATTAGTGTAATAGTGTAGCACTATATTCCTCGGGAAATCAAAGAAGAAAGTTCATATTGTATACCTCGAAGACTGATCGCAATGTTTTCTTTTTCTTTAGTCATTTTGTCAATTTTTCAATAAGAATCGTTCACTTATCTCCTGGAAAACGCGCGCGTACCACAGTTTGAGAATCTCTGCACTGGTTGGTTCTTCGGTTTAGGGGCAGCGAAAACGCGGTCATGTGGCCCCGTGTACTTTGGGTGTGTGTAGGATCTGTCTCGGAACTGGTGTTAATTGTGATGACTGTATTAGTGTGTTTTATCTGTTTTAATTCAATTAAGGACTGCAGACAATAATTTCAAGTAGTTCCTACTATCGCTACCAAATGCTACCGCCCACGACACCTAGCTTGTGGACTTGGCTACTAGAGGGCATCGCAGTCAGCACCTAGTGACGAACGTTGGAACTAATAGAGCGTTATCAATTCTAACCTACAAATGTTGGTTTCACACAAGTGTAGTTAGTGTAAAGTGCACGTTGAGAAGTTTGTGTAACTGTGTTAGGGACAGGGATCGGGTAGGTGCCCCGGGATTTGAAGTAAGGTACTTATGATGATGATTATGAGCATGGTGATGATAGTTGTTTTAAGGGCAGAACAGCGAGTCATCTGTCCCTGAAATAAGAATTTCCTGGGGGGAGTGTGGAAAGACCCGAAGATAAAGAAATGTATATTCTTATTTCCATGTGAGTATTTATCAGAGAAATGAGTAACTTTCATCATGATTTGTCTCATATTGATTAATATTTTAATGGAGGAGTTTCCTTATTTAAATTTAAAACTGTTTGGGATTTGACTGATATTTTTCGAAGAATAAAGAAAGAAAGTCTCTCCGCAACACTGGGAAACATCGAATGAAAACATAAAATAGGCTTCCTATCTTATTTAATTTTCGGAAATAAACTTAGCCTAACGTGCTACCCTCGAAATAATTTTATTAATGCAGCCAATGGCCATGTACTTTTCTTTTCAGGACGGGTCAGTGAAGGGATATTGGAAGGAAATCGGCCGTGGACCTATTGAAAGGAACCGTCCCGGCATTTGCCTGGTGGTGAAAACAATTTTCAGGACGGTCGAGGTGGGATTCGAACCCACGCTCTCCCGATGCCAGCGAAGCACGAGGTAGCGCGTTGCAACCCTAAAAATGCAATGCAGTGCTGTGACAATCATGCAGTCCCCTGTGAGTTTTAGTTTAAAACATACGTGGTCTACCGCAATCCTTCGGAATAGGCGGTCAGATCCGGCCCTTGGAGGAATCTTTGATAGCCCACCATAAAAAAAAGTCAGACAGGACAACTTAACAATAAAAGAATAAACAAAATGTTAATAAATCGACCCTAGAGGGCATTGTCTCATCACGACACATTTCTCACTCCAGCTGTGTGTCAAACTATGGCAAGTTTTTCAAATGCAGCCTACTTTGCATACTAAGGTGTTGGGTGAGGCTGCTTATGTTTCTTTCCACTCAATTCGGTTCCTGCAAATTAATATGTTACTGTATATTATCATCAGTGCCCACAGAGAATTTATAATAGTGAAGTCAATTGTTGCGGGATGGGAAAAAGGATCCATAAACATCTAATCTGGCACGTAAGACCAGATGAATTGTTATTCCAATAGAATTTCGGCGAATTTAACCGAAAAGAGAGGGGGTGTAGTGTGTACATCCAAAAATGTGTAATTATAAATCGATACAGACGTTTCAGCAGGAATTGACAAGTGTTATAATAATACAACGACAATCTGAAACAATGACACAATTACATTTCAAAATTATATATTGACAGAATGTTGCAAGGTTGTTGTTGTTTAGTCGTTTTAGTCTTGGTACATCTTTGTCATCAACCTGGTGTACTTGGATGTGTGTTCAATTAGGCTGATAACCTGCGATTGGTGCCCTAGAATTTGAAGTAAGGTACAATCCTAGCATTTTCCGAGAGAAAGAGTAGAAAATTCCGGTAAAAACAACGCTCAGGATAGCTGCTGTCAGTGCCAGGATTCGAACCTCCGATCTCCGGACTTGGTTGGTTGGTTCCTCAGTTTAGGGTCTGCGACAACGCGGTCATGTAGCCCCGTGTACTTTGGGTGTGTGTAGAATCTGTCTGATGACCGGTGTTAATTGTGATGACTGTATTACTGTGTGTTATCTGTAATTCAGGTAAGGACAGCAGACGATTAATTTCAAGTAGTTCCTACTTTTGCTACCAAATACTACCGTCAACGACACATAGCAGTGAACTTCGCTACTAGATGCCACGCGAACTGGCACCTGGTGGCAAACGTTGGAACGTATTTGAGCGCTAATCAAATCTAACGTACAAATTTAGCTTCACACAAATGTAGTTAGTGGAAGGTTTTTTTTACATGCCATAAATCTATGACATGGGCCCGCCGGCTTTACTTTCCCTCCGAAGGAAGGCTTACTGAGGGATTGTTAACGCTCTTAAAAACTTAGACGACTTCCGCCGGGTTTGAACCCACGATCTCCGGACTTCCTGCCGCATCTTATCGCGGCCATGGCGAGGGAATTAAAGCACACAATGTTACGCCGCGAGGTGATGATACGAACACAGAAAAAACTCAATTGTTATGCCTACAAACTTTTTTTTAATAATGAGTTTGATTTAAGCATGATCACTCACCCATCCCATCAAATACAAATTTAATGATGGCCGGTCCAATTCGAATAGTTTTGTCGGCAGAAGCGTAATTTCAGAAGTGAAAAAAATCTTAACTACCCAACAAAATTCCCCAGCACTGTACTAAATTTCTCTTATTCCTTCAGGATACTGGGTTTGTGGTATTATGTGTTAATAAGCTTGTAGTTAACCACTTAAGATGCCACTGCTGATGTTGATTAATCGTTCTCTCTAAATTCTTGAAAATAGACCGTGTAAATGGCAAATTTCTTCCCTGCGAATGAGCGTGTTTTAAATGAGCTCCGTCGGTAATGAAAAGAACTTTCCCACAGGGCAATTATCTGTACAATTGCCGGGTACGACCTTCCGCAGAAACGAGAACACTTGAGAGCCAGAGAGATTTATATTGACACGAAAACCATACGGTTGAGCGCATTGCGGAACCTCGCTAATGTTAGGGTCCATATGAGGAGGAATTTAGGAGAAGCGCCTTCCTCTAGAACAGTGGTTTTCAACAGTTTTAAAAATAAGTACCTGTTCATGAAATTATTATTTTCTAATTACCCCCAAATTCCCAATAAGAAATAGAAAGTCACACATCTTACATTAACGTTTTTAACTTCTTGTTAATTCTTTTCACGGACTTAATGGGGAAGATGACCTCACAGATCCGTCCCTTAAAACAACAATAACTAACGAAGTTGCGGGCTTGGAACATCTTGGTCATCAGCTCCATGTATTTGGGTGTTTGTTAAATTTAAACGATAACCTGTGTTTCTGGAGTGACTGTAAAAGTGTGTGTAGTTGCAATTTTAATGGCCGGGCATGGGACAAATGCCCCGGAACTTGAATTAAGGTACTATTCCGGCATTTGCCTGGAGGGAGTAAGCTATGGCTGGGATTCAAACCTCTGATCTCCCCACTTGTTTGCAGCTCCGCATCACGGTCAGGGTTATGCCAAGGGGTGGTTTTTTTCAATTCGTAGAGAAATGTGAAAACTAAAATATGATCTGATATTTTAATTAATAACAATAACGATACTATTCAACAACTATCATTTCTCTGAGAAAATGACCACCACGACCAAGAAATCATGGACTGAAGAAAGCAGGAAGATTTTCAGTGCCCAGATGAAGAGATTTTGGGAGAAGAAAAAAAAACATTAGCTAAATAAGTTCTGTCGCACTCCAGAGATGGGCATAACGATGTAAAAAATATATAACTAAAGATGAATTTATTGTGAAATAATTTGTACTCTTAGTAGTTGTGTGGTTAGTGTTGTTACCTGCCACACAGCTTGTAACTACACCGATACTCTCATGCTGATACCCATACACCGCACAGTACCCTATACCAACTCCTCCGTTGTTGCTACTGCACGACTGTGGGACAATCTGCCTCGCCCTGTCAGAGGAGCAACCCCGTCCAGCTTCAAGCAGCGTTGCCAGCAGTACATAATCACTAAGTACATGAAAGTTGAACTCAACACTTATGCTTATATTCTTATGTCGTATTACATTATATTCAATCTTTCCAATTCTCACTTTCTCATTTACCCTCTATTTAGACATCTAAATAACTCTCTTCAGTAACGACTAATCATCATTATCATCATCATCATCATCATCATCTTCATCATCATCACCATCATTAGTCTACATTTTATCAGTATTTCCTTACCTTACTCTAATTTTAAGCTAATCCATTTTATATGTATTTTATATAGTATCAACATTGTGCTGTAATATTGTTAGATTTAAGTTGTACTTGTATTGGTCAGTATGTATCAATTGTATAATCTTGTTAGATGGAAGAGAGGGGCCCAATGGCCCTAATCTTGCCAAACAAAATAAATCTATCTAATATCTATCTAATAATATAAATTCAGCCACGCTATTGGTTGAAGCTTCAACGAGGAGTGTTTTACTTCTTTCAGTTAGTTCTTTCGTGAAAGCAGCAATGCAGATCTTCCTCCAGTGGGGTGGTGCAGAGTATACACCACAAAGTACAACCATCACCAAGAAGTTCTATCAGGATGTCCTTCGTCGCTTTCGTGATTCTAAAACTATCTCTAATATACAGTATATAAATTATTTATCTATATATTTAAAACACCAAGGTGATTTTTCGTACCACAAGATTGCGATATCTTGGTCATCAGCTCCATGTATTTGGGTGTATGTTATATTTAAACGATAACCTGTCTTTCTTGAGTGACTGTAAAAGTGTGTGTAGTTGCAATTTTAATGGCCCACTACTGTTGCAATAGCTGTAATCACAAAGTCAATCGGTTCAGCCGTTCTTGTAATCCTGCGGTACAAAAAATTTATATTAGATATCGTTTTAAGATGATACAGATTTAATTTGTTATTTTTATATACACAGTAAATTTAAGATAAGATGCTGTATTAACTTACATTAGTTTTTAATTATGCTTTGTCATTTGGACTACCATTTAATAAAGAAGACTTTAAAGCTGAACAAATTTGAAACTAAATCTTCTGAGTTTGAGTGTAGATTTTTGTTAAGTAGTGTATCAGCTCACCTGCCTGGAATGTACGAGAGTTAGAGTTCGAGTCTCGAGGGTGGTCTCATTTTCATGTCTTACGTGTCAAGAATGTTAGCTCGTAGTTGTCTCTACGGGAGCTGGCTCCAAACCTATTTGCCGCGGTGCGGCCTCACTGAGGTTGCTAATCACTGCTCTAGACAGTGTATTCTCCTCCACACATTGTAAGCTACTTGTGCTGTGACACTTAAGTGGGTAGGTACACAAAAATTAACGACAAAAAATGAAACGTATTGCTTTCTTTGAGCAGCGGCCCATTAAAAGGTAGTTAGCCCACCGCTAAATTGGAGAGCCCTCCAGACTTCAGTAGCCTACCTGGCCGCAATGATACCTCCAGACACAGTCATGGTGAAATATTAGTCAGACTCCACCATCATTTGTGCGCTCAAAATAAGAATGATTCAAATACCACTTCCTTGTGGGAAACTTTGCGGTGTCAGAAATGAAGTACTACGCCAGAACTTAAACTACCTTTTTCCATCCGTTTGTGGTTTCCAGAACCCGTGGTGGACTGTTATTTATTTTATAGATCCGAAGCCTGTAATAGGTCTGCAGGTAATTCAGCTGAAAAATCTTGGACGGAAATAAATCGTAAACTAAATTATATATGTTTTGTGTAGGAAAGAAATTCAGTTCCTGTAAAATCATTCGTTAATCAAGTCCAATTAATAATGCCACCTGGGAACAGGAATACAATAGAGTTTAGGCTATGCGTGAATTCAAATATTTGAGCGCACGTTGGGATGTAGTGGTTTTCATACCTTCAATGCAATGGGTCCACTTCCTGGTGGAACGGCGAGCATTCTTGGCTGTCGCCCGGGAGGTGCGGTTTCTATTTCCGGCTCACGGCAAGTTGCAGTTGTTAATGCTCTGCTGGATGAAGGAGTATTTAGTAAAACAAGCGCTTGAGTCTAATGATTTGAACAAGTGCTTGAGTGGAATCCAATAATTCGAACAGATCTATAAGTTGTGTATGTACACTAGAAATGAAGAGTTTTATCTGTCTACTTGGCGGTTTCGGTAGCGTAGTTACTAGCATGCTGAGCTTCTATGCCCAAGATCACGGGTTCAAACCCGGCCGAAGTAATCAGATTTTTAAGATTGTTAAAAATCCCTCATTATGCCTTCCTTTGGAGGGGAAGTAGATGTCATAGATTTATGGCATGTAAAAGGTATTAGGAAGTCATTTTTGAAAGCCTTTGTCTGGAGCGTGGCGCTCTATGGAAGTGAAACTTGGACTATTGGTGCAGCAGAAAAGAGGAGAATTGAAGCATTTGAAATGTGGTGTTACAGGAGAATGATGAAGATCAGATGGGTAGATAGGGTTACAAACAAAGAGGTATTAAGACGAGTGGGAGAGGAGAGATGTTTCTGGCGACTGCTAATGAAGAGAAGAGATAGGTTGGTAGGACACATACTAAGACACCCAGGAATAGCAAGCTTAGTTATGGAAGGAAGGGTCGAGGACAAAAACTGTAGGGGTAGACCAAGGTTAGAATATGTTAAACAGATTGCCTTGGATGTAGGGTGTCGGAGCTATGTGGAGATGAAACGATTAGCTCAGGACAGGGAGGCATGGAGAGCTGCATCAAACCAGTCAAAAGACTGAAGACTCAAACAACAACAAAAGAACCTTCCACTAACTACAATCGTGTGAAGCTAAATTTGTAGGTTAGATTATATTAACGCTCTATTAAGTTCTAACGCTCGCCGCCAGGTGCCAGTTGTGGTGGCATCCAGTAGCCAAGTTAACAGCTAGGTGTCGTTGACGGTAGCATTTGGTAGCAAATGTAGGAACTAGTTGAAATTGATTGTCTGTAGCTCTTACCTGAATTACAGATAACACACACAATTACAGCCATCACAATTAACGCAGGTTATCAGACAGATTCTACACACACCCAAAGCACACGGGGCTACATGACCACGTTATCGCAGCCCCTAAACCAATCTGTCTACTTAAGGGTTATTGAAACACATGTAGTCATTTGAGCCAATACTACGATTATTCTAATACATGACCACGTTTGTAAATTAATTAATTAATTAATTAATTAATAGTGCATTTACTACGCTGCCTACTTAAATATAAAATCTTGGTTATGAGTGAATATATTTCCATTTAACATGGAGGGGGCCTGTAGTAGGGGCCTAGCCCCCTGCTCGCTTCCTCAATTACCAAGACCAAGCGGGCGGACTGGCTGAGTGCGGGTCAGAGGTGAGTCGAGTCGAGGGTTGTGTCAAGCCAGCGAGCAGGTAATTATGGACAACTTTATGCGCGCGCATTCAAATTATATGTGGTCATGAATAATCTGGAGGGAAATGAAGTGAGTTCGCCCAGGGCGTAGTCCCGCACTAACTCACTGTGTCCCTGTCTCCTGTCCCACCAGTATTTATACATCACTGAAATTCAACACGTAGTCATCTCCATATTCCCCACATTCATTTCACTACTTCATTTGCTAGAACTCAACGCAGTATTGGGTGAAATATTTCAGAAGCTTTTCGGATAAGAAATATGCACCTTTTAAAACTATTCATCGATGAAGTAGTCTCTGAAATGTGCTAATTTACTGTAGATAATATATCATAAACGGTGTGCGAAACCTCGACCGTGCATTGATAATATCTCAGACTTACTAACGGTGACATCTATGACGAGCCTTAACCGCATTCAATCTTCCTTCTTTCACTTGCCTCAAAATCAATTCATACAATGTATAATGTGATTATTGATTAATCAATAAAAGCAATAGTAAGTAATAATAATAAATAATGAAAATATAAAACAGATACATTTTATATACTGTATATTATTGAAGCTAGCTTATCAAAGTGATTGGTTAGACGTCATCGATGCTTTGCCAGCTACAGTCAAATAGATATTGGGACAGATGACCTTGATGTTGTGCCTCTTATGACAACAATCATCATCATCATCATATGGAAAGATGCTTTAAACATCAGGCTGTGTATTTCCATTCACTGAAACTTATTTTGAAGTTATTCGTAATTGTGAACAATATTTCTTTTCCATATCCCCTGTCGATGCTTCCTTCCTTACCATAGTCTACATTTAATAAATAAATTAATTAATAAACCCACCAACCTGGGCCCAATGTTTGGGAAGCCAGGCTCTGCCTGTCACAAGTCAGGACTAAGGATCAGTGAAAGAGGAGTAACACCTCTTTAAAAAACCTTGGTCCAGCTGGCCCGGCTGGTAGTCCCATGTATGGATCCCTTGCCAGGGTTACGGTGAAGACTTCAATGGCATATACAGTGGAATAGATGGACTATGGTACAGTGTAGATGGCAGAAGATGCATCGCAGTGCTCGGGAAAATGAGAGTAAAAGGTATATGGTCGCCATATATCAATCAATCTGGTCAACGGTCTTGAAAGCGGACGAGGAATTTATCCCCATCGGCGGAAAGAGCTGAGGAACCTAGTGGAATAAACCCCGAAAAAACAATCATTTCGGACTAACAATCCGATCTTATCTTGGAATTTATTTCCTAACGTGTACAGTGCACAATTTCAATTGTAGAGTGGAAAGTCCCCTCAAGAAAAGCACTACCCCAGGTGGCAGCTCAGAAGAGAAATCCACCATTGCATTTTGCAATGCATCGGGACGTATGGTTTTGGGGAGTCCCAACATCTGCAATAAGGATGAGTCGGAGCATCCTTGGTTTCCTTTCAGACTCAAGTTTAAGATGAAATTTTGGGCAGGCACTTTTAATGTAAATTCAATATTAAAAACAGGTAAACAGAAAGAACTTGAAATTCTTTTCGACAAACATAAAATAAAAATCCTTGCAGTGCAAGAAACAAGATTTTTGGATGAAAATGTTACAGAATACGGAAACCATAGAATATTTAAGGGTAATCCAGCAATTAGAAACATGAAAGGAATGCCACGACTGGGCACTGCTTTTTATGTTCATAAAAACATAGTAGACAATATAACAGAATTCAAATCTAGATCAGAAACAATCTCTCTCACCTTACAATTAAATGCAAAAATAAAAAGTGTACCTTTGTTAACTGTTATGCACCAATAAATGAAGACATCAAGAAAAATCAAAGTAAAGTACTGTAGAAGAATTTTGGGAACTGCTGGATGATGAAATAACAACAATTCCAAAATAAAATGTGGTGACACACCTGGGGGATTTTAATGCACAAATTGGGAGAGAAAAAGCGTATCTAAAAATATTAGGGGAATATCCGGCCTATAAAAGAACAAATACAAATGGCATGAAACTGATTAACCTCTGAAAAACCTTTCAATTGAAATTAATGTCAACATTCTTCAGGAAACTGCCCAGAAAAACTAAAACTTGGATTTCTACAAACCCAATGTTAGGATAATTGGATCATGCGGTTATCTCTCGTAAGAATATGAAAGAAATTATGAATGTAAAAGTAATAAGAAATAGAGAATTTGACTCTGACCACAATCTCTCCAAAATTAAACTTCAACTTCTCCCGCATAAAAAAAGAAAACATACATTTATTAAATATAAAACAGATTGACTCAACATAACACAAGAAGAAATAAAAATCTTTCAGAAAGAAATTCAAATAACTTAACCAGATAACTGGCAAGAATTATCCAAAGAAATCAATAATGCAGCAAATAATGTATTTGGATTAGCTAAAACGAAAAAGAAAGTTTGGTGGAATGAAAGTTGTGAAGAAGCTCTAGCTGAATGAACAAAAGTATGGAAAGAATGGAAATGCTCTGGAAATAACGAACATTCTGATCAATTTCAACAACAAAGGAAAGAAACAGAAAAAATCATAAAGAGTACTAAACGCTCGTTTGAAAAGTAACAAATTGTTCATATGCAGGATAATTTTGTCAAAAACAACTCCAGAAATTTCTATCAGAATTTAAAAAGCAATTTAAAGGGTTATCAAGCTGCAAGTATTTGCTTCAAAGATGAAAATGGCAGACTAGGTCGAGAATTGTGAAATACTAACAAAGTACTTTGATTGACTTCTGAACTGTGGAGAACCAGACAACAAGCTAGAATTTCCAGAATTACATGAAAACTTAGAAACAGATCAACCGCCTACTATTAAGGAAATTGAATAAGCAATTAAACCCTAAAATCATCAAAGCCAGTGGAGAAGATCCCATTGCGGCTGAACTCATAAAGTGGTCTCAACCGAAAATCATAGGTGACCTTGAAATCATTTTTCGAGACATCTGTAAAACGGAAAAGATCCCGGAAGAATGGAAAGTGGTCCTTATACATCCTTTGCACAAGAAAGGTAATAAGCAAGATGCCAACAACTATAGAAGTATATCCTTTTTCCAGTGGCCTACAAGATATTCTCAACAATATTATTTAACAGGGTAAGAGCAACACTTGACAGTCATTTAGGTGAATATCAAAGTAGCTTAGTCCGTGATTCGACACAGACAATTATCTTCTAAAACCATAATAGTGACACTTAGAGATTTTATAAAGGCTTTTGATTCTGTCGACAGGGAAACTCTAGATAAAGTAATTAGATAATTTGGAGTTAAATCTAAACTAGCAAACCTAATTTGTAAACCCCTCACAGACACTATTTCAATGGTAAAATTTTGGGAAGAAATTTCAAAAACATTCAAAATAAATACAGGTGTAAGTCAAGGTGATGGTTTATCTCCACACCTATTCAATTGTATCCTGGAAAATATAGTACGAATTTGGAATAAGAAATCTAAGGAGCAGAATATATCACCTATAACACTAGGGAGAAAAAACAGTGTTGTTAAAGTAAATTGTCTGGCATTTGCTGATGATTTTGCCATATTTTCTGAAAACGTAGCTCATGCAACAGTACAAATCAATCTACTGTATTAGAAGAGATAGCCAATAAAACAGGTTTAAAGATTTCTGCAGAAAAAGAAATGACAAATACTAAAATGCTCTAGAAACTCTAGTGACAAACATTGGTCAAATTAAGAGAGTAGGTATGTTCAAATATTTGGGGGAAATAATGCAGAAGAATGACTTATAAAGATCTCCTGTAGAAGAAAGAGTGCACATATGGTATAACCAGGAATATCTATAACAAAACATGTTTATCTAAGAAATTCAAAATACAGCACTATAGAACAGTAATTAAAACAGAATGCTTGTATACCAGTGAATGTCTAATATTAAATTATAAATTGGATAAATTAGAAGTATCAGAAGGAGAAAATTATACGCAAAATTCTCGGTCCATTAAGAACTACAGAGTTTTGGAAATTAAGAAGTAATGAAGAAATATATCGGAACATTAAAACATAACGGAGACAATAAAGAAGAGGCGATTGTTATTTTTCGGACATTTATATAGAATTAATGATAGTAGGTTAGCCGAACAGATTTTTAAATATCTTTGGAAAAAGAAATCGACAACAGCCTGGTTTCAAGAAGTAAAGAAAGATTTGGAAAGAAACAATGTACAGTAAGAGAAGAAGATGCACTAGAGAGAGACATTTTCAAAACAAAAAGATATTTGGAATGGAAAGACTCCAAAGAAGGCAATATAAGAAAACGGACCCAAAATAGTCGGAAGAGAGAAAGAAGACACACAGCGAAAAGATGAAGGAGCACTGGAGGAAGAAGAAAGAACAACAAAGGACTAAACATTGAAATTGGTTTGTGGTCCTCAGGAGACCCTAACGGAGAAAGAAAGAAAATAAGAAAGAGAGAAAGAAAGAAAGAGATAAATAATGTATTAATGCTTTATATTAATATTAATAATATATTAATAATTAATTAATTAATTAAATAAATAAATAAAGAAATGGCCAGTTATGTTTTGCTGCTCTGAAAAGAATTATTATGATGCAACTTTGATTCTATGCGTATTGCGGCCACGAAATCCGGCTAGTTTAAGCACTCCTTCCCTCGCTCCCCCAGGAGCATTTGTAGGGCGCTTTAATGTTGAACCTAGCAACTTCAACCCCTCAGAGGAGTTATTGAAAGATGAATAATATTGGCCATGGAGTTTGAAGGAAGCAGCCAGGGGTTGAAAATGGGAAAACACAGACATTCAATTTAAAGTCGGTGGATAGTGGGGTTATTATTATTAACATCTTAATTATTTTAATTGAGGCCATATGCACTGCATATTAACAACCTATATTTCATTTGTGTCTAGATCTTGTTCGTCTACCAGCTTTGACATCCACCCAGTATTTCTTGAATCCATCAATCGGTGCCTTCTTTCATGCTTCAGATGGCCTTCTCCGTCTCCTGGGCTCAGATTCCACTTTAAAATCCTGATAGCATTTAACACTCTAAATTCACATCCGTCATGGATTTTCTTTTCTGGAATACCAATTTTCATTAGGTGTTTCTCACATTCTTGGAATTATCTCGATTTGGTTGCCTTTGACTTTGTGAAATTCCAGATGTTCTTAGTCGGTCATCAGTCATACGGAAGATGTGCCCGTAGAACAGTAATATTATCTTTTTTGAGGGACGACGTTATTGGTTCTATCTTAGAATATAGTTCTTCATTGGATCTGCCCATCAACCCATCTGTTGCCTAAAATCTTCCGCAATATCCTTCGTTCCCTTTTTAATAATAATTGATTTGTTTGTCCTTGTCTACTCAAAGTCAAATTCTCCGAAGCATACAGCCCTTCTGTCTTAACCCATTATGGGATAGTTGTATGTATATTAACCACCTGTCATAAGGACAGTTTATGCTTTCAAAAATGCTGATGGTTTAATCTTTCAGCCAAATTTCAGAGAATGTTCATGCCGAAGTACTAATATTTCTAAAAAACAAATATTATGTACGTATCTACTTGACGTAATGTGCTGGATAAAATACGTAAAATAAAAATTAAAACTAAGAACATGAACAATTTAAGTGTAAAAGAAATCAAAACAAAAGTTTGGTGCTTTTCAGTCGGTCAACACGAATGTACCCAAATAGAGCTGGGTTATGCCCTGATCCTGAAATAAATTACATAAGATTAATAAATACACTAGGATGACCAGTTTCGATCGTCAAGCGATCATCATCAGATCCATTACACTTAGGCTATAACATCTATGTTTGAGAATACAGGTGAAAAATATATACAATATGTACAATTATTTTGTTGCAGTGTGGTAATGCAACTGTCGGTGTATGTTAAATGTGGTATATCTAATGTTAGGTAAACTTCTAAAATAGTGATGAAAATCCGGAATTTGTCTGTTAGGGGTGATTATATGGTTATACAAAATCAACTATGGTTATACTGAAATAATGCAAGCTTATACTTATCGATTTGTCTCTTTAACTGGAACTTGAAGCAGTTGCGTGTTGCCATAGACACATAGATGTTATAGCCAAAGTGTAATGGATCTGATGATGATCGCTTGACGATCGAAACTGGTCATCCTAGTGTATTTATTAATCTTTTGTAATTTATTTCAGGATCAGGGCATAACCCAGCTCTATTTGGGTACATTCGTGTTGACCGACTGAAAAGCACCAAAATTTTGTTTACTTAGGCAACACTGAAAAATGGCTTCAAACCTCACAATGAAAAAGAAATATATTCATAAAAATAATACAAATAAAATTACAATAATAAAAGAAATATAAAAATGAAAATAATAAATCAAACTATGAAAAATATTAAAATAATTGTAAAATCAATTCACAATTAATTAATTAATTAATTAATTAAACTTAAAAATTTATCAAAATTAAATCTATAAGAATATAAATTAAAATGAAAAATAAATATGTAAATATTAAAATAGTATTACAGTGCCTAAGTAATACTCAACGCCTTCTATAATAATAATAATTATTATTATTTTCACCCCTACATCCCGATGCTCTCGTTACTTGATGTCCTGAGATGGGGTATCGGCATTGTGTGGCTCTTAAAATCTTAAAGCTGGAGCAAGGAACGCTTGTTTTCCCTCTAACTGAGTGCGCTACGATTGAGTTAGCAGCTTGACAGTGAAGTGATCTCATTGGCGATATATTATGTGGATATAGCCTCACACGTAACAAACATGAATAGGATATCGTGCGCTAGCTCCGCCCGGCAAAATAACTACATTTCTCTAAAATAAGTGGGCTACACATAGTGGCCATCCATCTTCCTCCCACTCGTAGTCACTGTACATGTTATGTTACATCCCACTGAAATATGCGAGAGAAGATCAGCGACCTAATACAACCTCTGCTGCTTCGCACGATCAGAGAGATGGGGTGGGATGTATGTCAATGTGAAGGAATCCTAACAAAACGTTCGCTTGATAGAAATTCCTCTCGATCTCTTAAATAAATGCCCATCTTCTGAATCTCTTACAGTAATATATAATCTGTACCTCTTAAATAAATGTCAATCTGAATCTATTAGAGTAAATAAACATCATCTGGGTCTCTTATTAAATAGGCTACACGTCCCCTTGTCTTCTGAATCTCTTCAAGTAAATAAATGCATTCTTGATTTCTTAAAAATAATGTTCCCTAGATGTCATAAACATTATCGTCATATTGGTAGCCATTTTTAGCCTATTTTCATTTATGAAAAAAAAAAAGGCTTATGAGTTAAACTTTTGTCCGTGTGGGCTATGTGTCCCCCCCGCAATAACTTCTAAACGCCTGGAGCGATTTTTATAAAACTCAGTAAGGTCGTAGTACTATTTTGGTCAACCCCGACCGTGTCCTTGAAATTTTATTTCGTCTCACCAATCCATCATGGTGGCTGTGCGATATATTTCACCGGCATTCTATATCTCCGAAACTATTACTTACATCACCCTGAAAATTTGAATGGTGACAAAAGGGCACTATTAAAAATCACATATGTGACTTTCGAAAACCTGTTAACTACAAAACGAACTTGGTGGCCAAGCTAAGTTGAAATAATTAAATAGACGTTTCTCGCGATTTAATCATCCGAACGCTGTGAAACTTGGTACAGAAAATTACTATACAAATCGCAATGCTCTGATATCTAATTTAGTTCAATTGTTTTCATAACATCAAGATGGTGGCAGTGCGAAATTTTAAAATTAAGTTTTATATTTCTTGTGTCCTAATCATGCGATTGAAGTCAACGTTTGAATAATGAACCTACACAATAATCCTCATCTAATAGTAGTCTACATAACTCTATGGCCTACATAAATTAAAATCCAACATGGTGACCACCCGAAATATTTAGACGTTTCTCAATATCTATTAATCTATGGCAGCAATCTAACTGATTTTTTTATGATGATAGAGTCTAAAAACATAAGTTTACCTTGGGACATTCAATAACCTGGTTAGCATAAATCCAACATAGCGGCGACGCGAAATTTAAATATTCAAATGGTCCTTTCTCGCGATTTAACCATCCGATCGCAGTGAAATTTGGTGTGGTATATGCTTATATAAATTTTAATCCACTGGCATCAAATTCATTTCAATTATTTTCATAACCACAAGATGGCGGCTGTGCGAAATTTTAAAATCTCGTTCTTATTTCTTGTGCCCTAAGCTTGCGATTGAAGTTTGAATAATACACCTACACAATAATCTCCATGTAATAGTACATAACTCTCAGGCCTATATATAAAAATCCTACATGGTGGCCATCCGAAATATCTAGACGGATCGCAATGTCTAGGAATCTACTACAGCGATCAAACTGAACATCTGTATGTTGATAGAAGCTATAAACATAAGTAGGATATTTGAAAATAGGCCATATAGTTCTTCATGGAACTAATTGTTCTTTGTTGCCTTAATAAACGCAATTTGAAATGGGTTTTAGTCAGTCAATATTGTACCCAGTTGTAATGGGTGTTATTCCCTATACCTGAAAAAATTACATAAGATTAATAAATCATAAATTGAATTAATTTATTACTTCATTAAGAATGTATTAATCTCAGCCATGACAATTGGGTGTACTGGTGTTGACCGACTGGAAAGCATTGCACATTTCAGGACTTAATGTCCCCTAGATCTCATTACAAAGGGTCTTCTGAATCACTTATGGTAAATAAAGTAAATGTCAAATAAATGTCCTCTGGATCTCCTAAATAAGTGTCTTCTGAATTTCTTACAGTAAATAAAGTAAATGTCTTCTTAATCGAATGTTGTCTGGATCTCATAAATACGTGTTTTCTGTATCTCTTCCAGTAAATAAATATCCTCTGGATCTTTAAAGTATTTTTTTCTGAATCTGTTACTGTAAATCCAGCAAATGTCTTCTTAAATAAATGTCCTCTGGATCCCATAAACAGGCATCTTCTGAATCACTTCCAGTAAATAAAGTATATGTCTTATTAAATGAATGTTCTCTGGATCTCATAAATAAGTGTCTTCTGAATCTCTTCCAGTAAATATATGTCCTCTGGATCTTTAATTTTTTTTCTGAATCTGTTACTGTAAATACAGTAAATGTCTTCTTAAATAAATGTCCTCTGGATCTCATAAATAAGTGTCTTCTGAATATCTTCCAGTAAATACAGTTCTGTATATGTATTCTTAAATAAATGTCCTCTGAATCTCATAAGTAGATGTCTTCTGAATCTCTTCCAATAAATACAGTTCTGTATGTGTATTCTTAAATAAATGCCCTCTGGATCTCATAAATAGATGTCTTCTGAATCGCTTCCAGTAAATACAGTAAATTTTCTCTTAAATAAATGTCCTTTGGATCTCATAAATAAGTGTATTCTGAATCGCTTACAATAAATTAAAGTCCTCGTAAATAAATGTCTTCTGCATCCCATAAATAAGTGTCTTCTGAAACTCTTACAGTAAATAAATGACCTCTCAAATAAATATCCTCTGGATTACTTAAATAAATTACTTCTGAATCTCTCACAGTAAATAAATGTCCTCTAGAACTCTTAAATAAATGTCTCCTACATTTTCCAAATTAATGTATCCTAAATTTTTCATTACTGTAAGTGTTCTCTGATTCTCTGAAATAAATGCAGTAACATGAGTCATCTAGTTCTATAACTCGACGTCTAGGCCTATCAATATGGTCCACTCTGATTCATATGTGCCGTATTTTTGAAGCAAACACTGAATTTATTTGAGTTTTTCATTGCTCCAAAAAGGCTCCGTTATGAATGGAAGAAGCATTTTCTAAAGCAAAACGAACAGAAGCGATTTATTCAGCGTTTTAAACAAGAAAAAGAAAACACAAGGTGAATTTTGTCAACAGATTAAGATGTCGGATTTTGAAATAGACGATATTGAAAAAATACCGAATGCTCACATTTTCTAATACCAAGTGGATATATTTTTACTTTTACAAAAATTAATATAAACTTACCGGTATTATTCTTTTGATACTAAATTCGTTTCGTAAATGTTTTGATAGATGCATAACAACATAAGCATAATTCTATAGAAATTGATTGTTTCTGAAATACCGTAGTTTAATGATGGCTTGCCACCAACGTGGCCCAAGCATTTTACATTTTCTAAATGAAGAGTTACGTCCTCATCTAAGACCTTCACATACGGTACATGATTGTGCGGTAGGGTTACCTTTCAGCAGATTGTCTCCATCGTTTCTATTGAAAGCTGCTAAGGTAGTGAAGATTTAATAAGGAATGTCTTTCAGCACTAACTGTCATTATATTGATATGGTGGACAAAATGAGAGTTGAAAGACGTTAGGATCGATCGATGCCAGCCTAATTAGCATAGTAGTGGTGGGTGCATTTCTTTAGTGAGGAAGATAACTAGAGTTCGAGTACAAAATTGATGTATTTGGGTCAAAAAATGACTATCAAATCGCCAAAAATCTCTGACCGCATTATTAAATCCGATGTGAATAAAGTATTTAATTTTAAAAGATCATAATTGGACTTTCGTTCATAATAGCAATTTGGAAATATATGTTTAGATATATGCTGAGACACTGGTGGGTTCTAATCCTACTCTCAGCTATCCCAGAAGTAATATTCATTAGTTTCCTGGTATGGTACTTAACATGCAGACATGGGGCCGATAACCTAAATGTTAGGCCTCTTAAAACAACAATTATCATCATCATCATTAACATGCATACCACGACCATATCCTTCATAAAATCATTATCTTACCCCACATGTAGACAAACGGAAATAGCAATCCTTTTTCAAGAGGCAGTCAAATCCTGGTCTAATAGATAATGCCATCCAGAGGAAACAACCAGGGATCTTGTAATAGATCCTGAAGGATAGGGGGAAGATATTGGTTGTAAAAGACTGGCTAGGCATTACTTACTAATGACCAGCGAACGAATTTCTATGTAAATATATATCTATTTAGGAAGCTAAACTTAATTACATTTTGCATTATCTTTACGAATCATGGCATGTGGAGTTGAGAAGTGGAGTATTTATTTTCCATATTTCTCCATATTTGGAAGTTTAGCACATATGTCCCATATTCTTAGTCATTAAATTTTTCTTTTTCACCTAAAGTCAATATTTATTTCACTGAAAGCCGTACCTTCTTCAGCTGTTATATGATGTGAACTTTAGATACAGTACTACTCGTCATATACCAGCTGAAGAAGGTCAAAATGTGACCGAAACCTGTACGGTTTTCAATGAAATAAATACTGACTTTAGGTGAAAAAGAAAAAGTATATAATTAACACGTCAATAAAGTATCGGGCTATCATGGTTATTTTTATGTCATTCTATATTATTAGTCACTAAAATCAATACTGTCCATATTTCGTCTAGAAAGTGTTAAATTCTAGAAAATGAGCAGTCCTGTCAATAATGGAGGAACATTAGATCTATATTTAAAAAATTAAATCGTGGTACAGGTAAAGTTGCAGATGTGACAAAAATGAAGATGGACACTGTACTTTCAAAGAATCCTGGATATGAAGCAATGGGAAAGGTTGTAAGTGTAAAGTTAAAGTTGGATTAACCCCAGCAGACATTGTGAAGTTCAAACATGCCCCCATTACCTCTTCTGATGTTGAAGTAGTTTCAGTCAATATAAATCTGTCCTTAAGAGACAATAAGAGAACATTCACTTTCCAGCACTTAAATGAACATTTTGTAAACCATTGTTTTGGTAACACAGAATAAAAGATTGCGTGTTCTTCAAAAATCATTTTGATATTAAAATGAGAAGTGCAACATTATGTTTCATGCTGATCTACATTGTTTAGCTTCTTCAAACTTGGATATTAAATAGAAATTACAGTTTTTTGTACTTTTGAGTCCATATCTTATAATTCCATACGTTATTTCAATAAAAATAACTAAATATATATGTACACATTTCATTAATTATTAGTACATAATTATAAATTCGTTATTATTATTATTATTATTATTATTATTATTATTATTATTATTGAAAAAGCGCACAATGAGCAAAATACAAAACTGAGTAATCTACTGTAGTCTACATTATTTCAATTCCAATTGGGTTATTGATGTACCGTATATCTTTGTCGGCAATATTTTGCAGATATCGAGAACAGCATTCACTGCGTATATCACACAAACATTCTTCAGTTGGTTGGTGGAATCTCTTGTTTTGGCAGAACTTGTAGTGAAAGCCATGTGTAGCGTATCGTGTCATTATGTGTCGGAGTTCATAGTTTGCCTGTTTCCATTCGTCAGTCATTATGGCATCAGTTGAGTAGAAAACATCCCAGATAGCGTTTTGCTTTCCGTTGAGTATTTGAAGGGCACTCTTCATAGGCCTCAGTCCGCGACAGTAGCAACTGCAGTAATGTCTTCTATGAAGTAAATTTCTTTTTTGAAGACATAAGTCAGTCTTGACTGCAATGCCTTCCCGATACCCAAGACTCTTTTAATATAGTGGGCTTTGACTTTCTCTAATGTTAATAGGTCGTTTTCTCTTAGTTTGTCCCCAATTATGTGGATTCCATAAATCTCTATTGGTGCTATGGCCGTTTTAAATAATGTCATAGCCGTTTTTATTGTGAGTTTTTGAGGATGTTGAATGTGGTAAATTGCTTTTATCGCTGCTATTGCTCTATCTTTCACACGAATGTTGAATGATGGCAGTGTTGTTTGGAGAGGAAATCCAAGATATTTGAATTTTGAAACTACTGTACAAATAAAAAACATTTGAAGGAAAATTAGCTAAACATTTTTTTTTTTTATTTTTCATTTAAGTTCTTAACTTTACCTAATGCAAAAGAATGCTGCAAGTTTTAAGCCAGGGCAGCAAATGTTCAACAGGCAATAGTGCTTGTGGGCCCAGTGACGAGGGAGACCAGAGTGTATGTCCTACAAAATAACGAATACATTGGAAGAACTGAGGATGTTGGCTACAGTTTTGTTCAATATGCATGGCACGTTAAGGTGAGTTTATCTTGAGTAGTGGTGGGATTGAGAGAGTATAATTTATGTCATGTGGTCCGAACACATAAATCAACATACCAATGATTTGACTGCCCACATATGTACACCAAGAACTCCCTGTGAGTCTGCCAAAACATCCCAATAACAGTTATCTCTAAAATATCAGTTAAAAAGAACATTCAACCATAAGGTTATATTTAAGAGTACAGTGAGAGACAGGGTATTGGGACTCAGAATCGTTTATTACCTTTGGTTTAAAGTGGAAAAAAAAAATAGACAGCGTATTCCCGATATACATATCCCTCACTTGAAAGATATTAATCATTTCCCTGTTACAATATTTGAATTGAGAAAATATTTTCTAATAAATGGATGTTTATTTTGGGGAGAGGGGTGGAGGAAAGGACACGATTTTATCATATTAGAATTCGTTTATCCGCAAATTACAGTTCGCGTTTTTTGAAATTCTTGGGATTTGTCGGAGAAGACTGCAGGATTAATTAAATATGTGGGTGTCAAATTACTAGTTGATCGATGTTATTTTAAATGTTAATCGAGCATAAATTATTATTAGTACGGAAGTACACTGTTTATTTATTTACTTATATATATTTATTAATTAATTAATTTATTAATTAATTAATTAATTTATTTATTTATTTATTTATTTATTTATTTATGCATATCTTTGGTAACATGCATTCCTGAAAATAATAGTCAATAACAAGGTTTTGATGAGTTTGTTTTAAAAAAAATGCTCTTGGATGCGATAAAATGAAAAACATTAATTTAAACGATAACATTGTAGCAATAGTTGTGATTTGTCATTGATCAATAATCTGATTATTCACAGTAGGCTAATAGTGTTTGACCCTATAATTCAATTCAAACATTCTAAGATACTCTGTGTAGCAGTTGAGCTAGCTATTGACGCTACCTGAGCGGTCCAGTTCCCACACAGCGCTACCAGGCGCCGAGCGCCATTAGGCGGTTTAACACTCTGTAATTAGAACTAGCCCCCGTCTAGCTGTCATTAGTTCCGACCGTTCAGACGGTTTGTGTTACAAAATGTTTCATTTGTAGACAACACAAGATTGAGATTGGCTCCCTGTGCTTTGAGAACAGTCGCCAGCTAATTGTTTGTTGACTCCCTTCGGGCGAACCTAACTTCATTATTTCATTGAAATTAGGCTCGGTTCTTCAGTTTATATCCCACTTGGTGAATTGCTATACTATTGAAATGCATAGTATAATCTGTAATTTAATAGCTTTAAAAACTTTTGGCAATATTCGTAGTCTACTGATTGGATGCAATTGATATCTTTTCCTTGCTCAGTAAGATTGCGGTAGGCAAGCAAAGCTTATGCAAGCAAATCTTTCTTCAAAAAGTTTCAGATCTCATGTAAATTTTTTGAATTGTGCTGTGATGAACTTCCCTTTAAATTAATAAATTAATTTCCTTAAAATTTTACTGGAAGAATTTTAAAATGTTGTTCTAATTAGCTGTGAATTTCTCTTAGTTCAACAATTGTGCCATTTATTCAGTATTGCCTTATAGAATTTACAGTATGTGAAATCTATTTCAGTCGGTTAACACGTAAAGGGAGCTCATTTATAATGAGTGGTGAATGCTAATATTTATACAAATATGTAAAATAAAATAAACATTTAACAAATAATACACTTCACCTGTAAACAAAATAGTGGTGTACAGTTTGTTAAATGTTTTGGCCGATTGAAGATCATTTCACATGTCATATGTATTAATTCTTTAGATATTGCTTATAGTAGGTTAGTTGTAAGAACGTTTATACTCACTTATTTACGTGCTTACGTACTTACTTGCTTACTTGCTTACTTACTTACTTACTTAATTACTTACTTCCTGTGAACGCGATTTTATTATATAATTTTGAGCTCTTCGGTGTTCAGGGATGTCTGTTAGACTCTGTGAATAAGAAACATAACTATTTCCTCTTCAGATCCAGGGTACACATACGTGCACCTTTACGTTTTAATATTTTTCTCAGCAGCAATTGGTATTGTGTGAATTCTGAACTGTCATCACAGCTATCCCTTAATACAGTAAAACCCCTCAAATCCGAACCCCGGAAATCCGAAATCCCGGGTAATCCAAACGAGTTTCTTTTTTTGTTGCCAATTTAAAGTTTGAAAAACACACGCAAAAAAAGAGAAACTTATTTATTTAGTCATAAGACAATATATAACCATATATAATATATAATATTATAACCTTATTTTACATCAATAGTTGCATACCTAACAATGTGGTTGGTTGGTTTCTCAGTTTAAGGGCTGCGATAACGTGGTCATGTAGCCCCGTGTACTTTGGGTGTGTGTAGAATCTATCTGATAACCGGTGTTAATTGTGATGGCTGTATTAGTGTGTGTTATCTGTTGTTTTTTTTTAAATTCAAGTAAGGACTGCAGACATTGAATTTCAAGTAGTTCCTACTTTTGCCGCCAAACGCCACCGTCAACGACTACTAGTTCAGAACTTGGTTATTAGACGACACCGCAGTCGGCTCCTGGCGACGAACGTTGGAACCTAAGAGCGTTGTTTACATTCTTAACCTATAATTTAGCTTCACACAGGTGTAATTTGTGGAAGGATCTTTAACATGCCATAAATCTATGACATGGGACCGCCGGGTTTACTTCCCCTCCAAAGGAAGGCATACTGAGGGATTTTTAACGCTCTTAACAAATCCCACGACTTTGGCCGGGTTTGAACCCGCGATCTTGGGCATAGAAGCTCAGCATGCTACCGACTACGCCACCAAAGCCGCTTCCTAACAATGTGTAAATGTGCCTACATACTGTACTTATCTCATCCAGGATTGAAAAACAGAAAAGTTTGTTATTGTAATCCTTGGGTTAAATCACTTTGCAAAAACAATGCAATAACATTAGAAACACACAAAATACATCTTAATCTTTCACTTGAAATCGGTTATTCTCAATTGTCGATGTGACGAAAACCTTCCCGCGGAGGCAATTGCGCGCCAGCGTCGCATGAAGATGACATCGTTTGGCGTGGCTGCTGTGTCTTGATCTACGAAGCGCAATGCATACTGTAACAGCAGATGCAGCTTCAGTATAGCCTAAGTCATATTGTCAGTCCTATACCGTAACAAGGGCTGGTTATTAACTTACGTTATGGGCATTTTTCGGCTAATCCGAACAAATTGAAATCCGAACAGGCTACAGCCCCAATTAGTTCGGATTTGAGGGGTTTCACTGTATTCCTATTTCTATGGGAGATGGTGGGCAAAGAGATATGAGTCTTATATTGGTGGATGGCTCTTACGACCGGATGCCCTCCTGGACACCTAGGTCATCAGGGATGTTATTAAGAGATACAAATGAGTGGAAATGAATTAAACTAGGCAAGAAGTTGGAAGGAAGCGGTCGTGGCTTGCTAGAGGATACCGTCCCAGTTTGACCTGGAAAAGAAAACGAGAAACCATGGAAAACCATTTCAAGAATATCTGACTGAGGGATTCAAACGCTTTCTTTTTTCCATTCCGGAGATAATCAGGCTCTATGGCCACGACTTGGGGTCATAACTACACCGATCAGCAACTGTCGTGTGTAATTTTAATATTTTATTATAAATATATCTTGTCTCTTCAAGTATGTATTATTTAATAAGAAAGATAGAACCAGAAAATCTCAGCTACAAATTTTGTCTTGGGTCTGAATAGGATATACCGGGTGAATCAGCTGCCCCTAATAATATTGTTTTATGCAGCCCAGCTAACACTTGTTGTCAGGAAGGATGATACGTCTCTACTTGCATCCCTTATTGTACTAATGCACAGCAAGCATATCTTGCAAACGACAGGCCTACTGAACCCTATTATTTCCCTCGTATTAGTCTGTAGTGACATCGAGGGAAAAATAATAGTGTTCAGTGTCGTTTGCAGGATATGCTTGCATACATTACTATTATATGGGATGAAAGCAGTGAAATATGGACCTTCCTGATACCAACGCTAGTTGGGCTGCATAAAACAATGTTATTAAGGACAGTTGATTCACCTGGTATATGATTCCCAACATTCATCTAGGATTGTGACCTCATCTGCATTTACACATCTCACCTTAAAATCATTTAAAACCGACTGTAAGCATCGCCGCCTGGACCTAACTCTCCTCCTGTGCAGCTAATTTAATTAGTAGGCCAACCTTAAGGAATCTATTGCCATTTGACTTGGGCTAATTACCTTTTATATAACGTATGTCTCACCTGTTGGTCATCAATCGTATTTGCTCCGGTGTTTCTGACTTTCTTGCGAAAGTACAGTCAGCTCAAATAAAGTAAAGCGTTTTCGTGTTTGTCATTAGTAGGGACCGAATTCTTCGGTTTTTACTTTTTTTCTTACTTCTAAATACAAAACTACTTAATTACTTTTCCGATTCACACTCAAAATAACCATATTCATGAATTCTGTAGTACCTAAAAATACCTAAATGATATGAGAGTACCTAACATTACCTTATTGCAGCTTTGTTCCATTTATTGAAGTTTATTTGAATTTTTAGTCCATAATTTTTAAAAGTAAACTACAAGACAGTTTGTATTCCTAGCTCTAGTTAATTGAGAGATATCCTACCTACCAAAAAATTTAAATACTTTCAGCACTTTTCAGCTTATATCTTATTGTTTGGTTATTTAATGTCATGAAGTGTTTCCAAGTTCCCATGTTCTAAATAAACAAAGTTAATTTAACGGGCTGGAATGTAAAAATCACCTCTGGCTTCCTTGATTTCATTGAATTTGAATAATTAACATAGGCTATTATTTTAAGGAGAGCAAATATTGCTCAAGAGTGTGAAGTCCTCGGTGATAATATGATATAAGACATACTGTATCATTGTGTAAAATATTTACACTCTCGTTACACTCAGATTTTCTACTAACAATGGTAAGCTTTACGCAGTTTAAGTTATGTCAAATTTTGCTACACTTTAAAAACATATTCTACTTATTAAAAACCTTTAAATAAATCCACTTCATGTTTTTGAAAACCTAAAATGTCAATTTTTAAAATCACAAAATGTGGTCACTAGTCACTAGAAAAAAAGTTGTTTAAAATTTCATTTCATTTGACAAATAAAGAGTTGTCTCAGATTTTCCTGTTGCAATCAAGGGTGCCTATTGGCTGTAGTCATCCAAGTAGATCAATAGTAGAGGAAGAGGTACAAATAGGCCTATAATTTTATTAATGCAGCCAATGGTCATTTATTATTTTACTTTCAGGACGGGTCAAGTAAGGGATTATGGAAGGAAATTAGCCGTTGACCTATTGAAAAGAACCGCCCCGGGATTTGCCTGGTGGTGAAAATGGGACACCACGTAAACCATTTTCAGGACGGCTGAAGTGGGATTCAAACCCACGCTCTCCTGAAACCAGCGGGGTACGAGTGAAAATGAAAATCCACAGCCTGCTTCCAGTCTCCGACCGGGTCAGGAATGGAATGAATGAAGCCCCTATCTAGCGGCGAGGATATGAACTGTGCCGGCTGCCGAGGCCTGACGCACTCCTCTGGGGCAATGATTAAATGAATGACAGATGAAGTGAAATGATAGTGGAGAGTGTTGCTGGAATTAAATTTTGACAGGGAAAACCGGAGTACCCGGAGAAAAACCTGTCTGCCTCCGTTTTGTCCAGCACAGATCTCACATGGAGTGACCGGGATTTGAACCACGGACCCAGCGGTGAGAGGCCGGCGTGCTGCCGCCTAAGCCACGGAGGCTCGGGGTACGAGTGTGTCTTTGAAAACATATTTTCCATGACGCTGTTTTGGTGTGACGTAACTTGTGTAACAATGAAAGGGTTAATGTAAGACAGGGCACTAGTACCGCAAGAAGACCATGTAGCTGTTTTAAAATATTTGTAGAGTTCTTGCCTGAAATGACTACAATGTTTGTACATTGAGTTTTGAGTTTGAAATTATTACTCTATACTTCATCACAATGTAGGTCGTAGCTTGCCACGGTGGGTGAGTAGTTAACGTGTCGGTCTACTAACCCCAAGCTTGCAGGTTCGCTCCTGGCCGTGGTAAGTGATTTTTGAAAGGCGAAAAAATGACGACACTATGTCATACGATGTTGGCATATCAAGGAACCCATTTGAATTCAGTAGGCCATGTTCATAACGGCAAAATTAATCTCGGGACTTTCCGCCAACACAAAGTTCCTCATTTCTCTACTAGAAAGCGCAATGGTGTCAAGGAGCTTAGATATCTAACCTCATTGACTTCATAGTGCGTCAAGGAACAACGAAATTCGACATGCAAGTTACCCACTGGGTGTCAAATAATAAAGCCTGCACCCGGCACCCGAGGCCATACGATATTATTATTATTATTAATGTAGGTCGTGTACCCAAAGCTATTTAGTCCATCATTTGGAAAATACATTTAATAGGTGGGAGTGTTTTAAATGGAAAAGACCGTAGTAGGCTAATATATGAAAATAGACTGCTAAGTTTTTCACGGAACTACCTGTTTTTTTATATGAGTTAAGGTTCTGTCAAGCAAAATATTGAAAATGAAGCTTAAAAAGCTTATAGAATGCTATCTATTTGAGACCAACCGCTTTGAAGGAAGGAGGATAAATCAATATAAGATATATCCTTATCTCCTCGCCCGTTTGTATGATGGTTGGGGTAACTATTGTTTTAAGAAGCATATCATCTTGATCATCTGTTTCTACCACCGGTTTGTATTATGAAAAGAATAACCTATAGCTTAACTTTCTTCAGGAGATTCCCCTTACTAAGATGCAACTTTTGCTCCGCACTCGCGCATGATTAGCGTGATGTCGAAACATAAAATCAGGCAATAGTAACACAAAGAATTAACCGATAGTTCACATAGAATAGAAAAATTATTTACAGTATGTTGAAGACAAGGAAGATCACACAGCGGCATAGTGACTCGCTCTTCACATTTTTGTGTGGAAAGCTGAGGAAGCAACCCCTTGTAGCAGAAGATTTCTATTCCCACGCACCCACACAAGACAGCCATAAAACTTGTCGAAATAAACAAAAATTTGTCTCGCCTCGCGCTACAGTTCCGGAAGTGACAACAAGGGTATTGACCCCTTTGTGTTATGAGGGTGACTGACCCATCAGTAGTTTTCTCCTGCCTGCTCCACAATGGTGGCTGTCCCGTTAGGGATGCCTAGAACTAATGGACACGGGTTTATTTTAGCAAACGGAGTGGTTTACCAGAGTAACGGCACTGGTACACCGTGACGCGTGTTTACAACACACAGCATAAAGACTGGAGAGAGTTAAACGAGGAAGCATCTTTACAAACTGTAGCAACGGGAACTGCTATTCAAGTCTGGTGGTAAATTGCCTACTTGAGTGAAGCCTTCGACCTCATCCTCACCCTCGTCTCAAATCCCTAGCTTGACTTCATTGTGGTCTAGGGCTGCATTATGAACGTGCAGGGTTTGTTGTTGTTGTTGATCCATTTAGGGGCTTTGCGACATCGTGGTCATGCAGACCCGTGCACTTGCGTGTGTTTGGAATTTGTCTGATAAGCTGTGTTATTGTGATGGCTGTATTAGTGTGTGTATTTGTAATTCAGATGAAGATTGGGAAGGAGGTAGCCGTGACCTTAATTCAGGAATCATCCCAGCAATTGCCCGGAGTAGGAGTGGGGAACCACGGAAAACTACTTCCAGGATGGCTGAGATGGGAATCGAACCCGCCCCTTCTCAATTTTGCCCCACAAAGCTGAGTGTACCCTATTCCAGCCCTCAGACCAGAATTAAATGTCTTGGCACAGCCGGGAATCAAACCCGGGCATCCTTGGTGACTGCCAAGAATGCTATCCACTGCGCATGTAGGGTTATGATGATCGAGTCTTCTAAAGAGTATTTATGTTGTTGTTGTTTCATTTGAGGGGCTTGGAAATCGTGGTCATTTAGCCTTATGTACTGTACATGGGTGTGTGTAGAATTTGTCTGAAAACCTGTCTTATTGTGGTGTCTGTAGTAATGTGTGTGTATTTGTCATTCAGCTGAGAATTGGGAAGGAGGCTGCCGTGGACTTAAGTTAGGAGCCATCCCAGCAATTGCCTGGATAGAAGTGGGAAACCACGAAAAACCACCTCATCTTCACAGTTTTTCCTCACAAGGCTGAGTGTACCCCGTCTCAGCCCTCAGACCACGATTATATTTCTTGGCAGAGCCGGGAATCGAACCCGGACATCCAGGGCAACAGCTAAAATCACTAGCCACTACACCAGGAGGTAGTTGGTTGATTGGTTCCTCAGCTTAGGGGCTGTGACAACGCGGTCATGTAGCCCCGTGTACTTTGGATGTGTGTAGAATCTGTCTGATAACCGGTGTTAATTGTGATGGCTGTATTAGTGTGTGTTATCTGTAATTCAGGTAAGGACTGCAGACGTTCAATTTCAAGTAGTTCCTACTTTTGCTACCAAATCCTACCGTCATTGACACCAAGCCGCGAAATTGGCTACTAGATGCCACCACAACCGGAACCTGACGACAAACGTTGGAACTTAAATAGAACGTTAATCAAATCTAACCTACAAATTTAGCTCCACACAATGTAGTTAGTGGAAGGTTCTTCTACATTCCATAAATCTATGACATGGGCCCGCCGGCTTTACTTCATCTCCGAAGGAAGGCATACTGAGGGATTTTTAACGCTCTTAAAAATCCGACATTTTTGGCCGAATTTGAACCCGCGGTCTTGGGCATAGAAGCTCAGCATGCTACCAACTATGCCACCGAAATCACCACACCAGGAGGTGTACAACAAGATTAATTAAATCTTGGGTTTGAAACAGGTACCACTTGATCTAGGGAGAACAGCTGTGGAGGTAGGTGGGCTCTGATACCACTCTAGGCTCTAGAACTGGCTCTGCCGCGGTTCTCCATACCAATTTCGGCTATTTACAATTTACATCATGTACCTCGAACTGCAGAAGGATGGGTAACTGCAGCAAGTCCGGAGATCGGAGGTTCGATTCTCGGTACCCGGAGCGTTTTCAGAGGAGTAAGGGAGACTGATAGACCTGCAGCCTCCCACCCCGAAATTCTCCAGAATATCGTTGGAAAATAAAACTTAATAAATAAGAGAGATATGTCTGCGTTATTTAAGCATAATTTTGTGATTGTATCATAGCAAATAGTGTCATGGACATTAGTAAACCCACTAACGTACGTGAGCGGTCTATGCTCTGTCTGTATCATATTTCCATAGAACGAACGCGACGGATTTGACGGGAGTGATATAAAATGGTCACCGGTGGGCTCCTTTTGGCTAGAGCTTGACAACTAGTGCACCACGTTGCTAGCGCAGATGATACTGCGATCTGCACAACTTCCTGGAGAGGATATCAAATTGAAGAATACCTTAAAAGCACCCTAGACACCCTAGAGCCCTGTCTAAAGAAATGACGCGTTACGATTAACGCTACTAAATGTCCTGCCACTCCTTTCACTACAAATCGTAAATTCACAGACGTCCAGGACCTCACCTTTTTCGGTGAAGTGATAAGATGGCAGTCAGCTACAAAGTATCTGGGAACCACGTTAGACCGCGGATTTACCTTTGCACAGGAAGTAAAGCAGCGCTCCAACAATGCAAAGGCAATATTGGCGCAGCAGCTCCGGCCCCAAATGCGGGCTCGAAGCGAACTCGATGACTTAGGCAAACTCTTGGCATATCGCACTCGTGTGACCAATCATGGAATATGCCTGTCCAGTGTGGACCTACGCAGTACCCACACTCATCAATAAACTGCAGATTGTTCAAAATAAAGCTTTACACATGATGTCAGGAGCCCCCTGGTACGTGCGTAACGCTCGACTCCACGCTGATTACCAACTCCCGGTACTCAGCACCCGCATTAAGAAACAGGCAGCCAATCTTTACAAGATAAACACACGTAATACCAACCCTCTGATTAACAAGTTGGGTAATTATTAAGCTACCGGGTGCCGATATAAAGGTTGTACGAAAATTGCGCCGTGTGAAGATAGCACCCACTGAGAAATGTGCGTAAATCGCTCCCAGTCTAGAAATTGTCCTCGTGACAATACTGTTCTTCATACAAAACAAACCTAACCTGGGGCTTACACTTGTAGTACAATCAGTAATTTTCACCCAGACAGTCATCTAACCAAGTAGCAACCAATGACTTCGTTCAGACCAATGGTTTCGTCCAGACAGTCGTCTATCCAAGTAGTATCAGTCACAAATACTCCAGGTAGAGACTGTGCTGGGCGCGATTTACAGGACACTGATAAAAATGGCCCCAGCTCCTTATTGAACAACTCTTCAGCTCTTCTAGCTCATTAAAGAAATAGTTTTCATTCTTCTAAAACAGCTTACCTAAGCTCTTATTTACTGTATTTTCACCTTTCACGTTAAGCATTTCCAAGTGCGCACGAGCACTAGGCCGCGTCCTGGCCAATTAAGATCATCGAGGTAATCAGACAACACCCTCAACCTAGTACTGTCAGGTCACTACCGTTTAATTGACATAGCTCTTAAGGCCTTCGGGCCGAGAGGCTATAATATCAGCACGCAAAGTCAGCGCAGGTCAGGTATATTCATTGGTTAGAACTCATGGCCATGAAGACATCAGATTGCTTTCACATTACTGCCAATTTCGTACAATAGAAATAATATAGGCTAGCTCAAGATAAGGCTTTGGCTGATGATGAGTATCCAGCAAGAGAGGGTGTCATCGACGTTCGACCCGAAGGCTTCACACGTCCATTGAAGAAAGAATGGGGCAGGATGGAAGGTGTGGAACTCTCGCTAAGTGAATGAAATTATTTTTTATTTATTTATTTATTTATTTATTTAATGCTATTACTATCGTACATTCCCATTTAAGAGAGCGTGTAAACTTGAACAATTTTCATGACAACCCACTCTTGCGGTGACGTTCATCCCAAATCCTCTTAATTCGTGCGTGGCTCAGGGGTAACGTTCTCGCTTGCTGAGCCCAAGGTTGCAGGTTCGAAACCTGGCGCAGTCAGCTGGCATTTGAGGGTGCGCAAATGCGAGGGAGCCGTGTCAGTAGATTTACTGGCACGTTAAAGATCCCCTTCGGGGCAAAATTCCGGCACCCCGGCGTCTCTAAAAGCCAGTGTAGTTAAAAGGGACGTAAAACCAATAACATTATTATTATTATCTTAATTCGTGCACTATGTTCTTTCTTCCGTTCGTACGTCCACTTTTTTACTGGCATCTTTGGTAGCAGTTCTTTATCAAATTAATTTTTCATTATGGTTTTCTAAATTCAACCAGATCATTCATATCGTGCATCATGATGTTTAGCTGCTTGAGATCTTCTTCAGTTTCCTGTGTACATTTAGACTTGTTTTTACTGTTGAGGGTGATGTTGAATATTCTTTTGTAATTCTGTGCTGGTCCATTCTGTATAGCCTATGTGACCAAATAATTTAGCTCGTCACTTTCTGAAAGTGTCGGTGGTAGTTTCTATGGTTTTAAAAATTTCTGATGATGGTCTCTTAATCAATAAGTTACTCCCTCTTTATTCACTGGTCAAAAATTCGGAGGGTTTTACGATCTTGTTTTTCTATTTCTTTATTTTTTTTAGTGACCATGAATTAATGTTGTTTCTGCGGCATAAAGTGCTTCAGGAAGAACTATTGTTTTGTAGTGTCTTAGATTTGCATTAACTGAGATCGATTTTTTGTTGTAATGATTCCTGGTAAGTCTGTACGCTCTCTATCATTTACTCACTCTTTCTTGATTTGCTATTATGTTTAGGCCTGAAGGTTGGATGATTTCACCTAAGAATTTAAAATGGAAACCCTCGATATAGAATTATATCGCGTCTTCATGGGTAATTTGTCGGACGGGGATTGTAAGATATCAGGAGTCCAGCCTTTTGCGAAATTTCGTATAATTTTTCAATTGCATGCTTTGCTTCTTGTCTGGTAATCGTTAATATTTATTTATTTATTTATTTACATATGCGAATTCGCTAGCGACAAGGTATCATAATAATGCTTACTGTATATTTGAAAACCCAGTCTATTGTTTCGCACCCCAATGTTAAGATATTACCGCCTCGGAAACAATACAACTCAGCACAGCAATGATATCGCCACAAAGTAGTTTGCTTGAGCGTTCAGTGCTAAATATTATTTTATCACAATATGGCCTGTGTAGGCCTACAGCGTCAATAATAATAGCCAAGTGTCGCAATACAGTGAGTGCATGGCGCCATCATGACACGTTGTTTCTTTGTTTAACTGAACTAGCATTCTTGGCTGTCACCCTGGAGGTCGGGTTCGATGTCCGGCTCTGCCTTGAAATTTTAATTGTGATGTGAGAGCTGGAAGGTGCACTCAGCATCGTGAGGAAAAACAGCCATTCTGGATGTTGTTTTCTAGTCTAGGCAAATGCTGGGATGGTTTCTAAATTAGGCCTAAGGCCACAGCCACCTCCTTCCCAATCCTACCCCTAATTTACAAATACACACACTAGTATAGCCATCACAATACCACAGGTAATCATACCAATTACATACGCACACAAACCCGAAATACACGGGGTTATGTGAATATGACTCTAAAATAAGCAACAGACGTACAGTAATGTATTTCATTTTCTATTTTACCCTATTCTACTTTCTATTTCTGGTGTATCGTGCACCGTGACATCGATGGGGACTACAGTACTCCAGATGTCGGTTATTCGAATCTCGTCACTGACGAAGGCCATACCTCAGAAAATGTATTTAAATATATTTTTATCTTCCCATTTCGATATAAAATGGCTTTTCAAAATGCAATTGTTATATTTAAACAAGAAACGAATAGATTTGACGTCCTTGCAGTTAGAATTACTTGCGAAAACTACTGAACCGTCCTCTTAAAGTGGCGCTAACTTAGGTTTCGGTGAAAGAAATCAATTTCCACTTCTTTTTATGGTGTAACATCTTTCCACTCGGTTGCTGGATATTTTTTGTGGGAGTGATTTTGGAAATGGGACGGAAATGGGACGGACATATGTAAGAGGAAACATCGCATACGGTTTACTTCAAAGTTGGGAGGCCCCATTAAAGATATTCCTTCAATAAATCATCTTCAAGTTGTCGTTCTTCGGTGTGAAAATATTCATTATATTGTATTTGCTGAAGACCATTATGATTTACTAAATCTTCATACTTTTGCAGTATTCTTATTTAATGTAAGCATTCGAGGTACTGTCGCCAACGGAAACGGGACGGAGATGGGACGGAGATGGGACGGAAATGTATAAGACGAAACATCGCATACGGTTTACTTCAAGGTTTGGAGGCCCCATTAAATATATTCCTACAATATATCATCATCAAGTTGACGTTCTTTGGTGTAAAAATATTAATTATATCATATTTACTGAAAACAATATGATTTATTAATTAAATCTTCATACTTTTGCTGTGGAATGTATATCGCATACGGTTTACTTCAAGGTGAGGAGGCCCGATTCCTGAAATCCTGTAGGCTGTGATACGTCTGCCTATGGTATGTTTAGTGTTCTTAGGAGGTGGTGTGAGATTGCACTAGAGTTGTTATGTTAGGAGGACATGCAAGATGGCCAGCACGGCGTTGGAGCGCTTGAGTGAGGGTTGCTGGAACTAGCCGAGCGGGCGTGTCTGCTCTGTGGATTCCAGAGGTATGAGAGACAATGGGAGGAAGGCTTTGTAAAGGAATAGATGAAGGTTAGGACTCAGGGTGACGCCCCCTGACCCAAAACTAATAGGTCATCGTTTTTTATATGTTGCGAACCAATAATGCTAGGGACTTGTATGAGGTTCCCTAGGAGTCGGGGTGACGTCCCCGTTTTTCTATCCCCCTCCTAATTTAAGCAAAGGACCCAAAACTAAAGGGTCATCGGCTTTTTAATATTTCACGAACCAATAATGCTGTATGAGGTGTTGTAGGACTTGGGATGACGCCCCTCTTCTTCATGATTTTGTGATTTGCAGAGATGGGTAAATCCAGAGCAGAATATATGCAAAATTATCGACAAAAGAAACGTGAGAAAAAATTAACAAGATGTTCAGTAAAGAACATATAGCCTACTTTCTCCTAAATGTATGAGTATAGTTATAACTCGTTGTTATTATCAAAGAGTATAATAGAACTATTCTTTGTTGAAGACCTTAGAAACGATTTACCTCTACCAAACGCCACGACCTAGATAAAAACTGCTACCATCATTGAAGAAAGAAAGAAAGATAAGAAGTATATCAAGAATGTTATGGATCTGGAGACATAATCGACCGAACTGGCGGCGTGGCTCAGCGGTAACGTTCTCGCTTGCTGGGCCCTAGGTTGCAGGTTCGTATCCTGGCGCAGTCAGCTGGCATTTGAGGGTGCACAAATGCGAGGGAGCCGTGTCAGTACATTTACTGGCACGTTAAAGATCCCCTTCGGGCCAAAATTCCGGCACCCCGGTGTCTCTAAAAGCAGCAGTAGTTAAAAGGGATGTAAAACCAATAACATTATTATTATTATTATTACTACCTGCCGTGGGCAACATCCAACTTTGAGTTGAGGCATGTCTTTACACGTCTGGTTGTGCATGGCTTTCACAACCCTAATTGAATTAACAAATCTTTCCATGACCCTACAGAGACGTGTGTATACAAACTATGTGGATATTTTCGATAATATAATCCTAACAGAGCGAGTGCATTCTAGCGGCCAGATTAAGAAACTTTTCAATAAAATCTGGAAGTTACCTTTTTGGCAGCTAGATGTCTCGAGTAAATCTGCTGGCGAATTATGTTTTAATTAAATATATATTTTACACCATAATGTGGACAATATAACGCTTAATAACATTTTCAAGTAACGCAAAATAGGCTGTTACAAACCCTTTAAAATAAAAAGTTAAAATGTATCGTAGTATCAACTTGTCATTCTTCAAATTCGATGCGCATAGAATGATAATGGTATAGTAATCAATGGATCACCACGTAGACTAGTCGGGACATCTAGTGGTGAAATATCGAACAATATAATCCTAACAGAGCGAGTGCATTCTAGCGGCCAGAAGAAGAAACTTTTCAATAAAATCTGGAAGTTACCTTTTTGGCAGCTAGATGTCTCGAGTAAATCTGCTGGCGAATTATGTTTTAATTAAATATATATTTTACACCATAATTTGCACAATATAACGCTTAATTTTAAAACATCTGCGTCATTACAAAACAATAAACATATAACATTTCAAGCAAAAAAACTAGCTCTGATCGGGTTTAACCATAGGAATCTGTGCGACAGGCTATCGCTCTACCACTGAGCTAATTGTGTCAACGAATATCGTTCTATTTAAAATGACTTACATAGAACTTGTTAGCAAATAATGATTTATACTAAATGATTTCATCACTGGAGTATATTATTTATATATAACGCATTTCATACAAAGTTTATTTATTTTTTATCAGTACGCTATATTGCATTCAATACTCAAATTAGTGAAATATAAGTCCGGCACAAGATATCCGCTGCCATCTTGTCTTATTAATGAATCAGCTGAGCTTTTTAAAATCACGTCTGCACTATAGTATTACAAAATAAACTTTTAATTTCGTACGTGCCTCTTCCTTTAGAACAGTTAAAACGATTCTCGGCTCGATAATCGGAACTGGTGGGTCCCATGATATGGATTATAAAGTTTGCATAATTCGCACGGCCGCCATCCTGAAATGGTATGGCGGAGGACCTTGTAGTTTGGTCACAAGACGCATCCTATACGAAGGTATGTTGTTACCAAATTTGGTAGAGATTGGATGATTTGGTTAGTCGTTATTTGATTTTACGTTTTGAACGTTTGAGTGGCCGCCATTCAGTTTTAGTAAAGATGGCGGCGATATAAAACATGACACTGAGGTGTCCTTTGCTAGTGCTACCTTTGTACCAAATTTCGTTCAATTCGCATTCACCGTGTTCGAATTGATAGGGGGGGGACAGACATTCAGAGTACACACACTCACACACACACACACAGACTCACACACACACACACACACACAGACTCACACACACACATACACACACACAGACAGACACACTTTTTTCGCCCTGTAGTGATCTCATAAGTCTACTTTCATTTTTTGCAAAAATCGAAAGTAGGCTAAAAACTGGTGGAGTACAGCCAAAAAAGAATGACTTCACATATATTTCATCTCAATTTCATAGTAGGATAACATGTCAGATGTTACACATCATATGCGACTACTGTAAGGCTCGTAATTATTGTTTATTTTTTATGATTTGGGTTGTCAGTATATTGAAATATCATAGGTAGTTTGTTTTAGCAAAAATGTTCATCTATTTCTGATATAATGGTTTTTAAACTTTTCAACTTTAGCAAACATCTACCATTTCTTTATTAATTTATTTGCAGACATTTCTTTGACAACCGTTCTTTACAATTTTTATTTTATTTTTATGAAATTAAGGTACATAATCTCAGAAATTATTGCATTGATCTACTTTGAGATTTTCACTGTACCTTTACCGTATATACATATGTGCAATAATCTGACCTAGAATTTTTTTATTTATTTATCGTATGGCTTTTAGTGCCAGGAGTATCCGAGGATCTGCTTCAAGCGGACACCCTTAGGGTGAGCTACAAGTTCCATTCAATTTCAAGTAATTCCAACTTTCGCTACCGGATGCCACTGATAACTAGCGGTGAACGTTGGAATTTTGATAGAGCGTTACAACGAAATCTAACCTAGACATTTAGCTCCACACAAGTTTAGCCTGTGGAAGGATCTTTTACATGCTATAAATCTGTGACATGGGACCACCGGTTTCACTTCCACTCCTAAGGTAGGCATACTGAAGGATTTTAACGCTCTTAAAAAATCCGACGACTTCGGCCGGGTTTGAACCCGCTATCTTGGGCACAGCAGTTTAGCATGCTACCAACTACGCCACCGAAGCTGCTACCTAGAATAATGGCTACATTATTTATGTATTGATTAAACAACGAAGCTCCTTTTAAACTTATCGAAGAAATATTTACAAACAATATGTTTGAAGAACGAGAATCATGATTCTAAGATGGATTGCAAGCCATGGAATCTTCTTGAAGTATATTTACATTCAAATCATTAACTTCAATAGTAGGCTAAGGTTGAAGCCTCCGTGGCTTAGGCGGCAGCACGCCGACCTCTCACCGCTGGGTCCGTGGTTCAAATCCCAGTCACTCCATGTGAGATCTGTGCTGGACAAAACGGAGGCAGACAGGTTTTTCTCCGGGTACTCCGGTTTTCCCTGTCAAAATTTCATTCCAGCAACGCTCTCCACTATCATTTCATTTTATCTGTCATTCATTTAACCATTGCCCCAGAGGAGTGCGTCAGGCCTCGGCAGCCGGCACAGTTCATATCCTCGCCGCTAGATAGGGGCTTCATTCATTCCATTCCTGACCCGGTCGGAGACTGGAAGCAGGCTGTGGATTTTCATTTTTCAGTAGGCTAAGGTTATAAACGTACCTTTTGCTTAATACAGTATAGGCCTATTGGTTTTATGAATTGATTATTGTAATGTTGGTAACAGTGAATGATATTGCCTTTTCAGTAGGCTACCTTATCTACCTGTATTTTATCTTCTAAAGATAAAGGTTGATGAGCCGTGTGGTGACCGGGGTTTAGAATTGTCCCACCGTAGCCCATGCGTTCGTAAAAGGCGACAAAAATGGGTACCCGGTGCCTGGGGGTATAACTGGGCCACCCTGTCTCCTTGGGACACAAATAAGGAGGCTGGGAAGGCAACCCAACAAACCACTCCACATTGGGCTAATCAACCATGTGGGAGTAGAAATGATTTAAAGAAACAACAGTAGCCTCGGATTGGACGGATCTACACGACGACAACGACCGCAGTGGAAACGGAATGAAATGCGAGTGGAAGGGAGAGTAGGAAGAGGAAGACCCCGTACCACTTGGGATGACAGAATTGAGAAAATCGGACAGAAGTGAGGGAAAACAATGCTGGAAATGAAGAGATTGTGTGAAAATAGATCGGAGTGGCAGAGATGGACAGAACGAGGCTAGCCCGACGCTTGAAGGCGCAAGGGATAAGAAAGAGAAGAAGAAGAAGAAGAAGAAGAAGAAGAAGATAAAGGTTGATACATTTTCATAACTATTGGTTAAGTACTTTGTGTTGTAGGATCATATTAATAAACGGCATTGTTTTGTTCAATTATTAAGTTAGCGCCACCTCAGGTAAAACTTTACCTGAGATAATTATGATGTATTTAATGAGTGATGTTATCATAAAAACGCGATTTACACACAAGTACACGGGGATAATGACCTAATAGAAGCTACAATAACATGCAATTTTAACGGAAAAGTTTACGAGCTAGCAAAACGGTCCCCCGTCACCTAACCGAAGGACTTGTCCCATTCCTCAGCTTTGTTGTCTGAGCCAGAGCTCTCTTGTGACGCAAGCTGTGTCCTGTAAAGAGGATGGTTTCCACAAAGCGAGGGCACTGAACTCTCTGTTCCCGTGAAATCAACGTGTTCGGTCACACTTGTCACAACAAATTAATATCGTGGACTACCACCTCGCCAAGATTTACGATGAGCGGCCGAGCCCCTTAAAACGAGGACAAAACGCCAAAGCAATAAAGATTGGCGTTACAGATATAAGACAAGGCAACACGTGTTCTCTCCATCGCAAGGCCTTTGCTCACAGACAGTAATTACATCAAAAGCTCTTCTAGATTATTCTATATTTCACTAATTAACAATAAGATGACCTCGTAGTTCCGTCCCTTTAAAACAAGAATAACTAACTAACTCTCACTGATTCCCTGAACGTAAGACTAAGTAGCGTGTTATCACAAGGAGATGAACTTCCTTAATGGATCTGTGGTACAGTGTCTGCCTTTTTGTCACAATATTGCGGGTTCGATTGCCACCCGAGAAAGTCGGAGCTTTAAGGACAGCAAATATCCCCGGCGCTCCAAGTCGTACGATGTCCTCGTAAAAGATCTCAGCCACAGGCCTTCCAGTCGAGTGCATAATACCATGGATAATGCTTAGGGGTGGTGTATTTTCGCAAATGCGATAAAGCGCGTAATGCTCACAATAGCTTGTAATCTTGTATTTTCACTTTTCACAACCTGTAAACCACTTTTAATGTGTTTTGAGAAAGCGACAAAATGCGAAATTGACTCAAAAAGCGAAAACTATATATACCAAAGTGCTACATAAATGTGAAATCCACGATTTTTATTCTTTATTTTCTTATGGAAACTTCAAGTGAGGAGTTTGTGACGACTGGATCACAGGTCTGGAATGCAGAAAATAATCCCTCCTGCAACTCGCTTTCACTCCCTTCAAGTCAACAAGTACTAAGACCGCAAATGTCTATAAATCAGCTCTAAGATTTCATGCAACAAAGTTGGTTTATTTATTTATTTATTTATTTATTTATTTATTTATTTATTGAGGTTTTGAGGGGCGGAACAGTGAGGTCATCTGCCCTATTCAGCAGAGTTAATGTTTCATGAACTTGCAAGCACTTACCCACTGATGTGGATATTGAAGCAAGACTTGGATTCATTTTGTATATTTAAGTTACTCAGTATTATTCTGTTTTTGCATCAGAATTAATGTCTTTCTTTTTCTTTTCTGTGGAATGCTTTAATCAGTAACAATTTTCTTCTGTGTTACTTTAACCTGATTATTTTAAGAAAATACACGATTTATTTCATGCATTATCATCTCACTATTAACCATTTTACAAATATAATGTTAATTTCTCCTGAAACAAAATTCACACTCCATGTTTCGGAAGAAGATTAAGTTTTACTCATTTTAGGCAACTTAGTTAAAATATTTGTTGATATTCAGCATTTGTTCTTTTTTCTAAATGATTTAGTTTTCTATATGAATTTTTGAATTTTTAATATAAAGCCCAATATTTTATTTACACTTACTATTACAAAATGTCTTGTTTTTCTATCTTGTATTTTGAAAAAAGAAATAATGTGAAGCTCATTATTATATCTTATTTCATTTACAACAATTAATATTATATTGTAAGGATATCCATCTTTATTATTTTATTTCATTATTTTAATTACAATTTAACACATTTTTTCATATCAAACAAACATTAGACTTTTAATTTTATTCTTAGTTGAGCTGAAGCATGGCCGGCTCTACGGAAGGCCGCGGCGTTCGACCTTGCAACGCTGTACTTCTCTGAACTGGGATGGCCATAGCAGCCGGCCAGCTATTGATGCGTGTGCTTCGCCACGAAAACAAATTGATATAACGAAATAATATTTGTTCTTTTCAACATTAAAGTAAAAGGATTGTCAAGAGTGAGTAGGGCTTACTTGGAGTAACAAAACCAATTTGCTTTCAATATTTATTTGACATTTACAAAATATACAACAGGTTGGCCTCTAACAAAGAATAGCAAGTTTTCTGTGATTACTATGGCAAGTTACCCGTTCATTCCTCAACTTCCTGTAATTATTTAACAAAATGTTACTCATTGTTAAGACAATACTTGTGACTATTGTCATAACATTACATCCACAGGTACAAGTTTTCTCGGCAGTTTCTGACAATTCAATATCTGATAAAATGCCGAGTAGACTAAGATTTTGAATTACTTGGCGTTGATTGTTACATTAACATTTTAAAAATTGTTCCTCAAACTTATCAGAAATTAGTGCCTGCGTAATTCCAACAACATGTTTACACACCCTGATAAAATAAAATCTGCAGGAACTGAAAGTCCGCCCCTATTTATTTGATTGAAGTAGCTGTCATTTATCTTTTCTTTATTTCTAAGCAAAGCCAAACATTCTTCACATTTTATTCTTGAACATTGCTTGAACGATATGTAACCACAGGCATATATAAAACCCGACTCATCGAATTGTATGTTTTCAGTGTACTTCTCTTCTAAAATACTGTAAAAGGTATCGTCAACAGTAGCTGACGAAAGGCTGCTTGTTGTACTTTCTCCTGAATTTGTATCGGAAGAGGACATTATCATTTCTTTCGAAAAAGTAACTGCTCCATACCTGGCTGAATGAAGGCCAAGTACGCTTTTCTACCTTATTTTCAATTCGGCCTCCATTACCTGAGTAACTGATATATTATAGTTGCCGCCTGTTAGTTGGCGGTACTACCCAAACCTGGATTCTAATTGGTCACTCTGAAATTTGCCAGTTAACACATAAGAGGGGTTCACATTCTGTAGAGCATAAATAATAATCTCACGTAATACATAGGTTGTTACATACAAAGCGTTGTAAGTTTCATTGGTTAAACAACTCTTTTTTGAGGAATTATTTTCATCGTTCTTTTTCCACGTGGACAACCATTGGAGGAATGCCTTTAGGAAAGCCAACCTTTTGTCTTCGGGATTATGGAAAGGCATTTGAAGACTATTACGTTTAACAACATGGGTGAGAGGCCGCTTAATATTAACAATGGACCACCACATTAGGATTACTCTGACAAAAAGAAAGCAGTACCTTTATAACAATACTTAATCAGTAAATCAGATTCCTTTTTGTAGATCGCTCGTATGTCACTAAATGATGCTTGAGTTACCGTACCTCTTTAAAATCAGGGTTACAGTCATCTGAACTTAAAACATTTGAAAATGAGTCTAAATCTTCCCATACAGGAATAATAAATGACTTATCAATGCCACTTAAATTCAGCCAATTATTTCGTATATTTTTAATACATGGACACTGTCATATAAAACAAAGGTTTTTAGAGGGTTTCTATCAATATGGAACCAGTAATTACTATCAGAATGTTCGGTTAGTTCTTTGAACATAGCACGATTCACACCATTATGATAGACAGAATATTTAGGCCACAATCCTGTATTTGCCTGATAACACCTTTCGCAATATCAGCTAGTTGCAAACCCGTTAATTGTTTCACTGGAACTAATTTAACAACCTCTTTCAAATTTCCAAAAGCAGAACTAACGAGAAAGGCCAGAACTGTCTTAGCTAAATCGAAAGATTAATTTGTAGCAACACCAAAGAATTGCCCATTTTTAAAATCTAAAGTTTGTTTGACATGTATTTCATCAATCTGTAAATTTACAACCCTTTCTAAATTTGATAAATCTTTCACAATGTGACTTAGAAAGTTACTGTTCTCTTCATCAGCTTTCGGGGATATGGCGAAGGAAGTTGTTAATTGTTGTTAAACTCGGGGATGAGGTAGGGATAAAATATGGTTAAATCTAATTGCGTTATAACACTTTGTAGACTGCATATAAATGAGGAATGCATTTAGAGTTGTAGTGACGTTATATCTAGGTTTCTTTAAAAAAGTAAGTGTAAACTGATCTTGCAGAAACATTAACTTTTTAACAGAATCTCTGAAGTTTCGTCTCCCTGGTTTTCAAGGTCAGTTTTTAGGTTATCTATTAAACTATTAATCTGGACGACTAGTGAATTTACAGAACTTACAGGTAAGAAAAAGTCGTGGCAAAATTCTATTGCTTGGAACAACTGACTCCACTTACTTAATAATGAATTTCGAAATATTACAGAGCCAGAATGAAGAACAACAACGTTAGGAATTACGCCTCCATTGATATGAATTTCGACCGTAAAATCATTGTTTACCCTTATACTTTACCTTATTTTAGGTATGCTTGACACATCTAATTTATACAAAATACAATAGTTTTCACTAGTACTTACAGACCAGTCTGTTTTATGCTCCACCAATTTATTTTGTATATCACAAACAAAGGACTCGAAAGTCGTAATTTTGTTGGCTTCCTCAGCAAGGGTCTTCTCACATTCCTCTGCAGACTTTTTCCGTTCTTTTTCTTCTCTTCTTTACTCTGGAGATTACCTTATCTTGGAGGAGCACTTACTCAAATACGTTGGTAAGTTTGGGAATACCTTTGGAACCGCACGAGGTAACAATACAGGCTTCTTCCGTGTGAATTCCTTGTTATTCCCATCACCATCCTTGTATTTTTCAACATAACTTACGTCTTCAGGAAGAAAGTGTTTAATACATACGAAGGAATATTTCGTAGGTACCCAATTGGCTCGAGGAATAGCACGTTCCCATATGGCTTTCAATTATGGATTTTTAGGAAACACAAACAATGTCAGAAATCCTTCAGTTTGTATCGATGAACGATAATTAGACTTACAATTCGGCACAACACAAGTCTTTGGCATTGTAGCTAGCCACTATACAGTAATAATCAATGGTATAATTTCATTTACATAGAGTATTTTGAAGAAAACACGAGCGCGTGACACATTTTCCATGTAACTCAGTGGGCTAGGCAGAGCAGACTGGCCATTCACGGCGAGGTTGCCAATTTTCGCTCGCCGCGGCCTTCCGTAGAGCCGACCATGGCTGAAGAAGACCTCAATGTCAGGTCGAAACATGTACAATATATAAGTTAATAGATTATATTTGTATAGACTAAGTATTGATTGGCGTATATTTTAAACTTTGAATGCATTGATGTCATTTCAAAAGACAATACTCCTTTATCATATTTAAACAAATTATAGGGTTTTATTTTTCAAATGCCATAAAATGTTAAATGGCAAATATATAATAGTTACAAATTGCTAAATGTTCAAATCAAAATGTTGAATTTCAGATTCCAATAGCTAACAAGTAGTTCCGTGAAGAACTAAAGCCTATTTTCATATATCCTACTTATATTAATTGCCAGTATCAACATACAAAATTTCAGTTTCATTATTGTAATAGATTCGTAGATATTGAGAACCAAGTAAATATTTCGGATGGTCGCCATGTTGGATTTTTATATATGTAGGTCTTGGTTATGTACTGTTACATGAAGAGTATTGTGTACGTGCCGTATTCAAACTTCAATCGCATGATTAGGCCACAAGAATAAAAACGAGTTTTTAAAATTTTGCACAGCTGCCATCTTGTGGTTATGGAAACAATTGAAATAAATTAGATGCCACTGGATTAACATTTGTATTAGGATTCACTGTACCAAGTTTTACTGCACTCGAATGGTTAAATTGCGAGAAACGTCCATGTACATGTTTTTACTTCGCGTCGCCGCCATGTTGGATTTGTGATCACCAGGTTATTGTAAATCCTATAGATGAACTTATATTCATAGCCCCTATGAACGTTAAAAAATCAGTTTGATTTCTGTAATAGATTCGTAGATATTGAGAACCGTCTAAATATTTCGGATGGTTGCCATGATGGATTTTTAACTTATACGTATTGGCCTTAGAGTTAGGTACCATTAAAGGAAAATTATTGCGTAGGTTCATTATTCAAACTTTCACTTCGATCGCATGATTACGACACTAGAATTAAAAAAACTTAATTTTAAAATTCGCACAGCCGCCATCTTGAGGTTATGTAAACAATTGGACTAAATTAAATACTAGTGCATTACAATGTGTATAAACATCTGCTGTACCAAGTTTCATTGCGTTTGGATCATTATATCGCGAGAAACGTCGATTTAAAAGTCGCAACTTCGCTTAGCCGCCATGTTGGTTTTGTAGTTACCAGGGTTTAGAAAGTCACATAGGTGAACTTCTAACAGTTCCCTTTATCACCGTACAAAGTTTCAGGGTGATATCGGTAGTAGTTTCAGAAATATTGAATGCTGGGGAAATATTTCGCACTGCCGCCATGTTGGATTGGTGAGACGTAAAAAAAATGAAGGGCACGGTCGGGGTCGGCCAAAATGGTGGTATGACCTTACTGAGTTTCATTGAAATCGCTGTAGCCGTTTAGAAGTTATTAGGGGGATACACACACACTTCACACAGACACACACATAACACATACGCATACGCATATTTTCATAAAATGAAAATAGGCTAAAAATCACCATCTCTACTAATGCTCTAAAAATAATAGATCACTTTAAAAATCTGTGTTTTCATTGTTGTTAAAACTACTGTTCTACAGAAGCACCTCACTCATAAAAACACCACCCACGATCCAGTTATAGTTACTTTTTGTTGTTTTAAGGGGAGGAACAGTGAGGTCATCTACCCCACCCCCGATCCACACCCAACTCCTTCAGCCAACGAATATTACACTGAGAGCCTTTCCTATAGAATGGAGCCTCACCGGGCCGTGTGATGGATGGAGAGTGATTAGTCACCACCAATTGGCCAGCATTTGCCGATTACACAACAGCGGGCTGGGAAACCCTGGGTGCTGTTTGCATTTATTACATACGCAGCTAGCAAGATACCTTAGTTGAGTTAATTACGACTTGAAGTTTTGTAGGCTATCTCGTATCCCGTGAACATGGTTAGATATAGAACATAACATCGAATTTTTCTAGAGTAAAGTTATCTTCTCAAGAAGAAATATTTCAGTAAATGTGTTCGTAAGTTGCACCACCATACGATGTTTACTTGTGAGGGAACCTCAAACAAAAGGTATACACAAACAATCTGCGTACTTTGGAGAATCTCGGGAATGAAATAGCTGCATCGATACGAAATATCAGTGAGGATGAATTACAGCGAGACTAGTCTACCAAAACTTACTGCATTGGTGCAACGTGTGTATGGAAATTGAAGGACACCTTTTCTAGCAACTACTCGGAAATCAATGTAAGTAATGATGATTATTAAATAAATGTGTTGAACTAGTTGGGCGCTACGCTGCTGCTAGCACCAGTGCCTTGCTCGACATGTGGCTAGCCAGAGTGCCCCTTCCGCCACACGGCGCATGAGAAGTTCCGCATGAGAAAATGCTCTCAACGTAGGCTAGGCCTATATGAAATGAAAATCCACAGCCTGCTTCCAGTCTCCGACCGGGTCAGGAATGGAATGAATGAAGCCTCTATCTAGCGGCGAGGATATGAACTGTGCCGGCTGCCGAGGCCTGACGCACTCCTCTGGGGCAATGATTAAATGAATGACAGATGAAATGAAATGATAGTGGAGAGTGTTGCTGGAATGAAATTTTGACAGGGAAAACCGGAGTACCCGGAGAAAAACCTGTCTGCCTGCGTTTTGTCCAGCACAAATCTCACATGGAGTGACCGGGATTTGAACCACGGACCCAGCGGTGAGAGGCCGGCGTGCTGCCGCCTAAGCCACGGAGGCTTAGGCTAGGCCTATATACTGAACTTAATTTACTGTAGAAATGAATTAATATGCATCGTGGGTGGTGTTCTTGTGTGAATGAGGACCCCTCGGCGTAGCTAAATGGTATACCATGGCCGCGAGGGCAGCTGCAACAAGCCCGAAGGTCGTAGGTTTGAATCTTGTTGCTGATGGCGTGTGCCTTTCTCCGGATTTACCCACACTCCCTTCAGGCAAATGCCAGGATAGTACCTTACTTCAAGTTCTGAGGTGCCTACCTTATTCCTCCGGCACGATTCCCGGCTCGGTCAGGGATTTTGGAAACAGACGTGAGAGCTGAAACGGGATACATTCTGTCTCATGAGGACAATTGAGTAGTTGTCTGACAGTGAGGCAGCGCACCCGTTTCGAAAACTAAAATTAACTGCTGAGGAGACCCGAAGCGCTGATCACGTGGCATCTCACAATCTGCAGACCAAATGGCCGGGCAGCGGTCACTTGGTAGGCCTTTCATGAGCTGTGGTGCCACGGTTCTTTTAACAGTCATCACATAAATCCAGGTTGACAAGTTCAACACACACACAACTGTACGGGGCTGATGACCAAGAAGTTCCAAGGACCTCAAATGAATTAACAACAATCAACACGTGAATGAGGTGTTGCTGTCAAAAATAAGTTTTTTTAAAATCTACGGTATGTGAGTCTTTGATGTGCAAAGACTGTAACGACTGATGATGGATACAATTAATATCTGAAACAAGTTCTTACATTGAGTCATTTGATTTAAGTAGGCCTACCGATTCGACGAAAGGTTTATTTCTAGAAATGTCAAAAACAATTCTTCTTAATGACAGATGTGTTTCATTTTAACTTCAAACTACTGTGTTACTCAACAATAATTGTCGGAGGCGTGTAGTGCAGTGGTTACGCTGCTTGTCACTCACCAAGGTGTACCGGGTTCGATTCATGGTCAACGCATGTGATTTTCGAAGTTGGATTCAGATTCCACGTAAAATGGAGGTCCCGTGGCTCGTGATCACGAGCTTAACGATCCCATACAACTACAAGCTTCCTTTTTATTTCAATAAACGTCATTCGTGAGACACTCTCGTCATTTATTTACAAAAGCAGAAAAACACCTCTTTATTTATTCACTAATAGATATGTTTAGCCGTCGCTGACTGCGAAATAAAAAGAAATACCCCACAGCGTAGTCATGCACGTTAAAAAGCTCACCATGATCGCGACGGGGAGTTGAAGTTGAAGCACTATTCTCAGAATAGTGGTAGAAAGTGAGTCATCAAGACCTTGTCACATCTGGCCCTGTCATGTGGAAATCGATTGTGCAATTGTCTCACTCCAAGAATTTAAGGCTTCCTCCTAAGCTCCCCACCCCTTTATATGTCATAATCTGTGACTTATCCTAGTTTAATTGCATGAGTGTGTTCAATTTAAATATGAATTGTTATGCGATTTGCTCTTGTAGTTCTGAAGCCAATCCATTAACACACAGACAAATATTAAACTGAGGGAGTATTTTGTCATTACACACGTCATCCGGGATAGGCCTCATTACAAAATTTTAGCCGTAAATACAATATGTTTAGCCTACTTTATTTTTCGAAATAAACGAAGTAGATCTGTAAGTCAGTTTACCTGACTGGGGGGATAATTAACTTCATCAACTGTGAGAAGACAATAATGCATTGTTGATATAAAAGAAAACTCACCGGAGGAGTCCATACTATGAAGGCATACAGTAGGTTACCATATTCAGGCTTTCAACAACCTGTGTTTGTACAGTGTTATACTCAATCGGAAAGATATCAGCAAGTGTTTATAAAATTTAGGTAGTCAGCCCGGAGGCTGGTTGGATCCTCAAAAAGTGCCACTATCGCTTATGTGGGCTGAAACCTACAAAAACCAAAGGGAGTACTATAATGAGGCGTACTAAGCAAAGTGAGGAGTGAAGTAGTTTGCGATTGCTTTCCTCACTGAGTCGGTACAGCAGCACCAACCCTACGAGTAGAACCTTTCACAGAATCCACAGGAAATGGTTGTACCCTGAAGGTCATTACTCAGCACCACCCATAACTTATCTCAGTAGCTTCCATAATCTCTACTTAGTATAAAACGAAGTACCCGATTCTTGGATGTAACGGGTAATCTCGAGAACCACTGGATGGATTTTGATGTGGTTTTCACCATCATGTGAGCGATTTCTCGAGGAAGGTTTCTGTTGAAGAACATTCATTTATGACCAAAGGAATCCGAGGAGTAACGATTTCAGTGAATCAAGTCACAGAAAAAATCTGCCGTCCTTGCGCCTTTTCAGCTTACGCTGAATAAACCGTTAAAAATATCTATATTCTGCGAGAGTATGAATTGTTCAGCATTAAAAGTTCTACTAAAGCGTCCGCGACAGCACATCTCTATCTTTAATACATCGCCCACTACAAGCCTAAGTGTTTTTACGTTTTCGTTTCTTCCAACAATCTCCATTCAGTGGAAATTTAAATTACAAGCTTCGGAGTGCGTTTACGAGCTAGCGAGTGACCCTATCACCCTCAAACTGTCGTGTCGTGTCGTGTCGTGTCGACTTAAGACTTCCGATTAGAGTATATGTGTTTGCTGTTTCGCTGTTCACTCCGGCTTTTCTGTATTTCGTCTGGGACCTGCCGTCTGTGCGCCTTTTAGGCTTACGCTGGTTAAACAAAGATAGGCTACCCGCCGTAGCCGGGGTGGGTTGCCAGTCATCACGCTGATGTGTATGATTCACAAAACTCAAGCTCTTAAACCAGACGGAGTTAGAAAGAGCGGTTAGTGCCAAAATCTTTCAAATCGTCTCAATTTTACAGGAAAAATTCCTCAAGCGCCACTAGGATAGTGACTTGGAGCTGAACACACTTTGTCAGCAGATCAAATTGGGGATAGTGACAGGCCGATCGCCCAGGCGACCGTTAACTTGGGTCTAATTAAGGACGTGTCATGGAAAGGATTTTGGAAGGAAGCCGGCCATGAACCTGTTGAGAGGAACCATCCCAGCATTTGCCTGGAGGTGATAATGGGGGAAACAACGGAAAACCATTTTCAGGTTGGCCGAGATGGGATCCTAACCCACGCTCTTCCGGTACCAGAGAGGCCCGATGTAGCGTGTTGTTTAAAATGTAGTTAAACATGTAATTTCAGTACTTGCAAGATCGCGGGTTCAAATCCGGTCGAAGTCGTCGGATTTTTTAAGAGCGTTAAAATCCCTCAGTATGCCTTCCTTCGGAGGGGAAGTAAAGCCGGCGGTCCCATGTCATAGATTTATGGCATGTTAAAGAACCTTCCACTAATTACACCTATGTACAGGTTAAGAATGTAACCAACGCTTAGGTTCTGCGTTCGTTGCCAAGAGCCGACTGCGGTGGCGTCTGGTACCTAAGTTCTGAACTAGTAGGCGTTTGGCGGCAAAAGTAGGAATTATTTTGAAAAATGCAAAAGTCTACAGTCCTTACTTGAATTAAAAAACAGAAAACACACACTAATACAGTCTTCTCAGTTAACACCGGTTATCAGACAGATTCTACACACACCCAATGTACACGGGGCTGCATGACCGCGTTGTCGCAGCCCCTAAACTTAAGAACCAACCAACAGTACTTCCAATCTCTACTAATGTATAAAAATGAGATGCTGTGTGACTGTGTGTCTGTGTATTGCTCAATCACGCAAGAACCACTGGTCCGGTTTACATGAAATTTTACACGGAAGTAGCTGATTTACCTGGTTAACATATAGGCTACTTTTGATTTAGATACTTTGCACTATTTAAAGATGGGGACCATTTAAGTGACGTCTCTACAACCTTGGGTTTCAAACTTTCATATTTCCATTTCAAATAAAAAGAGAACGCTAGGAAATAGCAAACTTTTGATGGCATATACGAGGTTTAAAATTTAATTTTCTATCCGGAAGGTCCTTATCACTTTTTTTGTATCTCCAACGGTTAGCGAGTAAAACCTAAATTTGTGCTATAAAACACGGTCAACGCCGAGCGGTGTAGTGGGATTAAATATTCCATCCATACTCTCCCTCCACGCAGCACCTCGCCTATCCCCTGTTTTAACTGTCGCCTTCACATTTTAATTTATTTATGACCCGTAGTGAAGCACGGGTACTTCAGCTAGTAATGTTATAAATAAAGCTTTAGTGGCACATAAAATGTTGTGTTCTTTTCTAAAGTAACTCAAAATGTACAAATGCTATTTTTTTAAATGTTTAGAAATAGTTTCTTGGAATGAAAAAAGACGTCGGACCCCTCGAGGAAAAAGGAGTAACAAAAGTGGGAAACGTCGGGAATTCACTTCGAGGATGGCTCAGATGGGAGTCTTAGTTTTGCCTCACGAGACTGAGTGTACCCCGTTCCAACTCTCAGACTAGAATTAAATTTCTTAGCAGAGCCAGGAATCAAACTCGGATCTCCGGGGGTGAAAGTCAACAATGCTAGCCGCAACACCAGGATTGTTAATGTGTTTGTTACAGTCTAGGTATGGATTGAATCCATAGGGAATTAAATGGGGTGTCAGATGGCTACTGTCTCGGATCTCGGGCAGTGCAGCCACATAGTCCTCTGGGATTTGCAGAATGCTTCGCGAAGGATGTTCGGCGGACAGGTGGAGTGTCACGCAGACAACTCTCGATAGAATAGGCCATAAAAACTTTCACATTCCCGTTGGCTCGATTCCTGGAACCAATGCTTGACAGATAAAACTCGGTGGGCGGGTCCATGTCATAAATTAGCATCCCTCAGTGAGTACAGCACGCTAAGGCCATCTGTCAGCGTGACTAGGAACTCGGTGTCGTGTCGATATCGACCAGTGCCGCACCCGGAGCATGCTATGTCCCTGATAACAATCCCACCATGAATGGGATAGTATCTCCTGCGATAAACACAGAGGTCAACCTGGCGGGTCTCCATCGCGGCACGTAGTAAAGTAGTTCGTACTATGCAGACGCAGATCAAGAGTTGCATTTAGAGGGGGATTTATTTATTTATTTATTTATCAAAATTTGATGTATTTCAGTCAACCATCACGATTGTACCCAATTGTAAGTTAATGGGTGTTTCCTTAATCCTGAAAAAAAAAAAAAAAAAAAAAACATGAGATTAATAAAAACATTTAGATGGCCAGTTTCGATCGTCAAGTGACCATCATCGGATCCTTTACATTTAGTCTGTTAAATCTAGAGTTCTTAAAAAAAACTACGGCATTCAATACAAAATGGTTGGTTCCTCAGTTTAGGGGCTGCGACAACGCGGTCATGTAGCCCCGTGTACTTTGGGTGTGTGTAAAATCTGTCTGATAACCAGTGTTAATTGTGATGGCTGTATTAGTGTGCGTTATCTGTTTTTAATTCAAGTAAGGACTGCATACATTCGATTTTTCAGGTAGTTCCAACTTTTGCTAAGAAACGCCACCGTCAACGACAAACTAGTTCTGAACTTTGTTACTAGATGCCACCGCAGTCGGCTCCTGGTGACAAACGTTGGAACCTAAGAGCGTTAGTCAAATATAACCTATAGTTTAGCTTCACACAGGTGTAATTAGTGGAAGGTTCTTTATCATGCCATAAATCTATGACCCGGGTCCGCAGTCTTTAGTTCCCCTCCGAAGGAAGGCATACTGAGTGATTTTAATGCTCTTAAAAAATCCGACGACTTCGGCTGGGTTTGAACCCGCGACCTTGGGTATAGAAGCTCTGCATGCTACCAACAACGCCACCGAAGCCGCCTCAATACAAAATAAGATACAATTATTCAGTTGATAAACATCTAGGCTATTCAATTATTAAAATTTGTGCAAGCTTCGGCTTAACAATGAAGCCTTCTTCAGCCGAAAGTTCAGTCCCTCTTGCATGTAGTACAAACAGTTATTTTCGCCCAGACCGTCGTCTAACCAAGTAGCGACCAATGGAGTTTTCTCACAATGGCTTTAGAAGAGTGCAGTGCAACATTCCAATTAAATTGAACAACTAAAATAAATTTATGAACATACGTAGCACACGATCGAACTTCGCACTTGATCACATGTGACTGCATCCGCATGTAACGACGTACTATTGAAAAATTATACAGCGGAGTAATATGGCGACAATTCAAGACACATGAAACAATCGAACATCAATATCCGCACGTCATCCTTGACTACAGTAAAACATTCCCCTAGACAAGTAGGCTACGTATCGCGGTGGCCTATACTGTGTACAGTACATGAAGATGCTATCTCGACATTTGCCTTAGGGAATGCCACTGTCAGCGCTGGGATTCGAACTGCCTGTCTCCGGACTCGGAGCAGCTCTCTGTAACGTTCGTGGTGAGCGTTTAAGTCTCATGACTACGTCACGAAATTTGGTTCCTTTATTGTACACCACTGCATTTACTTATAATTAACCCTTATTAGATAGTGGTATCTATATTAACCACCTGTCATAAGGACAGTTTAAGCTTTCAAAGATGCAGATAGATGAATATTTAAGTCAAATTTCGGAGAATTTTTATGCCGAAGTGCTAGTATTTCTAACAAGTAGTTCCGTGAAGAACTAAAGCCTATTTTCATATATCATACTTATGTTAATTGCCTCTATCAACATACACATTTTCAGTTTGGTTGCTGTCATAGATTAGTAGCTATTGAGAACCGTCTAATATTACGGATGGTCACCATGTTGGATTTTTATATATGAAGGTTGTAAATAGCGATTTTTCTCCGTGTTCGATCATGAAAACAACAAATCGCGTCTAACGGCTGAGACCAGCGACGATCGTGTAACGTCTCGATATATCTCCGTACTTGACTGCGAAGTTATGATTCGGTGACGATCACGTTACGTCGCATATATTTCGTGAACTTCCACGGGGACAAAGGAAATCTCCCCAAACCGCCGAGATCAGAGCAACTTCTTAGTAATCATAACTTCTCGTACACAAGGCGGCATATTAACTGAAACAACTCATTTGATATTAATTATCTAAAGTTAGAATAAAATGTATCAGTTGACAGTTTCTAGATACTTTTATTGTGATTGACTAGAAAGTAAGAATTGGTGATTGATTGCTTTCTCCTCAGTTATTTTTTTAAATTGATGTTAGCAAATTAACATTTATTGTAAAAATGTGTTTCTGTTCTTATCATAATAAACGTTATTTATTACAGTTAGGAACTGTTTTTTTTTAGTTTTGTTTTTGTTTTCGTTATTTGTTTTTATACTTTTAAAGAAACGCGTTAAGTCCGGTTTATATAATGAAACATTGCTCGGATATTTTTTATCACTATTATTTTCATCTACTACAACATTTCTCCTCGCGTCTAAGAATAGCCTTGCACAAATAATTTGTCTAAAATCAGTTTTTCTAACTTAATCTTAATCGATCATACAGAATAATGTTTCCTAAAGGTATATGCACTTCTGGTAGGTTTGGAAAACCAAAGGAAAAGCGAGGTAAATGTCCTCCCTCTGGTTAATGAATTTTCTATTCTTTGCTCTGGAAAATCGGAAAAAGTCTGGGAAATAAACGACTCTGCGGTCAGGGAATTTTTTAAATTTTGGTCTGGAAAACCGGGAAAAGTCAGGGAAATTTGAATTCCTGAAAGCGTATCAACCCTGGAATCCTAAAAGTTGTGAAAACAGCTTTATCTTAGATAGAGAACATTTATGATATACAGTATAAGAGATTATTCCTAATCTGTCAGCAAGCCCTGTACTAGTGATCCCTTGCCACATGCTAGACTAAGAAGTACCTGTCCCTTGTTTGTAAAAGTGGCAGAAGTGTTACCATTATATTTTCTTTCTGTCCTTGTATCTTTAACTTTTTGTGAATATCTGTAGAGTTGATATCTCACTGATATGAGTTGCCTCAATGTTCATAAACACACGCAGCTTAGTAAATATCAATGGCTTCAATACGGTGCTAATAATGTTCGTCTCACTTCACATAATTTTGCTGCTCGCCTCGCCAGTATACGAAATGTTATGGACTGAACGATCTAGTATCAGACGCAGATTCTCTTATGAATACACTCGTATAAAACACTGTTACAAACGTCAAAAACCAATTCCCGACTACACAATCCTCCTTATTTACCTTAATACAGCCGAAATGAAACCATTTCTCACTTAGTGCAATTTTGCATACGTCCCCCTTAAATTGCATTTTGTGACAATTTTGAATCTAAATTACATTTTGTAAGTATTTTCTATCTAAATTGCATTTTGGAAATATTGTCAATTCAAATAAAAGTACAGTAAGTATGTAGTTAGTTTTAGTTGTAAGTAGGTAGTTAGTTTGTCTATTAGATATATGTCATTGTTCTATTAGACTGTGGTGTGTGAGTGTGTCTGGTAGCAGTTGCATTGTTTATTAGTTATAGTTCATTGTTTCAGTAGACTGTGATGTGTGAGGGTGCATGTGAGTGTGCCTGTTGACAGACTGTTTTAGTGGTAGTATTTGTTGTTGGTGGAACTAAAGTTTTTTGTTAGTAGAGTTTTGGTATTTAATTGTTAGTACGGTAGAAGGTTAGTATTTTTGTTAGTAGAATTGCTCTTTACTTATTCTGAAAGGGAGTAGCAGCCTTTCAGAATAAATCAATTCTTTACTAGTCTTATAGACGGTTAAGATATTGATAATATAAGCCAATAATGGCTACACTGCGTCCTGCTGCACGGCTGAAAGCAACGGGAAACTACAGCCGTATGCTATTCCCGAGGATATGCACCTCTCTATGCTTAATTACATGTGATGATGGCCTCCTCCCTTGTAAAATTTCAATCCGGAGGTAAACTAGTCCCCCGTTCGGATCTCCGGGTGGGGACTACTCGAGAGGGGGTTAACATCACAGAAGTGACAAAGAGGAAATCTGACATTCTACGGATCGGAGCGTGGAATGTTAGAAGTCTGCTAGGAAGTGGAAGGCTAGAAAACTTAGAAAGGGAAATGGATTGGTTGAGGTTGGATTTGGTTGGGATTAGTGAAATGCGCTGGCTGGAAGAACAGGACTTTTGGTCAGGAGACTATAGGGTCATTAGCACTAAATCAAACAATGGCCAAGCAGGGGTTGGCCTCATATTGAGTAGGAAACTTGGACAGGGGGTGGAATATTATGAGCAATATAGTGAACGGATTATTGTAGCAAAAATCAATACAAAACCTACCTGCACTACAGTGGTACAAGTCTATATGCCTACCAGTCAAGCTGATGATGAGGATGTTGAAAAGGTCTACGAAGAAATAGACGAAATTCTGAGGTATATCAAGGGTGATGAAAATGTTATAGTAATGGGAGATTGGAATGCTGTGGTAGGAAAAGGGAGAGAAGGGAAGATAGTAGGAGATTTCGGATTAGGTGAAAGGAATGATCGAGGAAGCAGGCTGGTAGAATTCTGCACCGAGCATGAATTGGTCATAGCTAACACCTTATTCAATAACCACAATTGAAGAATATACACCTGGATGAGACCAGGAGATACAGGGCGTTACCAAATCGACTTCATTATGGTCAAGCAGAGGTTTCGAAACCAGATCTTGGATTGTAAAACATATCCTGGTACTGACATAAACTCTGATCACAATCTGGTTGTAATGAAATGCAGATTAAAGTTGAAGAAACTGAAGAAAAGTCAAAAGCCAAAAAGGTGGGCAATAGACAGACTGAAAGAGAAGGATGTAAACGAAAGATTCAAGAAGAGTATAAAGGAAGGACTAATGAAAAACCCTAAACAAACTTCAATTGCAGACGAATGGGCACTTTTGAAGAATGAAATAACAAAATCCGCAGAAGAAAACATTGGTAGGAAAGAAAGAATAGGTAGAAAACCGTGGATCACTCAGGATATACTAGAATTGATGGATGAAAGGCGGAAACACAAGAATCTAAGAGATGAAAAGGGGAAAGCAGAATACAGACGTCTGAGAAATGAGGTTAACAAGAAGTGCAAGGAAGCGAAAGAAGAATGGTTGAAAGAGAAATGTGCAGGTATAGAAAATTGTCTGAAATTAGGAAAAGTAGACACAGCTTATCGAAGGATTAAGAATACTTTTGGGGAAAAGAAGACTAAGTGCTGTAATATTAAGGACACAAATGGAAAGCCTCTAACAGATAGGGAAGAAAAGGTTGACAGAACGGAAAGCTTACATAGAGAGTTTGTATAAGGGAATGGAGATTGAGAATCATGTAATGGAAAGGGAGGAGGAAATTGATGAGGATGCGAAAGGAGATTTAATATTGAGATCAGAATTTGATAGAGCTTTGGAAGACTTAAGCAGGAACAAAGCACCGGGCATAGATGATATACCGATTGAGTTGCTACGCTGCAAAGGAGATAAAGGTCTGATCAGGTTATTTCACTTGGTGTGTAGGATTTATGAGACAGGTGAGGTACCCCATGATTTCAAGAAGAATGTAATCATCCCTATACCAAAGAAAGTGGGAGCTGACAGATGTGAAGATTAACGTACAATCAGCTTGATTACTCATGCTTCAAAGATCCTGTCTAGAATAATTTACAAGAGGATTGAAAGCCAGATAGAAACGGAGTTGGGTGAAGACCAGTTTGGTTTCAGGAGAAATATAGGAACAAGGGAAGCTGTACTAAGTCTTAGGCTGAGTTTAGAAGGTAGAATAAGGAAAGGTAAGAGAACGTTCATGGCTTTTGTAGACTTAGAAAAGGCTTTTGATAACGTTGATTGGACTAAATTATTTGTCATTTTGAAATCAATTGGAATAAAGTACAGGGATAGGAGGGTGATATACAATCTGTACAGAAACCAGACAGCAGTCATTCGAGTTGAAGGACATGAGAGAGAAGCTGGTATTCAGAAAGGTGTAAGGCAAGGCTGCAACTTATCACCCATACTTTTCAATCTTTACATTGAACAAGCAATGAAGGAAATTAGAGAAAAAATTAAAGTGGGAGTGAAGATTCAAGGAGAAATAATTTCAACTCTGAGATTTGCTGATGACATCGTCATCTTGGCCGACAAGCCTGAGGATTTGAATGAGTTTTTGAATGGTATGGACTCCATCTTACGGAAAGAATTCATGATGAAAATAAATAAATGTAAAACAAAAATACTGGAATGCAGCCGAAATAAATCAGAAACCTCTATGGAGATCAAATTGGCAGGTGAAAAGCTGAAGGAAGTAGGAGACTTCTGTTACTTAGGAAGCAGAATAACCAGTGATGGACGAAGCAAAGAGGATATTAAAAGTAGGTTGGTTCAGGCAAAGAAAGCATTTCTACAAAAAAGGAATCTGCTGACATCGAATATAGATTTAGGTATTAGGAAGTCATATTTGAAAGCCTTTGTCTGGAGCGTGGCGCTCTATGGAAGTGAAACTTGGACTATTGGTGCAGCAGAAAAGAGGAGAATTGATGCATTTGAAATGTGGTGTTACAGGAGAATGATCAAGATCAGATGGGTAGACAGGGTTACAAACAAAGAGGTATTAAGACGAGTGGGAGAGGAGAGATGTTTCTGGCGACTGCTAATGAAGAGAAGAGATAGGTTGGTAGGACACATACTAAGACACCCAGGAATAGCAAGCTTAGTTATGGAAGGAAGGGTTGAGGACAAAAACTGTAGGGGTAGACCAAGGTTAGAATATGTTAAACAGATTGCCTCCGATGTAGGGTGTCGGAGCTATGTACAGATGAAACGATTAGCTCAGGACAGGGGGCATGGAAAGCTGCATCAAACCAGTCAAAAGGCTGAAGACTCAAACAACGAAGGTTTTAGAGTTATGTGTTATTACGTGAAGATTATTGTGTACGTGTAGTATTCAAACATCAATTGCATGATTAGCACAAAAGACGTAAAAACGAGATTTTAAACATTCGCACAGCTGCCATCTTGTGGTTATGAAAACAATGGAAATAAATGAGATGCCAGTGGATTAATATTTGTATGGGCATTTACCGTACCAAGTTTAACTGTACTCGGATGGTTAAATCACGAGAAACGTCAATTTAAACATAATATACTTCGCGTCACCGCCAAATTGGATTTGTGCCCACCAGGTTATTGCAAGTCCTATAAGTGAACATATGTTCATAGCCTCTATGAAAGTAAAAAAAAAAACAGTTTGCTTACTGTTAAAGATTCGTAGATATTGGGAACCGTCTAAATATTTCGGATGGTCGCCATTTTGATTGTTATATATTTATGTACCATTAAAGGAAAATTATTGCGTAGGTTCATTATGCAAACTTTCACTTCGATCGCACGATTACGACACAAGAAATAAAAACTTAATTTTGAAATTTCGCACACCCGCCATCTTGTTTTTACGTAAACAATTGAACTAAATTAGATGCCAGTGCATTACAATATGTATAGTCATATACTGTACCATATTTCGCTGCGATCAAAAAATGGTTAAATCGCGAGAAACGTCTATTAGAACATTTCAACTTAGCTTGGCTGCCATGTTCGCTTTTTACTTTACTGGTTTTCGATACTTACATAGATAGACATGCAGTAGTTCCCTTTATCATCGTGAAAAATTTCAGGGTGATATCAGTAATAGTTTTGGAGATATAGAATGCCAGTGAAATATTTTGCACAGCCGCCATCTTGAGGTTATGTAAGCAATTGAACTAAATTAAATACCAGTGCATTGCAATGTGTATAAACATTTGCTGTACCAAGTTTCATTGGGTTTGGATGGATAAATCGCGAGAAAAGTCTATTTAAAAGTCGCAAATTCGCTTGGCCGCCATGTTGGTTTGGTAGTATCCAGGTTTTTGATAGTTCCATAGGTGAACTTCTAGTGGTGCTCTCTATCTCCGTACAAAATTTCGGGGTGATATCGGTAATACTTTCGGAAAATTTGAATGCTGGCTAAATATTTCGCACAGCCGCCATGTTGGATTGGTGAGACGTAGTAAAATTTGAAGGGCACGGTCGGGGTCGGCCGAAATGGTGCTATGACCTTACCGAGTTTCATTAATTGATCCATCTGTTTAGAAGTTATTACGGGGGACACACATCACACAGACACACATACGCACACACACAAACACACACACACGGAAAAAAGGTGATCTCATAAGCCTATTTTTTTTCATAAAATAAAAATAGGCTAAAAATTAAAAAAAACATTAACAATTAAAGTGTAAAAATAAAATATAAATACAGTATAGAAATAAAAATAATAAAAATAAAATTACAATAGTAAACAAGATGTTCAGTAAAGAACATATAGCCTACTTTCTCCTAAATGTATGAGTATTGTTATAACTCGTTGTTATTATCAAAGAGTATAATAGAATCATTTCTTTGTTGAAGGCCATAGAAACGATTTACCTCTACCAAACGCCACAATCTAGATAAAAACTGCTACCATCATTGAAGAAAGAAAGATAAGAAGTATATCAAGAATGTTATGGATCTGGAGAAATAATCGACCGGACTGGCTGCGTGGCTCAGCGGTAACGTTCTCGCTTTCTGGGCCCTAGGTTGCAGGTTCGTATCCTGGCGCAGTCAGCTGGCATTTGAGGGTGCACAAATGCGAGGGAGCCGTGTCAGTACATTTACTGGCACGTTAAAGATCCCTTTCGGGCCAAAATTCCGGCAACCCGGTGTCTCTAAAAGCAGCAGTAGTTAAAAGGGATGTAAAACCAATAACATTATTATTATTATTATTATTATTATTGTTTTAATGTGCTAAACGGTTCCAGGCTAGTGGTCAGAAGTAAAGGGGGAGTTTTAGTCGGTAGTCTGCTACTCAGCAGCAGGAGCCCGACACTCTGTGCGTAAATGCATTTCTTCCCCTAAAAAAAAACAATAAAAAATATATTATTATTATTATTATTATTATTATTTTTACATATACGACCTGCCGTGGGCAACATCCAACTTTGAGTTGAGGCATGTCTTTACACGTCTGGTTGTGCAGGGCTTTCACAACCCTAATTGAAAAAAAAAGAAAGGAAGATTGTAGTTTTACGTGGCCGTGAATCTTGTGATTATGAGCCACGGGACCTCCTTTTTACGTGGAATCCGAACCACAGGACATGGCATTTCACTTCGAAAATCTCACATGCATTGACCGGGAATCGAAAACCCTAATTGAATTAACAAATCTTTCCATGACCCTACAGAGACGTGTGTATACAAACTATGCGGATATTTTCGATTGCTATTTGCCTGAAATAAAAGTAGTAATTAATACCTGAACTAACACCGACGGCTTGAACTCAGTTACTATGTGAAATCGTTTTGTTCTTTACTTCAAATAACATTTTCAAGTAACGCAAAATAGGCTGTTACAAACCCTTTAAAATAAAAAGTAAAAATGTATCGTAGTATCATCTTGTCATTCTTCAAATTCGATGCGCATAGAATGCCAATGGCATAGTAATCAATGGAGCCCCACGTAGACTAACCGTGACATCTAGAGGTGAAATATCGAACAATATAATCCTAACAGAGCGAGTGCATTCTAGCGGCCAGAAGAAGAAACTTTTCAATAAAATCTGGAAGTTAATAAGTATGTCGGCGAGCAGTTACCTTTTTGGCAGCTAGATGTCTCGAGTAAATCTGCTGGCGAATTATGTTTTAATTAAATATATATTTTACACCATAATATGCACAATATAACGCTTAATTTTAAAACATCTGAGTCATTACAAAACAATAAACATATAACATTTCAAGCAAAAAATCTAGCTCTGATCGGGTTTGAACTATAGGCATTTGAGCGATAGGCTAACGCTCTACCACTGAGCTAATTGTGTCAACGAATATTGTTCTATATAAAATGACTTACATAGAACTTGTTAGCAAATAATGATTTATACTAAACGATTTCATCACTGGAGTATATTATTTATATATAAAGCATTTCATACAAAGTTTATTTATTTTGTATCAGTACGTTATATTGCATGCAATACTCAAATTAGTGAAATATAAGTCAGGCACAAGATATCCGCTGCCATCTTGTCTTATTACTGAATCAGCTCAGCTTTTTAAAATCACGTCTGCACTATAGTATTACAAAATAAACTTTTAATTTCGAACGTGCCTCTTCCTTTAGAACAGTTAAAACGATTCTCGGCTCGATAATCGGAACTGGTGGGTCCCATGATATGGATTAAAAAGTTTGCATAATTCGCACGGCCGCCATCCTGAAATGGTATGGCGGACGACCTTGTAGTTTAGTCACAAGACGCATCCTATACGAAGGTATGTTGTTACCAAATTTGGTAGAGATCGGATGATTTGCTTAGTCGTTATTTGATTTAACGTTTTGAACGTTTAAGTGGCCGTCATTCAGTTTTAGTAAAGATGGCGGCGATATAAAACATGACACTGAGGTGTCCTTTGCTAGTGCTACCTTTGTACCAAATTTCGTTCAATTCGCATTCACCGTGTTCGAATTGATAGGGGGGGACAGACATTCAGAGTACACACACTCACACACACACACACACACACACACACACAGACTCACGCACACACATACACACACACACACACAGACTCACACACACACATACACGCACACAGACAGACACACTTTTTTCGCCCTGTGTTGATCTCATAAGTCTACTTTCATTTTTTGCAAAAATCGAAAGTAGGCTAAAAATATAGAATTAAAATAATAAACATAACTATAAAAATATTATGAAAATAATTTTAAAATCAATTGCAAATTGGTTAATTAATTAATTCAATAGAAAAATATCAAAATTAAAAATATAAGAACATGAATTGAAAATTAGAAATAAATATCTATCTTTATATATATATAATTCTTCGACACGTGTGTATGTGACTGAACTCCTCCTAAACGACTGAACCGATTTTGATGGAATTTGGTATGTATATTAGGGTGGGTCCATGTATGGCTTAGATTCACAATCTGACCCGGTAGGTGGAATGAACACAATTTTAGAACCACAATTTACACACAATTTTAGAACCACAATATACAGTCAAAAACAGTCGTCATGGAAACCACTAGCCTTGGCCTTCGTGAAAGCTAATGTCTTTGGACGGTTTGTCTCTGCACGTTAGAGCCACCTGGTCGCAACCTGTGCAACTACCGCCATTGCATACACCCCGCCCGTGGCGAAATGTTGTGTTTTATACCAAAGGTGGCAGTGATGTCGAATTCTACTGTTTGTCTCTGCACGTTAGAGCGTTTCAAAGTCCCGTATGCGTTCATATTCCATTCATCCGATTGACATGAAACTTGGTTGATAATTTGAGTGAGCTCCAGGGAAGGTGTTTGGCTTAGTAAATCCATTTTACAATAGATAGCGCACGACTAGATTCAACAAATGAGTGACGACGCGCGAAGCGTTTCAACAAAATCCCGTATAAGTTTATATTCCATTCATAGATTGAGATGAAACTTTGATGAGTTGTTGTGCACACTTATGTGAAGGCTTCTAACTTAGTAATCCAATTCACAGGAGGTTGCGCACGAGTTGATTCAACAAATGAGCGGCGACGTGCGAAGCGTTTCAAAAAAGTCCCGTATGCGTGCAAATACCATTCGTCCGATAGCGATGAAACTTGGGTGAGCTGTTGTGTACACTTACGTGAGGGTTTCTAACTTAGTAAATCCATTTTACGATAGGTAGCTCACGAGTTGATTCAACAAATGAGCAACGAAGCGCGAACTTTTAATCAAAGTCCTGTATGCGTTCATATACCATTCATCCGATTGCAATGAAACTTGGGTGAGATGTTGTGTACACTTACGTGTGGGTTTCTAACTTAGTAAATCCATTTCACAGGAGATTTCGCACGAGTAGATTCAACAAATGAGCGACGACGCGCGAGGCGTTTCAATAAGGTCCCGTATGCGTTCAAATACCATTCGTCCGATTACGATGAAACTTGGGTGAGATGTTGTGTACACCCTACGGAAGGTTTCTGCCCTAATAAATCCATTTTACAATAGGTAGCGCACGAGTAGATTCAACAAATGTGTGACGGCACGCGAATCATTTCAACAAAGTACCGTATGCGTCCATATACCATTTATCCGATTGCGATGAAACTTTGGTGAATTGTTGTGTACACTCCAGGAAATGTTTCTGTCTTAGTAAATCCAGTTTTTAATAAGTAGCGCACGAGTAGATTCAACAAATGAGCGACGGCACGCGAATCGTTTCCACAATGTCCCGTATGCGGTCATATATCATTCATCCGATTGCGATCAAACCTTGGTGAATCATTGAGTACACGCCCGAGAAGGTTTCAGGCTTAGTAAATCTATTTTACAATAGGTAGCGCATGAGTAGATTCAACAAATGAGTGACGGCACGCGAATCGTTTAAAGAAAATCACTTATGCGTTCATATGTCATTCATCCGATGAAACTTTGATGAGGTGTTGTGTACACGCCAGGGAAGGTGTTCAACTTCGTAAATCCATTTTACAATATTGGTAGCGCACGAGTAGATGTAACAAATGAGTGACGACGCGCGAAGCGTTCCAACAAAATCCTGTATGCGTTCAAATATTATTCATCGATTGCGATGAAACTTTGATGAGTTGTTGTGTACACTTACGTGAAGCTTTCTAACTTAGTAAATCCATTTCACAGTTGGTAGAGCACGAGTAGATTCAACAAATGAGTGAGAGCGAACGAATCATTTAAACCAAATCCCGTATGCGTTAAATGCCATTTATCCGTTTGCGATGAAACTTTGGAGAGTTGTTGTGCACGCTCCAACGAATGTTTCTAAATTAGTTAATTCAATTCACAATAGGCCTAGTTTAGAGGCAGTTAACAGAAATTGAAGAAAATATTGTGTATCCAAAAGCACTTCAAGAAACAAAGTTACAACACTTTCTTTGATTGGCAGGACAACGTCTGCCGGGTCAGCTTGTATATATCTATCTATATATATAAAAATCAATCTTACGTGATAGTTTGTCTGTGGGTGTGTATGTCTCCTATGCATTCATATACCACTCAACCGATTGCGATGAAACTTGGGTGAGATGTTGAGTACACTCTAAGGAAGGTTTCTGACTTAGTAAATCCATTTTACATTAGGTAGCGCACGCGTAGATTCAACAAATGAGTGACGATGCGCGAAGCGTTTCAAACAAGTCCCGTATGTGTTCATATACCATTCGTCCGATAGCGATGAAACTTGGGTGAGATGTTGTATACACTTACGTGAAGGTTTCCAAATTAGTGAGTACATTTCACAGTAGATAGCGCACGAGTAGATTCAACAAATGAGCGACGACACGCAAAGTGTTTCAAAAATGTCCCGTATGCATTCATATACCATTCGTCCGATAGCTAAGAAACTTGCGTAAAATGTTGCGTACACTTCAGGGAAATTTTCTGGCTTAGTAAATCCACTTTACAATAGGCAGCGCACGAGTAGATTCAACAAATGAGCTACGACGTGCGAAGCATTTCAACAAAGTCAGTTTCAAAAAAGTCCCGTATGCATTCATATACCATTCGTCCGATAGCTATGAAACTTGCGTAAAATGTTGTGTACACTTCAGGGAAATTTTCTGGCTTATTAAATCCACTTTACAATAGGTAGCGCACGAGTAGATTCAACAAATGAGGTACGACGCGTGAAGCATTTCAACAAAGTCACGTATGCGTTCATATACCATTCGTCCGATAGCGATGAAACTAGGCTGAGATGTGTGCACTCCAGGGAAAGTTTCTGGCTTAGTAAATCCCTTTAAAAATAGGAAGAGCAGGAGCAGAATCAACAAATGAGCGACGACGCGCGAAGTTTTTCATCAAAGTCCCATATAAGGTCATATACCATTCATCCGATAGCGATGAAACTTGGGTGAGCTGTTGTGTACACTCCAGGGAAGGTTTCTGGCTTAGTACATCCATTTTACAATAGGTAGCGCAGCAGTAGATTCAACAAATGAGCGATGACACGCGAAGCGTTTCAACAAAGTCCCGTATAAGGTCATATACTATTCGTCTGACAGTGATAAATGTTTGGTGAATTGTTGTGTACACTACAGGAAAGGTTTCTGGCTTAGTTAATCCATTTTACAATACGAAGCGCACGTTTAGATTCAACAAATGAGTGACTGACTACGCGCGAAGCGTTTCGACAACGTCCCGTATACGTTCACATACCATTCATCCGATTGCGATGAAACTTGGGTGAGATGTTGTGTACACTCCAGGGAAGGTTTCTGGCTGAGTACATCCATATTACAATAAGTAGCGCAAGTAGAATCAACAAATGAGCGACGACACGCGAAGCGTTTCAACCATGTCCCGTCTGCATTCATATACCACTCGTCCGATAGCTATGAAACTTGGGTGAGATGTTGTGTACACTTCATGGAAGGTTTCTGGCTTAGTAAATCCACTATACAACAGGCAGCGCACAAGTAGATTCAACAAATGAGGGACGACGCGCGAAGCGTTTCAACAAAGTCCCGTATAAGGTCATATACCATTCTGCCGTTAGCGGTGAAACTTGGGTGAAATATGGTGGACACTCCAAGGAAGGTTTCTGGCTTAGTAAATATATTTCACAGTAGGTAGCACACGAGTAGATTAGACAAATGAACGACGACACGCGGAGCGTTTCAATACACTCCCCTATGTCTTCATATCCCATTAGTCCGATAGCGATGAAACTTGGGTGAGATGTTGTGGACACTTACGTGACGGTTTCTAACTTGGTAAAAACATTTTACAGCAGGTAGCGCACGAGTAGATTCAACACATGAGTGACGGAGCGTGAATCGTTTAAACAAAATCCGGTATGCGTTCATATACTATTCATCCGATTGCGATGAAACATTCATCAGTTATTGTGTACACGCCAGGGAAGGGTTTCGACTTAGTAAATCCATTTCACAATAAGTAGCGCAAGAGTAGATGCAACAAATGGGTGCCGACGCGCGAAGCGTTTCAACAAAATCCCATATTGGGTTCATATAACCTTCTTCGATTGTGATGAAACCTTGATGAGTTATTGTGTACACGCCAGGGTAGGGTTTCGACTCAGCAAATTCATTTCTCAATAGGTAGCGTACGAGTAGAATCAACAAATGAGTGACAGCGCACGAATCGTCCAAACAAAATCCCGTATACGTACATATACCATTCATCCGATTGCGATGAAACTTTTGAAAGTTGTTGTGCACGCTCCCACGATTGATTCTAAATTAGAAAATCCATTTTACGATAGCATAGGGGCAGTCAACGGAAATTGAAAAACATGTTGTGTATCCAAAAGCACTTCAAGAAACAGAATTTCAACGCCAACACTTTCTTTGATTGGCATTGCAACGCAACAAATGAGCGACGATGCGCGAAGCATTTCAACAAAGTCCCGTATGTGTTCATATACCATTCGTCCGATAGCGATGAAACTTGGGTGAGATGTTGTGTACACTTACGTGAAGGTTTCAAAATTAGTGAATACATTTCTCAGTAGATAGCGCACAAGTAGATTCAACAGAGAGCGACGACACGCAATGCGTTTCAACAAAGTCCCGTATGCATTCATATACCATTCGCCCGATAGCTATGAAACTTGCGTAAAATGTTGTGTACACTGCAGGCAAATTTTCTGGCTTAGTACATCCACTTTACAATAGGTAGCGCACGAGTAGATTCAACAAATAAGCTACGACGCGAAGCATTTCAACAAAGTCACGTTTGCGTTCGTATACCATTCGTCCGATAGCGATGAAACTATGCTGAGATTTTGTGTGCACTCCAGGGAAGGTTTCTAGCTTAGTAAATCCCATTAAAAATAGATAGAGCACGAGTAGAATCAACAAATGAGCAACGACGCGCGAAGCGTTTCAACAAAGTCCCATATAATTTCATATACCATTCATCCGATAGCGATGAAACTTGGGTGAGATGTTGTGTACACTCCAGGGAAGGTTTCTGGCTTAGTACATACATTTTACAATAGGTAGCGCACCAGTAGATTCAACAAATGAGCGATGACACGCGAAGCGTTTCAACAAAGTCCCATATAAAGTCATATACCAGTCGTCTGATAGTGATAAATGTTTGGTGAATTGTTGTGTACACTCCAGGAAAGGTTTCTGGCTAAGTAAACCCATTTTACAATACGAAGCGCACGTTTATATTCAACAAATGAGTGACTACGCGCGAAGCGTTTCGACAACGTCCCGGATACGTTCACATACCATTCATCCGATTGCGATGAAACTTGGGTGAGATGTTGTGTACACTCCAGGGAAGGTTTCTGGCTGAGTACATCCATATTACAATATGTAGCGCAGAGTAGAATCAACAAATGAGCGACGACACGCGAAGCGTTTCAACCAAGTCCCGTATGCATTCATGTACCATTCGTCCGTAGCTATGAAACTTGGGTGAGATGTTGTGTACACGTCATGGAACATTTCTGGCTTAGTAAATCCACTATACAATATGCAGCGCACAAGTTGATTCAACGAATGAGGGACGACGCGCGAAGCGTTTCAACAAAGTCCCGTATAAGGTCATAGTCCATTCTGCCGTTAGCGGTGAAACTTGGGTGAAATATGGTGGACACTCCAAGCAAGGTTTCTGGCTTAGTAAATACATTTCACAGTAGGTAGCACACGAGTAGATTCGACAAATGAACGACGACACGCGGAGCGTTTCAATACAGTCCCCTATGTCTTCATATCCCATTAGTCCGATAGCGATGAAACTTGGGTGAGATGTTGTGGACACTTACGTGACGGTTTCTAACTTAGTAAATACATTTTACAGTAGGTAACGCACGAGTAGATTCAACAAATGAGTGACGGAGCGCGAATCGTTTAAACAAAATCAGGTATGCGTTCATATGCTATTCATCCGATTGCGATGAAACATTGATCAGTTATTGTGTACCCGCCAGGGAAGGGAACTTAGTAAATCCATTTCACGAATCGTTTAAACAAAACCCCGTATACGTGCATATACCATTCATCCGAATGCGATGAATCATTGATGAGTTATTGTGTACACGCCAGGGAAGGGTTTCGACTTAGTAAATCCATTTCACAATAGGTAGCGCACGAGTATATGCAACAAATGGGTTACGACGCGCGAAGCGTTTTAACAAAATCCCCTATGCGTTCAAATAACCTTCTTCGATTGTGATGAAACCTTGATGAGTTATTGTGTACACGCCAGGGTAGGGTTTCGACTTAGTAAATCCATTTCTCAATAGGTAGCGTACGAGTAGATTCCACAAATGAGTGACAGCGCACGAATCGTTCAAAAAAATCCCGTATACGTTCATATACCATTCATCCGATTGCGATGAAACTTTTGAAAGTTGTTGTGCACGCTCCCACGAATGGTTCTAAATTAGAAAATCCATTTTACGATAGCTTAGAGGCAGTTAACATGTTGTGTATCCAAAAGCACTTCAAGAAACAGAATTTCAACGCCAACACTTTCTTTGATTGGCATTGCAACGCATGCCGGGTACAGCTTGTCTAATATATAAAAGTGAAAGTCTGTATGTATGTGGGTATGTGGATCTGTTCCGTATACAAATCTACACCGTTCCACCAGTCTCAACCAAATTTTGCATACACATAGTTTAGGACCCAGAAGGAACCGCTGGCTACATGAATTTACGATAGTCTTTCTCATTCCTCTGATTTCGACCCTTTTGCACTCCAGCACATGCTAATCAAATCATAAAATATACTCATGAAGGAATGGCAAGGCGGATAGTTTCCATGGCAACATAGCTCAAGTCGAGACACGGCCGACTGGATTACATTTGCGCTCTGCAATACCGGTATAGAAAATGGGGATCTTTACTTGAAATCACGTTAGTTACTCAACTTCTCACACAGCACTGTCAACCGAGTTTAGCATAACAAAGACTTGACACTATCTTCTACTATATATTTGTCATATACCACTCACTCACTCATTCATTCATCACGAAATCTCAGAAACCATCAAACGGATTGGAATGAAATTTGGTATGCAGCTTCCCCAAGGACCGCAAATGCCCACTAAGAGAGGATTTTTGGATATTCTGGTTCTAAAGGGGTGTTAAGGGGGTAGATCTGCATTTCATTGAACAGCAATATCTCCCGATTGGTTTCATTGGGGGATGTGATACTCGGCACATAAACTCATCATTAAAAATAAGAAGACACGAGTCGGAGGGTTTTTCGATGTGGTGTATATTCTGAGATGAAAGGGGTGAAAAGTGGGGATTGAAAGATTCCTAACGGAGCGTGTATCTCTTAAACGACATAGGCGAGGAGTTTGAAACTCAGCGGGAAAAAATCAGCATAAAAATAAGTAAATATGTGTTTGACCGTTTCATCATAAATCCAATTTAAGGGGCCCATGGGGTGGGGTGAAATTCTGGAGGGGGGGGGGGGAGAAACAGGAAAGAAAGTGTCCTAACTGATTGACTGACTCACTCACTCATCAAACTCAGGGGGAAAAACTGCTTTAAAGTAAGTAAACAGCTGTTCGACAGTTTTTTTCATAAATCAAATTTAAGGGGTTCATGGGGAGGGGTGAAATTCTGAAAAAAGAAAATTGAAAGAAAATGTCCTGACTCACTCACTCACTCACTCACTCATCATCGCCCAGCCAAAATGATTGAAGTTAGAAACATGACAGTTTAGGGATATGTTCATTGTATTTCAAAACAGTCTACTAAGGGAGGATTTTCGGATATTCAGGTTCTAAAGGGGTCTTAATGGGGTTAAACCTGCATTTCATTGAATAACAATATCTCCCGATTGGTTTCATTGGGGGATGCGATACACGGCATATAAACTCATCATTAAAAAGTAAGACATGTGTCGGAGGGTTTTTCGATGTGGAGTATATTATGAGGTGAAAGGGGTGAAAAGTAGGGATTGAAAGATTCCTAACGGAGCGTGTATGTCTTAAACGACATAGACGAGGAGTTTGAAACTCAGCGGAAAAAAATCAGCATAAAAATAAGTAAATATGTGTTTGACCGTTTTTTTCATAAATCCATTTTAAGAGGCCCATGGGGAGGGGTGAAATTCTGGGGGGGGGGACAGGAAAGAAAATGTCCTAACTGATTGACTGACTGACTCACTCATCAAACTCAGGGAGAAAAACTGCTTTAAAGTAAGTAAATAGCTGTTCGACAGTTTTTTTAATCAATCAAATTGAAGGGGTTCATCGGGAGGGGTGAAATTCTGAAGGGAAAAAAATGAAAGAAAATGTCCTGACTCATTCACTCACTCATCATCGCCCAGCCAAAAATATTGAAGTTGGAAACATGGCATTTTAGGGATATGTTCGTTGTATGTCAAAACCGTACACTAAGGGAGGATTTTTGGATATTCAGGCTCTAAAGGGGTCTTAAGGGGATTAAACATGAATTTCATTGAATAACAATATCTCACGAGTGGTTTCATTTGTGGATGTGATACTCGGCATATAAACTAATCATTAAAAATAAGCAGACATGTGTCTAAGGGTTTTTCGATGTGGTGTATTATTATGAGGTGAAAGGGGTGAAAAGTGGGGGTTGAAGGATTCCTAACGGAGCGTGTAGGCCTATCTCTTAAACGACATAGGCGAGAAATTTGAAACGCAGCGAAAAAACATCAGCTAAAATGATAAGTAAATCGGTGTTCGTCCGTTTTTTTTATAAATTAATTTAAGGGGCCAATGGAGTGGGATGAAATTCTGGGGGGAAAAGGAGAGAAAGTGTCCTAACTGACTAACTCACTCACTCACCAAACTCAGGGGAAAAATACAGCTTTAAAAATAAGTTAATAGGTGTTCAAGCGTTTTTTCATCAATCCAATTTAAGGGGCCCATGGGGAGGGGTGAAATTCTGGTAAAAATAATTGAAAGAAAATGCCCTGTGTGACTCACTCACTCATCACGCCCAACAAAAACTATTTAAGTTGGAAAAATGAAATTTTGGGAATATGTTCGCTGTATGTCGAAAACGTCAACTAAGGAATAATTTTTGTTTATTCGGGTTTTAAAGAGATGTTAAGGGGGTAAACATGCATATCATTGAATAACGATATGTCATGAGTTGTTTCTTAGGGGATGTGATATTTGGTATATAAACTATTCATTAAAAATAATCAGACATATGTCTAAGGGTTTATCGATGTGGTGTATATTATGAGGTGATAGGGGTGAAAATTGGGGGTTGAGGGATTCTTGACGGAGCGTGTATCTCTTAAAGGACATAGGCGAGAAGTTTGAAATTCGGCGGAAAAAGAACAGCTTAAAATACAAGTAAAAAGGTGTTCGACTGTTTTTTTTTTTTTCATAAATCCAATTTAAGGGGCCCTTGGAGAGAGGTGAAATTCTGGAAGAAAAAAAAAACAGGAAAGAAAGTGTCCTAACTGATTGACTCACTTACTCACTCATCAAACTCAGGGGGAAAACAGCTTTAAATTAGTAAATAGGTGTTCGACCGTTTGTTTCATAAATCCAATTTAAGGGGTTCATGGGGAGGGGTGAAATTATCAAAAACAAATGAAAGGAAATGTCCTGACTGACTCACTCACTCATCATAGACCAGCGAAAATTATTAAAGTTAGAAACATGAAATTTTGGGGATATGTTCGTTGTATGTCGAAAACGTCCACTAAGGAAAGAGTTTTGAATATTCAGGTTCTAAATAGGTGTTAAGGGGGGTAAACGTGCATTTCATTGAATAACAATATCTCACGAGTGGTTTCATTTGGGGATGTGATACTTGGCATATATACTAATCATTAAAAATAAGCTGACACATGTCTAATGGTTTTTCGATGTAGTGTATATTATGAGGTGAAATGGATGAAAAGTGGGGGTTGAAAGATTCCTAACGGACCGTGTATCTCTTAAACGACATAGGCGAGGAGTTTGAAACTCGGAGGAAATCAATCAGCTTAAAAATAAATAAATAAATAAATAAAATAAATATGTGTTCGACCGTTTTTTCATAAATCCAATTTAAGGGTCCTATGGGGAGGGGTGAAATTCTGGAAGAAAAACGTCCCCTAAGGAAGGATTTTTGGATGTTCACTCTCATCGACCAACCCAAACGATTAAAGTTAGAAGAATGATATTTTGGGGATATGTTTGTTGTGTGTCGAAAACGTCTACCAAGGAGGGATTTTTGGATATTCAGGTTCTAATGGGGTGTTAATGGGGTTAAACCTGCATTGCATTTAATAAAAATATGACACGACTATGACGCGAGCGAAGCGAGGCTAAAAATGAGATGATGTGCGTCTATGTATTACTCAATCACGCAAGTACCACTGGTCCGATTTACATGAATTTTACATGGAAGTAGCTGATTTACCTGGTTAACATATAGGTTACTTTTGATTTCAATACTTTGTACTATTTAAAGATGGCGACCATTTTAGTGACTTCACTACACCCTTTGGTTTAAAACTTTCCTATTTCCATTTCAAATACAAAGAGAACGCTAAGAAATAGCAAACTTTTGATGGTATGTACGAGGTAAAAATTACATTTTCTATCCAAAAGGTATCTCCAACCGTTAGCGAGTAAAACCTAAATTTGTGCTATAAAACACGGTCAACGCCGAGCGGTGTAGTTGGACAAAATGTTCCATCCTTAATCTCCCTCTGCGCAGCACCTCGCCTATCCCCTGTTTTAACTGTCACCTTCATATTTTAATTTATTTATGACGCGTAGCGAAGCACGGGTACTTCAGCTAGTCTATATATATCTATATATATAAAAATCAATGTAACGTGATAGTTTGTCTGTGGGTGTGTATGTCTCCTATGCGTTCATATACCATTCGTCCGATTGCGATGAAACTTGGGTGAGATGTTGAGTACACTCCAAGGAAGGTTTCTGACTTAGTAAATCCATTTTACAATAGGTAGCGCACGCGTAGATTCAACAAATGAGCGACGATGCGCGAAGCATTTCAACAAAGTCCCGTATGTGTTCATATACCATTCGTCCGATAGCGATGAAACTTGGGTGAGATGTTGAGTACACTCCAAGGAAGGTTTCTGACTTAGTAAATCAATTTTACAATAGGTAGCGCACGCGTAGATTCAACAAATGAGCGACGATGCGCGAAGCATTTCAACAAAGTCCCGAATGCATTCATATACCATTCGTCCGATAGCTATGAAACTTGCGTAAAATGTTGTGTACACTGCAGGGAAATTTTCTGGCTTAGTACATCCACTTTACAATAGGCAGCGCACGATTAGATTCAACAAATGAGCTACGACGCGCGAAGCATTTCAACAAAGTCACGTTTGCGTTCATATACCATTCGTCCGATAGCGATGAAACTAGGCTGAGATTTTGTGTGCACTCCAGGGAAGATTTCTAGCTTAGTAAATCCCTTTAAAAATAGGTAGAGCACGAGTAGAATCAACAAATTAGCAACGGCGCGCGAAGCGTTTCAACAAAGTCCCATTTAATTTCATATACCATTCATCCGATAGCGATGAAACTTGGGTGAGATGCTGTGTACACTCCAGGGAAGGTTTCTGGCTTAGTACATACATTTTACAATAGGTAGCGCACCAGTAGATTCAACAAATGAGCGATGACACGCGAAGCGTTTCAACAAAGTCCCGTATAAAGTCATATACCATTCGTCTGATAGTGATAAATGTTTGGTGAATTGTTGTGTACACTCCAGGAAAGGTTTCTGGCTAAGTAAATCCATTTTACAATACGAAGCGCACGTTTATGTTCAACAAATGAGTGACTACGCGCGAAGCGTTTCGACAACGTCCCGTATACGTTCACATACCATTCATCCGATTGCGATGAAACTTGGGTGAGATGTTGTGTACACTCCAGGGAAGGTTTCTGGCTGAGTACATCCATATTACAATATGTAGCGCAAGAGTAGAATCAACAAATGAGCGACGACACGCGAAGCGTTTCAACCAAGTCCCGTATGCATACATGTACCATTCGTCCGTACCTATGAAACTTGGGTGAGATGTTGTGTACACGTCATGGAAAATTTCTGGCTTAGTAAATCCCCTATACAATATGCAGCGCACAAGTTGATTCAACAAATGAGGGACGACGCGCGAAGCGTTTCAACAAAGTCCCGTATAAGGTCATATACCATTCTGCCGTTAGCGGTGAAACTTGGGTGAAATATGGTTGACACTCCAAGGAAGGTTTCTGGCTTAGTAAATACATTTCACAGTAGGTAGCACACGAGTAGATTCGACAAATGAACGACGATAGCGATGAAACTTGGGTGAGATGTTGTGGACACTTACGTGACGGTTTCTAACTTAGTAAATACATTTTACAGTAGGTAGCGCACGAGTAGATTCAACAAATGAGTGACGGAGTGCGAATCGTTTAAACAAAATCCGGTATGCGTTCATATACTATTCATCCGATTGCGATAAAACATTGATCAGTTCTTTTGTACCCGCCAGGGAAGGGGACTTAGTAAATCCATTTCACAATAAATAGCGCAAGAGTAGATGCAACAAATGGGTGACGACGCGCGAAGCGTTTCAACAAAATCCCATATTGCGTTCATATAACATTCTTCGATTGCGATGAAACCTTGATGAATTATTGTGTACACGCCAGGGAAGGGCTTCGGCTTAGTAATACATTTCTCAATAGGTAGCGCACGAGTAGATTCAACAAATGAGTGACAGCGCACGAATCGTTTAAACAAAACCCCGTATACGTGCATATACAATTCATCCGATTGCGATGAATCATTGATGAGTTATTGTGTACACGCCAGGGAAGGGTTTCGACTTAGTAAATCCATTTCACAACAGGTAGCGTACGAGTAGATTCAACAAATGAGTGACAGCGATGAAACTTTTGAAAGTTGTTGTGCACGCTTCCACGAATGGTTCTAAATTAGAAAATCCATTTTACGATACCTTAGAGGCAGTCAACATGTTGTGTATCCAAAAGCACTTCAAGAAACAGAATTTCAACGCCAACACTTTCTTTGATTGGCATTGCAACGCATGCCGGGTACAGCTTGTAAGTTATAAAAATCAATGTTACGTGATAGTTTGTCTGTCTGTCTGTGGGTATGTCTCCTATGCGTTCATATACCATTCGTCCGATTGCGATGAAACTTGGGTGAGATGTTGAGTACACTCCAAGGAAGGTTTCTGACTTAGTAAATCCATTTTACAATAGGTAGCGCACGCGTAGATTCAACAAATGAGCGACGATGCGCGAAGCATTTCAACAAAGTCCCGTATGTGTTCATATACCATTCGTCCGATTGCGATGAAACTTGGGTGAGATGTTGTGTACACTTACGTGAAGGTTTCAAAATTAGTGAATACATTTCACAGTAGATAGCGCACGAGTAGATTCAACAAATGAGCGACGACACGCAAAGCGTTTCAAAAAAGTCCCGTATGCATTCATATACCATTCGTCCGATAGCTATAAAACTTGCGTAAAATGCTGTGTACACTGCAGGGAAATTTTCTGGCTTAGTAATCCACTTTACAATAGGCAGCGCACGAGTAGATTCAACAAATGAGCTACGACGCGCGAAGCGTTTCAACAAAGTCCCATATAATTTCATATACCATTCATCCGATAGCGATGAAACTTGGGTGAGATGTTGTGTACACTCCAGGGAAGGTTTCTGGCTTAGTACATACATTTTACAATAGGTAGCGCACCAGTAGATTCAACAAATGAGCGATGACACGCGAAGCGTTTCAACAAAGTCCCGTATAAAGTCATATACCATTCGTCTGTTAGTGATAAATGTTTGGTGAATTATTGTGTACACTCCAGGAAAGGTTTCTGGCTAAGTAAATCCATTTTACAATACGAAGCGCACGTTTATATTCTACAAATGAGTGACTACGCGCGAAGCGTTTCGACAACGTCCCGTATACGTTCACATACCATTCATCCGATTGCGATGAAACTTGGGTGAGATGTTGTGTACACTCCAGGGAAGGTTTCTGGCTGAGTACATCCATATTACAATATGTAGCGCAAGAGTAGAATCAACAAATGAGCGACGACACGCGAAGCGTTTCAACCAAGTCCCTATGCATTCATGTACCATTCGTCCGTAGCTATGAAACTTGGGTCAGATGTTGTGTACACGTCATGGAAAATTTCTGGCTTAGTAAATCCACTATACAATATGCAGCGCACAAGTTGATTCAACAAATGAGGGACGACGCGCGAAGCGTTCCAACAAAATCCCGTATAATGTCATATACCATTCTGCCGTTAGCGGTGAAACTTGGGTGAAATATGGTGGACACTCCAAGGAAGGTTTCTGGCTTAGTAAATACATTTCACGGTAGGTAGCACACGAGTAGATTCGACAAATGAACGACGACACGCGGAGGGTTTCAATACAGTCCCCTATGTCTTCATATCTCATTAGTCCGATAGCGATGAAACTTGGGTGAGATTTTGTGGACACTTACGTGACGGTTTCTAACTTAGTAAATACATTTTACAGTAGGTAGCGTACGAGTAGATTCAACAAATGAATGACGGAGCGCGAATCGTTTAAACAAAATCAGGTATGCGTTCATATACTATTCATCCGATTGCGATGAAACATTGATCAGTTATTGTGTACCCGCCAGGGAAGGGGACTTAGTAAATCCATTTCACAATAAGTAGCGCAAGAGTAGATGCAACAAATGGGTGACAACGTGCGAAGCGTTTCAACAAAATCCCCTATTGCGTTCATATAACATTCTTCGATTGCGATGAAACCTTGATGAGTTATTGTGTACACGCCAGGGAAGTGCTTCGACTTAGTAATACATTTCTCAATAGGTAGCGCACGAGTAGATTCAACAAATGAGTGACAGCGCACGAATCGTTTAAACAAAACCGCGGATACGTGCATATACCATTCTTCCGATTGCGATGAATCATTGATGAGTTATTGTGTACACGCCTGGGAAGGGTTTCGACTTAGTAAATCCATTTCACAATAGGTAGCGCACGAGTATATGCAACAAATGGGTGACGACGCGCGAAGCGTTTTAACAAAATCCCCTATGCGTTCAAATAACCTTCTTCGATTGTGATGAAACCTTGATGAGTTATTGTGTACACGCCAGGGTAGGGTTTCGACTTAGTAAATCCATTTCACAATAGGTAGCGTACGAGTAGATTCAACAAATGAGTGACAGCGTACGAATCGTTCAAACAAAATCCCGTATACTTTCATATGCCATTCATCCGATTGCGATGAAACTTTTGAAAGTTGTTGTGCACGCTCCCACGAATGGTTCTAAATTAGAAAATCCATTTTACGATAGCTTAGAGGCAGTTAACGGAAATTGAAAATTATGTTGTGTATCCAAAAGCACTTCAAGAAACAGAATTTCAACGCCAACACTTTCTTTGATTGGCATTGCAACGCATGCCGGGTACAGCTTGTAGGCTATAAACATTAAAATTAGAGAAACAAAAAATAACATTTTTTTTGGTCGTTTACCCTCCAGTTTGGTGGAACCCACGGACTCAGCGAGGGAACTCACCACTACCGCCTCTACGGGCAGTGTCCTAGAGCTGGGAACATCGAATCGGAAGGGATACAACTGGTGAGGTGGGATTGGCACCTCGCCCAGGCAGCCTCACCTGCAAAGCGAACAGGGGCCTCATGAGGGAAGGTAAGGGATGGTTAGGATGGATAGACAAGGAAGAGGGAAGGAGGCGGCCGTGGCCTTGAAGAAGTTACCATCCCGGCATTTGCACGAAGACGAAGTGGGAAACCACGGAAAACCACTTCGAGGATGGCTGAGGGGGAATCGATCCCCCTCTACTCATTTGGGCCACCCGAGGCTGAGTAGACCCCGTTCCAGTCCTCGTACCACTTTTCAAATTTCGTGGCAGAGCCGGGAATCGAACCCAGGATCTTCGGGGCGGCAGCTAACCATGCTGACCGCTACGCTACGGAGGCGACTAATAACATTATTAATAATTAAAATAAATTAAAATGTAAAACACATGATAATAAAAAAATAGTTTTGCCCTATAAAGTATTAAATCACTTAACATCCCAGCTCGGCTTCACCCACGGACTCTGCGAGGAATAATTCCTCTACCGTCGCAAGGACAGTGTCTGGGAGCTGAACACACTTTGTCAGCAGATACAACAGGGGATGGTGACAGACCGATCACCCAGGTGACCGCTAACTTGGGTTTAATTAAGGAAGGAATTTTGGAAGGAAGCCGGCCTCAGACCTGTTGAAAGGAACCTTCCCGGCATTTGCCTGGTGGTGAAAATGGGAAACCACAAAAATTATTTTTAGGACGACTGAGGAGGGACTCGAACCCACGCTCTCCTGATGCCAGCGAGGCACGAACTACCACTTTAGCACGCTCGGCCAGTGAGGTTGGTCCAATTTTACAACATGAAAATATATGTTGATTGTATCGTTATTGCTGTACAGTTAAATAGCAGAAGAGTTGAGACCTTTACCGTGAATCTTGTGTCGGTGACTTCATTGTCCGTTGGGCTGGGGAGTGTCGGGCCCCTTAACCAGGCAGACTAATGAAGGTATAATGTTTCTTCCCGGTCAGATGAGCGTTAAGTATCATTATTAGGTCGGCAACACCAGCCGTTCTGGGAGGTAAAGCACCGTCATCTTCAATTTAAAGAGGGACTTCGGTAGGTTGCTGATCATTTCTTCCCTGCAAAAAAACAATGTATAAACACTGTATCCTTGGCAACAAGAAGTCACTTGTGTTACTGGAATACAGTTGCAAATGATCGTAAAATGCTGTGTACCTTTCACGGACGCGAACTTTGTGACGGTTTCTGGAAATCTCTTGCACAGTAAGAGACTGGGATGCAGTTTTTGTAGCTCGAGAGATGGTTCATGGATATAAAATGGAGATATAGCCTATTCTTTTATGACTTTGAAACTTTTCCTCATTACTTCTTAAAGCTTCGCCGTTTGATATCAAACCTTACAGTTCAACGACGTCCTTTTACCTTGCTAACCGGAAGTACCAAGGAATAGGATGCCCCATAAGTTGGGCTCGGAAGTTGAAGAATTATAAATTGTCTAAAAAGACATTTTAAAGAACGCAAAACATCAAATTAAAGGACTTATTATGATATTTGAATTGCATCCTATGGCCATAGCAAGGCATTTCAATTGAACACCCGTAAGCTCGCCTCAAGTCCAATTTCAAGTAGTTCCAACTTAAGCTATCAGACGCCACTGTCACTGACCACCAGTAGTGGACGTTGGAACTTGATGGAGCGTTTCTAACCGAATAACCTACACATTTTGGTTACCCACTGCCAATTGTAGTGTTAGGGTCTTTTACATGCCAATAATCTATGGCATGGGCCCGCCAGCTTTACTTCTCCTCCGAAGGAAGGCATACTAAAGGATTTTAACGCTCTTAAAATTCCGACGATTTCGGCCGGGTTTGAACCCGCGATCTGGGCATAGGAATTCAGCATGTTACCGACTACGCCACCGAAGCCAATAAATAAATAAAGGACATAAAAGTAGGAAAAAAGACGTTAAAAGGTAATCCAATTATTATTTATTTTGGTTTAATTAGATATTCATAATGTTTAAAAAATACAAAATACTGATGATATGCAATAAGCCTCCGTGGCTTAAACGGCAGCAAGCCGGCCTCTCACCGGTGGGTTCGTGGTTCAAATCCCGGTCACCCCATGTGAGATCTGTGCTGGACAAAACGGAGGCAGACAGGTTTTTCTCCGGGTACTCCGGTTTTCTCTGTCAACATTTCATTCCATCAACACTCTAACACTCTCCAATATCATTTCACTTCATCTGTCATTCATTTCATCATTGCCCCAGAGGAGTGCGTCAGGCCTCGGCAGCCGGCACAGTTCATATCCTCGCCGCTAGATGGGGGGCTTCATTCATTCCTTTCCTGACCCGGTCGGAGACTGGAAACAGGCTGTGGATTTACTGATGGTATGCAACATACATTGCGAAAATACATGAATGTAACACTCCCAACATAATTTGAAAGGACTTCCGTGTATTAAGAAAAACTTGGAGAATTTACAATGAAATATTTTTTCCACCTGGAATGAATTCAGCGAACCCGCAATGAACATCCTGAAGAAAGAAATTGAAATTAGTATTACTAGTATCAAACAAGGGTTACAGAAATTTAAATTCGGAAACCTTGCCTCAGTTGGCATTGCAGTAAGCTTATATGGGATTTGTAATGGATGAAATGGTTGAAATCCTAAGTCAATATTTAGTCATCGCCAGGTTCGTAGGTGTAAAGGATCGTCGGTTTTCAGACAGCTCGTTGAGAAACATCGAGAAACTTCTTTTTACATATAGGGTAAAGACGGGAGAGATGGCGCAATACCTGCCTAGACGAGTGTGGTGGGGGTCAGGAGAGTATATACATTTTTTTCGGGGTGGGGGCTGGCTATCCTGCAAAATTGTGAGTATTCTCAGGAGATTGTCACCGCAAAATATCCAGAAATATCAACCAATATCATAGAGCATATAACTTTGTTTAATTATTTTAGATAAGATTCAAAGTTTATATAGCCTACAATTACTGGCAATACAAAAAGTTCTAAAATACAACTAATAACATTTTATACTTAGTGAATTTTCTATTAGGCTATGATCTATGGAGTATGAATGGCAAATCTCTATATATCTCTCTATATATAAAAAAGAGTCCTCTCGGCACGCCGGAAGGCGGAGGTAGATTTCACCGGACAAACTTGGGGATAGTCGAAAATAGGCAGAATATGCAGGTTTTCGTAGAAGGATCAGACCACATTTATTGCGTGAAAGTATTTTATAATTGGAGATTAATTAACTTTGTTTTTCGTCATTTTATGCATATTTTAAACATTCTATTGTCTTATGATGACGGTAACCTTCTTGTCATTTGGAGTCCATTTTTATACTTGTGGTCACACTGCCCTTATGCATAGTTTCGACACTGATGTGTAACTATGTAACGGTCTGTTACTTCTTCACGCAAAATTATATATCCCGCAGAGATGTTGGTTGGTTCCTCAGTTTAGGGGCTGCGACAACGTGGTCATGTAGCCCCGTGTACTTTGGGTGAGTGTAGAATCTGTCTGATAAACGGTGTGAATTGTGATAGCTGTATTAGTCTGTAATTCAGGTAAGGAATGCAGACGCTCAATTTCAAGCAGTAGTTCCTAATGTTGCTACCAGATACTACCGTCAACGACACCTAGCTGTGAACTTGGCTACTAGATGCCACCGCAATCAGCAACTCGCAACGAACGTTGGAACTTCCCCTCCAAAGGAAAGCATACTGAGGGATTTTTAGCTCTCTTAGAAAATCTGATGACTTTGGCCGGCTTTGAACCCGCGACCTTGGGCATAGGAGTTCAGCATGCTACCAGTTAAGTCACCGAAGCCGCATCACACTTAGTCAGATGGAAATCTGAATCTGATCTCGCACAAGTGCGTTGTCATGGCAACGTCTGATGGCTCATCCCTCATCAATTTAGTAGTGTTGCCATGTCAACCACTGATAGCTCTTGGCATTTTCTTACAATTCCGAAATCATTTTTCTCATCCCTTGGCGTAATGGTGGCTCATATCAAAAATTCTTTCAGACAAAAGTTTTAGGTAATTATTAGGGGAATATTGTCCATTTTGTACGGTTTTGATATTGTGCCTATTAACAGAGATATGATTAATGTTTCCCTAAAAATCCACTTTTTCCCACCCCTTTGGTCAATGGTTGGTGCTATCAAAAAAAGTTTCAAACATAAATTTCTGAACTTTATCCGACACATAGTATGAACTTTGAACGGATTCGATATTTCACATATTAAGAGAGTTATAGCAATATTTCATTTTTTCGAAAAAAAAAGTCCCCCATTTTCATCCCCTTCGACCGATTTAGCCCAGTAACGAACTCGTCCGAGATTTTATGGGTATACATATTCGGTAAAAAATTCAAAGTGATTGGTGCAAAATTACGGCAGTTATCGTGTCCACAAGAAACTGATATACATATATATATATATATATATATATATATATATATATATATATACATATATTACATAAATTATATATAAACTTTTGAACTGACGGTGGTTTTGGGGTCTGGGGGATGTGAAACGCGAAGATATGTCGAAATTTTCCGGAAATCGAAACATGGTACCCATTGCAATAGTTAGCTTTCTAATGAAATCTACCTAAAATACTGCCACCAACGACACCTAGCTGTGAACTTGGCTACTAGATGCCACCTCAATCAGCAACTCGCAACGAACGTTGGAACTTCCCCTCCGAAGGAAAGCAAACTCAGGTTTTTTAGCGCTCTTAGTAAATCCGACGACTTCAGCCGGGTTTGAACCCGCGACCTTGGGCATAGAAGTTCAGCATGCTACCAGTTCCGATACCGAAGTCGCTTCCCACTGACATATGAAAACTGAATGTGATCTCGTGCAGTGGCGTTGTCATAGCAACTGCTGATGGTCATCCCTTATCAATTAAAAGTAAAGTTGTCATGGCAACCTCTCTTGGCACTTGGCATTTTCTTATAATTTAAAACATTTTGTTCACCCCGTGGCGTAATGGTGGGTCATATCAAAAATTCTTTCAGACAAAAGTTTTAGGCAATTATTGGAGGAATATTGTCCATTTTGTGCGATTTTGATATTGTGCCTATTAACAGAGATATGATTAATGTTTCCCGAAAAACCCACTTTTTCCCACCCCTTTGGTCAATGGTTGGTGCTATCAAAAAACTTATTTGACATAAATTTTTGGCACTTATCCGACACATATTATGAACTTTGAAGGGATTCGATATTTCATGTATTAAGAGAGTTATAGCGATATTTCACCTTTTCGAAAAAAGCCCCCCATTTTTACCCCCTTTGACCGATTTCGCCCATTAACGAACTCGGCCGAGATTTTATAGGGATACATATTATGTAAAAAATTCAAAGTGATTGGTGCAAAATTACGGCAGTTATCGTGTCCACAAGAAACTGATATATATATATATATATATATATATATATATATATATATATATATATATATATATATATACATATATACATAAATTATATATAAACTTTTGAACTGACGGTGGTTTTGGGGTCTGGGGGATGTGAAACGCGAAGATATGTCGAAATTTTCCGGAAGTCGAAACATGGGACCCATTGCAATAGTTAGCTTTCTAAAGAAATCTACCTAAAATGAATGGTTGTTTTTTTTCTGAATTTCTACGCAAATTTGTGTTATTTACGCGTTTCAGGATGTTTTATGAAGGATGCGCGCGAAAATGAAACTTTTGTCTGTCTGTATGTCTGTCTGTTTGTCTGTGGACAAAGTTGTTCCGTTATAACTCGAGAACGGCTGAGTGGATCAACGTAAAATTTGGTACAGATATCCTTCAAAGGCACGACACTAATCATTGATGTAACCCTTCTCTGTACCTCTCATAAAAGAGGGCCTACCCACTTAAAATACTTGCTGAAATAGGCGCAGAAGGGCGAGACAAAGCTCATTTGCAGCCCCTCAATGTGAGGAACGAAACTCGACCACATTGTATGGCCCTAAAACCAACAGTTTTTGAGATATTTGCAGAAAACGAATTCCTTTTAATACAATAACGAAAGAATGCAAGCCGGTAACCATGGCAACGGAATACAATTCCATTTATTACATTACTGAGATAGTTTGCAAACGGCTATGAGGTTATAACGGAACCAAATTAAGATGTGCATATTATGTCATTTAATGCGCTTAAGGGGGTCAAGGGGTACTCTAGATTTTTTGCACGCGATTTACAGGTGCGGGTGTGGTACGGAAGGTCTATTATATCCCTATCCCTATATTGTTATATTGTTATTATAATAATTATTATTATACTACGGCCTACAACGACGAGACAAGGCTTATTTTCAACCACTTGGTGTCAGAAACAAAACTCGGTGCCCCTAAATAGCCGTAAAGGGTCCCCGAAAACTACATTTTAAGGCTCTAAAACCAACAGTTTCTGAGATCTTCCCAGAAAACTAATTTCATTTAATAAGCTAATGAAGGAATGCAAGCCAGTAACCATGACAACAGTATCTCAAAAGGTGACATCCAACTTTCCATCTATTTCTGCAAGAAGTAAAGCCACTCCATGTATTGAATTTCTGTGAATGTTTGCAAATGGCTATAAGGGTATTACGGAATCAATTAAAAGTGAAAATTTCATCAATGCGCTTAAGGGGGTCAAGAGGTACCCTAGATTTTTTCACACGACTTAAAATTGTGATATGTCGTACTTAATGAATTTTCTATTAGGCTATGATCTCTGGAGTATGAATGGCAAATCTCTATATATCTCTCTCTATATAAAAATGAAAGGTTGTTTTTTCTGAATTTCTATGCAAATTTGCGTTATTTACGCGTTTCGGGATGTTTTATGAAGGATGCGCGCGAAAATGAAACTTTTGTCTGTCTGTATGTCTGACTGTTTGTCTGTGGACAAAGTTGTTCCGTTATAACTCGAGAACGGCTGGGTGGATCAACGTAAAATTTGGTACAGATATCCTTCAGAGGCACGACACTTATCATTGATGTAACCCTTCTCTGTACCTCTCATAAAAGAGGGCCTACCCACTTAAAATACTTGCTGAAATAGGCGTAGAAGGGCGAGACAAAGCTCATTTGCAGTCCCTCAATGTGAGAAACGAAACTCGACCACATTGTATGGCCCTAAAACCAACAGTTTTTGAGATATTTGCAGAAAACGAATTCCTTTTAATAAAATAACGAAAGAATGCAAGCCGGTAACCATGGCAACGGAATCTCAGAGGTCCATCTATTGCTGTAAGACGCAATACAATTCCATTTTTAGCCTATTTTCAATTTTGAAAAAAATAGGCTTGTGAGATCACCTTTTGTCCGTGTGTGTGTGCGTGTGTATGTGTGTGTGTGTGTGTGTGTGTGAGGTGTGTGTGTGTGTGTGTCCCCTAATAAAATCTAAACGGCTGGAGTGATTTCAATGAAACTCGGTAAGTTCATAGCACTATTCCCGGCGACCTCGACCGTGCCCTTCAAATTTTGTTACGTCTCACCAATCCAACATGGCGGCTGTGCGAAATATTTCACTAGCATTCAATATCTCCGAAGCTATTACCGATATCGCCCTGAAATTGTGTACGGTGATAATGGGCACTACTAGAAGTTCACCTATGAGACTTTCAAAAACCTGGTGACTGCAAAACCAACATGGCGGTCAAGCAAAGTTGAGACTTTTAAATAGACTTTTCTCGCGATTTAACTATCCAAACGTAATGAAACTTGGTACAGCAAATGTTTATACACATTGTAATGTACTGGAGTCTAATTTAGTTCAATTGTTTACATAACCTCAAAATGGCGGCTGTGCGAAATATTTCACTGACATTCTATATCTCCGAAACGATTACGGATATCACCCTGCAATTTTGTACGGTGATAAAGGGTACTGATACAAGTTTACCTATGTATATTTCATAAACCTGTAAAGTACAAAACGAACATGGCGACCAAGCGAATTTGAAATGTTTTAATAGACTTTTCTCGTGATTTAGCTCTCTGAGCGCAGTGAAGTGAGGTACAGTAAATGATTTTGCAGATTGTAATGCACTGCCATCTAATTTAATTCAATTGTTTACATAACCCCAAGATGGCGGCTGTGCGAAATTTTAAAATTAAGTTTTTATTTCTTGTGTCGTAATCATGCTATCGAGGTGAAAGTTTGAATAATGAACCTAGGCAATAATTGTCCTTGAATGGTACATAACTCTATGGCCTATACATATAACAATCCTAAATGGCGAGCTTCCGAAATATTTTGACAGTTCTCAATATCTATGAATCTTTTTCAGCAACCAAACTGAATTTTTTTATGTTCATAGAGACTATGAACTTATGTTCACCTAAAGGACTTTCAGTAACCTGGTGAGCACAAATCCAACATGGCGGCGACACGAAGTATAAATATTTAAATGGACGTTTCTCGCGAATTAACTATCCGAGTGCCGTGAAACGTTGCACGTTAAATGCTTATACAAATGTTGATCCACTGCCATCTAATTTATTTCAATTGTTTGCATAATCACAAGATGGCTGCTGTGCGTAATTTTAAAATCTCGTTTTTACTTCTTGTGTTCTAATCATGCGATTGAAGTTTGAATACCACACGTACACAATAATCTTAATGTAATAGTACAAAGATGAAAATCCAACCTGGCGACCATCTGATATATTTAGACAGTTCTCAATATCTACGAATCTGTTACAGCAATTAAACTGAAATTTTGTATGTTGATAGAGGCAATTAACTTTAGCAGGATATATGAAAATAGGCCGTATAGTTCTTCACGGAACTACTTGTTTTACATTACTGAGATAGTTTGCAAACGGCTATGAGGTTATAACGGAACCAAATTAAGCTGTGCATATTATGTCATATAATGCGCTTAAGGGGGTCAAGGGGTACTCTAGATATTTTGCACGCGATTTACACGTGCGGGTGTGGTACGGAAGGTCTATTATATCCCTATCCCTATATTGTTATATTGTTATTATAATAATTATTAATATACTACGGCCTACAACGACGAGACAAAGCTTATTTTCAGTCCCTTGGTGTCAGAAACAAAACTCGGTTCCCCTAAATAGCCGTAATGGGTCCCCGAAAACTACATTTTAAGGCTCTAAAACCAACAGTTTCTGAGATCTTCCCAGAAAACTAATTCCATTTAATGAACTAATGAAGGAATGCAAGCCAGTAACCATGACAACAGTATCTCAAAAGGTGACATCCAACTTTCCATCTATTTCTGCAAGAAGTAAAGCCACTTCATGTATTAAATTTCTGTGAATGTTTGCAAATGGCTATAAGGGTATTACGGAATCAATTAAAACAGTAAATTTCATCAATGCGCTTAAGGGGGTCAAGAGGTACCCTAGATTTTTTCACACGACTTAAAATTGTGATATGTCGTACAGAAGGTCTATTATATCTCCAAACAGAAATAATATTTTTTCTTTTAGGAATTTGGGGCATTGGAGGCTAAAAACCTGAATTTTCATGCACCACAAGCCTTTATAATTTATTAAAGGGGTCTTCCTCTGGATGGGGACAACAGTGAAGGTCATTTTTAATTGACGTGTATTGCGTTTCGTCTACGAGGTTTTCAATTTTATTTTCACGTCAGGAAGTACACGTTAGGTAAATTTAGTTTCAGAGCATATTTTAACAAATCATTTTTCCTTTGTCGTCAAACAGTTTCCAAGCCTATAACCATTGCAACAGTAGCTCAAATGATTACGTCTGGTTATTAATACCGAAGACCGTTCGAAGAATGGGTACTTCTGCTAGTATATAAATATTTGTCAAATTACTAAGCAGAAAGGTAAACAGTTTTTTTTATTACTTTTTTAACAAGGTGGTAAGTTAATTTATTTCTCAAAAGTAGCCTACCGTACTGTGGAATTCACAGTTTTGCCTCACAAGGCTGAGTGTACCCCGTTCCAGTCCTCAGACTAGAATTCAAATTTCTTGGCAGAGCCGGGAATCAAATTCAGACCTCTGGGGTGGTGCCTCAGAATGCTAGCCGCTACACCACGAGGTATTCTAATTTCAATCTTAATATTGTTTATAACTTAGCCAATAACTTAAGATTAGTGTACAACCAAATTTACAATTATGTTATGCTCTTACTAAAGCAACACTTTCTAAAATTTTATTGGCTTTTGTCGGCGGGGGAGGGAGGGGGGTTGGGGGGGGTGGATCCCCCTCAGCACCCCCATTATATACGCTCCTGTTGGGGGTAGGTCAATGAAGGTTGTTGAGTGGAAACGTCTCTGAGGGACGGTTGTATCAGTAGTTTTTTAGCGTTGTTTTGATACATATTTTCGCTCTGAGACGTTGTTTTCATAATTGAAGAGAGTTGGTGAGAGCAAAAATGTTATATGTTCTTCAAATAGCATACTGATCACACTGGTATTTGTTAAGCACAATCATGTAGCCGTCTTTAGCATTACATTGGGTATATTCTCCCTTCACCAATACAGTATCGAATGCCGTTAGCCATATTACGATAGATATGGTAGGTGCGCCATCTCTCCCACTGGTTGGGGATATATGACGCGTGGTCAGTGGGTCGTGTACCTGCGGCCTTTTATTTTGGTTTCAAGGACTGGGTCGCTACTTCATTGTCAGATGCCTACTCAATTGCCCTCACTAGGTTGAGTGCACCCCACTCCTCCCCTCACGTCAGTTTCTAAGACCGCTGACGGAGCCGGGAATCGAACCCAGACCTCCGGAGCGACAATCAAGAACACTAGCCGTTACAACACGAGGTTATCGAAATGTGTTCATCATAAAGGCAAATTAAGAAGAAAAGGGAAAAAAAGCTCACCTGTGCTTCTCTACTGCGAGAGCTAAAAGCTGAAAGAAAGAAAGAAAGAAAGAAAGAAAGAAAGAAAGAAAGAAAGAAAGAAAGAAAGAAAGAAAAAAGTAAAAGGCTGCTTGATATTTTAGTTCTCGCAGTAAAGAAGCGCACTTGCGCTTCTCAAAAAGCGAGGTAGCGCACAGTTTGCTACTCCTGTGGGGGTCCGGGCATGGACACCAAGAGCCCGCTGATGAGCCAGCTTGGTGTTCCTAGGCGAATCCCCACACAAGACACGGCATAAACGTAGAACAATTGCTGAATTTTGAGATTGTAAATGTTTACAAAATGATACGTCTTTTATCAAATTATCGCCGAGAACTTCACACTTTTAGGCAATGTTTACTCTCCTTAAATATGTTAATTAGCCTATTCAAGATCAATAAAACCAAGGATGTCAGAGGTGATATTAACACTCTAGCCCGTTTAATTAACTTTATTTATTTAGGATGTAGGGAATTTGGAAATAATAAGAGATTTATCCCCACTTTCCTGACATTAAATAACTGAACAATAAGATATAAGTTGAAAAGTGCTGAAAGTAGAATTTTCTGGCAGGATTTCTGGCTAGGAATAAACACTGTCTTGTGGTTTACTTCTAAAAGTTATGGACTAGAAATTCAAATGGAACAAAACTGCAATAAGGTACTCGCATATCATTTAGGTACCAACAGCGGTGACTACGCTGGCTAAAGTGCGGCCTTAGCTCATGGGGCCAAGCTCTCTGCTCACTCGGTAGACACGTGGGTTCGAGTCCCGCCGTCGGCCTTCCTTGAAATGGTTTTCCGTGATTTCCTATTTTCAACACTACGCAAATGGTGGGACGGTAATTTCTGACAGGCCACGGCCGCTTCCTTCCACATCCATGCCCAGTTTCATTCACCATCATCCATTCCATCTCTCATCCCGGCACGCACGTCGCCCATGGGCGTCGGCAGGAGAGACCTGCACTCACCCTCTCAGGAGGCCACATGACAGGTACTACAGAATTCATGAATATGGCACTTTTGAGTGTGATTCGGAAAAATATTAAATTAGATTTGTATTTAGAAAAAAGGAAGAAAAGGTAAGAATCTAACAATCCGGTCCGTACTCATAAGTAACTTGGTGCTAGTTTTGCTCGATAACCCTGCTTCTTGATAAAAAGAAATAACTTTGTTGTTTCATTTGGCGGCTTCAACATCGTGGCAATTTAGTCCCGTGAACTTGGGTGTGTGTAGAATTATTCTCTGATAACCTGTGTTGTTTTACCTCAGTTTCCTAACATATTTCTTCTATATTAGCATCATAACTACTTAATTACTTTTTAGAGGATACCCTCTCTTAAAGAGGTCATGTTATGTCCAGCAGTTGGCTTCATCTCAAAAGTTGAAAATGAGCTTTAATGGGCGAAGACTAATGGCATGCACTTGGAAAATTCACCTACCCGAAACTAAGGATATTTAGATTCAAACCATCATATATATTATTTCAGTAGTATAGATCCATCCTGCGGCACTCACAAGTGACTGATCGTGAGAAATGAGCATTCAAATGAAAGAGAATAGACATTAGCAGTGACAAATTGCACTATAATTTCATAAATATCTATAATTTCTGTAAAAAAAAAAAAGACTTTTAAAAACATGTACGAAGTGGGCGATTTGCAAATGCTATTGCAGTAGGAACATACCGGTGCGCTCATTAATTGCTGTCCACTTCACATTTTGGCCGCTGTGACGCCTGTTTCATGTTATTTTAACATTTTGAGGTCCTTCATTTATCATGTTGCATGTATTTCAGAAACAGTAAATCAAAGGAATGAGTACTCAAATCGTATAATTTCATAAATATCGAATAACCGGTGAGTGTTATGATGATCCAATTTTCAGTGATTGCCTTTACAAGTTAGGAAACGTAGAACTTGGAATTCTAACTGAAATGTAAATAGTGTTCTATAATCATTTGGTTGAAATAAAAACATAACCACCTTTCTCCTTAAGTCTCTCATTATAAATCTATTGGGGAAAGTGTGGTTTATGAACATACGAGATTTCTCTCACGGGTCTGCTAGTAACTTATATTATCGTAGGCCTATTTAGTTCCCTTAACAATGAGATGTTGTTGTTCCATATGAGGGACTTGGACATCATGCTCATTTAGCCCAGTGTACTTCGCCTGTGTAAAATCTGATAATCTGTGTTATTGTGGTGTCTATAGTAATATTTTTTTTTCCGAGTGGTCTCCTCAGAGACCTAGTGCAGGTCTCTCTATTCGACGCCCGTGGGCGACCTGCGCGTCGGGATGAGAGATGGAATTGATTAAGGTGAATGAAATTGGAGAAGGATGTGGAAGGAAGCGGTCGTGGCCTGTCAGAAGGTACCGTCCCAGCATTTACCTGGTGTTGAAAATGGGAAACCACGGAAAACCATTTCAAGGACGGCCGACGGTGGGGCTCGAACCCACGCGTCTATCGAGTCAGCAGAGAGCTTGGCCCCATGACCTAACACTGCGCTTTAGCCAGCCTAGCCACTACTGTTGGTGTCTATAGTAATAGTAGTAGTAGTAGTGAGTATTTGTAACTCAGGAGAGGTTTGGGAAGGAGGCAGCTGTGACCTTAAGGTAGGAACCATCTCGGCATTTACCTAGAGTAAAAGTGGGAAACCTCAGAAACCACTCCCAGGATGACTGGGGTGAGAATCGAACCCTCATCTCCTCATTTATGCTCACGAGGCTGAGTGTACCCCGTTCCAGCCCAGAATTAAATGTATTGGCATAGCCTAGAATCGAACCCGGACCTCAGGGATGACAGCCAAGAATGCTATCCACTGCGCCACGAAGCACACCCTTAACAATGAGTTGGTGATTGTGATGCTTAATTTCCTATTCTTATTGGAACAATCCTGTATAAATATAGGTGCTAAATACCGTTATGCTCACAAATTAAGACATAGAACAGCTCCATGTCCCTGATAATCTCTAGTGTTATAACAATAGAATCTCTGAATGAAACATTAACTTGAAGGTAGAAGCCTTATCAGGGGCAGAGCCGCTGATGTGTGCGATACCCTAGAATTAAGTGCGCATTATGCTAATGGTCCATTAAGTAAATACGGTATAAATATTTAACGACACACTCGGTATAATTGTTAAACTCAAGAGGATAGATTACAGATTATATGTAATGGTCCACAATTATCCCCACCTGCATCCTGTTGCTGTGATTTCATGGGGCGTTGACCGTAAGCCTAGATAATACAGTACATTGGATACAATTATTTCAATTATTTTCAACCATTTTTCGAATTATGGAAAAAGATTGTTATAGTAGAGTTATTAAATCTACTCGGTCAATATGCTTGTAGGTCTGTAATAGTGTGAATGAGTGCCCCCCCCCCCCACACACACACTATGAATTTTCAAGCTGGTAGAGGGCACTACACTTCTGTGTCCTATATAACCGCCAGTTTAACGAAGACAAACTGTCGGACATCCAAGTGTTCAGTACCTAAATAAGCCCAGTCAACAGGTAGAATATACTACTAAATGTAGCAAAAAAGAACCCACCATCTTATGGGAAGAGTTAGGGACTCAATAACAAGGTATCCAGGTCTAAAATTTCAAGATGGCGACCATGCGAATCATTCAAACATTATAAACCGCAACTCATGCTACAATGAAACAATGTTCAGAATATTTGGCATATATTGCCCAAGTGTGGAGAATCAGATTGAATATTAAGCTACTCACAGTTGCCACCTCAAAAGGGCTACAATATGACGAAAATTAGCAATAAAGAGGAACCATGTAAATGGCTTTGTATGACCAAGACCAAAAATTAGCGACTTCTTTAAGTTCAAGATGGTGGCCGGGCACACTATTGAAACATCAGTAAGAAAGTACCCTATACAATTACACAATTAACGCGAAACTTTGTAGGAGAGTGATATCATTTAAGAGATGTCGTAACATTGGTTATAACTTAAGCAGGTACCATTTTGAAAATATAGGAAATTGATAGTTAACCATCTATTAGAACTACAGTGGCTAAACTTAATTTAAAAAAATCAGCTGTATGTCTTTCAATGCCCAAGGCAAAGGAAAAGCAACTCCATGCTTTCTAGGTAGTAGGTGGGTGAACTATTCAATTCCTTAGGAGGCAGTAGCGGAAATACAACGAAACATAGTTTCAGATAGAACAAGAAGTTCCGTGAAGAACTATACAGCCTACTTTTCATGCCAATGATTATTCTACAGTATATGAACCTATCTAGAATAATGACGAAATTAGGTTGGTAATATCGAAATATCTAATTAGTTCAAAATATACCTGGTATAATGTAGCCTCATAGAGCAATACAGTTGGCAGCCCTGGTGACTGAATATATTCTTAGTTCCATCTCTTAAGGTACAGAATACAAAATTTGGTTGAAGTCCAATGGACATTACATGCAGTTAGACACTGGATCTATCAGCAGGCGTAAAAGCATGTTGCCAACAATACCATGCGTGTGCTGGTCAGAAATAATCTGAAATATTATGATATCTTGTTGTGCCAATTTTGGATGAAATCCATTTGTTAGTATAGAAGTTACATGTATTTTAAAACTGGACATGTCAGCAGGCATAGAATCATGTTGGCAGCCCTGCCTTGTATGAATTACTCCAAATTAATCTAGAATGCCAGGTGCTTTACGTGTGCAAAGTATAGAGCTGTTGGCTTGCATACTTTCTGATATATTGATATTAGGGTAAAAAAATATAGACAGCATTTATTAACAGTTGGCAGCCCTGATTGCTCTTAACAATACTTATAGTCATATCTGTTATGGTACACATAGCACATACGAAATTTGGTTGAAATCCGACTGATAGTATAGAAGTTAGATGTATTTAAAAATTGGTATTATCAGCAGGCTTATAATCATGTTGGTAGAACTGACGTATGTAAGTTACTCCAAATTAATCTAAAATGTCAGAATATACGTGTGCATAGTTTAAAGCTGTTGGCTTGCATACTTTCTGATATATTGGTATTTGGATAAAACAAATATAGAGAGCAATTATTAACAGTTGGCAGCCCTGGTGGCTCTTAAGAATACGTCCAGTCATATCTGTTTATGTACAGATATTACATACAAAATTTGGTTGAAATCGAATTGATAGTGTAGAAGATATATGCATTTAAACATTGGACCTATCAGAAGGTTTAAAATTATTTTGGCAACACTGTCATGGTTGGCACCCTGGAAATTAAACGGAAATAATATTATCTACATGTGTGCCAATTTTGGAATAGGTCCCATGCATACCTTGCAAGATATCCAACATTGCGCTCAAATTTCTAGTGCGTTTTTTCAGCAGTTGGTAGCACTGACATCATTTTCAAATATGGACGTGAGATATTCCGGTGCACATCTTTACTCATACGAAATTTGGTTTTGATTGCTGCAGCCGTTTAGGAGTTGATAGGGGGGGACACGCACACAGCCAGACAGACAGACAGAAGGACAGACAGACAGACAGACAGACAGACAGACAGACACACATTTTCCCGGATCGATCTCATAAGTCTACTTTTTCCTCATTTTTGCAAATTGTGAAAAGTAGGCTAAAAAGGTCGGAATTTAATGACACTTTGAGATGTGGTTGAGGGATGGTTAATTAACATTTTCTCAAGTATTCGAGCTCGAGGACCCTGTGGAAGAAGAGGAGGGAAGGGGGGGGGGGGGGGGGGAGTGGGGGCTGCAAAAGTTTCGATCAGCCTCCGAGTTTTCCTCAATAACACTTTTTCCTTACGTCGTACGGCAAAAGCATTCTTATGCTTGTTTGTAGAGCATTAAATTTCCTACAATTCTGACAATTCATACATGTCTGAATGTCATTTCATTACCAAGATATGGCGCATCGATCCAAAATTTCATTTGTTAAAATTTGCAAAAAAAAATGCCCAAAATGCAGAATTCCACCTTCTTTCTTCTGTTATACCCGAACTATGATGAAATGTTGTTGTAATTACGGTTCCTGGTTACAATTACCAACTTTGAAAACCCCCACCCCTCACCTCATCCCCGCTCCCCCCTTCCCCACTCAACCCCAATTCACAAAAGACTTAGTCCTTTCGTGGAAAAGACCACGTCTTTTTTACCTGCCCTGTGATAACTATGTAGTGGGGGGGGGGGAGGGGCGGGAGGGGAGAGGGCGATCCGAAAAGTAACTAATATCAATAACAACATGATGCGAATATGGTTGGTTTTCATCAGTGAAGAAAATTAGCTTTTGTGAATTGGTGTTGAGAGGGGAAGGGGGACCGGGGATGGGGGTTTCCAAAGTTGGTAATTGTAACCAGGAACCTTAATTACAACTACATTTCATCATCATACGGGTATAACAGAAGAAATACGGTGGAATTCTGCATTTTTTTTGGCATTTTTTAACGAATTTTGAAACATGGCATTTATTTTGAAGTGACATATCTCGGTAACGAATTGGCATACAAACATGTTTGAATAGTCAAAATTGGAGGAAATCTAACGCTCTACATAAAAGCATCAGCATGCTTTTGCCGTAGGACGTAAGGAAAAAAGTTATTGAGGAAAAGCAGGAGGAAGGTCGAAACTTTTGCAGTCCCCTCCCCCCCCCCCCCCTTCCTCTTTTCGCACAGGGTCCTCGATGTCCAAAACGTGAGAAAATGTTAATTAACCATCCCCGAACAACATCCCAAAGTTTCATTAAATTCCGACATTTTTCCACCTAACCCCACTTCCAACCTGTTGACTAGACTACAAGGTATCTTTTCTACACTCCCGGCACTAAAAGCCATACGATAAATAAATAAATAAATAAATAAATAAATAAATAAATAAATATTATAAAAGTCTAGTGATGTCCAACGGTCTGTGACTCTTTCACACACGAACTACTCAACTGATTTACCTAAAACTTTGCATGAACATAGTTTCCTGTATAGACCAGGTAAAAACATATGACTATTGCCTATTCGATATGTTTCATTGTTTCAATATGATGACTAATTTACTTTTTAAAGTCACGTTTCATTTCAGTAGCAGGAGCAGTCGCAACCAGCCCAGTGAACAGGTATCCATGGCAGGTTGCATATATTTACCCTTGCCTACGTCTCTCGCTGTTATCATTTTGCATTCGACTAAGCGATTTTTTACTCATATTAGGTTGGTTAGTTGGTTCCTCTGTTTAGGGTGTACTTTGGGTGTGCGTAGAATCTGTCTGATAACCGGTGTTAATTGTGATGGCTGTATTAGCGTGTGTTAGTAGTGGTTTTGGAAGAGTTCTAATACCTCCACCTCCACATTCCTCCACACAAGATGGCGGCCGTAGCTTAACTTAACCTAACCTAGCCTAACCTAACATAACCCAACATAACCTAGCCTAACCTAACGTAACCTAACCTCACCTAACCTAACCTAACCTAATCTAACCTACGAGGTGTGATTAAGAAGTTCCAAGATGGCGGTGGCGCGCAGCGACTTACACGGCACAATTTTCAAATAAAGATAGTGGGCATGGCTTAACTTAGCCTATCCTAGTCAAGCTAACGTAGTCTAATCGACTTAACCAAACCTATTTAACAAAGGGCCTAACTACACTTTTGTTGATATTCCCTGAACCCATGATGGGATTTTGACCTGCGAGGTATCGTTGGACTCGCGCTAATGTCCCCTTTTTGAATGAACTATTGAAATTTTGACAAAGGACCTAAATGCACGTTTGATAATATATCGCGAACCAATAAGGCTAGGGACTTGTATGAGGTATTGTAGGACTTGGGATGATGCCCCCTTTTTGAATGTATTTTTGAAATTTTGACGAAGGGCCTAACTGCACTTTTGTCGATATTTTTTAAATTCATGATTGGGTAACTATGTTAGCCAGTAGCCGATAACCAGCGGCAGACCCGGTCTGTGTGTAAAGCAGTGTGTTGAACTGACGTTGATCGCCAGTCCTCACTACTACAATCTGTTAACGATATGAAAGGAAAGTGACGAAATACATGTGAACAGGTGTGAGATAACATTATTGCCGACCCCTTGTGAATCAACATGTAAGCTAACAAGTAACATCCTGTTTGGTTCGTACGTGAGAAAATGCAAGTTGATGTGTAATATGACCTGACACAGGTGTTCACCTTGGACGTTAGCTGTACACGTGCACGACAACAGGATGTGCATGTGTGTAAATCGCTGAGTCAGTAAAAATATAATGCACGTGTAGGAATGACATAACAGCCAATAGCTAGGCGAGAGCTGTGGACAGCAGTGGTGGGAGGTGAAGCGGAGGAGAGGAGAGGGGCGACTTTTCATTAACCCAAAGCATTTTTCTTATTTGCCAGCCTCCCACCCCCATCCAACTATGACTTCATAGCCAGTCTTAATGCAAATCTTAACTTGTAGAACATGTCACGTGACAAGGTTAGGTTAGGTAAGGTTAGTAACCACCATCACACTCTTAGTTAATCATTCGTGCCTACTATCAATTGCGCCTACTATCAATCGCGCCTACTGTCAATTGCACCTACTATCAATCGCGCCTACTGTCAATTGCGCTTACTAATAGCGCCTACTATCAATCACGCCTACTATCAATCGCACCTACTATTAATTGCGCCTACTATCAATTGCGCCTACTAATAAAGCCTACTATCAAACGTGCCTACTATCAATCACCCCTACTATCAATCACCCCTACTATCAATTGCGCCTACAATCAATTGTGTCTACTATAAATCGCGCCTACTATCATTCGCACCTACTATCAATTGCGCCTACTATCAATCGCGCCTACTATCAATCACGCCTATTATCAATTGTGCCTACTATCAATCGCGTCTACTATCAATTCTGCCTACTATCAATCGCGCCTATCATCGATCGCGCCTACAATCAATTGCGCCTACTATCATTCGCGCCTACTAATTGCGCCTACTAAAAGCGCCTACCATCAATCGTGCCTACTATCAATAGCGCCTACTATCAATTGCGCCTACTATCAATCACACTTACTATTAATCGCGTCTACTATCAATCGCGCATACTATCAATCGTGCTGCTATCAATCACACCCACTATTAATCGCGTCTACTATCGATCGCGCCTACTATCAATCGCACCTGCTATCAATCACACCCACTATTAATCGCGTCTACTATCAATCGCGCCTACTATCAATTGCACCTGCTATCAATCACACCTACTATTAATCGCGCATACTATCAATCGTGCTGCTATCAATTGCGCCTACTATCAATCGCGCCTACTATCAATTGTGTCTACTATCAATTGCTCTTACTATCAATTGCGCCTTCTATTAATCGCACTTACTGTCAATCGCGCCTACTAATAATCACGCCTACTATCAATCGTGTCTACAAGGGTTGTTTTTTAGTTTTGGCACCAATGCTTCAGTGCCAAGTTGCAACAATGTTGGGCGCTGCCACTTTTACCGACGGTTGCTGCCCTGCATCCCCTCCCTCAGTGCACATGACCTCGCCCGTCCTCACCACCGCTCGTGCGCAGTCGCGCCTGTTAGATGAGTAGTGTGAGACCAGCGCTTGCGAAAGACAGTCGCAATGTTTTCCAAGCAGGAGCAGAGAACGTGGATAAACATTCAGTGTGCTAGGGGTCGCAGTGCTAAACAGTGTCACCGAGGATTGCAGGAAGAGTGTGGTGCAGCTGAGTTACCGTTCAGAACGGTAGCGAGATGGGTTGCAGCCTTTCGAGATGGGCGTGAACGTGTGGAGCACATGCCTCGATCTGGTCACCCACCAGTAAGAGATGACAATGCACAAATGGTGTCCGCGTTAGTAGAGGTGGATCGGAACGTAACGATTCTTCAATTAGAGCAAGATACCGGACTGGCGCATTCAACTGTCCTCCACACCCTGAAGGACTTACTGAAAATGAGGAAGATTGCGTCCAAATGGGTTCCGCATGACTTATCCGACATGGCTGACATATGACGCTTGTCGTATGCACTTGCAGCGTTATGAGCGCGAAGGAGAGGCCTTCTTACGGCATATCATAACCATTGACGAGACGTGGGCCAGATCTTATGAGCCACAGATAAAACGCCAATCGAACGAGTGGCGGCACCACGGATCACCACGGAAACAAACAGTTCGACCAACCCCCACCAATGTGAAGGTAATGTTGATTCTTGCCTATGATTGGGATGGTGTGATCATTCACCAAACTGTTCCCCGAGGGCAAACCGTTAATGCGGCGTACTATTATTCGTTTCTGCAATGCCATCTCCGAGGAGCTCTGAGAAGGAAACGGCGCCACCACATGGTTACACCGCCCATCGTTCTGCATGACAATGCTACGGCACACACAGCAGGCGTTGTGTCGGCATTGTTGGATCGCTGGGGCTGGGAGGTCCTCTATCACCCCCATATTCTCCCGACATCAGTCCCTGCGACTATGATCTCATCCCGAAGATGAAGATGACAATGCGCGGGGAGCGCTTCCGTACCATTGAAGACGTTAAGCAGGCTGCCGAGCGCTCTCTTCGTACCATCAATAGATTGGGCAGTGCCAATGGGATCCAACGACTTCCGCATCGCTGGGAACACGTGGGGACTACATCGAGGGCCCGTGAAACTTGGAACCATCTAAGTTATAACCAATTATAACCAAGGTGCCAAAACTAAAAAACCAACCCATGTATTATCAATTGCGCCTACTACCAATCACGCTGACTATCAATTGCGACTAATATCAATCGCGCTACAAAAAACTTTAAAATTAACTTTTTTAAAAGTGGAAATTGGAAATTAACAAATGACAATGTTTGAAATATGAATAAATCAACAAATGCCTATCACCATTTTTTAAAATTAAAAATAAACATATGTTCTGATAAACTGTATTTTTATTTCATAGCAATATGGCTTAACAAAAAAATAGAATACAAAGAAATACCAATTCCTCAATCCTCAATTCCTCAATGTTCATGTCCACCCATCATTAACTTTCCTTTCATAGCACTAATCACAATGAGTGCTGCCAACCTCTCTCCCACTGAGGCATCACAGGATGTTAAACGTTGTTTAGTTTTTCTTCAACTATACTTTATCCGCCACACCTCTTAATGCAGGATGACTATGCCTATAAGAAAGGTCATGTTCTTTGCATGCTTGATCCAAAGGATTAATAGGTTCATCACCACGTTGCAAACATTGATTCATCTTTGTTCCAGGACCACAATAGCGATACCCAGGTAAGTGGATTTCGAAAGGTAAGTATTGAATGACTTTGTCAATGACGCCATGACCAGTACAAGTTTGACATATCCTTTTCCATATGTAGAGAAAAGGTTTGATTTTCCTCTTCCTCTGTGGACGATGGTGTTGTTGTTGCTTTTGTTGCCATCACTCCCGTGGAATGAGGAAACAAAGTCTTTACACTGACTTTTATGACCGTGATACAGTTTGACCAGCTGGCAAGTGGAACACTGTCGCATGGAGGGTATTTTTGCCATGGCCACTTGCTTAAGGTGATCGTAATCCGTACATGGTTGCAATTCACTTAACACAGGGTCTTGAGTCCATGATTTCGGTACATGTTGCCAGATTTATTTCACTGCACCCCCTGCCACATAATAAATGAACGACTTGGGGAGCGGAAATAATTCCTCATTGGTAAAACTGTCTAGTTTCTTTTTGCAGACAAAAAAACTTCCCAATCGCTTTATCGGTAGCATCCCCTTTCTCCATTGTATCACGTACTGTAGATGTTTACACGTCGCTTGTAAAAATCACACTGGTGTCATGCACAGGTAAACCTAGAGTTTTAATTTTATTTAACAACTCCCAGCAGGCATTAGTGTTTAGCCAATGAAACAATTGCCACACATGGGCCAGCGCTGTATTGGTATTGTTGCCACAGGGGCAGCGGTCCATGTGTGTTTGTAGCGAGGGGCACCCCAAGTCCATCACATCAATACATTGACATTAAGGCGCCAAAAATTGTAGCAGTCATTGCCGTTTTTCATTAACTTTAACAAATACTACATTGGCTGTGGACAAATAGGCTTTCATCACCACGTCAAGGAGCTTATACGAAATGGTTTCTTGATTCCAGTCTAGTTGCTAATGATATTCAATCCATTCAGTTTGTTTACGGTCTTACTCTCACAACAAATCAAAAGCATAGGGTGGTTTAAATACCAAATGGGTAGCTTGTGATATCCAAAAGGTAGAACAATTGATCATGGCCACTTCTTTAAATATAAATTTGTTATCTCAAATTTTATACCCTTGACAATCCACAATCAGTGTGCGCAACATGTACACACTTGTCTGGACCAAGTCCAACTGACCACGGACTGACTATTAATGACTAACGTGTACCCATGACATTGCCTTACATCCCATTCTAGTTGAAAAAAATTGAGTTTAGGGTATGACAGGGAACATGAGAAATAAAACTAATAATAAGAACCTATTTTTTATTACATCATTTTATTGTCATAACACGTCTTACATGCTTCTGTCATTTTGGGATAGGGACGGCACCAACTCATACAACGATACAGTATTTTGTGTTTATAACGTCCATAACATCGATGATGTCCCAATGTCTCTAAACTGGATGTTTTTGACTGTACGTTGCTCACCGAAGCACCGTTGACGCTATAAGGTCCTCACGCATCATAACTTTCTTCATGACGTAAAGGCACTAGTGAGGGATAGCTTGAATGGCAAGGTATATTACCAACATCCATTCTACACAGGTAGGGACAGGCTGGTGACCAGCGCTGATGTTCATACATGGGTTCATCACTCTCTTCCCATTGGTCTATGGTAGTGGAACAAAACACACATTTCACTTGATCTCTTGTTTTCAAATAATAGAAACCAGCGGCCGCCAAGGCTTGAGGGTTCACGAAAGGCACAGGCCATGTTGCAAATGTCTTGTAACGTTGTTCCTCAGATTTTAAATTCATGGGTGTGACACCTCTTGAGGCTTTAAAGCTAGGCATGACTGAGCTGCTTGACGTGGGTTGGTATGTTATTTATACACTCGTCACTTGGTTGGACAGTGGATAATAGTTGACTTGTTTGTAAAGAATGATCAAACAGTAGGCAGTGGTATTGGCTGGAACATTGTCACGCGTTTCAAAATCTAGTCGAATGTCAATATTGGATTGCTTGACAGACTCTTCCAAGTAGGAACAGTCAAAGACAATCAGTGGCGCCCTTGTCTTAAACGCTTGGGGCGACATCATAGAGCAGTTCTCTTTTTGATAATACGACCATCTAAATTTAGAAAACAAGTCGTACAACGGGGCCAAACTTATTTTTTGAAAAATCCAAATCCTGTCCTTCATAGGGAAAAACAGCACCGTTGAGGAAAAGACGTGCATTTCTCAATTGTAGGTGATCAAATTGCGCGGCATCTTTGGTTTGTTGATACTTGCGATTCGTTTGAAAACCCACGATCAGGTAGAGAGGTCTCTCTGTATAGCGAGCTGTTTTTACAGACCAACTGTGTGTGTTGTTGGTGGGCAATAGCGGATACTCATGGAGTGCCCAGCTTCTAAATTCCATGGGTAGAGGCATATCTCTCTTTACCATTTGGAGTATGTCCAGTTTTTTGCTATCGTCAAGGGTCACATGGGGCACTTTCCACAGCAAGCGTTGTAGTTGAATTTTTGAATCTATGGGGGCATTGTCAGCTCCCTTGAGTGAATTATTATCACTCCTGTCTCTCACCAGATAAAGCACTTGCCTTGCGTTGACCACAATGCGCTGGTGATCTTCGGCAAAGCCAAAAATCAGTTTAAGAGGTAAATAACCAGTAAAGGTGCCATCGGTGTGTACCATCCAGTCATTGGTCGTGTCACGGGACCAACCTGCCATGCAAAGTGTTTTACCTTCTTCCTCACTATAAGAGGGGTATAGTGTCATGACACTTGAAATACCTACATTTCTAGTGCTATCCACCACAATATCGTTAGTCACATAGCGCACTTCAGAATACAGAAGGGCAAAGCATGGTTGGCTAACTTGGAAGTGGTGGGTGTAGAACCATCGGCTTTGTTGAGCCGACCTTCAATTTGAATCACACATTCATGTGGTAGGGTGTAAACAAATTGGATTTCATCATTGTTATTGAGTCCAGGTGTTTGAGCTTGATAGGTATGGGGGTCAATTCTTACCACCCGTTCTTGCTCCTCGATGTGGTTCACCACTTCTAGGATATAATTCACCGTAGCGGTTGACGTGGTAACCCAAATGCTGTAAAATCTGCTTGTCCTTATGTGTGAATGTGTATTCACGTGGCAAACAACTAACACCATTCCTAGCTGGTGTTGTTGCTTTATACACTAGCTTCATAGTGGATTTAGAAATAACTTATAAGTCTCTGGTGTGGTAGAATCTAGTTGAATGAGTTGTTGGTCTCTATTGATCAGTCTTAAAGTTATATTACTAATAGGATCAACAGCCACAGAATGAAAGAGCACTACTGGAGGGTTTTTACGAATAATATAGCCATTGGGCGATGTCACAATAAAATCATAAAGCGAATGCGATGGCTTTTGATTGGTGTACACTTGATTATAATATAACACGTCACCGACACGTTATGGTCCTCGATCAATTTCACTTCATAGTCTGAATCGTGTTTTTTGTTGGGCTCTAACACGCGTGGTTTAAATCCTAATAAAGGACCAATGGAATCTGGATGTGTTTCAAAGTCGATCTTAAACGTAGAGAAAATACTGCAACGATGAGTGTTGGTATTTCTTGTAAGTACAAATTGTGTGTTCCATCAAGAAATGACTTTAAACCATATTCGTTGATCAACACCACATAAATGTGTTCATAAATATCGTCTATCGTATACCTACCAGGGTTCAGGGGTTAGCACAGAATCATCATAGTAAACTAGTTGTTTACATTTTCACGTATGTTGTATATTCTATTGTACGTTTCGAGAGAAACAAGTCCCAAACCGTAAGGTCTTTCACTCCATTCGATAGGCGGGTAAAAGTCTAGGCTGACTTCAGGTCCACGTCCATGCAGTGTAAACGTCTTACTTTCTGCCGACAGACTGTTGACGTTTTTGCTTATGCTGTGTCTTATATAAAAACATTAAAAGCAAACGTCCACACTCTTGGCTGTGAAACGCTTGCTCACGTTTTACATTATAATATATCTTGGTCCTGTTTCCAAAATAGGTCACTAGTTCCATGGGCGGGGGCAGATTCCCAAAACTGTCAAAGTACCATATCATGGACCCCTCTTTTACATAGGCTACATAATGGGTTCCTGGCCCTCGGTCATCATCTAAATTTAGGACAGCGCATTCCTGTTTCCAGGGTAGTGGTGGTAATTGGTTCCGCATAAACACACCTCGAAAATGAGAAAGCTCTAGTTGTTTTGCATAGCTTTTGACTTCTCCATGGGTCAGGGTATGTCTTGCTATGGCTGTGGTTAATTTTTTTAAATTTGGAGATGGAAAAATCCCAAGACCTTGTTGATAAAAGGCTGGCTTTAAATTGGCGTGTCTAGCCCCCATAGCAATCGCTTCCATCGTTTCATGGTGTCGTTGACTTTCTTTCAATTGTTGCTCGCTCTGTTGTACAGCTTTAATAGTTTTAGCCACCGAACTAGCACCATCCAAAAGTGAACCCAAGGCAGCCAGACAAGCGAATAAAGCAGGTAAAAGTCCAGCTCGTTTGGGAACGGGAATTAGTCGACCTTGTTTTGAAACCTGTCGCTGACGTATTGGAATAACACGTCTCTGTGCTGCTCGAAGGGCTTTCTTTATCGTTAACACATTATTTTTTATTTTTCATTCGCAAAGGCTTGTCAACCAATGCCTTAACCCCACGTTTTGGCAATGATAGGGTTTTCTGATTAGTCCTGTTCACCACATATCTTTGTTTCACCATGATGATGACCAACAACCTTTCACGAAAAAGTTTAAGTAACCACTAACGTGAGGTTTTTATTTCATGGCTGTATATTCAATTTCCACATAAAGTGGGAAATCGTTTATGGTTTTTCCTGTTTGCTTTTCATCCCATGTAAGCATGAGTTGAAATGATAATTCATCACCTACATTAACCGTTTGATAGTTATGGACCAACATCCTATGACGGTTTATCTCTACATGCAAATGGTTCTCATCAGGCATGGATTGTTTAATGTAAATAGTTCCATCATAGTGTAATCGATAGTGTCTTAAACCTGAAGAAAGCACACACGTTAGGTTGTCATTCACTAGCGGTAAATGGTTCCTGTCATTTACAGGTCTTTCATTCATTAGATACACTAAAAATATGGATGGGACAAATTTATAAAGTCTTTGCATTTGGTAGGTGAGATAGCGTTTGGTGCAGACATCTTCATCTTCTTGTGGGTCTTCCACGTGAATAATACGGTTATGATTAGCCGTATAGTCATCCACAGTAAGCTGAGGCACTTTGTCTTATAACTCGTGCACCTTGTTATCCACATACTTTTTTGTAGTGACATCCGTAGACACTTGAGGATGTTTCACATGGATTAACCGCTTTCCCTTAAAGTCATAATCTCCCTGTTTAGTGCGTGGCACCAGAGATCTATCCTCATAGTGTTTATTGGCAGGGTCTGTTTCTTGTTTAGGATCATGTATGGGGACAAACTTAGCTTTAGCCGTGAACGCACGTCCAAACACATCCATCGTCAACCTGTAGTAGAGGTCTACTATTTATATTACAAGGCATGGTTCCATGTATATAGATAGCCTGCTAACCTCTCTAACCCTTAGTTGATATGAAGATTATTAAGCAGCAAGAGTCGTTCCCCGTGGGGGACATGGTTTCCCATCTCTATCCCACACCACATGAACAACGCCATGGATCACTGTTTCCATCTTCCATTCGCTGCATCATCTTGGGGCCTTCAGGATGTGGAAAGACCAATATTTTGCTCACGCTCATCACAACACCCAATGATCTACGTTTTCAAAATATTTATGTTTTTGCAAAATCTCTCTACCAACCCCTCAACACGATCCTAGAACAAGTCATGTCTCAATTACAAAGAGAGAATATGAGTTGCATTATTTAAATGACTCATGGTGGTTCCGGGTTGATATGTTAGAATAGTTATTAACAAGAAATGAACATCCGCCTGAATCAATACTATACAGATAATATTAATTATTTAACTTGTTTTCAGTTTCAGTACATGTTTCGAGGATTAATTATATTTTATCCCCTTCATCAGCTATTGAAAAAACAAAATCAAAGCGTAGCACAGTAATAAGATACGTATTTAAAACCTAATATGGTGCACCATAAAATTTAGGGAATAAGAACAGAATTAAATGGAAATGAAATAGATGGTGACGGTGATCAGCTGCTCATGACTATTAAATAGTAGTTCCTTGAAATGGTAGATATGTAACACCAATACTTTACCAATCCGTGTAGCTCTATAACCAATGAAGAGCCTGTATGCTTAAAGATCCAAATATAGCCTTTTCAAAACAAAGCGGTTTTAAGAAACCCGACGTGATAGAAAGTAACTGTAACGTTGTCCTAACATCATACACAATATGCTTTAAACTAACCTATGATCACTTTCCTTGGGGAAAAAGTGTTGAAACAAAAAGGAAATAAACTATTTGTAAAATGGTTGGGATTTAGCTCAACCTTTAATTCTTGGATTAATAAATTACATGTTGTATGAAACTGTGCGCCTTGTATTCATTTATTTACTCATGTTGTACTTGTTTTTTCTCCGGGTACTCCGGTTTTCCGTGTCAACATTTCATTCCAGCAACACTCTCCACTATCATTTCATTTCATCTGTCATTCATTTAATCATTACCCCAGAGGAGTGCGTCAGGCCACGGCAGCCGGCACAGCTCATATCCTCGCCACTAGATGGGGGCTTCATTCATTCCATTCCGGACCCGGTCGGAGAATGGAAGCAGGCTGTGGATTTTCACTCATGTTGTACTTAACCTATAGCCCTGTGGGTACAGTCCTCCGCTCTACATGTATTATGATTTATGAGCAACACATACTTCTTTCTCTCTCCACTTGCGTTCTCTCTTACACCGCCATTCCCCCTCCCCTCTCCTCCACTTCACCTCCAACCACTGTTGTCCACAGCTCTTGCCTAGCTATTGGCTGTTATGTCATTCCTACACGTGCATTATATTTTTACTGACTCAGCAATTTACACACTTGCACATCCTGTTATCGTGCACGTGTACAGCAAATGTCCAAGGTGAACACCTTTGTCAGGTCATATTACACATCAACTTGCCTTTTATCACGTTTGAAGCAAACAGGATGTGACTTGTTAGTTGTTATCGTGCACGTGTACAGCTAACGTCCAAGGTCAACATCTGTGTCAGGTCATATTACACATCAACTTGCATTTACTCACGTACGAACCAAACAGGATGTGACTTGTTAGCTTACATGTTGTTTCTCAAGGGGTCGGCAATAATGTCATCTCACACGTGTCCACGTGTATTTCGTCACTTTCCTTTCATATCGTTAACAGATTGTAATAGTGAGGACTGGCGAGCAACGTCAGTTCAACACACTGCTTTGCACACAGACTAGGTCTGCCACTGGCTATCGGCTACTGGCTAACATAGTTACCCCACCATGAATTCAAAAAGATATCGACAAAAGTGCAGTTAGGCCCTCTGTCAAAATTTCAAAAATACATTCAAAAAGGGGGCGTCATCCCAAGTCCTTCAATACCTCATATAAGCCCCTAGCCTTATTGGTTCGCGAGATTTTAACAAACTTGCAGTTAGGCCCTTTGTCAAAATTTCAAAAATACATTCAAAGAGGGGGCATTAGCCCGAGTCCAACGATACCTCGCAGGTCAAAATCCCATCATGGGTTCAGGAAATATCAACAAATGTGTAGTTAGGCCCTTTATTAAATAGGTTTGGTTAAGTCGACTAGAGTAAGTTAGCTTGACTAGGATAGGCTAGGTTGAGCCATGCCCACTATCTTTATTTCAAAAGCGCACCGTGTAAGTCGTTGCGCGCCGCCGCCATCTTGGAACTTTTTTTATCACACCTCGTAGGTTACGTTAGGTTAGGTTAGGTTAGAAGGGGTTAGGTTACGTTAGGTTAGGCTAGGTTAGGCTAGGTTAAGTTAAGCTACGGCCGCCATCTTGTGAGGAGGAATGTGGAGGTGGAGGTATTAGAACTCTCCCAAAACCACTACTTGTGTTATGTGTTATTCAGGTAAGGACTGCGGACGATCAATTTCAAGTAGTACCTACTTTTGCTACCAAATGCTACCATCAACGACATCTAGCTGTGAACTTGGCTACTATATGCCACCGCACCTAGCGGTGAACGTTGGAACTTAATAGAGCGTTAATCAAATCTAACCTACAAAATCGTAGTTAGTAGCAAGCTCATTTACATGCCATAAATGTTTGACATGGGCCCTCCGGTTTTATTTCTCCTCCGAAGGAAGGCATACTCAGGGATTTTTAACGCTCTTAAAATCCGACAGTTTGGCTGGGTTTGAACCCGCGATCTTCGGCATAGAAGCTCAGCATGCTACCAACTACGCCACCGATTAGGCCCTACTCATGTTAGAACAATAAAAGTGTTAGGAATGTAAGATATACACACAAGTTCATTAATTTTCAACCCATTACAAAGGACGAGTAACCAGCAGGTACATGATACACAGCCGCTAGCCGCCACGCCAGGAGGCTGACTATAGTCTTAGCTGAAGGCATAGATTGGTTACCATATATCATCGAGTGAAAACTCCACATGCATTAGTATTTATAAAACAGAATCAAGGGTTTTGTATGTCTTAACTACAAAACTGGTGTTAACAACATAAACACCGACAGCAGTGGCTACGCTGGCTAAAGGGCAGCGTTAGGTCACGGGGCAAGCTCTCTGCTGACTCGGTAGACGCGTGGGTTCGAGCGCCACCGTCTCCCATCCTTGAAATTGTTATCCGTGGTTTTCCAATATCAACACCAGGCAAATGCTTGGTCGGAAATTTAGTACAGAGGTAGCACTTGCAATGGGAACTCCAGAGTCATGTTTTATATCGCCGCCATCTTGACGAAACCGTAATGGCGGCCCCCCAAATGTTAAAAGCTTGAATCAATTTACGACCAACCTAATTATCTAATCTCTACTAAATTTAGCAACTTTATACCTTTATGTATAAAGAATATTTTGACCAAAATACAAGGTCATCAGCCCAATAATCTGAAGGAGCCTCCCCGAAGATTGTTAATATTTGCTAGATAAGCACAAATTATGAATACTACAATCGGGCGTACCCTGGGCAACGGTGGCCATAGGCCAGCGGCTGATCCTTCAACCACCGGGAGATATTACATTTTCGACCAGTCTTTTTCAAGACTTTCAATAACTTCAATAAACATCGAAGGCTTATCCAGAGATAAAGCACTCTTACTCGCTGACATGTGCAACCGACTAAAGATCGACATCCTAGTGATGCAAGAAACTCACAGAGGGATCGACAACTACAGACCCAAAATAGAAGGAATGCGACTGGTTGTCGAACGACCCCATGAACAATACGGCAGTGCTGTTTTTGTCAGACCAGAGATTAATGTCAAGTCATCTCAAATGACGTTCAGGAACAATATAGAAATCTTGACTGTAGAATTGGAATCCTGCTCTGTAACATCCATTTACAAACCACCCAATGAACTCTTCTTCTTTGAAAGGCCAAGTAACTTTGACAAGCAGAATATCAAAATTGTCCTGGGGGATTTTAATTGTAAGAGCATCAGTTGGGGATATAATATCACAGACAAGAATGGGGAGGAACTCGAGCAATGGGCAGAGAGGGAAGGATTGAGATTGATTCACAACCCCAAACTGAGACCATCTTTCAACAGCGGTAGATGGCATAGAGGTTACAACCCTGACAACATTTTCATAAGTGAGCAAGTGATAAAACATGTAGTTAAAGCGGTGTAGGAACCCATCCCTAGGACACAACATAGCCCAATCACATGTTCAGTTCGAGGAGTGGTCAGCCCTGAGGAAGTCCCTTTTAAACGACGTTTCAATTTTAAAAAGGCAAACTGGGAGGGGTTTTCCATTGAGCTGGATGAGGAACTGTCCAAGTTACAACCAGAGCCAAGTCATTATGAAGACTTTGTTGACCTTGTGAAGAAGATCTCTCGTAGACATATTCCCCGAGGCTGCCGTACCCAGTTCATTTCTGGCCTCAATGCTGATTCTAAGGATCTGTTAAAAGATTACCAGGAGAAATACGAGACAGACCCTTTTGCAGATGACACCATTCAGACGGGTGAAGAACTCATGAGGAGCATCGCTGACGGAAGAAAGGAAAGATGGATGAACTTACTAGCAAACCTTGACATGGCCCAGAACAGTAGAAGAGCATGGAAGCTGGTCAAAAACTTGAGCAACGACCCTTTGAGTCCACCAGTGGATCTCACCAAGGTTACACCAAATCAAATAGCTCATCAGCTGCTTCGTAACGGGAAAACCATCACGAAGAATCAGCCTGTGAAGATGAAGCCTAGTGAAGATGAGAATAATTTTCTCGGTCGTCCTTTCACATCAGCAGAATTAGAACATGCCATCAAGCTGATGAAAGTCAACAAAGCTGCGGGCCCGGATGACATCAGGACAGAACAAATCAAGAACTTTGGACCAGGAACAATCCAGTGGCTGGTGAATATGATGAATAGATGTATCGAGACCCTGCACTTACCAAAGCTATGGAGGAAAGCTCACGTGGTCGCACTGCTAAAACCAGGCAAGGAACCAACGGATGCAAAGAACTTCCGTCCTGTCTCTCTTCTTTGCCACCTATACAAGGCATTTGAAAGGTTGATCCTTGAAAGAATTGCAACATTCATTGATAACCGGCTAATTCAAGATCAAGCTGGATTTAGACCAGGGAAATCATGTTCCAGCCAAATTCTGAACCTGACACAGCATATCGAGGATGGCTATGAGAATAAACTTATCACTGGTGTCGCCTTTATAGATCTCAGTGCTGCATATGATACAGTGAACCATAAGAAGCTCATAGCCAAGCTGTACAACATCACTAAGGACATGAATCTAACAAATGTCATACGTGGGATGCTCCAGAACAGAAGGTTCTATGTTACACTTCAAGGGAATAAAAGTCGATGGAGGAACCAGAAAAACGGGTTACCTCAAGGCAGTGTGTTATCCCCATTACTATTCAACATTTATACAAATGACCAGCCAGAATATTTAGAGGCCAGGCGATTTATTTATGCGGATGACACCGCTATTGCTGTACAGGGTAGGAGCTTTGAGGAGGTGGAGGGAAAACTGTCCAATGCTCTTGAGAGATTAGACAATTATTACAACCAGAATCACCTGAAACCTAACCCTGGAAAGACACAAGTATGCGCATTTCATCTTCGCAACAAAGAGGCCCGGAGAAAGTTGAATGTTGTCTGGAAAGGAGTGACACTCGAAAGCTGTGAAACGCCTCGATATTTGGGAATCAAGCTTGATCGTACCCTCAGCTTCAGGAAACATTGTAGAGAATTGAAGTGCAAGATCAGCTCAAGAAATAGCATAATGTGGAAGTTGATAGGTTCAACATGGGGAGCGAACCCTCAGGTTCTACGTTCAACAGCATTGGGACTTTGCTTTGCAGCAGGAGAGTACGGATCATCAGTGTGGGGAGCATCTGCCCATACCAAGCAAGTGGACATAGCTCTTAACGAGTCCACACGTATTGTCACTGGATGTCTGAGACCTACTCCAGTGCAGAAGATCTACCCTCTCGCTGGCATTGCACCTCCAGTTATTCGACGCAGGGTGGCAGCAGAGAAAGAGAGACAAAAGCTTGAAACAGATCCCAGACATTCTATGTCCAACCACAAGGTGACCACTCCTCGCCTAAGATCCAGGAGGAGTTTTATTAAGAGAACAGTACCCCTCCATACCAAGCCAGACGTCCGGCGTGTGTCACTCTGGAAACAAATAGTACCAGAGGGGTTTACCCCTAAAGAAGAACTGAGCAGTGGTAGTCATTTGCCTTATACTACCTGGAGGTCCTTAAACCGGATGAGAACAGGAGTGCCTAAGTGTCGTAGCAACCTTGTGAAGTGGGGTTATGCAGAAGATCCACGATGTGCCTGTGGAGAAATCCAGACTCCACAACACCTGCTCACGTGCAAAGATCTTAATGAAACCTGCAACCAGGAAGACCTTATGTTGGCCACAGACCGAGGGATAAGAGCTGCAGAGTTCTGGAAAGGAAGAATTTAGTGTGTCTCCCGGACACGGAAAGTAAGTAAGTAGCCCAATAATTTGTGGATGGCGGCCATGTATGTGTGCAAATCGATTCCCCCTATCTTTTCAAACACGGTGAAACCGAATTGAACGAAATTCGGTACAGAGGTAGCACTAGCAAAGGGCACCTCAGCGTCATGTTTTATATCGCCGCCATCTTGAAGGAAACGAAATGGTGCCCCCCTCTCCCCCCCTCAAATGTAACAATTTTAAATCAAATTAGGACCAACCTGATCATCTGATCTCTACCAAATTTTGCAACAACATACCTTTATATGAGATGCGTCCTTTGACCAAGCTACAAGGTCATCAGTTCAATAAGGCATATGGCAGCCATGTATGTGTGCTAATCGATTCCCCCTGTCAATTCAAACACGGTAAAACCGAATTGAACGAATTTTGGTACAGAGTTAGCACTAGCAAAGGGCACATCAGTGTTATGTTTTATATCGCCGCCATCTTAACGGAAACGGAATGTTGGCCACCCAAATATTAAAAGCTTAAATAAAATTACGACCAACCTAATCATTTGATGTCTACCAAATTTTGCAACAACATACCTTTTTGTGGGAAGCATCTTTTGACTGAACCACAAGGTCATCAGCCCAATAGTTTGCAGATAGCGGACATGCATGTGTGCTAATCGATTACCCATATCAATTCAAACACGGTGAACCCGAATTGAATGAAATATTTTACAGAGGTAGCACTAGCAAAGGATACCTCATATTCATGTTTAATATCCGTATAGCACGTTGTATTTCAACAAGCTACTACAACCTACATTCAATTATACTCGTTGAAAAGGACAAAGAGTTACACAATACCCATGCATTTAGGAGAAAGTAGGCTGTATGTTCTTTACTGAACATCTTGTTTTAATGATAAAACTTACCGTTTGGCTGAAAAACGCAAGAAAACCCATATTTGCGAACTTTAACCTTGAATATCTTTTTTGCCGTTGTCGGACCGATGGGGACTTTTCACATTTCATTTATAATGGTGTTTAGACCATTAGTACAAATATTCAGCTCTATGCGAACCTTACACCTATTTTTTGGGCTAACTTGACCGGGCTATGCAGCAAATCCTAGTTACGCCACTGCGTAGTCCTACTGTAAAACTAATATATAACATAACATAACCCCTGGAACTACAGCCCGTGAAGGGCCTGGGCCTACCAAGCGACCGCTGCCCAGCCATTTGGCCTGCAGATATTGGGGTGACACGTGATCAGCGCATCGGGTCCCCTCGGCCGTTCATCTTGGTTTTCGTGATTGGGGCGCTGCCTCACTGTCAGACAGCTACTCAATTGTCCACACGAGGCTGACTGCACCCCGTTCCAGCCCTCACGTCAGTTTCTAAAATCCCTGATGGAGCCGGGAATCGAACCCGGAGCCTCCGGGTGAGAGACAGTTGCGGTACTCCAACACCACGGGGCCAGCGTAAAACTAATAGAACACAGGTAAAAAGATTGACACGTTATAAAAGACGCTCTTATCACTAAACAATTGTACATGAGTTGCACACAAGTGCTATAGGCCTATATAAGCCTGACTACGCCAACCCTATAAACGCTTTAAGTGTTATCTGTCATCCCGAAGGTCGGGATTCGAGTCCCAGCTCTGACAAAAATGTAATTCTGATCTGAGGGCTCGAACGCGGTACACTCAGCCTCGTGTGGTAAAACAACAAATGCAGCAATAATATCCAGAGTTTTTCATTACATCGAAATAATAAATATATTTTCAACTTCCAAAAATTAGTAATAAGTAAAACTGGGAAGAGGTATGTTCGATAACATAACATAACCCCTGGAACTACAGCCCGTGAAGGGCCTAGGCCTACCAAGCGCCCGCTGCCCAGCCATTTGGCCTGCAGATATTGGGGTGACACGAGATCAGTGCATCGTGGAAGTGGTTTTCCGTGGTTTCCCACTTCTACTCCAGGCAAATGCCGGGAAAGATCCTAACTAAGTGCTACGACTGCCTCCTTCCCAATCCTCACCTGATTACAAACACACACACGTTATTACAGATACCGCAATAGCACAGGTTATCAGACCAATTCTATATAGTCTATACACATCCAAGAACATGGTGCTAAACGACCACGATATACAAGCCCCTCAAATGAAACAACAACAACAACAACAACAACAACAACAACAACAACAACAACAAACCTCAAGTGACCTAGATCTGATGATGTTCGCCTGACAAATGATGAATGTGTTGTTGTTGAACCTTTTAGGGGCTTTGCGACATTGTTGTCATGTAGCCCCATGGATGTGTGTAGAATTTGTCTGATAACGTATGTCACTGTCTGAACTAGTGTGTGTATTTGTAATTGAGGTAGTATTTGGGTAGGAAGCGGCCGAAGCCGGTATTTGCCTGGAGTAGAAGTGGGAAACCAAGGGGAACCACTTCCAGTATGGCTGAGGTAGGAATCGAACCCGCCTCTTGTCAGTTTTGCCTCACGAGGCTAAGTGTACCCCGTTTCAGCCCTCAGACCAGAATAAAATTTCTTGGCAGAGCCGGGGATCCAACCCGGACCTCCGCGGTGATAGCCAAGAATGCTGGCCACTTCGCAACGAGGCGGACCTGACAATTAAATAATATCTAATTCATCCTCTTTCGAGAAGCGTACAATTAGGCAAATCCATGTAATTGTTTTCAAATTAGTAAGTAGAGTAGATTTGTTTAATTCCTGCCCAATTAGAGGCAGATGACCTCGCTGTTTCATCCTTACAGCAACAATAACTAACTCCCTGTCCACTTTAATTGGGCATATTAACGTGCTGGTCGACTGAAAAGCCATTAATGTTCTCAATGTTCCTTTTTACGCCTGGGAAAGGGTAGCAACCTGAAATTATAAACATTCCAAATTCACAACAATAAAAAAGTACTGTAAACGAGACTTTCAAATGCCTTCGAAGCTATTTAGACCCTGATAACGATTCGTTCGTTGTTACTGTGTTGTCTAACGTATGATGCTAGTGTTCCACTCCTGTGTTACGCACTGAGAAAGCAGCAAGCTGTCTTAATTGGTCTGACACGGCTCAGCTGCTCAGAATTCCGTAACCGTGTAAACTGCTCATTATCAGCTAGTTTAGTTTCGTGAATCGAGAATTAACTACTCGTAACAGCTAAAGTCGTCTGCTGTCAAATACATGCGTTCAATTATCATTAATTTGTACCGACAAAGAGTTCAAAGTTTTCTAGTCAAAATTAGTACAATAGAGGAGGGTTCTCTTTATCAGGATATGCAACAAATCTGGATTAATATCGAGAAGTTTTTCTGTATTTCTTGCAGATCCAATAGATAGTATGGACGTTACATTCAGTTAAACCTTGAACCAATCAGCAAGCGTAGAATCGTGTTGGCAACACTGTCTTATATAGGTTGCTCAAAATTAATTTGAAATATTATGATCTACATTTATGTGCCAAGTTTGGAAGAAATCCATTATATCGTATGGAAATAACATGCAGGTGAACATTGAACCTACCAGGACGCGTAGAATAAAACAGGTAGTACTGTCGTGTATGGTCCTTGAACATTAATTGGAAATATTATGTTCTATGTGTCAGAATTTGGAACAGTTCCCATGCACACTTTCTGAGATATCCAACTCAATTTTTCAAATTCAGATTATTTTTTAGCTGATGGTAACACTGAAGTCGTTTTCAAATATGTCCTTGAGATGTCCTGGTATTGATCACCACTCATACCAAGGTTGTTTTCGATAGCTGCAGCCGTTTAGGAATTGATAGTTGGTGACACACACAGACAGAAGGACCGACAGACACACACATCTTCCCAGGTTATCTCATTCCATTTAAATATTTGAACTTCACCTGACCATCTTGTTGGTTTTGTACTTATCAAATTGTTGAAAGTGGCATAGGTGAACGTATCTTAGTATCCTCTATCACCATACAAAATTTCAAATTGATAGCAGTAATTAATTTTGGATATATTGAATGCCAGTGAAATACTTCGCGTGGCCGCCATGTTGAATTGGCGAAACTAATTAAACTTTCAAAGGGTCGGTCGAGGTTGGGCGAGGTAAAGGTAATCCTCTACCGAGCTTCATTGAAATCACACGAGCCTTTTAGATTGTATTAGGGACAAAGACATACACACGCGCACGCAAACAGCACACTCGTGGACAAAAGGTGATCTCATAAGTCTATATCTCATATGATGAAAATAGGCCAAAAAGCAATATGCTTTAAAAGGGAAAATAATTAACTTTACTTTGCTTTATAGGCTTCATTGTGAATTTTGGAAAATTAGCGGATATTTCAAGTAAATAGTGATTTTTTTGCTTTAGACCACTTTTGCCGTTTCTTCTTCAGATGGTCGTAAGGGATTTTAAAACTCGGCTGCTCAGTGTTCTTCAATCCTTTCGCCGAAATAAAATAAGATGTCCTCATCTCACAGGCCGTGCTTTAGGCTCAGATTTGCTACTTCCTTACGTAACCTTGTCATAGTCATTAACTTTTGCAAGCTTCTGTAAAATCTCCAACTGTCACATGTTTCGCAATGTTTCCTGTCTATAATTTGCGAATCGCATGTCAGCCATTTGTAAGACTTGTGGGCGTTTCCTTCCCTTTCTTCATGACGGCAAATGCTATGTTTGGTGTTGGCAATTATTCTAAAGATAAACCTGGGCAGTATTTATAGATATGGGAATTGAACATGTGAGGACATGAGGATTCCTACCTCTCAGTGCAAAATTGCATCTAAGAATGGAAGCTTGCAGATTTACGTGACCGTTAATCTTGTGATCATGAGCCACAGGACCACCCTTTTACGTAGAATCTGAACCACAGGACATGGCATTTCACTTCAAAAATCTCACTTGCATTGACCGGGAATCGAACCCGGTCCACCATGGTGAGAGACGGATAGCTTGACCGCTACCCCACCACGCCCCGAAAAACTGTATCTATTAGCCTACCGTATAATTTTGCTCCTTCATCATAACAAAATAATCCCAATTTACAAATACACACCCTAGTACAGCCATCGCAATAACACAGGCTATCACACAAATTACACACACGCACAAATACATGGGACTATATGACCAGGATATCACAGCCCCTAAAATAAGCAACAAAAACAACAACAAAACTTTCTGAGGTCACTTGGACTTGAAATTTATTCATAATAATGTTATTGGTTTTACGTTCCTTTTAATTACTGCGACTCTTAGAGATGCCGGGGTGCTGGAATTTTGCCCCTTGGGGGATCTTTAACGTGCCAGTAAATCTACTGACACAGCTCCCTCGCATTTGCGCACCCTCAAATGCTACCTGACTGTGCCAGGATTCGGTCCTGCAACCTTAAGCTCAACAAGCGAGCATAGGCTAAGTAGGCTGCAGCCTAGAGTGGCAAATTTTCAGGGGCGGCAGTTGGCAATTCATTCAAAAGCTAGAATCAAGTATTTCGGACGTTAATGATATTATCCGTACGAATTTAAGAATATATGTCACTTAAAACTATATTTTAGTCCTTCTACAGTTTTTCCTGCCTTAGAAGAGTTAAGAACTCTCTGCGAACTAGTATTTCTGAAATACAGTTAAACGCACTTTCAATACTCTGTATTGAGGCAAATACAACAAAAACACTTTCATATGAGGACATTATTAACGAGTTTACCATTAAGAAATCTCGCAAGAAAGCTATGTAAATTTGAAGAACAACATTATGTGGGGTGAGTTGTTTTAGAGAAGTTTGTATATTTTGCAAAAAATAAACAAGTAATTAACTGAATTAGTGTAATTTCATTTCACCATGTAGGACAACTTAATTCAAATTGAACACAGTTCTTCAATTACGCAAAAGATAGTCATTAGCAATAAAATCTAAAAATATGTGTAAAATAGTGATCACTGATCTCCAAGAACTAATCAATTAATTAAGTTTGAAACCCATTTCATATTTTAACAAATCTTAAAAGAAGTAAGTAAAACAAGATGTTCAGTAAAGAACATATAGCCTACTTTCTCCTAAATGCATGGGTATTGTTATAACTCGTTGTCCTTTTCAAGGAGTATAATTGAATGTTGGTTGTAGTAGCTTGTTGAAATACAACGTGCTATAGGGATATTAAATATGAATATGAGGTGCCCTTTGCTAGTGCTACCTCTGTAAAAAAATTCATTCAATTCGGTTTCAGCGTGATTGAATTGATATGGGGAATGGATTTGCACACATACATGGCCGCAATTTGCAAACTATTGGGCTGATGACCTTGTAGTCAGTCATAAGATGCTTTCCATAAAAAGGCATGTTGTTGCAAAATATGGAAGAGGTCAAATTATTTGGGCGGCCATCATTCCGTCTCCGTCAAGATGGCGGCGATATAAAACATGACACTGAGATGCCCTTTGCTAGTGCTACCTCTGTACCAAATTTCGTTCCATTCGGTTCCACCGTTTTCGAATTGATAGGGGGAATCGATTTTCACACAAAGATGGCCGCCATCCGCAAAATATTAGGCTAATGACCTATTAGTTTGGTCAAAGGATGCTCCCTCCATAAAGGTATGTTGTTGCAAAATTTGGTAGAGATCGGATGATTAGGTTAATCGTAATTTGATTTAAGCTTTGAACATATGTGTGGCCGCTATTACGTTTCCGTCAAGATAGCGGCGATAGAAAACATGACACTGAGGTGCCCTTTGCTAGTGTACCAAATTTCGCTCCATTCGGTTACACCGTGATCGAATTAATAGGGGGAATAGATTTTGACACAAAGATAGCCGCCATCCGCAAACTATTAGGCTAATGACCTATTAGATTGGTCAAAGGATGCTCCCTCCATAAAGGTATGTTGTTGCAAAATTTGGTAGAGATCGGATGATTATGTTAGTCGTAATTTGATTTAAGCTTTGAACATTTGTGTGGCCGCCATTACGTTTATGTCAAGATGGCGGCGATATAAAACATGACACTGAGGTGCCCTTTGCTAGTGCTACCTCTGTACCAAATTTCGTTCCATTCGGTTTCACCGTGTTTGAATTAATAGGGGGAATCGATTTTGACACAAATATGGCCGCCATCCGCAAACTATTAGGCTAATGACCTATTAATTTGGTCAAAGGATGCTTCCTCCATGAAGGTATGTTGTTGCAAAATTTAGTAGAGATCGTATGATTAGGTTAGGCGTAATTTGATTTAAGCTTTGAACATTTGTGTGGCCGCCATTACGTTTCCGTCAAGATGGCGACGATATAAAACATGACACTGAAGTGCCCTTTGCTAGTACTACCTCTGTACCAAATTTCGTTCCATTCGGTTTCACCGTGTTCGAAATAATAGGGGAATCGATTTTCACACAAAGATGGCCGCCATCCGCAAACTATTAGGCTGATGACCTATTAGTTTGGTCAAAGGATGCTCCCCCCATAAAGGTATGTTGTTGCAAAGTTTGGTAGAGATCGGATGATTAGGTTAGTCGTAATTTGATTTAAGCTTTGAACATTTGTGTGGCCGCCATTACGTTTCCGTCAAGATGGCGGCAATATAAAACATGACACTGAGGTGTCCTTTGCTAGTGCTACCTTTGTACCAAATTTCGTTCAATTCGCGTTCACCGTGTTCAAATTGATAGGGGGGGGGGACAGACATTCAGAGTACACACACTCACACACACACACACACACACACACAGACTCACACACACACATACACACACACAGTCAGACACACGGTAGATAACTAATTTCAGTATAACATTTATTGTGTAAGCTATTAAAATTGTAGTCTTATCTAAACTAAATGAACTTAATGTATAACAATAAAAATGATGGGTTGGTTGGTTGGTTCCTTAGTTTAGGGGCTGCGACAACGCGGTCATGTAGCCCCGTGTACTTTGGGTGTGTGTAGAATCTGTCTGATAACCGGTGTTAATTGTGATGACTGTATTAGTGTGTGTATCTGTTTTTTTAATTCAAGTAGAGACTGCAACTTTGAATTTTCAAATAGTTCCTACTTTTGCCGCCAAACGCCACCGTCAACGACTACTAGGCCTAGTTCAGAACTAGCTACTAGACGCCACCGCAGTCGGCTCTTGGCAACGAACGTAGCAACCTAAGAGCGTTGTTTACATTCTTAATCTATCCAATTTAGTTTCACACAGGTGTATTTAGTGGAAAGATCTTTAACATGCCATAAATCTATGACATGGGACCGCCGGCTTTACTTCCCCTCCGAAGGAAGGCATACTGAGGGATTTTTAACGCTCTTAAAAAATCCGACGGCTTCGGCCGGGTTTGAACCCGCTATCTTGGGCATAGAAGCTCAGCATGCTACCAACTACGCCACCGAAGCCGCTTAAAAATGATGAAAACGCCAATGAATTCTATCCTTTTGTTGTATAAAACAAATGTATTAAGCAAATATCAACTACAGAGGGGGCAGCAAATGGAATTTAGCCTATAGGCGGCATGCTGTTAAATCCGGCCATGTAAGCGAGAACGTTACACCTTTCTTATTAGCCTATTTTCAATTTGAAAAAATAGGCTTATGAGATCACCTTTTGTCCGTGCGTGTGTGCATGTGTGTGTGTGTGTGTGTGTGTGTGTGTGAGGTGTGTGTGTGTCCCTAATAAATTCTAAACGGATGTAGCGATTTTAATGAAACTCGGTAAGTTCATAGCACTATTCCGGGCGACCCCGACCGTGCCCTTCAAATTTTGTTACGTCTCTTCAATCCAACATGGCGGCTGTGCGAAATAATTCACCAGCATTCAATATCTCCGAAACTGTTCCCGATATCATAGTGGAATTTATTACGGTGATAAAGGGAACTACTAAAAGTTCACCTATGAGACTTTTGAAAAACTGATAACTACAAAACCGACATGGCGGCCACGCGAATTTGCGACTTTTAAATAGACGTTCCTCGCGATTTAACCAAACAAACGCAATAAAACTTGGTACAGTATATGTTTATACACATTGTAATGCCCTGACATCTAACTTCGATCAATTGTTTACATAACCAGAAGATGGCGGATGTGCGAAATATTTCACCGGCATTCTATATCTCTGAAACTATTAGCGGTATCACCCTGAAATTTTGTACGAAGATAAAGGACACTACTGGAAGTTCATCTATAAGACTTTCAAAAACCGGTTAACTACAAAACGAACATTGCGGCCAAGCAAATTTGAAAATTTTAAATAGACCTTTCTCGCGATTTAATGTTCCAAATGCCATGAAATCTGGTACAGGAAATATTTATACCCATTGTAATGCACTGGTATCTAATTTAGTTCAATTGTTTTCATAACCTCAAGATGGCGGCTGTGCGAATTTTAAAATTAAGTTTTTATTTCTTGTGTCGTAATCATGCGATCGAAGTGAAAGTTTGAATAATGAACCTACGCAATAATTTTCCTTTAATGGTACATGACTCTATGGCCTATACATTTAACAATCCAACATGGCGACCATCCGAAATATTTAGAGGGCTCTGAATATCTACGAATCTATTATAGCAATCAAACTGAATTTTTAGCCAACTTTTCACATTTTGCAAAAATGAGGAAAAAGTAGACTTATGAGATCGATCCGGGAAAATGTCTGTCTGTCTGTCAGTCTGTCTGTCTGTCTGTCTGTCTGTGTGTGTGTGTCCCCCTATCAACTCCTAAACGGCTGCAGCAATCAAAACCAAATTTAGTATGAGTAAAGATGTGCACCGGAATAGCTCACGTCCATATTTGAAAATGATGTCAGTGCTACCAACTGCTGAAAAAACGCACTAGAAATTTGAGCTCCATGTTGGATATCGTGCAAGGTATGCATGGGAGCTATTCCAAAATTGGCACACATATAGATAAGACTATTTCAGTTTAATTTCCAGGAGGCCAACCATGACAGTGTTGCCAAAATAATTTTAAGCCTTCTGATAAGTCCAACGTTTAAATGCATATAACTTCTACACTATCAATCGGATTTCAACCAAATTTTGTATGTAATATCTGTACATAAACAGATATGACTGAGCGTATTCTTAAGAGCCACCAGGGCTGCCAACTGTTAATAATTTCTCTCTCTATTTTTTTTATCCAAATACCAATATATCAGAAAGTATACAAGCCAACAGCTTTAAACTATGCACACGTATATTCTGACATTTTAGATTAATTTGGAGTAACTTATATACGTCAGGTCTACCAACATGATTATAAGCCTGCTGATAGTACCAATTTTTAAATACATGTAACTTCTATACTATCAGTTAGATTTCAACCAAATTTCGTATGTGCTATGTGTACCGTAACAGATATGACTATAAGTATTGTTAAGAGCAATCAGGGCTGCCAACTGTTAATAAATGCTGTCTATATTCTTTTTACCCTAATATCACTATATCAGAAAGTATGCAAGCCAACAGCTCTATACTTTGCACACGTATAGCCCCTGACATTCTAGATTAATTTGGAGTAATTAATACAAGGCAGTGCTGCCAACATGATTCTATGCCTGCTGATATGTAAAATTTTAAAATACATGTAACTTCTATACTAACAAATGGATTTCATCCAAAATTGGCACAACAAGATATCATAATATTTCAGATTATTTCTGACCAGCACACGCATGGTATTGTTGGCAACATGCTTTTACTCGTGCTGATAGATCCAGTGTCCAACTGCATGTAACGTCCATTGGACTTCAACCAAATTTTGTATTCTGTACCTTAAGAGGTGGAACTAAGAATATATTCAGTCACCAGGGCTGCCAACTGTAGTGCTCTATTAGGCTACATTATACCAGGTGTATTTTGAACTAATTAGATATTTCGATATTACCAACTTAATTTCGTCATTATTCTAGATAGGTTCATATACTGTAGAATAATTATTGGCATGAAAAGTAGGCTGTATAGTTCTTCAAGGAACTTCTTGTTTATGTTCATATGGGCTATGAACTTAAGTTCACCTATAGGACTTTAAATAACCTGGTGATCACAAATCCAACATGGCGGCAACGCGAAGTATAAATATTCACATGGACGTTTCTCGCAATTTAACCATCCGAGTGCAGTGAAACTTGGTACAGTAAGTCCTTATACGAATGTTAATCCACTGGCATCTAATTTATTTCAATTGTTTCCATAACCACAAGATGGCAGCTGTGCGAAATTTTAAAATCTCCTTGTTACTTCTTGTGTACTAATCATGCGATTGACTTTGAAAGCTACACGTGCACAATAATCTTCATGTAACAGTACATAACTCGAGGACCTACATATATAAAAATCCAACATGGCGACCATCTGAAATATTTAGTCGGTTCTCAATATCTACGAATCTATTACAGCAATCAAACTGAAAATTTGTATGTTGATAGAGGCAATTAACATAAGTAGGATATATGAAAATAGGCTGTATAGTTCTTCACGGAACTACTTGTATTTACTTGTTTTTGTTTATTTGTTTCCAGTGTTTAGTTTCTTTGTACATGAGGACGTCACAAACACTCAGTCCCCGAGCCCGAGGAGTTAATCACAGGAGATTAAATTCCCATGGCCCGGCCGGGAATCAAACCCGGGACCTTTCGGGCCGAAGGCTAGCACGCTAACCATTTAGCCTAGGAGCTGGACTACTGAGTCACTTAGCCCCGGAATTTTAACGTGCGTCTACCTCACATTTGCGCACTCTCAAATGCCAATTGACTGCACCGGGGTTCCATTCTGCAACCTTGTGCTTATCAAGCGAGAACGTTACCACTGCGCCACGCAGCTAGGCAAAAAATCTAATCAACATGTTTTCTATAAAAAGAAAGAAAATGTTAACAAATCGTTCCCTTCCTCCTCATCTTCCCCTCTCTGTCCAGTCCATGTTTCTTGCTCGGGTTATATATCTCATTCCAAATGTTCTGTCCTGAGCTATGGGCTGATGTCATTTTAGTGTGGTATTTCCAAAGTTCTAATTTTCCGTTTTCTCCTTCTGGGTTCAGCTTTCTCTCTTGTGATGCATAAACATGCATGATTCTCGTGGTACACCTCCTGGTGTAGTGGCTGGCATTCTTGGCCCTCGTCCCGTAGGTCCAGGTTTGGTTCCCGACCCTGCCAAGAAATGTAATTCTGGTCTGAGAGCTGGAACGGGGTACACTCAGCCTAGTGAGGCAAACACTGTGAATATGTGGGTACCATTCCCACTTCAGCCATCCTGGAATTGGTTTTCCATGGTATCTCACTCCAGGTGAATACTAGGATGGTTTCTAACTTATGGCCACGGCCACTTCCTTCCCAATCCTCATCTGAATTACAATTACACACACTATAACAGTCATCACTAAATCAATTAACGTTTTCAGAAAAAGCAATCCTTACACACCCAAGTACACGGGGCCAAATGACCACGATGCCAAAGCCCCTGATATGAAACAGTTGAGGGGCGTAGTGGCGCAGCGGTCAAGCTGTTGACTTCTCACCAAGGTGGGCTGTGTTCGATTCCCGGTTAATGCATGGGAGATTTTCGAAGTGAAATACCGTGTCCTGTGGTTCGGATTCCACGTAAAAAGGAAGTCCCGTGGCTCATAATCACAAGATTCGCGGTCACGAAAAACGACAATCTTCCTTCCTTCCTATATGAAACAGTAGCAGCAAGAACAACAACAACAACAAAATACATCAAAATGCTTACCACCGTCTTTCAGAATTACAAAGAAATACAGAAAAAATCCTCTCGGCACGCCGGAAGGCGGAGGTAGATTTCACCGGGCAAACTAGGGGATAGGCTATAATAGGCAAAATATGCAGGTTTTCGTAGGAGGATCAGACCTCATTTATTGCGAGAAAGTATTTTACAATTGGAGGTTAATTAACTTTTTTTTCGTCTTTCAATGCATATTTTGAACATTTTATTGTCTTATGGGGATGGTAACCTTCTTGTCATTTGGGGTTCATTTTTAGCCTATTTTCAATTTTGAAAAAATAGGCTTATGAGATCACCTTTTGTCCGTGTGTGTGTGCGTGTGTGTGTGTGTGTGTGTGTGTGTCCCTAATAAAATCTAAACGGCTGGAGCGATTTCAATGAAACTCGGTACGTTCATAGCACTATTCCCAACGACCTCGACCGTGCCTTTCAAATTTTGTTACGTCTCACCAATCCAACATGGCGGCTGTGCGAAATATTTCACTAGCATTCAATATCTCCGAAACTATTACCGATATCGCCCTGAAATTGTGTACGGTGATAAAGGGAACTACTACCTATGAGACTTTCAAAAGCCTGGTGACTACAAAACCAATATGGCGGTCTAGCGAAATTGAGACTTTTAAATAGACATTTCTCGCGATTTAACTATCCAAACGTAATGAAACTTGGTACAGCAAATGTTTATACACATTGTAATGCACTGGAGTCTAATTTAGTTCAATTGTTTACATAACCTCAAAATGGCGGCTGTGCGAAATATTTCACTGACATTCTATATCTCCGAAACTATTACAGATATCATCATGCAATTTTGTACGGCGATAAAGGGTACTGATACAAGTTTACCTATGTATATTTCATAAACCTGTCAAGTACAAAACGAACATGGCGACCAAGCGAATTTGAAATATTTTAATGGACTTTTCTCGTGATTTAACTCTCTGAGCGCAGTGAAATGTGGTACATTAAATGATTTTGCAGATTGTAATGCACTGCCATCTAATTTAATTCAATTGTTTACATAACCTCAAGATGGCGGCTGTTCGAAATTTTAAATTTAAGTTTTTATTCTTGTGTCGTAATCATGCGATCGAAGTGAAAGTTTGAATAATGAAGCTAGGCAATAATTGTCCTTGAATGGTACATAACTCTATGGCCTATACATATAACAATCCTAAATGGCGAGCATCCGAAATATTTAGACGGTTCTCAATATCTATGAATCTTTTACAGCAACCAAACTGAATTTTTTAATGTTCATAGAGACTATGAACATATGTTCACCTATAGGACTTTCAGTAACCTGGTGAGCACAAATCCAACATGGCGGCGACGCAAAGTATAAATATTTAAATGGACGTTTCTCGCGAATTAACTATCCGAGTGCCGTGAAACGTTGCACGTTAAATGCTTATATAAATGTTGATCCACTGCCATGTAATTTATTTCAATTCTTTGCATAATCACAAGATGGCTGGTGTGCGTACTTTTAAAATCTCGTTTTTACTTCTTGTGTTCTAATCATGCGATTGAAGTTTGAATACCACACGTACACAATAATCTTAATGTAATAGTACAAAAATAAAAATCCATCCAGGCGACCATATATAATATTTAGACAGTTCTCAATATCTACGAATCGGTTACAGCAAATAAACTGAAATTTTGTATGTTGATAGAGACAATTAACATGAGCAGGATATATGAAAATAGGCTGTATAGTTCTTCACAGAACTACTTGTCTTACTTGTGATCACACTGTCCTTATGCAAGGTTTGGAACTGATGTGTAACTATCTAACAGTCTGTTACTTCTTCAAGCAAAATTTTATCTCCCGCAGAGACGTTGGTTGGTTCCTCAGTTTAGGGGCTGCGACAACGTGGTCATGTAACCCCGTGTACATTGGGTGTGTTTAGAATCTGTCTGATAAACGGTGTTAATTGTGATGACTGTATTAGTCTGTAATTCAGGTAAGGTCTGCAGACGGTCAATTTTAAGTAGTAGTACCTAATTTTGTACCAAATACTACCGTCAACGACACCTAGCTGTGAACTTGGCTGCTAGATTCCACCGCATCCAGCAACTTGCAACGAACGTTGTAACTTCCCCTCCGAAGGAAAGCATGCTGAGGGATTTTTAGCGCTCTTAGAAAATCCGGCGACTTTGGCCGGTTTTGAACCAGCGACCTTGGGCATAGATGTTCAGCATGCTACCAGTTAGCCGCTTCCCTCATAGTCAGATGGAACAAGAAGTTCCGTGACGAACTAAATAGCCTACTTTTCTTAAAATTAAGATTCATGCCAATGATTAATCTACAGTATATGAACCTATCTAGAATAATGACGAAATTAAGTTGGTAATATCGAAATGTCTTAATTAGTTCGAAATACTGTATACTAGGCATAATGTAGCCTAATAGAGCAATACAGTTGGCAGCCCTGGTGACTGAATATATTCTTAATTCCATCTCTTAAGGTACAGAATACAAAATGTGGTTGAAGTCCAAAGGACGTTACATGGAGTTAGACATTGGATCTATTAGTACACGTAAAAGCATGTTGGCAACAATGTCATGTGAGTGCTGGTCAGAAATAATCTGAAATATTATGATATCTTTTTGTGCCAATTTTGGATGAAATCCATTTGTTGGTATAGAAGTTACATGTATTTTAAAATTTGAGCTGTCATCAGGCATAGAATCATGCTGACAGCACTGACTTATATCAATTACTCCAAATTAATCTAGAAAGTCAGGTGCTATACGTGTGCGAAGTATAGAGCTGTTGGCTTGCATACTTTCTGATATATTGATATTAGGGTAAAAATATGGACACCATTTATTAACAGTTGGCAGCCCTGATTGCTCTGAAGAATACTTATAGTCATATCTGTTATGTTACACATATCACATACGAAATTTGGTTGAAATCCAACTGACAGTATAGAAGTTACATGTATTTAAAAATTGGTCCTATCAGCAGGCTTAGAATCATGTTGGTAGAACTGACGTAAAAGTTATAAGTTACTCCAAATTAATGTAAAATGTCAGGTAATATACCTGTGCATAGCTTAAAGCTGTCGGCTTGCATACTTTCTGATATATTGGTACTTTGATAGAAAATAGAGAGAGCAATTATTAACAGTTGGCAGCCCTGGTGGCTCTTAAGAATACACTCAGTCATATATGTTTATGTACGCATATTACATACAAAATTTGGTTGAAATCCAATTGATAGTGTAGAAGTTATATGCATTTAAAAATTGAACCTATTAGAAGGCTTAAAAATATTTTGGCAACACTGTCATATATGGCCTCCTGGAAATAAAACTAAAATAGTATTATCTACATGTGTGCCAATTTTGGAATAGCTCCCATGTATACATTCCAAGATATCCAACATGGAGCTCAAATTTCCAGTGCGTTTTTTAGCAGTTGGTAGCACTGACATCTTGTTCAAATATGGGCCTGAGATATTCTGGTATACAACTTTACTCATACTAAATTTGGTTTCGATTGCTGCAGCCGTTTAGGAGTTGATAGAGGGGGACACACACACACAGCCATCCAGCCAGACAGACAGAAGGACAGACCGACAGACAGACAGACACATTTTCCCGGATGGATCTCATAAGTCTACTTTTTCCTCATTTATGCAAAGTGTGAAAAAAAGGCTAAAAATTAATGTGATCTCTTCAATGGCGTTGTCTTGGCAACCTCTGATAACTCATCCCTCATCAATTTAGAAGCGTTGTCATGGTAACCTCTGATAGCACTTGGTATTTTCTTTAATTCCGAAATCATTTTTCTCATCCCTTGGCGTAATGGTGGGTCATATCAAAAATTCTTTCAGACAAAAGTTTTAGGTAATTATTGGGGGAATGTTTTTCATTTTGTACGGTTTTGATATTGTGCCTATTAAGAGAGATATGATTAATGATTCCCGAAAAACCCACTCTTTTCCACCCCTTTGGTCAATGGTTGGTGCTATCAAAAAACTTTTTTTACATCAATTGTTGGCACTTATCCGACACATATTATGAACTTTGAATGGATTCGATATTTCACGTATTAAGAGAGTTATAGCGAAATTTCACTTTTTAGAAAAAAAAAGCCCCCCATTTTCACCCCCTTCGACCGATTTTGCCCATTAACGAACTCGACCGAGATTTTAATGGGATACGTATTACGTAAAAAATTCAAACTGATTGGGGCAAAATTACGGCAGTTATCGTGTCCACAAGAAAGTTATATATATATATATACATAATTTATATATAAACTTTTGAACTGACGGTGGTTTTGGGGTCTGAGGGATGTGAAATGCGAAAATATGTCGAAATTTTCCGGAAGTCGAAACATGGTACCCATTGCAATAGTTAGCTTTCTAATGAAATCTACCTAAAATGACGTAAATGTTTTCAGCAAATATGATGCTACTGGTAATCCCTTGACTTGTGCAGCCATCTCTGGTCATTCTCTTCAACTATTAGTCTACTGGACGAAAGTACACGTCAGTCGAGAAAAAGCAGAATTCCCCTACATGAGGGTCTTTGCGTGGGTTGATCTCTACTAACATACCTTAATCTCGCTGAACTCTTGGTCCAGAAGTACTTCTCAGAGTGAGTATACCACTGCCCACAGCACTTGAGAACACCCGCCAGTGTCGTCAAGAAGAAAACCGTTGTTGGAATAACTTATGTGCCGGCTATCGATAATAAATTGAGGGCTTAGCTTTCAGTAGGAGTCAGGTTATAAAAGTTAACACGCAAGCTCACAAAGGCCAGTAGTATATATGTCATTTCGTAAAACTATAAACAAATGTATTTTTCACTCCACATGCCTTGCTATTCAGGAATGCTTTTACAGGTCATTAGAATTGTTCCTGAGCTATTATCTTCATAAATATTATTCCGGTTGTATATTTTCTTGTCTTTTTTCTAGAAAGATGAGAAGCAATGTTATAAAAATGACATTCCATGTCTTGTTGGTCCCCCAACAACTAGTTGTAAACATATGCAAAGTAGATTTCTAATGATAGTGTGGGCTGAGAGTGGGGGGGTCAAGGGTCACTATTGATGCCGCCCTGTTGGCTTCGTGACGGGCCGGGATCTCGCCCAGTTTAATAAGCGAACAGCCATTGTTCCCGTCGGCCGGAGACAATACTGCTGACAGCCGGACCGATGGAGCCATCACCACTTCCTTACCTCAAGCTCTACTGTGCAAAATAGAACAATATTGACATTTTAGTCACTCCAAAATTTCATCACAAAACCGAATGCATTAAAATGAATCGACAAGAATCCAACGCATGAAGTTTGTGGGTCCGTATTGTCTGTTACATTAATGCATAATAGGCTTACAGTATAAATGAAATCACTACAAACAAAAGTTTTACCCGTTAGCAAAACTAATCAAGATTTACGAGTGTGAAAATGTTAAAAATTGCGGTTGCAATGGTTCAACATGTTAAAAAGGTTTCTTTTCTTGGGATGTATCATTAATTACGTCATAACAAGTTCTTGGTATTCATGCAATAATTTTTATTTATTTTTATTTATTTATTGATGTGTAACATCTTTCCACTCGGTTGCTGGATATTTTTGTGGGAGTGATTTTGAAAAATGGGACGGAAGTGTGTAAGACGCACTGCCAGTTGGATCGCATCCCTCCTGGCTGCTTTAGCAGGATGGGATGTGATCCAGCAGGCCGTGGTACAATGTGGAATATTTATCACATACGGATTACTTTGTAACAGCAGAGTATCAAGATGGCAGTGCGAGCGTAGAAATATCAAGTAGGCATTGAAGAAAAAAAGTCAGTCTCTGTTAACGTAACTTGGAGAGTGATGTAACAGCAGAGTATCAAGAAGGCAGTGCGAAAGTAGAAATATCAAGTAGGCAGTGAAGAAAAAAAGAGAGTCTTGGAATTGTTATGTATTATGAGAGAGTAAAATATAAAAATATATTTTGTGTGTTGATGAATGCCAAGGATAATAAAAACGGTAACAACTTCAAGGTAGGATAACATGTCAGATGTTACACATCATATGCGACTACTGTAAGGCTCGTATCTTTTATTTATTTATTTATTTATTTATTTATGTATTTATTTATTTTCTAGCTGTACCCGGCATGCGTTGCAATGCCAATCAAAGCAAGTGTTGGCATTGCAACTTTGTATGTTGAAGTGCTTTTGGATTCCCAATATTGTTTTCCTTTAACCACCTCTAAACTATTGTAAAATTGATTTACTATCTCAAAAACATCATGGGAGCGTGCTCAACAACTCACGAAATTTTCATCGCAATGAAATGAATGGTATATGAACGCATATGGGATTTTGTTGAAACGATTCGAGCGCCGTCACCCATTTGTTGAATATACTCGTACGCTACCTATTGTAAAATGGATTTACTAAGTGAAAACCTTCCCTGGCGTGTACACAACAACTCATGAAAGTTTCATCGCAATCGGATGAATGGCATATGAACGCATACGGGTTTTTGATTAAATGATTCGCGCGACGACACTCATTTGTTGAATCTACTTGTGCGCCACCCATTGAAAAACGGATTTACTAATTCATACACCTTCGCAGGACTGTGCTCAACTCCCCAAAGTTTTAGGATAATCGGATGAATGTTATATGCACGCATACGGGACTTGGTTGAAACGATTCACGCGCTGTCGCCCATTGATTGCATCTCATCTTGCGCTACCAATTGTAAAATGGATTTACTAAATCAGAAATCTTTGCGGGAGTGGAATCAACATTTCTCCAATTTCATTGCAATCGCATGAATGGTATATGAACGCATACGGATTTTTTTAAACGATACGCACGCCGTTACACATTTGTTGAATCTACTTGTGCGATACCTATTGTAAAGTGGATATACTATGCCAGAAACCTTCCCTGAAGTGTACACAACATCTCACCCAAGTTTCATTGCTTACGGACAAATGGTATATGAACGTATACGGGACTTTGTTGAAACGCTTCGCGTGCCTTCATTCATATGTTGAATCTACTTGAGCGCTACCTATTGTAAAATGCATTAACTACTATCGGATTTTTTATTAGGGATACTCGAGTTTAGGCCTTAATTACAACCAAACCAACAGACCTATTGAAAAACGAGTTATACCAATATTTTCCTTGTTTAATTCTACGCTAGACTATATAAGCCAATTATTTTAAAGTTTATTAATTATTTATTTATTTGTGGTTGTATGGAAAATTGTCCGTGTTTTTGACGTCTTTTCTTGGAACCGCTCACTTAAAACTATATACATGGAAAACTACTTGGCTGAGGGTAATGAAATTTTTATATGTGATAGGCTCAAGTATTGGTAGTGCAAATCTCAAGTTTCAATTTTTTTCAACTACCCGATAAAAAGTTCTTATACTTTTTCTGACGTAACGTTTTCTCAGCCCAGGATAAACGTACAGCAGGAAACTTGGTCTCATTTTGAAGCTCTCATTCGTGATTATCGGAAACTACTACCTCTGTAAACGTACAGTGTGATGACGAATTTATGAAGAGTAATATTAATGGTAGGTTTTGCGTGTTCCAGTCCGTGCGAGTAAAAGCGAGCGAGCCGGTGAATTCGAGTACAGCGTTGCCGGGCAGTTGTGTAATGGAATGCGACTGACCTGGCTATGTCCACATGCTATTTTCAGTCTTCCTGTTTACTATTTATATACCACATCACATCACATCTCACATCACATCACATCACATCCAAATGCCTCAGAGACCACCATTGTCTGAGGGCGAACTTGCGCTAACATAGCCTATTACAAAATAGTAGGAGTATTGAAGCAATGAATGTTTTATGCCGAGAAGCCTTGCTTACCGTTGCTCCTGAACTATGGAAACAATGTATTAAACACGCTAAAAGAATTGAAGACCACTACTGGGAGATAGATGGCCTGTCTGAAAATGTCCTTCATTTCGAGCCGGTCATAATTAACATGAATGACAGCAGTTCTGATTAATCGGAACAGAGCCATTCTTCAGACAAAGAATACTGACTTAATTACATATTGTAAAGATATTATGTAAATAATGCAAATAGCCCATGTAAAAATTGTGTAGTCTGACATTTCCAAATTAGGAAGACAACCCACTTTTAAACCTGCCATTGAAGGTCTAAAGCCCTTATGTGAAAAAGGTGATGGAAAATGAAATTTGTACGAGGAAAGAAAATAAGAGGTTGAAAGGAAACTTAAAGCAGTGATCGTTCGTAGCGAGCCGCAACGACTGCAACTTAACGTGGCAACGCTGCACCGGATTTCACAAGTCCGCTCGCTTTTACTCGCACGGGCCGGAACGCACAAAACCTCCCAATAATATTACTCTTCATAAATTCGTCATCACACTGTACGTTTACAGTGGTCGTAGTTTCCGATAATCACGAATGAGAGCTTCAAAATGAGACCAAGTTTCCTGCTGTACGTTTATCCTGGGCTGAGAAAACGTTACGTCAGGAAAAGTATAAGAACTTTTTATCGGGTAGTTAAAAAAATTGAAACTTGAGATTTGCACTACCAATACTTGTGCCTATCACATATAAAAATTTCATTACCCTCAGCCAAGTAGTTTTCCATGTATATAGTTTTAAGTGAGCGGTTCCAAGAAAAGACGTCAAAAACACGGACAATTTTTCATACAACCACAAATAAATAAATAATTAATAAACTTGAAAATTATCGGCTTATATAGTCTAACGCAGAATTAAACAAGGAAAATATTGGTATCAGTCGTTTTTCAATAGGTCTGTTGGTTTGGTTGTAATGAAGGCCTAAACTCGAGTATCCATAATAAAAAATCCGATAGTAAGCCTGAAACTTTCCCTGGAGTGTACACAACAACTCACCCAAGTTTAGTCGCTATCAGACGAATGGTATATGAACGTATACGGGACTATGTTGAAACACTTCGCGCGTCGTAGCTCGTTTGTTTAATCTACTTTTGCGATACCTATTATAAAGTGAATTTACTAACCCAGAAACCTTCCCCGAAGTGTACACAACATCTCACCCAAGTTCCATCGCTATCAGACGAATAGAATATGAACGCAAACGGGACTTTGTTGAAACGCTTCGCGCATCGTCGCTCATTTGTTGAATCTACTCGTGCGCTACCTATTATAACATGGATTTACTTAGCCAGACACCTTGCTAGTAGTGTACAGAACCTCTCACCCTAGTTTCATCGCTATCAGACGAATGGTATGTGAACGCATACAGGACTTTGTTGAATCGCTTCGCCCGTCGTCGCTGATTTGTTGAATCTAATCGTGCGCTACCTATTGTTAAGTGGATTTACTAAGCCAGAAACCTTCCATGAAGTGCACACATCATCTCACCCAAGTTTCATCACTAACAGACGAATAGTATATGAACGCATACGGGACTTAGTTGAAACGCTTCGCTCGTCGTCGCTCATTTGTTGAATTTACTCGTGCGCTACCTATTATAACATGGAATTACTAAGCCAGAAACCTTGCCTGTAGTGTACACAACCTCTCACCCAAGTTTCATCGCTATCGGACGAACGGTATGTGAACGCATACGGGACTTTATTGAAACGCTTCGCCCATCGTCGCTCATTTGTTGAATCTACTCGAGCACTACCTTTTATAACATGGATTTACTAAGCCAGACACCTTGCCTGTAGTGTAAACAACCTCTCACCCTTGTTTCATCGCTATCGGACGAATGGTATGTGATCGCATACAGGACTTTGTTGATACGCTTCGCCCGTCGTCGCTGATTTGTTGAATCTAATCGTGCGCTACTTATTGTTAAGTGGATTTACTAAGCCAAAAAACTTCCATGAAGTGTACACAACATCTCACACAAGTTTCAACACTATCAGACGAATAGTATATGAACGCATACGGGACTTAGTTGAAACGCTTCGCTCGTCGTCGATCATTTGTTGAATTTACTCGTGCGCTACCTATTATAACATGGATTTACTAAGCCAGAAACCTTGCCTGTAGTGTACACAACCTCTCACCCAAGATTCATCGCTATCTGACGAATGGTATGTGAACGCATTAAGGACTTTGTTGAAACGCTTCGGCCGTCGTCGCTCATTTGTTGAATCTACTCGTGCGCTACCTATTGTAAAAAGAATTTACTAAGTCAGAAACCTTTACTTCGGTGTGCACAACAATACAACCAAAGTTTCATAGCAATCGGATGAATGGTATATGAACGCATACGGGACTTTGTTCAAGCGATTCCCGTGCCTCCACTCATTTGTTGAATCTACTCGTGCGCTACAACTTTCATATTTATTCACCTTTTAAACCTTCCCTGGACTTCCACAAATAATTCAAGACCAAAATTAGCCAAATCGGCCCAGCCGTTCTCGAGTTATAGCGAGACTAACGAACAGCAATTCATTTATTTATATATAGATTTATTTATTTATTTATGCGGAGAGGGGTGAAATTCTTGACGACAAAGACAAAGAACTCATCATTCCAATAACTGTAACTGCAGTCTGATTATCAACATAAATACATTTCACTGTCTGTAGAAGCCTTCCTTCGACACCATAACCCCTCAGAATATTCAGCATCCTTTCTCTTAGTAATCTATCGCACACCTTCTCAAGATCTATAAAACAAAAATACAACTGTCTATTTCTCTCTTAGCATTTTTCAATAACTTGGCACATGCTAAAAACTAAAGCTACACTGGCTTCAATTACTCTCGGCCAATGATCGAACCTTCCTTTCTAAAATGCCTGAGTACAATTTGCCCGCCTCACTTTCCCTCTACAGTATACGGTACTTCACTATTTCGGGCAGAATTTCATCTACACCGGCCATTTTGTGACATTGTAGTTTATTTGACAATCTCTCTATCTCCTCAGTCGTGATCCCGTCCTCAATCTCCTCCTTCATTATCTCAAAATCTGCCAAATTTCCAGATGTCTCTATATTTGGCAAGTTTATGAAGTGTTCCTACAATCTTTCCATTGCTTCCTTGGTATCGACAATGGGATTCCCTGAATTATCCAGAACACTGCTCATTTCCCCTTTTCCTCCATTTCTAAGATTCTTTATAACACTCCAAAAAGACTTTCCTGCCACTTGAACTAACGTTTCGAATTTATCTCCAAATGTCTCGCATGGTTTCCTTTTGGAACTATTTATTTGATCCTGTTCTTTCCCACTACATTAATTATAACTAGATGAAACCCGTCAAAACATGACGGACAATGGAAAACAAAATTACTGAAGAAGCTTCTTATGTAAGTTACATTCTTTGTACGAATACTTTTTAGCACTATTGCAACTTTAAGGGCGTCAAAAGATAGCACTCTCAGCATTGCAACATATTGCTGGTCATGACTGAAAACGTGATGAGGTCATCATCATCTTGCACAGTTTCCAGCCACTGGCCGGGTCTGTTTGGAACACAAGCCTCTCCAACGACTTCTGTCTTCCCACCACCTCTCAGCCTCCACCCTTGTCCAGTCTTCTCCTCTCTTCTTCAAGCTTTCTTCCACCCCCTTCAGCCACCTGTCTCTCGGTCTCCCTCTTGGTCTCTTTCCTTCCCACTTCGTCTCGTGTATCCTCCTGGGTATCCTCTTCTCCTCCATTCGTTTTACATGTCCATACCATCTAAGTCTAGATTTCTGTATACCATCCTGTAATGGTTTCTCCTACATTAATTCTCTGGTCCTCTCATTTCTTATTCTGTCCCTCTTTGTAGCTCCAATACTGCTTCTCAAGAACCTCATCTCACTGGCCTGTATTTTGCTCTCCTCCCTTCCTTTCATAACCCAGGTCTCCGAAGCATACGTCAGGATAGGGACATAGTACGTCCGATATATGATCTTTTTGCTGTTCTGATGGACATCCTTGCTCCATAACACGCTTCTCACACTCCTCCGGAATGCTTCTGCCTGTCTCCCCCGCTCATTTATTTCTCTATCCTTTCTTCCATTCTCGTGTATCAGGTTTCCCAGATACTTGAAACTCTCCACTTTCTTCAGCTGTTCCCCACCAATTGTTATTCCTGTTGTGGTTCTTTCCTTCTTCCTTGTTGTGATCACCATCTCACTCTTATTTATGCTAAATTTCATCCCATAACCTTGCATTATTCCTTCCCACACGTCCAACTGTTCCTTTACCTCCTCCTCCATGTTTCCCCGAATCATTAAATCATCTGCAAGCACCATTGCTTTCATCTTTCCTTCCCCAATTACTTGTGCTATTCGGGTCATTATGTCATCCATCACCACAATGAAAAGTAACGGTGACAATGCACTTCTTTGTTTCAGGCCGTTTCTCTGTTCCAACCAGTCCGATCTCTCTCCTCCCACTTTCACACTGCTCACGCTTCCCTTGTACATCTCCTTTATCCTCCTTATAGTCCATTTTTCTATTCCTCTATCCTCCAGGGACTTCCATACTTTGTTTTTGCATACACTGTCATATGCTTTCGCAATGTGGCTTCGTATTATTCGATAACACTATAGTGTCCTGCAATAACGGAGCCGCTAAATATTAAATGGCAAACAATACTTCATTGCCGAAATGAACTGCGTAGTTAGACTCAGTATTCTAAACAAATAATCATTAAACAATTGTCTTATACAATGAAGTTCAACATGACCGTCCAGAGACTTTCATACTCAAGTTGGTTGGTGAGGAGAATGCGATGAGACTGATCGCTTAAAATAAATTCCTTATAATTGTTCCTGCCAGCGAATTTTCTTTGCAATAGCTTGAAAACGCAGCTCAGAATGACGTTCTTCATTTTGTTATAAACAGTACGAAACTGCTCTAATTATGCAATTTCCATCATATGTTATAGGTTATGGCAGTACATTTTGCAGGGGAACATAGAATCACTTCGCCAACTACTGGAATGACCCTAGGCCTATACTCAATACTCACTTCGGCAGTCATCCTAATAATGGAGGCAGATTTTGAATTCTATGTCCCGTGCATGTCAAAAATCGTATTAACACATGGAGGCCCACCTATTCTTGTCTATCGCCCCGGAGACCCGGGTTACATTTCCTGCTCTGTCAAGAAATTTAATTCTGGTCTGAGGGCAATAACGGGGCACATTCAGTCTCTTGAGGTATAACTAAGAAGAGGAAGGTTTAATTCCCACCTCGACAATCTTGGCTGTGGTTTTCCGTGGTTTCCCACTTCCACTTAAGGCAAATACCAGGATGGTTCCTAACTTAAGGCCTTGGCCGTCTCCTTGCCATTTACCACCTTAATTACAAAATAATACACACAGTAATGCAGCCATCACAATAACACAGGTTATCAGAGAAAATTTCACACATACACACCCAAATACACGGGGATGGGTGACCACGATGTCGGAGCCCTTCAAACAAATTATGCTCGCCAAGTGTCTCTCATAGCGAAAGCAATTGTGAACACGCGCGAGTGCCTGGAAAACTACTTTTTTCTTTAATAATTTAAGAGTATATCGACGATGCATAATTATAATTTTAGTCTAGAACGCTAATAACTTGACCACCGAAGCATTGGGAAGAAATTGCAATAATAAGGTACATACACAACTTAGCCTACACATTCAACTGTCGGTTAATGTTCCTCAAAATTTCCCTTCTTAAATATTCCCCTCCTTTATAATTCTCCATCACGTGAAAACGTGCCATGTGTTGTGTTTTAAATATATCGTTGCAATGGTGCTGCCATCTGCCGTCAGTTAATGAAACTATATGGGCGATGTACTGCCATCTGTTGTCAGTTATAGGAACTGATTGCAGATATTTAAACGGCGTACTGAGGTCAACAGTTTGTCTTTTGATCACATGCTGTAATGCAATGGTAAAACGGAAATAAAACTTATTGAGAGCGAATGTAGAAATATGTATCTTTAACAGACATAAAACCTTACTAATACTCCTTGACTAAACAATATTTCAGAGGTAAAAAAATATACATTGGCGAGAGCTAGGATCGAACCGGTGTACCTTGGAACAACAGACAGGCGCCTTAACCACATAGCTACTCGCGCTCTCGTGTTTAGAAGCAGACGCAGCCATTCATTATCTTCAAAAGCCGCTGTTTGAAGGAAATAATCTATTTCATTATCCAAATAAATCAATGTTGCACATTCGTATACGTTCATACTGTTATTATATTTTATTGTCAGAACTTGGTTAATGTATGTTTTCAATTACATGGAAGCTTATTAAATAACTTACATTTTAATGGACTTCTCACCGCCATTTTGTCATGACCCCAGGCGGATTGTGCGCATGCGTGAGGGGCAGGAATTATGCTATTTTCTATATTAATTCAAAAATATACCGTAATATATTTGTTTATTTTAGAGACACTCTGCATATCTAGAGGCCAAGAGCTTTCGTTAGAGTGTTCTACGAAGTAAATCGGTTCTGTCGTTCTCTCAATCTCGTGGTAACAAAAATCACCTTACTGTTTTAAATATATAGATAATAGTAATTATGACTATATGATGAGAGCCTCGTCCAGGAGATTTTCAACCCTACTCCGTCTGCAAAAACCCATCACTTTCCACACTATTGGTCTAACTAAGCTTAATTCACAACAGATCAGTTTGTGGTCTGTTTCATCAAAAGAGCCCCTGAATATTCTGCAATTCCTTATTAATTTCCCACATTGAAAATCAGTAATGATAATATAGTCTAATGACCTGATTCCTCTACCCTCCCACGTATATATGTAAATCTCCTTAAGCTTCGAGAATGATTTCGCATGAGATAACCCCATGCTAGCTAGCACAGAAGTCCAATAAACATTTCCTATTGCTGTTCGCTTCTCTATCCTCAACCCACTTACCCATTACCTTCTCATATCCCTTAGTTCTTTTTCCTATCCTGGCATTGAAATTACCCATCAGTACTACACTACCCTTATTCTTAACTCTCACTAACACATCACTCAGTACCTCATAAAAGCTGTCTACTTCGTCCTGATCCACCCCTTAACGTGGAGCGTACACTGAAACAATCCTGACCCGAGTTCCTGATATTTCCAAATCTATCCACATTAATCATTCATTTACATACCTCTCAGATACTTTGTTACGTTCTAATGTTCTCTTGACATACAGCCCTACTCCCCACTTATAAGCCCTGCCTCGTTTTACACCTGGCAGGTATGCCTTGTAATCTCCTGCTTCCTACTCTCTATCTCCCTTTATCTGAACTTCACTAATTCCTAGAATATAGAATCTCATCCTACTTACTGACTCAGATAGCTGTACTTTCTTCCTTCCATAACACCACTCGATATCACCCCATCGAATACCAGTTCGATTGCTCGTTCATTTCCAAGGAGTCCCTGATATGTCAGATTGGAGTCGGACACCATCACCCGGAGGGGAAGTAAAGCCGGCGGTCCCATGTCATAGATTTATGCCATGTTAAAGAATCTTCCACTAATTACACCTGTGTGAAGCTAAATTGGAAAGGTTAAGAATGTAAACACGCTCTTAGGTTTCTACGTTCGTTGCTAAGAGCCGACTGCGGTGGCGTCTAGCAGCAAAGTTCTGAACTAGGTCTAGTAGTCGTTGAGGGTGGCGTTTGGCGGAGCTATTTTAAAAATTCTAAGTTGCAGTCTGTACTTAAAATTTAAAAAAAAAAAATACACACACTAGGCCTAATACAGTCATCACAATTAACACCGGTTATCAGACAGATTCTACACACACCCAAAGTACACGGGGCTACATGACCGCGTTGTCGCAGCCCCTAATCTTAAGAACCAACCAACCTTCCCATAGGTCCGAGGCTTTCTCGTGACATTTTTAGCTGGTTTAAGAAGTAGGATACAAATGAAGCAGGTTGCTAGCCTTACCAACACAGGGCCCCAAGAGTTTCACCTCAGGAAACAAACAAGTGATTTGGGTAGTCCTAGCCACCTGAGCACAAGGAGGGCCACGAATCAGTCTATGTCCAAGATGCCCACCCCTATTCCATAGTAACTGATATCCCGACTGTCTGGACCAGTTACTAGGCCACTCAGCCATTGTCCATGGTTCATGAACTAGGACTGGACTACACCATGCATCGAAATATAAAATAAACACCTTTTTTAAAATATCTGGACCAAATAGCCCCCTTAATACATGGGACCTTTTGAGTTAAGATGTTTGGTATTGAGAGTGTTATATTTGCAGTAATAATGTGGCTTGGTGCATGTCTTTCAAAACGACGCCTGCGCGTCGAGATTGAGATGAAATGGTGATGGAGACGTCACAAACACACGGTCCCTGCGCCAGGGTTATGCACCATAGGATATTAAACTCACCACGCCCTAGCCGAGACTCAAACCCTTAGCTTTTCGAGCCAAAGCCTAGCATACTAACCGCTTAACCACGGATTAGGACCATTTGTACGCTACAGTGAACAACATTCTTCAAGTAATGATGAACAACGCATGCATGTACAGTATATGTCTACGACAGAGGTCAAATTATATTATATAAATGTACCTAGATAGGTCTGTGCACACTACCGTCTGGTATGGTACTGAAGCAATCTTGTCTTGTCAAAGATTGGACATTAGGGCTGTAAGCCTACATATTCGAACATCGAATCATTTGTTTTTTTTTATGTGTAACATCTTTCCGCTCGGTTACTATATAGTTTTGTGGGAGTGATTTTGAAAATTGGGGACGGAAGTGGATCGGAACGATCGAGCTGGCAGTGGTGGATCAAACGGAAGTATGCACTGCCCACTCGATCGATCAAACGGAAGTGTACTAGCTGGCAGTGGTGGACAACGGAAGTATGCACTGCCCGCTCGATCGATCAAACGGAAATGTACTAGCTGGCAGTGGTGGACACCGGAAGTATGCACTGCCCGCTCGATCGATCAAACGGAAGTGTACTAGCTGGCAGTGGTACCATGCAAAGGCAGCGTGATTTTTGTACATTTAAAAATGTGTGTATTGGAATCAAGGCAGCGTGTGCTCTGTAGCACGAGAATGTTATGGTAATACAGTAGGCAGCATTTAGCAGGGATTGGTTTGACGAGCTCAGTGGCAAATGTTTCACCGACTTTCATTTGTCATTGAGCAGTTTATGAAGCTTCACGTTCAAGGTTGAATATCACATGGGGTAGGAAGTGAAAACTTGAGACTAATGTTGTTGAGTGTATGATAAAATAAAGACGACAAATGATATTTAAGTAAGCGGCATTATTGTCAAACTGTGGGTGAGTAATCAAATATTAAATGCATAACAGAATGTTGTTATATGAGTGGAATAAAAGCTGTATTTTCATCATTTGTGATACTAGGTCATTTCATGATTGTAGGAAGCCATGTTTTGATTGTTTACGACGATTTGTATGAGATCCTTGAGAATAATGAATGTTATAGTTACTGAGGAGTGTGCACACAGTATTTCAGAGTACAGTCGACGTTGTGTGTCACTTTGTTATTATGAATTATTCATGTAAAAGGAAGGAAGGAAACTTGTGGTTTTGTGTGACCGTTAATCTCACGATCATGATCCACGGTACCTCCCTTTTACGTGGAATGCGAACCACAGGACATGGCATTTCAATTCGAAAATCTCACATGTATTGACCGGGAATCGAACGCGGTCTACCTTGGTGAGAGACTAACAGCTTGACCGCTACACCACAAGTGTGACAGTAGCATATTTCCAATTCAATCTATACATTCATCATAGTACCAGTATGAAAACGGAGCGTAAATTAACATCTTAAAAATGTCCAAGCTGTGTAGTATACGTGTAGGATAACATGTCAGATGTTACACATCATATGCGACTACTGTAAGGCTCGTATCTTTTTTTTAATAATTTCGAATACGAATATTTGATTCGAACATACGAATAATTCGACTGTTCGAATAATTCACACATTCGAATATCGAAATGTTCAAACTGGTGAAATAACCTGTTTGTTCAGTCAATAATCGAATGATTCGATGAACAAGTCGAATCATTCAAATGTTCGAATATTTATGTTGTTTATTTACTTACTTTACTTTTATCGTTGTGGCCACTAGGGTCCGCGAGATATCAACTCTTTTTCTTCTTGTTAACCCACCACGCCTTCATCCTTTCGGAATGGGATTTTTTCCATTCATCCGAGTGAACATATCTCTTGCTGTGTTTTACTTCCTCTTGATGAACCTGACGGAGTTTTTGTTTCAATGGGGTTCTGAGCAAGATATCTGACTCAGAAATGTCAAACTTTAACAAGTCCGTATCCACTTCCACCAACCAAAGAGGCATCACCTTCCAACCTCGGAAGTATGATAATAGACGGTTGGAGACTCTACTGACTGGCATTCTGAGGAGGTGGGCATAGAATGTTATTCTCCGTTTCTGGATTGCACTTGAGATCTTTTCAGTGTGGGAGTATAATTCTGAATTACTCCAGAGGACCAAGAATTTTCCTAATGATCTTTTTTTCCTTAACTTCAAGTCTCTCGATCGGGCCAGCTGTGCGGTTAGTTAGGCATTCCGCTGCATACAGTGCTTCCGGTCTAATCCCAGTTTGATAGTGTCTATCTTTGCATTCCTAGAGTTGGACTTTTTATTGTACAGTTGGTGTGAGAGGCGGAAGGCTGTTTTGAATTTACTGACTCGTATTGAGATGGCGAACTTTTCAGAATTATTTGCTTCGATCCACTCACCAAGATATTTGAACTTGTGAACTTTTAAGATTTGGCCGTGGGTGGTTTGAAGATGAGCTGGAGTTTCTTTTATATTAGAGATGAATTGGGTTTTAGTGTAAGATATCTTGAGTCCTATTTTGGTTGCTCAATCATGTAAGTAATTTACTTGTTGAATGGCTATTTCTGGAGGGGAAGCAAACAAAGCGAGATCATCTGCAAATGCGAGGCAATCAATATTGATGTTATCCCGAGATCTGCCTATTTGTACTCCATTAGGAGATACTTTGGATTGAAGAACATGTCTCCATTCTTTTATGACTCTCTCAAGAACACAGTTGAAAAGCAGTGGTGATAATCCATCACCCTGTCGAACACCTGATTGAATGTGGAAGGGTTCATAAATCTCAGATCTGAACTTTACTATGGAAGTTGTATGAGAAAGCGTACTCTGGATTATCATTCGAGTCTTATTGTCAAGACCAAGCACTTGGAGAAGAGTTGCTTGGTCAATGGAGTCGTAAGCTTTCTGAAAGTCTACGAAGACGATGACGAATGGTCTAGTTCTCAGTTTCTGATAAGCGATGGTCATTTTCAGATTCAGGATCTGTTCAGCACATGATCTGGATTTTCTAAAGCCGGCCTGGTACTCGCCTACTTGTGAGTCTAGTTGTTCCTCGGCCCTGGTGAGTAAGGCTTCATAGAATCTTGTAGGTGATTGGAAGGAGAGAAATGCCCCGTTAGTTATTGACGTCTGACTTTCCACCTTTTTTTATGAAGCGCATGAATAAGAGCTGTGGTCCATTTGGATGGTATCTCGGTAGTCTTCCAAATCTGTTGGAGAGTTAGGAAATCTGTTGGAGAGTTTGTAAGAGAGGTTCCAGTGTGTTATCATCCAGGAGCTTCCAGTGTTCTGCGACTACCGAGTCCTCACCTGGAGATTTGTCTGGATTAGTTGAAACTGGATTCGAAATTGGAGTAAAAGTCGAATCCGATGGTTCAGAGTTGAGAATGTTTTAAAAGTATGTAGCCAAAATTTGACACTTACCCTTATCACTGTGAGCGATCTGGTTGGTGATCGGATCGTGGAAGCACAAATTAGGAGGATTGTATTTTGTTAGATTCTTCTTGAACGTTTGGTAGAAATTTCTGGAGTTATCATTCTGTAAATTCAACTCGATGTTGGTCAGTTCGTTTTTGTTGAATTGTCTTCTTGCGTTCCGAATAACTCGAGAAGTCCTCTTTTTCGTTTCAATGAAGTGTTCATATTTATTCTCTGTTTTGTGAGATTTCCAGAGAAGCCAAGCTCGTTTTCTGTCACTCAGGGCTTCATCACATTGTAAGTTCCACCAAGGGTGTCTAGGCGCAATTCCGAGAGCTGCTTTGACCATGGAAGACTCCAGTCGTTCAAGATCTGATGAGGTTAGATTGGGGATTTTTCTGAGAATTCATTCTGAATTAATTTGAGTTTCTCTGTGTCGGGTCGAAGAATTCTGTGTCTGCAACTTTTCCGTGTGTTTTTCGGAATTAATTTAAACTTGATTTTAGACATGTAATGATCCGAGTCAAGATTGGCGCCTCGAAGGACTTTGACATTCTGTATTTATTTTGAGGATCCTACAGAAATGGCTACATGGTCAAGTTGAAATTTTCCAAGTAAAGTGTTTGGAGATGTCCATGTCATTTGCTTCCATGGAAGATGTATGAAAAACGTAGATTTTAGCACTAGTTTGTTATTCCCACAGAGTTCAATTAAACGTTCTCCATTCCGGTTGGTTCTGGAATGTGCTGGATAATCATCAACTACAGTATATGCCTGTATTTTCGTTCTTTACTAATTTGAGCATTGAAGTCACCCAGGAGAACTGTGGCATGCGATTTAGGAATTTTAGCTAGGATTTCATCCAATACTTCCCAGAAGATTCCCAGTCTCTGGATTCCGTTTGTTGTCTTGTTTGATGGGTGCGTGAACATTCACAAACGTGTAGGCTTTATTGGCACATTTGACACAAAGAGTGGATAGCCTATTGGATATGTGGTTGAAGCTGTTGATTGATCCGAGGACTTCGTTACTAACAATGAAACCAGTGCCAAGTTGAGGAGCTCCTTTGAGAATTTTCTTGTCAGTTTTGCTTTTGAGTTTCGAATGTATCGTTATCCATGTAGCGTGTTTCTTGGATCGCAGCTGTTATTATCCGATGTTTGGTGAGGGGGTCTGTTAAGTGTTTGAGTTTGCCGACTGTGGGAAGTGAATTGGCGTTGAAGGTGGCACAAAAGTTCCCAACATTGCACTTGAGTTTGGATGTAACCGATAGTTCAGGAGACTCCGACTTCTTTAGCATGAGGGTGCAGACTCCCCAGAATCCTGTCTGCCTGCGACTCCCTGGGAGCCGGTGGATTGGCTACCACCTGGGGTATTATTTCCGTTTGACGTTTAATCCATCATTTTGAGCAGTTGAGAAATGTGCTCAGATTTGGGAGTAGACCTTACACTACCCAAAATACAACTAAGATTGTTAGCCTCGGAGGGCTTAAGTTATTATTGGCTAGACTTTTACGGCTTTAAGCCAACCCTCCTCCTTTCTTCGGGCTTGGGACCGGCAACAGCAACTGCTGAGTTACTCAATCCACCCAGCAGATACTGAAGGCGGAGTTTTTATTTATTTATTTATTTATTTATGTATTTATTTAGCGTATCACTTTTAGTCCCGAGAGTGTCTGAGGACATGTTCGGCTCGCCAGAGTTAGTAGCTGCTTCTATGCGGACACCCATGGGGTGAGATACAAGTACCGTTGAGACAGGCGCGGATTCAATGGGGGGGGGGGTTCACGGGGGTCATGACCTCCCCCCAAACGGAGACCGATTTTTTTGAAAAATTCAAAAAACGAAAACACAATAACCAGGCAAATAAAACTTAACGAATTTTAACTGAAAACTATTTTTGTTTTCATTTTATACATTACTGAAAATATCTTTATTGCAATTATTATGTTCTGTTACAACTGTACATATTTACAAATTCATACCTGTTATATAAAAACGATTATTAATATAACAAAATCAACTCGTCTATTTTGTTTAGCAAACCTTGTGATTACCGAATCGATGTTTTTAGTAGTGTCACGATGAATGTGCATTAATGCACGGATAGGAATTTGGGGCTTTTTTTTTTCGCAAAAAAAAATCCGACGTCCAAACTGCAAGCTTGGTTGGCAATTTAAGCTGTGACTTTCTCCCTTTGTCGGTACCAACTCGACTTGCCGAAACTGTAACGTAGCCTACCTTGATACTTTCCTCGAAGCTCAATGTAAAAGTCGCAAAACACGCTTTTGCAATTTGTACGAATATTTTTGGTACACTAAACGCATGAAATTTCTATCCATGTAGCTTGCAAAAAAATTGGTCTAGTTTTGTAAGTTTGGTTATTTTGTGATTGCGTTTTTAGTGATACCAGTTTTCTTAACAATTTCGATTATCTGCCCCCACCCCCCCCTCCTCCCACCCCCCAAAGCCAAACTGTACATCCTCGCCTGCGTCGAGAGATGAAATGAATGAAGATGAATGAGTAAGTTCAATCTCAAGTAGTTCCAACTTTGTCTACCAGATGCCACTGACACCTAATGCAAACGTCGGAAATTGATAGAGCGTTTCTAACGAAATATAACCTACACATCTGGCTACACACTACCAATTGTAGTGGTAGGTTATTTAAATGCCGTCAATCTATGAAGGAAGGCATATTGAAGGTTTTAAACGCTCTTAAAATCTGACGACTTCCGCCGGGTTTCAACCCGCGTCATGGGCATAGCAGTTCTGCATACTACTGACTACGCCACCGAAGCCGAATAATTATAATACACATAGAATGAAAGAAAGAAAGAAAGAAAGAAAGAAAGAAAGAAAGAAAGAAAGAAAGGAACAGATAGCAAGTGATGCTCGTTTAGAATGAAATTTCTTTATAAGGATCTATCAGACTGAATGGGGTTAACTACTTGGATTTACCCCTGGTTCGAACAACTCGTTCACTAGACACATTTCTTTGTACAAATTGCTGTAATTTTCGGATACTTATCATCGTCAAATAATTCAAATATTTCAACAGCTCGAATTAATTTAATGATCGACTATTCGAAATATTTGAGTAGGCCTATTTCAAATGTTCGAATAATTCGAACAACCGAAGTAGTCAATATCCACATTGTTAGAATATTCGATTACCTCAAGCATTCAAATAATTTATTTGATTTTCGAATTGACGAATATTCGAAATACTTGAATATTAATCGAATATTCGAATTATATATACAGCCCTAGTATAAGTGCTTACTTAAAATGAATACATGGAAATTACTGTAAGGTTTGGCTAATTTTAAAGTGCTTATTACTGCACGGGAATACGTGTTATTACATCTGTTCCAGCAGTGAGTGTTGGTGTTTGAGTCATCAGTCTTTTGACTGGTTTGATGCAGCGCTCCAACCCTCCCTGTCCTGAGCTAATCGTTTCATCTCTACATAGTTACCACACCCTACGTCTGAGGCAACCTGTTTAACATATTCTAACCTTGGTCTACCCCTACAGTTCTTGCTCTCGACCCTTCTTTCCATAACGAAGCTTGCTATTCCTGGGTGTCTTAGTATGTGTCCTACCAACCTATCTCTTCTCTTCATTAGCAGTCGCCAGAAACATCTCTCCTCTCCCATCAGTCTTAATACCTCTTCGTTTGTAACCCTATCTACCCATCTGATCGTCATCATTCTCCTGTAACACCACATTTTAAATGCTTCAATTCTCCTCTTTTCTGCTGCACCAATAGTCCAAGTTTCACTTCCATAGAGTGCCACGCTCCAGACAAAGGCCTTCAAAAATCTCTTCCTTATACCTAAATCTATATTCGAAGTCAACAGATTCCTTTTCTGTAGAAATGCTTTCCTTGCCTGAGCTAACCTACTTTTTATATCCTCTTTGCTTCGTCCATCACCGGTTATTTTGCTTCCTAAGTAACAGAAGTCTCCTACTTCATTTAGTTTTTCACCTGCCAATTTGATGTCCATAGAGGTTTCTGATTTATTTCGACTGCATTCCAATATTTTAGTTTTACATTTATTAATTTTCATCATGTATTCTTTCCTCAAGACTGAGTCCATACCATTTAGTATCAGTCATCATCACCCTTCCCCAGTTTAAAGTCAATCAAGTAAGCATGCAATTATGTTTAAATTCAATCAAGTAAGCCTGCAATTATGTTTGAATATAGGCGTATTTTTTCCCTTAACCATGAAAGAGATAATGGGTCAGTCATATGATTGTTTTTTATTCCTGTTTTGATTGAAATTGGGGTTTTAGAATTCTCGAATAAAATGGAGGTAGCTCCCCACTTATGTATGATTCTCCCACTGCCATAATTTTATAACTCGACAATAATAGAAACTATTTTAGAAGAAATTATCTAAAAACAACCGTTCTTCAATTATCCCTTTCTTCCCCTACCCTTCAATTATACACCACATTCTTGTGTTCTCTCATTTGGATTGAGTTGTTGTTGCTGTTAATTTTAGGGGCTGCGATTTCGAGGTCACATTGTCCCGTGTATTTGGGTATGTGTGTTATTTGTGTGATAATCTGTGTTATTGCAATGGCCGTACTAGTCTGTGTATTTGTAAATTTAGGATATGATTGGGAAGAATGCGGCCGTGGCCTTAAGTTAGGCACCATCCCAGCACTCGCCTGGAGTAGAAGTGGGGAAAACCACTTCCAGGATGGCTGAGGTGAGATTCGAACCCTGCTTGAGTCAGTTTTGCCTCACGAGTCTGAGTTTACCCTCACACCAGGATTAAAATCCTTGGCAGAAGCGGGAACTGAACCCGGACCTCCGGGGTGACAGCGATAGCCAATACACCACGATGTGGTCAACAACATCATTTGGGTTGATATATTAAAATCTGTTGCGAGCCTCCGTGGCTTAGGTGCAGCACGCCGGGCTCTCAACGCTGGGTCCGTGGTTCAAATCCCAGTCACTCCATGTGAGATTTGTGCTGGACAAAGTGGAGGCAGACAGGCTTTTCTACGGGTACTCCAGTTTTCCCTGTCTCAAATTTCATTCGAGCAACACTCTCCACCGTCATTCATTTAATCATTGACCCAGGGGAGTGCGACAGGCTTCGGAAGCCGGCACAGTTCAGATCCTCGCCGCTAGATGGGGGCTTCATTCATTACATTCCCTGACCCGGTCAGTCGACTGGAAGCAGGCTGTGGATTTTCATATTAAGATCTATTGCATCGTAGTCTTCTTCGTTCTACTCCTAGGTCACGGTGTGCCAATCTGTCCCATCACGAACACAAACGAATAAGATTTGTTGCTGTATATTCATTGAGGGGTTTGTGACATCGTGGTTATCATCCCCATACACTTAGGTGAATGTAGGATCTGTCTGGAAACCTGTGTCAATATGACGTCAGTATTAGTGTGGAATATTTGTAATTGAATAGAAAAATCTATGCTTTCTAAAGAAAGGAAAACACGATGTTTGCACAATGTTTTTCAGAATTCTCAATTTAGTGGCAAGCATTTCACCTTAATGTACACTGGACTAGTCAGTAGGTATGGTACACGCGGATAAAATGGCATTATTGCAACAATTGTAGAGGCATTTATGATAAGTGTCCCGGGCAAAGTGTAATCACGCAGTATAGAAAGAAGAGTTCGATCACTGGCTGAGAGGAAGATGGATTTAAACCAATGTAGCTTTAGACCACAACGAGGATGTCAGGATCAAGTTTTAGTATCCGCCAAGTTATTGAGGAATACTACGAGAGGAATAGATAGTTGTGTTTCTGTTTTGTAGATCTAGAGAAGGAGACTACAATTTTATGGTCACCTTCATAGAACGGATAGCAGCAGGCTAACTAAGAAAATTTTTGACTACATCTCCAAATTAAAAACACCACTAGATGGCTGGAAGAGATACGGTGTAATCTGCAAAAACTGAAGATCACAAACAACATCATTTCTAATAGGGTGGAATTCCGGCGACTGATCACTACTGCAGATTTTTCGATTCTGCAAGTTCCACATCAACCACGGAGAGTGTTATCAGCGGAACAGAGGCACAGCCAACGTATGAAGAAGTTTTGGGAAGAAAAGAAAAAACGAAACAATGTACCGTAGTCTTAGGTTCAAAGCGGTCTATAATTGGCCAAATTCTAAATATATATATATACTAGCAGTAGTACCCGGCTTCGCCCGGTGGAATGATGATAATGTTTTAAGGTCTCCTTAGAAATTAATGGACTTAAAATCTAAGTCATTTGCCCCCAAAGACAATGAGGGAGTAATATCTAGGTCATTTGCCCTTTTGATAAGGATGATAATAAAAACTACTGTTGAATTGACACGTCAAACTTACAAACTACCGTAATAGAAATACATATTTCAAAATTCACAGGCGAGGAAGACTTATTGTGTGTGGTGATTAATGGTGTAATGGGCGTAACATCTACTGTAGGTCATTTGCTCTTATGATGAGGATGATAAGGGAAACTACTACGGGTATTGAATTGACACTTCAACGTATAATGTACACAATGTACTGTAATAAAAATAACTATATGGCGGCTTCGGTGGCGTATTTGGTAGCATGCTGAGCTTCTATGCCCAAGATAGCGGGTTCAAACCCGGCCGAAGCCGTCGGATATTTTAAGAGCGTTAAAAATCCGTCAGTATGCCTTTCTTCGGAGGGGAAGTAAAGCCGGCGGTCCCATGTCAGATTTATGGCATGTTATTGAACCTTCCACTAATTACACCTGTGTGAAGCTAAATTGGATAGGTAAACAACGCTCATAGATGTCTACGTCCGTTGCCAAGAGCCGACTGCAGTGGCGTCTAGTAGCTAAGTTCCGAACTTGGCCTAGTAGTCGTTGACGGTGGCGCTTGGCGGCAAAAGTACGAACTATTTGAAGAATTCTAAGTTGCAGTTTGTACTTAAATTAAAAAACAGATAACACACACTAATACAGTCATCACAATTAACACCGGTTATCAGACATATTCCACACACACCCAAAATACACGGGGCTACATGACCGCGTTGTCGCAGCCCCTAAACTTAAGAACCAACCAACCAAAAATAAATATTTTAAAAATCACAGTCGAGAAAGACTTTATGCGGCGGTGATTATTGGTATGATGCGCGTAACATCTAAGTCATTTGCACTTATGATGATAATAATAAGGTAATGAAAAAATGACTACTAAACGAACACGGTGTTATTTTAAAACTGATATAGGTAATTCAGGTGTCTAGCTTCGATGTCTTCCAAAGTCTCAACCTTATTTTCTGGCTTAAGCCTGTACTGGATGCGTCTAGTGAAAGAGCGTACTGCTCGGCAAAGACAAAGAATATAGGTCCAAGCTGCACGAACCTGAGGTGATCGCAGATGATGACGAAATATGATGACACACGTTCGGGGATCCCCGTCCTATACAGATTGACCGGGAATCACTCACTGTTTCGCAACGGCCCTGTGCTGGCATCAGCATAGACAGCAGGAGATAACACGGCGGGCTCTGGAAAGTACTCTCAAGTCACCTCACGATGAATCAGTAAGCTATTCTCACAACTGACCCCCCCCCCAGGGTCTCACAACTTGTGGGACGTGGGTTGGCGACCACGGAACCCCAGCTGAGTCTGGCATCGCTTGTACTTCCTGGTGCCGGGCTCATTTCAGTTCTCTTTCCTGTCGACCTCCCTTGGTCAACTCTTGTTCTCTTCCGACCCAGACTGTATTAGGGTATCCGAGGGCTAGGGAGTCTTTCAATTTCCCGCCTTAATTGGCTTTGTCTCATCTTTCCTGATACCCTCATTCTTCGAGGGGTCTGCCTTCTTTTCCTTTTCATAATATCTCCTGTCTTCTGCTCAAGGCCCTCAAAGAGGCAGGGTGTGTGTAGACCCACCACTTCTGGTACACCCTCAAGGGCTCATGACTTGTGAGTTAGGAAGCTGGCAACCCCGAGGAATTCCTGAGCTACATGCAGGGAATGGAGTGGTATGTCAGAAATTTCAAGTGGACAGTGTTACGCATCGGGTTCCAAAGGGTAAGTATACACACTTTGTTTTCGATCGGTGAACGATGTAGATTTGTACCAAAGGGCCTTAATGCGGGAAATGGAGTGGTCTGTCCGAAATTTCGAGTGGACAGTGTTACTCGTCGAGTTCCAAAGGGTAATTATGTAAAATCTGGTTGAGATCGGTGAAACGGTGTAGTTTTCTGCCAAAGGGCCAAAAAGCAGGGAATAGTGTGGTCTGTCCGAAATTTAAAGTGAACAGTGTTACTTGTCGGGTTCTACGGGTAAGTATATAAAATTGGGGTCAGATCGGTGAAACGGTGTAGATTTGTGCCAAACAGCCTAAATGCAAGGGATAGAGTTGCCTCGCCGCAATTTCAAGCAGACAGTGTTAGTCGCAGTGTTCCAAAGGGTAAATATACAAATTTTGGTTGAAATCGGTGAAACGGTGTATTTTTGGGACAAAGGGCCTAAATGCAGGGAATGGAGTGGTCTGTCCGCAATTTCAAGCAGACAGTGTTACTCGCTGGGTACCAAAGGGTAAGTTTACGAATATTGGTTCTGATCGGTGAAACGGTGTAGATTTGTGCCAAAGTGCCTAAATGCAGGGAATGGGGTGGTCTGTCCGAAATTTTAAGTGGACAGTGTTACTCGCAGTGTTCCAAAGGGTAAGTATACAAAGTTTGGTTCAGATCGGTGAAACGGTGTAGATTTGTGCCAAAGGGCCTAAATGCATGGGATGGAGTAGCCTCTCCGCAATTTCAAGCAGACTGTGTTAGTCGCAGTGTTCCAAAGGGTAAATATACAAATTTTGGTTGAGATCGGTGGAATGGTGTAGATTTGGGCCAAAGGGCCTAAATGCAGGGAATGGAGTGGTCTGTCCGCAATTTCAAGCAGACAGTGTTACTCGCAGGGTTCCAAAGGGTAAGTATACACATTTTGGTTCAGATCGGTGAAACGGTGTAGATTTGTGCAAAAAGGGCCTAAATGCAGGGAATGGCGTGGTCTGTCCGAAATTTCAAGCAGACAGTGTTAGTCGCAGTGTTCCAGAGGGTAAATATACAAATTTTGGTTGAGATCGGTGAAACGGTATAGATTTGGGCCAAAGGGCCTAAATGCAGGGAATGGAGTGGTCTGTCCGCAATTTCAAGCAGACAGTGTTACTCGCTGGGTACCAAAGGGTAAGAATACGAATTTTGGTTCTGATCGGTGAAACGGTATAGATTTGGACCAAAGGGCCTAAATGCAGGGAATGGGGTGGTCTGTCCGAAATTTTAAGTGGTCAGTGGTACTCGCAGGGTTCCAAAGGGTAAATATACAACTTTTGGTTGAGATCGGTGAAACGGTGTGGATTTGGACCAAAGGGCCTAAATGCAGGGAATGGGGTGGTCTGTCCGAAATTTCAAGTGGACAGTGTTACTCGCAGGGTTCCAAAGGTTAAATATACAACTTTTGGTTCAGATCGGTGAAACAGTGTAGATTTGTGCAAAAGGGCCTAAATGCAGGGCATGGGGTGGTCTGTCCGAAATGTAATGTTGACGGGGTTACCCGCAGGGTTCCAAAGGGTAAGTATACAAATTTTGGTTCAGATCGGTGAAACGGTGTAGATTTGTATACATAACAGACAGACAGACAGACAGACAGACAGACAGACAAACTTTGTGCTTTATATATATAGATAGATAGATAGATCTAGAGAAGGCGTACAATACTGTAGGGTACCCAGGGAAAATCATCCTGAGGAATTATGGTATCGAGGAAAGGCTGCTACTGTCACTACTATCTTATTAAAACCACCTAGTCAAACACTAAAGAATGTGGTTTAATCACAGTATTAAACGTACATGTTTCGGAATATCAATGATTCCATCATCAGCGTGAAAAAATAGTAGACCTTAAAATAATTATCAGTACCAAGAAAATGGATATCGTTGCAAAACAGTTTTAAATTTAAATTAATGAAAACATTCAAATATAACAATTGACATGCAAATGGAAAAATACCTTAAAAATGCTATTTTGATATTCTATTAATATCTCGAATAATATAGACTTCTCTTTTCGTAAAATGTAGATATGCAAAAAGATACTTAAATCGTCGTTCCTATTTGAAAATTTATCGAGAAGAAAACGTAACCAAATACTGTCCAAAAATCAGTCAAAAACTTCAAAATGATACTTCACTCTGTAGATTATCTGATTCGCATGTGAACATAATGTGTGAAAAAAACATATATGTACGTAGTATGAAATGATTATCAATAGACTTGCCAAAAATATCTTCTTATGAAAAGTTGCTTTCTAGGTGGAATATGAGACAAGTAAAATGTCTTGATATAGCCTCTTCTAACCTTCAAAATGAACTGAAGATGTTTTACTTATTGGTAGTCGCCTTCTATGTGAAATGATTATCAAATAACTTGCCAATATCATAAAGGTTAATGTCTACGCATGTTATGCTACAGTCAATCAAATATAGTTATGTTGATAATCAGGTTGCGGTGGGAGTTGATAGTAGAATAAGTTCTTGGTTTAAAGTTGTTACAAGAGTGGGGCAGGGCAGTAAAATTTCACCGTTGCCGATATTTTATACTTGGATCATTCGCTGAAGGGCATAAACTAACTAAGTAGGATTCAGTTAGGTGGAACCCAGCTTAACAATCTGGCTTCTGCTGATCACCGGGTTGTAATGACGGACTCCGTCGAAATCTTGTAAGCTAACATGTTAAAACTTGAAAAGAAATACAGGGAATACGGTACGAAAATCAGCAATTCAAAAACGAAAGTGATGCTGGTTGGGGAAAATTGCAAGAAAATAGAAGGAACTAAATTGAAGCAGGTTGATCATTTTAAGTACTTGTATTCTCTCAGTATGGCAGTAAGGAGAAAATATAGGGCCGATTTGTATAAAAGCGGATGCAGTGAGCTCTCAGTTGCGAGAAAATTTTAGTGTAGCGACAGAATTCTATCTATATCGCTCAGTATTTAGACCCACCTTGCTATATGGGAGTGAGAACTGGATATATGATAGATAAGGTGGGAGTGCCGGTTATGAGGATAGCACGAATGATTTCTGGAACAAATTGATGGGAGCAATAGCAGGAAGGTACTCGTAAAGAAGAGATAAAGGCTACGTTAGAAATAAACACGCTAGACGAAGCTGTTCGTATGGGCCGACTCGGATGGCGGGGTCATGTAACGGGAATGGGGGAGGAGAGATTACCTAAGAGGTTAATGAGTTCGGCCGTAGAGGGCAAGAAAAGCAGAGGTATACCTAGGAGGCGATTGTTAGATTCAGGAGGTCTATGGAATAATAATTAAAACTGAGGATAAGATTTGGAAAGAAACGATCGTGGTCTTTTTTAAGGCACAAACGAAGCATTTGTCTCGAGTTGAAATGATATTTCAGTGCAAAGTTCTTCAATAATGGATAACGGTGTTTTTTTTAAGATACCTGGTTTTAGCACTAACTGGGCGAAGGTCAAATATCATATCGAGGTGATTTGTTGTGATGTTATGATTGTAAAACAAAATAAAACGTGTTGCAGTGTAATATATTCCACGTGTCTTTTTGCTCACACGAAGATATCAATTTCAACTGCAATTCCTATTAAATAAATGACGAGTAGCCGGAATTAGCATATTATATCACAAAATCTGCATTATCTAGAAGTGTAATTAGCCCATATAAGTACTCCCTGCACTCTCTTCTGCAATCTTCTCCATAATGGCATATCGTTCTGCCTTTATTAATCCTTAGCTAATTCAATCACCTTGTTACGCTAATATGTGGTTCAAGGCTTGTAACTTCTGAAATTCACCGTTAGACATTCCTCCTAGTTCCACGTAAGAGCCAAGAGGCCCATTAATAAGCCATGCACGCCCAGAGATCCAAGGTTCGAATCCCTGCACTGTCAGCGGCAATCGTAAGTGTAATTTTGTCTTCCAGTGTTTCCACACTCGCTCCAGGTGGAATGGTACCTTATGTCAAGTCCAGGGACACCTACTTAATTTGAAATAATTGTTTGGAAACGATTAACCAATTAATCGACTAACCTTGCTATAGATCAACCGAAAATCGATTAATTGATTAGTAGACATGATATAAGAAAATAAGTTTTGATAATGGTGGGGAGCCCGGTGCCTTGGGGTAAATCTGAGACTTGTTCTCATACAAAACTGTCGCTTACAGTGACAACGGGCAAGAGTGTAAACTCTCAAAGATTAATCGCCACTTAAGTGGAAAATGCAGCGCATCAATGTGGTTCTCATCAGGAGGAAAAAATTGAAAATGGTTTAAATGAGAGGTCATCGCTTAAGTTGAGTTATGCTTATTTTCGGAATGATGTATAGAAATCTATAAGAGTATCATTTTGCGTAAAGATAGGCTACTTGTCCTTCCTTGTTTATGTTAACAATAACCAAATAAGAGTCATTGACAGTGGAAGAACAAACATCAATCAAATTGGAAAGGGTTTCGGAAAAAGAAAACGAAGAGGTCTCAGGAAATATTTTGAATCTTGTTCAATTTTTGTCGGGAAGGCTGTTTACAATTTAGGACAGGAACATTTTTGTTTTATTCGGTTTTAGCCTAGCTTCCACGAAGTACTGTCAGTTGTAACTCTTCAGTCTGTCAGCTTGAATTTGCCCAACGACTGGGCGGAGTACAATGTATAAAATATATTAATTAGTAAATGACACTCATGGAAACATTACATATGTTCTTTATGATCGCTATTACAATCACTATCACTATTACGTCGCCACAATCGAATGCTCCGAGTGGGTAAGAGATTTCACAAGCCCTTCATCCAGGAAAGCCACCAACAGCAAGAAGGTTCAGTCATGTTTTGCGGTGGAATCGTGTTCGGTCGACGTACGCCTCTAATTATTCTTATCTATGGTAACATGACTGGTCTGGTGTATAGAGACAACAGCCTTGAACCTGTCGTTGCAGGATTTGCTGCCACAATGGGTGAGGGCTTTATACTAATGCTGTTCGTGCCCATCGAGCTAGGGTGGTGAATCAATTCCTTCAGATGCATGGCATATCGAGAATGGAGTGGCCTACCTATTCTGCGGAAATGAGCTGTATTAAACATGCATGGAAAGAGCTCTACAGGGCAATTTCGCACCGTCCCAATCCTCCAACAAACAAAGAGCAACTGATTGAAGCTGCTGTCCAAGAGTGGGATAATCTACCACAACCCACGTTGGATTCGTTGGTGCTCAGTATGCCTCGTCGTCTCCAAGCATGGATTAGGGTTTGTCGTGGCCATACACGGTGTTGATATGCCCCAACCTGGAAAAGACGTGAGTAGGGGGGATAGTAGGAATTTAAACGAGTGACACTGGCCGCTCGGGTACGCTGAACCCTTATGTGGATTAATCGCGAACGCATGGTCCGATTTTGGCATGCGACATGTCGTTGGACTCGAGCTGACGCCTTCTTTCCTATGGGAAACTTATTTCAACCCCAAAATAAAACCAACCCCTTCTAGGGGGTGAAATTGTAGTTTTTTTTTGAAAATGTCGCTCTCCATGTGCAACATACATGCGGTCCGATACCAGTATCACATTGAAAGTTGTTCCACATCAACAACATGCAAACGGATCGACGCCATGATGAATTAACATTTTTGTTTTTTGTTTTTACGCATGCGCACTTGGGGATTTTGTATGAGGGCGGGTCTTTCAAATAATTATTTATGAATGAGTGTATTTTTTTAATGTATCCAAAAGTTCAAAAACTAATAGGCCATGCGCTTTTTTCAATATCTCGTGGACTAATAAGGCTACGTATTTGTACGAGGGGTTGTTGGACTTGAGATGACGCCCCGTTTTTTAATGTATTTTTGTTTTTTGTCAAAAGGGCCTAAGTGCACTTTTGTTAATATTTTGCGAACCAATAAGGCTACGGATTTGCATGAGGAGTTGTTGGACTTGGGGTGATGCCCCATTTTTGAAAAAATAGGCTTATGAGATCACCTTTTGTCCGTGTATGTGTGCGTGTGTGTGTGATTCGTGTGTGTGTCCCCCCCTAATAAAATCTAAACGGCTGGAGAGATATCAATGAAACTCTGTAAATTCATAGCTCTATTTTGGGCGACCCCGACCGTGCCCTTCAAATTTTGTTACGCCTCACCAATCCATCATGGCGGCTGTGCGAAATATTTCACCAGCATTCAATATCTCCGAAACTATTACAGATATCACCCTAGAATTTTGTATGGTGATAAAGGGAACTACTAGAAATTCACTTATGTGACCTTTGAAAACCTGGTAACTTCAAAACCAACATGGCGGCCAAACGAATTTGCGACTTTTAAATGGACGTTTCTCGCGATTTAACCAACCAAACGCAATGACACTTGGCTCAGTATATGTTTATATACATTGTAATGCACCGACATCTAACTTCGTTCAATTGTTTACATAACCTCAAAATGGCGGCTGTGCGAAATATTTCACAGGCATTCAATATCTCCGAAACTATTTATGATATCAACCTGAAATTTTGTACGGTGATAATGAGCACTTCTACAAGTTTATTTATGTAACTTTCAAAAACCTGTAAACTACGAAACGAACATGGCGGCCAAGCGAAGTTGACACATTCTAATACATTTTTCTCGTGATTTAATCATATGAGCGCATTGAAATGTGGTACAGTAAATAATTATATATATTGTCATTCACTGGCATCAAATTTAGTTCAATTGTTTACATAAACTGAAGATGGCGGCTGTGCGAAATTTTAAAATTAAGTTTTTAATCTTGTGTCGTATTCATGCGATCGAAGTGAAAGTTTGAATAATGAAGCTACGCAATAATTTTCCTTTAATGGCACATAACTCTATGGCCTATACATATAACAATCCAAAATGGCGAGCATCCGAAATATTTCGACGGATATCAATATCTACGAATCTTTTACAGCAATCAAACTGAAATATTTTATGTTCATAGAGGCTATGAACATAAGTTCACCTATTGGACTTTCAGTAACCTGGTGAGCATAAATCCAATATGGCGGTGACGCGAAATATAAATATTTAAATGGATGTTTCTCGCGATTTCACTATCCGAGTGCAGTGAAACTTTGCACGTTAAATGCTTATACAAATGTTAATCCACTGGTATCTAATTTATTTCAATTGTTTTCATAACCACAAGATTGCAGCCGTGCGAAATTTTAAAATCTCGGTATTTATTTATTGTGTCCTAATCATGCGATTGAAGTTTGAATACCACACGTACACAATAATCTTCATGTAATAGTACATAAATAAAAATCCACACTGGCGGCCATCTGAAATATTTAGACGGTTCTCAATATCTACGAATCTGTCACAACAATCAAACTGAAATTTTGTATGTTGATAGTGGCAATTAACATGAGTAGGATATATGAAAATAGGCTGTATAGTTCTTCACGGAACTACTTGTTTAATGTAGTTTTGATTTTTGTCAAAAGGGCCTAAGTGCACTTTTGTAATCATTTTGCGAACCAATAAGGATACGGACTTGTATGAGGGGTTGTTGGACTTAGGGTGACGCCCTTTTTTTATGTAGTTTTGATTTTTGTCAAAAGGGCCTAACTGCATTTTTTTTAATCTCACGAACCAATGATGTCAGGGGCGTGTACGAGGTGTCCAAGTACACGGGGTAACACCCTGTTTCCAATGTGGTAGTTATTTTTTCCAAAAAGTTATTCACAAAAGGCCTAACGCCATACTACATGTTGAAAAAAATGTTTACCTGTTTTCAAATTTTAACTGAAAAAGTGGTTGTCAAGACCTGTGTTTCAACGAGGCTATCACCGACCACGGTGGCCGTGCTGAATAGAACAATGGATATTTTGGCAGGACGGTGGGCCGGTTTATGACGGTTCGTTTTCCGATATTTGTTATGGCGGACGGATGAGCGCTAATATTTGAAAATGCGTGAAGTGTACTAAGATTATGTTTACCCCTTTAGGGGGTCTTTAACGTGTCTGTCAATGATGATTAGCGAGACCGCTCTCTGGCACAGCAGAAGGTTGTGGGATATGGAAACCTATAACATTTGGTCAACCAAGTAATGTGCATGGACGCAAAGAGCCAAAACGGTAAGGTCATTGCCCTGAGATTTTATAAACTAATCATTGGACATGGTGAAAGTGTATGATTAATGTGTACATGTATTGAAGATGGCCGCTTGCTAATGATTAATACAGTAAATATGTTTAAGAATAATGACTGTTGGATGTTATAAGACACACACCCGTTTTGAATGCTACCGCACTTTTCTGCTTGCCAATACTGAATACAAGGCCTCGCCATGCCTAGACGGCCAACAGCCGATAAGACAGGAATGTCTGTATGGGCAGGAAGTACAGTATCAGGTTACTTGGCTGGTGGCGGCTAGCAGGTCTGGCGTTTAAGCAGAGATCGCCATTTTGGCTCTTAGACAGTCGTACAACTGGTGTATAAGAGGCTGGCAGCCATTTTGATTCTTTACTAAAATAAATGAACTAGTGTAAGGTACACGAATTTTATGAAGCTTAAGGAATGTGGGGAGGCGTGGGAACATGTGCGAGACCAACAACAGTTCAAGGTCAAAACGATGAGAAAATGCAGGCTCTCTTTGTTGCTAAGCTGACTGATAAAAATTGTGTTAGTAATGCACTTGCTGTTTTAGCAATCAGACGTACACAGAGGGCTCTGAACTGAACTTTGGAATACAATCCTTTTTGTTTTCGGTGAGTACTGAACCCATATGCTATTGGTTCAAGAGTCGAATCCATAATTTATTTGCAAAAGAAGAGAGGAAAAAATACAGTCTTTAGAATGACTTGGGAAGATTATAGGAGTGGGCTGTTATAACGTGGCGCAAGAATAGGTGACCACTAGTCATGCGGACGTGAGAACATGCTTGACGCATCGATAAAGAGCTGACTCATGATTATTAATAGAACGAAAAAACTTTCCACTGCGTGAAAGAGAGAAGAGGTTTCGGAAATAGACCTTACTCAGCAATAAAATGACAACCTCGCAATTGCGCAAGAAGAGAAATAATTAGAATTAAGCCATTTGCGAGCATATAATTAATAAAAGAAACACATCATTGTGGATCATTCTGGAATAGAGATTTTTGTGTGGGGAAAAAGTTTATAATATTTGCACAGGAAAGAAATACCGACGTGGCATGACGTCGTTAGTAATTCCCCGAGACCAGAGTTGGTAGGGATGGAAAAATAAACCGCAACACCCACGTATCTGAAGAGCAAAATGATTTAATATCTTGGAATTGTGTGATCGATTTTCAGGATTAAAGAAACCAGTTGACGTTTAGAACAAGAGCGTTCCAGAGATATATTTTTCAAAATTATACGACAATTACTTCAAAAGTTAGTGCTGGAGAAGACGTGGATTTTATTTTTTTGCCGCCGATTTGTATAAAAACCCTGGAGGTGCCAGGAAGAGTATTCAGTTTACCTGAGACGACGGAGAGCGTGGTACTGTTTCGACAACAATCCAGTTCCGTGAGCACAGGGGCGCTGCACGATGAAGAATCAACTACAAGATCAGCTACAAGTAAACTCCTAGAGTAGGAGTGCTGCATCAAAGTATATTCAGTTATAAAGACGCCCGAGAGCGTAATACTGTGTCGCAAAGTATAACAAGTTATTTTAGTGAGCGCGTAGACGCTGCACGCAGAAACAAGTATCGTCAAAGTTCACCAGTATAGCCAAAGTTAGGCTGTGGATTCGAAGAAATAACAGGCGATAGGTACTCGAATAATAGTTCAGTTAAAGAAAACAACGCATCATAAGGTTTCGAAGTACCCAAGGAAGTGAAATAGACAGTTCTATCGACGTTAAGGAACCCGATCAGGGTAGAACGAAATATGTAACGCCTAGTGTTCCGGAAAGGTAGGGACTAGAGCGCAGGACGATAAAAATTAGGAATTGTAGTTTCAGGCTTTGTCTAAGTAGACAAACGAACAGTAAACATTGGGGAATACTCCAATAAGCTACGAATTAAAGTAATAGCAATTAATGCAAGGAAATTACTAGGTCACCGATAAACTATTCGAGCGGCCGTCATAGTAATACATTAAGGACAGACTTTTATCTAGACGAATCAGTTAGCGTCTAGCAAGAAACGACATCGTGCAGTTAAAGTATAGAAGCCGATAGTCAAACCCCGGATCTGGAGATCAGCCGTTCCAGTGAGGTGTAGTTCGATCGAGACTTTCCATCATCTCGTCAGATTAGGAAGCCAACGTTCTATAAGCGCCACCCTTGGAAACGGGAAAGAAAAGAAATCACGTGTGAAAGGCGAAAAACTAACGCCCAAGTGATAAAATGTTTATGTAATGTAAATGTAGTGAAAATTTTTGAGTGTAATATTTTTAGTGAATTTGTATTGTGTTAAGTGAAACGAATACAAAATGGTATTCATTATATTCCAAGTGATTAAGGTAAATATTTTATGTGCTGTTAAAGAAGTGTCATTGAGTGTAAGTGTAACCATGGAAATGGCTTAAAAAGCAGTGAGTGGGCAAAAATGTTCCATCGCTGGAGGATTCGGTCGCTGACCGTACAGTCATGTGAGTAACTATTTCATTATGATATGTGTTTGGGAAGATTTGCGTATAATCCTCATGAGAGTGAGAGTAGGGATGTTGAATAACAAGTAAAAGAATGAGTGCGCGATCTGAACGATAAATTTGAGATAAACATAATAAATATGTGAAATGTAAATGAATCCCTTGGGGAATGTATTCAGTAAAATATCAGAGTAATAGATAAATGATATAAATATGAGAAAGCAATCGTAATAATAATAATAATAATAATAATAATAATAATAATAATAATAATAATGCTGTGCTGTACAGTCCTTGTTTTGAGCTCCTCACATTTCCGGTTTTTAAGTAAGTTTTACACGTTTATATGGTTAGTTTACGATTTCTATGGTGATTTTTATGGACTCTTGTCGAAAACAAGTGTGTGTTATAGTGCTTGTGGATCTATCAACGTCATAATCTTCAAAATACAGCTGCGAAATGTTTGTTTACATTCATGTCATGGTTGCTACATCGTTAGTTACAGTGCCATATAACCCCAAATGCCTTCTCGAAATGGGTTATGTACGGTGTTTTGTGTGTAATTGGGATGTTCCAAGCCCATTTATCACATACTTCATATAATGTGTGGAGGTAATCGGACTGTTTTCATGTTAATATTACGAATGGTAAAGTTTACATCTGCTTAACCTACAAAATTAGGTTACACGTATTTGCTACATATATTCCTTCTCTGCTGGTCGTTTGCACTTAAATGACGTCTACTATTGTAATATAAACACTATCTCTGCAAGATAATTATACCGTATATCTAATGTGTGTTGTGAGAAATCTGTAATGACAAGGTATGTGCAAACCAGGAATGACGAGTTATACTAAATGGGGTAGGCAGGACTCCTGAGCCGTAGTGAAGGCAACCTGTCTAGGAGATGGAAAACTCCAAAATTAAACCTACAATGGTAGCGTCTGATCCGGAACGGGCGGCTGCCAACAGCGTCTGTAGCCCATGTTAGGGACGGCTGATAACAAAACCTGGCTGTAGGTATAAAAGGCAAACCCATTTATTGCATGATGGAGAAATTAACGAGTAATGCCTCGGATGAAATGCCGCTGCCTGGGGAGCGCCAGGGCACGTTTGGAGCCGGTGCTGGACGTGACAGTATGCGAGCCGCCGGTGGTAGAGGGCTGAACAGGCGGGCCTCTACCGGGCAAGATCCCGAAATCCTTACAGCCGACAAGCGTTTGCATGATGAGCCTGAGCAGAGAAGTGAATCATTATCTAGTACTTCACCTGCTGAAGGTGCTGCACAGGTAACTCAACCTGTGCTCACCCAGGCAGGACTGCCACGACAGCGTATTAAATGGACAAATGTCATGAACGAAACCATAATACGCACTTATTTTAGGGTTACTGACTTCGGACAGAATTCAGTTGGTTATAGGCAACGCTTACATTCTGAATTTCTGTTGCATTACCCTGAACTAACTGTGACCGAACAGAGAGTATCTGATCAATACAGGGCTATTCTCCGGAATAATCTTATCCCTGAAGCCAGAATGAACACCATTAAAGAAGAGGTACGGCGTGAGAAGGAAGGTGTGAATGGAGTCACTCAGAACAGTGTTCCTGAAGAACTGGAGTCGGCACAAGCTGATAGCCAGGACCTTCAAGAAGTAGATCCAGTTTCCATGCAAATTATCGATCAACACCAAATTGGAAAGTTGAAGAATGAAATGATGACTACAGTCATAGAGTTTTATGGAACTGATACAAAAATACCGAAAGTCAATGGTTCAAGAAAGCTGACAAAGATACTGAGTATCATGAATCGGGATGTTTTGCCGGAACATGTTGAAGCATCTGCCAATCTGGAATCCCTTCATACTATTATTTACTGTGGTGCAGTAACTGTTGTGAAAGCTATGGGTATTGGACAACATGAACGGAAAAAGCAAATTCCATCGATGCCAAACTGGGAAAGAAGACTTGTTGGAAGGATTGAACAGCTCAGGGCAGATATTGCTAGAATGACACAATATGTTCGTGGTACAAGAACAAGAAAATTACTGAGGAAAGCTGAGCATATAATGAGACAAAACACAGCCCACACACAGCGAGATGTACCGAATTCAACACCTGAAGAGTGCTTAGATACCTTGAAACAAAGGCTGTCTGTTTTATCCGCCAGACTTGCAAAGTATAGGGAGAGTATGAAGAGGAAGAAGGATAACTTCCTTTTCGCCAACTCAGAGAGAAGATTCTATCAGACTCTGGGTAAGATAAAGGTTTCTGCGGACAAAAGCTATCCGACTAAAGAAGAAGTTCAAGAATTTTGGGGAAAACATCTGTCTACACCATCTCATCACGACACTCAATCAAGTTGGGTAAGAGAAGAACAGCAAGCTTCCCAAAGATTTGAGCAAATGCTGCACGAGAAATTCACCACAAATGATATTAAGGAAGTTATCAACAACTTAGCGAATTGGAAAGCCCCTGGCCCTGACCAGATTCAGAATTTTTGGTATAAGAAGTTCTGGAGCATCCACAATCGACTAGGTGAGTTCATTAATGATTCCATCCTTCATCCTGATAGCTTACCCGAATTCATCACACGTGGCATCACATATTTGCTTCCAAAAGATCTTCAGAATACATGGGATCCTACAAAATATCGTCCCATCACATGTCTGCCCACGTTGTATAAGATCATTACATCATGCTTGGCTAACAGGATATATGCACACTGTGAAAGAAACAATATAATTGCCATGCAACAGAAAGGTTGTAAAAAGGGTTCAAAAGGGTGCAAAGAACAACTAATAATTGACTCAGTTGTGTGTGGCCAGGCACACTTAAATCACCGAAACCTTCATATGGCGTACATCGATTATAAGAAGGCCTTTGATTCTGTCCCCCATGACTGGCTAGTAGCAGTGCTGCGATTGTATAGGATCAATGTGGTATTTGTCAGTTTCTTGGAAAGGGTTATGTCAGCAGGGCAAACTAGACTGTGTCTCAGTACGCCACGCGGAGATATACGAACAGATGAGATATCGATTCGGAGAGGCATCTTTCAAGGAGACTCCCTTAGCCCCTTATGGTTTGTCCTGGCAATGAATCCGTTATCTACCCAGCTTAACTCTACTCACTACGGCTTTTCTATCAAGATTGGAAAGAGAATTGGTACTCGGCTAAATCATCTGCTATACATGGACGACCTTAAACTCTATGCCGAAACAGAGTCGCATCTGGAAAACTTGTTGAGAATAGTTGAAGCATTCTCACGAGACATACAAATGGGATTTGGTTTGGACAAGTGTCGGACACTAAAGGTGGTGAGAGGAAAAGTACAGAAGTCCGGGTATGAGCTGGAAGATGGACAGCATATTAGGGCTATGTTGGCAGAAGACACCTACAGATACTTAGGAGTAAAACAAGCTAAGCATATTGACCATGTGTCAATAAAGAAAGATCTGTCCTGTGAATTTGTCAAAAGATTAAAACAAATTATAAAAACGCACTTGAACAGCAAAAACTTAGTGAAATCTGTTAACACGTATGCTGTACCTGTGCTGAGCTACTCCTTTGGCATAATCAAATGGTGCAAAACGGACATCGAAGGACTTGAACGAAAAATGAGAACGATGCTCACAAAAGGAAGGAAACACCACCCACGATCTTCAATAGAGCGATTGACTCTACCCAGAAGCCTAGGTGGACGTGGGTTCGTTGACATTGATAATCAGATGAAACGGCAGATAGTCAGCCTTAGGGAGTACTTCTATGCAGAAGCGAGGTCATCTGTACTTCACAGAGCCATCAGTGAGGCGGACAGATCAACGCCACTGGTCTTGTGTCAGCAAGAGATTCAACACCTCCTACATACTGACATTCAGAAGATGGAAGCATGGAAAGCAAAACCTTTGCACGGAAGACATCCAAATGAGGTGAGTCAAGCAAATGTTGATATAAATGCGTCAAACTACTGGCTCACTTCAGGACAGATCTTTCCAGAAACTGAAGGTTTTATGCTAGCAATTCAAGACCAAGTCATCCCTACAAGGAACTACCTCAAGTTCATTGTAAAAGATCCCGCTGTACCAGATGATAAGTGCCGCTACGGATGTCAACAGTCAGAAACAATACAGCATATTACATCTGTATGTAGATATTTCCTGGCAACAGAGCACAAACAAAGGCATGATGCAGTTGCTAAAATCTTGCATCAGGAGTTGGCTGATAAGTTTCAGCTTTTGAAAGGAAAGAAAGTTCCGTACCACCAATATCAGCCAGAGTGTGTTCTTGAAAACAATGAATACAAACTGTATTGGGACCGAACTATTTTGACTGATCAATCGGTATCACACAACAGGCCGGACCTGGTGGTTGTAAACAAGAAAACCAAGCAAACTACATTGATTGATGTTGCGATTCCTAACAACAAGAATCTCCAGTCAAAACACATTGAAAAGATCAGCAAATACAGCGAGTTGGTCGACCCTATCAAAAGACAATGGCATGTAGAGCGAGTGAAGACCATACCTATCATTGTCTCGAGTACGGGCGTGATCCCAAGTACCTTGCTCCAAGGCCTTAAAGAACTGGATCTGGATACTGGGCTCTACAAACTAATGCAGAAGGCAGTAGTTCTATCGACAACCAGAATCGTTCGGAAGTTCATGGGTAGCGAAATTCTAGCTTAGAAGTTGCTGTTTCCGTAGCTATATTTTGGTTCACTGAAGCCCGTATAGTTACGTTGTAATATACCAGAAATGTGTTATATGTTCTGTATAAACCGAAAATAATAATATAAATGAATGAATAGTATGATGAATTTTATATTGAAAGTAGTAGCTTCCGAGCTCCTTTAGATGAATTAATACATGTCATGAATACATGTTTTTATGGTAAAAATGATTATTTTCAAGGGAGAAGAGTAAAATTTATTTTGAGATGTAGATCAAACGTTGATTTTGAATTTATTAGTTCTTTGAAGGCAACTTGGCTAATTAATGTATAAGCACCATGTAGTACATTGAAATAATTTGTCACGCTAGGAATGCGTTGAAATGCTCGGTAAAACTAATTATGAGGGACAGTTGGTCGTGGTAATTGAACTGTGATAAGTCCTCAAAAGTTGTGATAGTGATCACGAGGCATTGTATGTTGTATGTTAAAAAGGGTGCTATTTATGTTGTATTATGAGCGCTGGTATAAGGCGAGGCCTGCCCTAAGTCGCTAATGTTATAAGTCCTCCAATTTGGGATACTGCTCCCGAGGCATTTGAAAGGATCGAATCAGAGTCGTCCGTGTTGAAGCCCCTTAATATTGGTTGTATTATTGAATTTTTCTTACCCGCCAATGAGGACACTTCATAATTATTATATACCGAAGCCAAGAGAATAGGTCTGTTGAGCCTAAATATGTTGTTTTAAGAGTCTGTATTAGAAGCCTTGTCATTCAAAGAATTGAATTTGAAACAGCTGTATGGAAAGCTGATGGTAGCCAGTCTCTTGTAGCAGCGAGACTGTGGACTCTCTGTCTCCCTGCAATAAATCACGTTAAGTAGTCAAGGCTAGACCCTCACCCTAGATGTATTGCGGTAGGTCGGGGAACGGTCTGTTTGAGTTATAAAACACACAAGTGTTTAGAGATTGTTTAAACGACCCGGTCTTGGAACCGAGGTCCCTTTATATAAATGATTATCGCTTTCAGAGTTCAGATCGTTTCTTTCGTATAATATAATGGTCTTTTAAGACAAATAATGATAAATCCCTAACTTAATTATTATATGATTCAGTGATTCACGAGTTCTATGGAAGACATTAGATTCCGGGAGTAATCTTAATTTTGACTTGTTCAGTAGTCTTCTGTTGCTCGGAAGTACGCAAGTTTTTCCCAATCACAGTAGTGAGTAGTTGACTTGAGAGAGAGGGATGGTAACATATGAGCATTGTGAAAGCCCAAAATTAAGTGATGATTAACCATACTTTGATAATTTTGATATTTATGATTAAAAGATATACTCATATAAATAGTAATGGATGTGTATTAAATTGATAACACAGTGTAAGTAAACATTACCGAGCCGTTTGGAGCTCTTGATTTTAAAGAATTTGAAGTGACTCCATATGGAAGTGAAACTTAGTAGAAGTTTGTTGGTTTTTGGAAAACCAGTTATTATGATCTTATAATTGTTTAATATGAATTGCTTGTTCAACTTTGGACAAGTGTGAAGTGGAGTGTCAGTATTTTATTTGTTTAATTTTTGTAGCGCCATATATTTGGATAATTAAATGTTTTAATAGGAGGAGTTGATTTTTGTTTATTTTTGGAGGTGTATCCTCTGCTTAATCCAAAGTGTGTGAGTCACAGAGTGGGAGAACAAACCATGAACCCCGATACTCCCGATTGAGCATTGCTGGCAAACTGTGATTTGCATATTTCATTGTTGAATGGGCACAGTACATATTAATGATTAGTTTAATGATGTAATACTAATGAACCTTAAATTTGTAGTTAATGATAAGGTAATTAATGATTTTTTAATTTATTTGTTTGCAGATAACCGGTATACCTTTTATGTCTGAGAGAGAAACCATTGCACTTTTAAGCCCACTAGAAGGAAACAGCAACAAGCCAAACAGCAACAAGCCAGTACAAGTCAAGGTGAGATTTTCTTAACCTACTTGTTTTATTATTGTTTGATATTTTTTTATTTTAATGAAATGCATGTACCTAAATTAGGTATTTATGGTGGTTTATTTATTTAATTTTAGAAACTTGGTAAGAAAAGCTTTACCGCTGTTGTAGTCACTGAAACCCCGAGACGCACTATAGTGGAACCATTACCAGTCAGTGAACTATTGAAAACTCAGGTAAGCCTAACTTAAAATGCAATCCCATTTTATCACTATTGAAACCCCTAGACAAAATATTCATTACCTGTACATGACTGGGACAATAATTGCTTTGTTGATTAATGGCTGCGTATTGACAACCGGCACAAGACCATAATGGCCGTTGACCGGGAAAGTACAAGGCCATGTTGGATTTTTTTTAACTAAAAATTAAATTCAACTGTCGTGTCGTTCCCTATGGTCTCAATTAATACCTACAGGTTTGAACAAGATAATCTGGACAAAACGACATGACATTTATTTTTTGTTTATATATTGGTTTAAGGGGGATGTGAATGACTGCAGCTTCATTAAAAATTAAAGTAGATGGGTTACTGTTAGTGCAGACATACAGTTATTTTCTTTTATTTTTTATTTTTTTGATGATGTTTTGATTTAATGCCAATTAACGTTAAAGGTTTATTTACAAGTATTGATTCATTGATTGATTGATTGATTGATTGTGTAATTGGTTATTTTGTTTGTTTTTTTAGGTGTGGCAATGCGCCACTAACGTAGTGAACAGACAGTCAACAAGCATACATTATGTTTTAAAGTACTCTGTGCTCTTGTGCAACGTTAATAACATACAATAAAAAGTTTTATTATAATACATTGCTTTAATACCAAATACAAGAAGTGAGCAAATCGGTTTACCACGTGGGTTAAATTTAAAATCAGAAAACGATCGTTGGTTAATATTTGAATCAAGGCCTGTACGCTTTCTGTCAGCACATAAACTTGCTGCGGCTGGATTTTATTACTTGAACCGATAAGATGTTGTGCGATGTGTGTTTTGTCGTATTGAACTTTCACACTGGGAAGAAGGGGATGATCCCTTTCGAGACCATTTGCGATGGTCTCCTCGTTGTCCTTACATGCTTAGAATAGAAGTGGTAACATACCAGTGTATCCATTTTACCGAACCACAAGTTCATTGGCTACTAATTACTTTGCTGAATCACAAATAAATAATAAAGATGAATTACCAGCCAATGGTGGTGTTGATATATGTGGTCCATATGCATTAGACAGTGTTGAATTGGCATGTGCTTTTGAATAATTGGGAGTTTGCAAGACTAAAGCACTAGCACACCCAGAGTACTGGTCTGTTGAAAAACGTTTAGAATCTTATAAAACTGTTTGGCCATTAATACTAAAACACCTTACAAAAGAGCTAAGCGAAGCTGTTTTTAATACCGGTGAAGGGGACAAAACAATATGTTTTCATTATGGATTCGCTTTAAAAGATTGGCATATGACTGATGGCCATTTTGTGGAAAACGCTCGTTAGTTACCTAACTGTAGATACATGGTGTTGCTTAAAGGTCTTAATTTGTGAACACTATTCGTAAAGAAAATGTAATTGCAGCACAATACGTAAAAGTGTCTTTAGAGCTAGAACATGCGGAGCAAATACATGAGGCTGGAAAAAATGTGTCTCTCCAACAGATACAAAAGTGTGACCAACATGTATGTGATTTTTTTATCGAGAAGAACTAGGTGTATGTTTGCCTTGTGGACACTTGATAGCCTGTGTCAAGTGTGCATTAGCACTTAACACTTGTGCTATATGCAGAAAAGTAGTATTTGACTTAGTTAGAACATTTCTTGCTTAAATGGTAAAATTTATTAACAATGCATGATTTAAAATACATATATCCACATTATTATTACAAGCTGTTGTAGAGTGTAATAGATATGCTTTTGTTTTGTTTATAGACTACTGCAATGAATGTTTTGATGCTGTGGGGCAAGCATGTGGTTTAGAGACAAAGAAGCTCAGCGAATTGCCAACGCATATTCCATTCCGCATTATCCAGATTCGCAAATTGAAAACAACATATGGTGATCGTGTACTTTGTGTATGTGAGAATTTTGAGACATTTCCGCCTAGACGGTTTAATGATATGTCGGAGAGGGTTTTCGATGAAGTGAATAATGCTACACAACATGTACACTTAATTTATGAAGGTTTTAAAAACAATAGGTGTATGGTCTGTTTTAAGTAAATAAATAAAAAATGTCAAATAATAATGCAAAATATAAGTGATGACAATAGACTGAAAAAAGAAAGAAAATAGGTGTAGGCCTATAGATTAATAATGTTTTAGTTTTTAATATTGTCTTTAAAAATATTATGATTAAATTTTGTACGGTGATAAAGGGCACTGCTGCAAGTTTATGTATGTAACATTCAAAAATCTGTAAATTACAAAACGAACATGGCGGCCAACCGAATTTCAAACATTTTAATAGACTTTTCTCGTGATTTAACCAACTGAGCGCAGTGAAATGTGGTACAGTAAATGATTATACATATCGCGAGAAAAGTCTATTTAAAAGTCTCAACTTCGCTTGGCCGCCATGTTGGTTTTGTAGTTACCAAGTTTTTGAACGTCTCATAGGTACATTCCTAGTAGTGCCCTTTATCACCGTACAAAATTTCAGGGTGATATCGGTAATAGTTTCGGAGATATTGAATTCTGCCGCCATGTTGGATTGGTGCGACACAATAAAATTTGAAGGGTACGGTCGGGGTCGGCCAGAATGGTGATATGGTCTTACCGAGTTTCATTAAAATCGCTCCAGCCGATTAGAGGTTATTAGGGACACACACACACACACACACATAGATACACGGAAAAAAGTTGATCTCATAAGCCTTTTTTTTTTTTCATAAAATGAAAATAGGCTACATTGAACTCTGAAACTACATGATAGGGAAAATAGTTTCATTATATAAGTATTTATTGAAGCTGATTGTAAGCTATTTTAGTGGTTTAGTCATTCGAGCGGAAGGACACGAGAGAGAAGCTGGTACTCAGAAAGGTGTAAGGCAAGGCTGCAACTTATCACCCATACTTTTCAATCTTTACATTGAACAAGCAATGAAGGAAATTGGAGAAAAATTTAAAGTGGGAGTGAAGATTCAAGGAGAAATAATTTCAACTCTGAGATTTGCTGATGCCATCGTCATCTTGGCCGACACGCCTAAGGATTTGAATGAGTTTTTGAATGGTATGGACTCCGTCTTACGGAAAGAATACATGATGAAAATTAATAAATGTAAAACAAAAATACTGGAATGCAGCCGAAATAAATCAGAAACCTCTATGGACATCAAATTGTCAGGTGAAAAGCTGAAGGAAGTAGGAGACTGTTACTTAGGAAGCAAAATAACCAGTGATGGACGAAGCAAAGAGGATATAACAAGTAGGTTGGCTCAGGCAAGGAATTCATTTCTACAAAAAAGGAATCTGTTGACATCGAATATAGATTCAGGTATTAGGAAGTCATTTTTGAAAGCCTTTGTCTGGAGCGTGGCGCACTATGAAAGTGAAACTTGGACTATTGGTGCAGCAGAAAAGTGGAGAATTGAAGCATTTGAAATGTGGTGTTACAGGAGAATGATGAAGATCAGATGGGTAGATAGGGTTACAACCGAAGAGGTATTAAGACGAGTGGGAGGGGAGAGATGTTTCTGGCGACTGCTAATAAAGAGAAGAGATGGGTTAGTAGGACACATACTAAGACACCCAGGAATTGCAAGCTTAGTTATGGAAGGAAGGGTTGAGGACAAGAACTGTAGGGGTAGATCAAGGTTAGAATATGTTAAACAGATTGCCTCGGATGTAGGGTGTGGTAGCTATGTAGAGATGAAACGATTAGCTCAGGACAGGGAGGCATGGAGAGCTGCATCGAACCAGTCAAAAGACTGATGACTCAAACAACAACAACAACAACTGGTACAGTGCCCTGCTCAGGTTTTCAAGATCGCATTTTCGATTCCTCGTCGAGGAAGTTGAATTTTTTCTAAATTGGAAAAAGTCACGGAATTCCGCGTCGAACACGTCTACATGCTGAAGACCTCTCGTATTGTAGAAGGTGACTACAAGACAAATATATCAAACATAGGTAAATCACATAGAGGACTAGTTTCCTTGATGTATGGTAGTTGAAGCGCGAGACATTCCTCTGCAAATAAAACTTCTGGCCGGATGACAGCGCAGTAATGTTTGATTTTAGCATTCAAGGATATAGATCATTTTATAGACATATTTTGTACGATGCGTGACGCTGAGGATTCTTTTTCGGACATGTTAGGTTCTACCCATTCACCAAGATACTTAAAATTTTCAACCCGACTGATTGTTCTATGAGTCACTTCTAACTCTCTTGGCGCTGATTTGATGTGTTTAATAAATTCCGGGTCTGTTCTTTCCAAGAGAGATCTGGAGGCCTACCTTTGAAGCTTGTACTTGAAGCTGGTTGCTCTGATTCATGGCCATATCCAAAGAATCAGCAAAAACTGCAAAATCGTCTGTAAATACTAGACAGTTAATTGAAAGATTCTTGTTCCTGTAGCATAGTCTGACTCCACTGTAGACTCCTACCTCATTTGTTTACGCGATTCACGGATTATTGTTACTATTATTATTTATTGTTTAACATCATTATCACGGCAAATCCGGCTACATTTTATGTTGCAGACTGGTTCGGCCTTAGCAACCATCTGCACTGAGGAAATATTGTAGATTACACTGTTCAGAGACTTCATATCACTGTACATCCATATCGTGCCCGCTCTCTTCACGGGTCTCCTTCATTTATAGGATGAGATAAATTTCCATCCGAAACATCGAGCCTTGCTGCGTGTTCGACCAGGGTATTGTCGCCAAGGATCTTCCTGACAATATGGCAGGTGTTAAACAGAACTGCCTTCAATATATATCAGCGGATGCAGATTAAATATTGATAGACTACTGTGAAGAGTTTTGGGTATAACACCAGTACACGATGCAATTATTGGGTTTGTAGTCACCGACTCAAGTTTCCACATCTGCTTTATCTCAATTGCCAGCTCTGTGTACTTAGATATTTTAGTAGTGGATGTATTGAGTGTTGGGACATGCGATATCTATCAGTTATGCCTATCTGTGTTCTTTATTTATGACAATGATATCTGGCCGGTTGTTACTGACAGCAACATCTGTCACAACTTCTCTGTCCCAGTAGAGCTTGTGTGGGCCATTTTCTATTACTGCGGATGGTGTGTATTTCCAAGGCCAGTTTCTGGTGGATAATTATTATTATTGGTAATAGGTTTTCAAACAGACATAGTTCTGGAAATTAAAGTACGCTTCCCATCGATGAAATGTAGGTCTATTGCTTATGAAAGTTGGGTAACAATTAAATGTAATGGCAGTCTAACAAATTGAATATCTGGAAACATTTGAAAAAAGCAACTGATTGAGCGCAAATCGAAGCCTGTAGACCTCACTGTCAGCCCTTGTGATTCATTGGCAGTCATCATTAGGTGAATATAACAGGGGTAGCTGTATCCGCTTCAACTAAGAAAGGCCAGTAGGAATCAGGAGAATAGGGAGTTAAAGCAGACTTATACTTGCCCGTGGCTGATGACCAAAATGCCTCAAATCCGTAATTGAAGAAAGAACAATCATCCCATATTTTATCAAAAGACTGTAGTAGACTCTAGAATTGTCATCTGGAAGACGTTAATACTCGTTAATTCACAAGTTTAAAGGCATTTATATAACGAATAACAGGAACCAAACGAATTTCTCTTGACCTGAGAGATGAGAGAAACAGAGGCTATGCCGATAGACTTGGCATGCTGGTGTGTATTTAGATCTACAAAGATTTCCAAAAATAATTTCTACACCTAGTTGAAATTTGAATTAAAGCCGCCTGTGTTACGCATTATGTTGCTATGTATTATTTCGTCTTCACTGGAAAGTAACTCTACGTAGTTGAAAACAAATTCCTTGGTTCTTGGAGGTAACTGGTAATCCCGAGAACCACTGGATGGATTTTGATGCGGTTTTCACCATTCTGAAAAGGATTTCTCGGGGAAGGTTTCTGTTAAAAAACATTCATTTGTGACCAAAGGAAGCCGAGCAGTAACGATTGCAGTGAATCGAGTCGAAGAAAAACCTGCCGTCCGTGCGCCTTTTAAGCTTACGCTGGGTAAACAGTTAAAAATATCTATATACTGCGAGAGTATGAATTGTTCAGCATTAAAAGTTCTACTAAAGCGTCCGCGACAACATATCTTTATCTTCAATACATCGCCCACTATAAGTGTTTTTTAAGTTTTCATTTCTTCTAACAATCTCCATTGAGTGGAAATTTAAATTACTAGCTTTGGAGCGAGCTTATCACCCCAGCTTCGGCCAGCATCAGTCGAATCGTGTCGAGTTAAGACTTCAGAGAAGAGTATATGTGTTTGGAGTTTCACTGTTCACCTCGGTTTTTCTGAATTGTGTCTGGGACCTGCCATCCGTGAGCCTTATAAGCTTACGCTGGGTAAACCATTTAAGATACCGGGCGACGCCGGGGTGGGTTGGTAGTTTAGAATATTTGTTTCATGTGCGTTTGATTTCTAACTCTACCACTTCTCCCAAACAAATGCCGGGATAGTAGACTACCTAAATGATGACCACGGCGGTCTCCTACCCAAGGCCTAATTGCAGCCATCAAAATGACACATTCTATCAGACAGATCCCATACATACCCAAGTAGAGGGGAAGATGACTCGCTGTTTAGCCCCAATGAATTACTAATACACACAAGTACGCTGGCTACATAACCACGATGTCGCAAAGCACCGAAATGAATCAATATTTTAGTGTGATACCAAAGGAAACGTTCCACAGGAGTGTGTAATTGTAACACAGCGAAGTAATTGACTCAGGGTCACCAAAGGCTAAACGTAGATACCCCATGGCATCCAGTTACCGCAAGGAAGCGTGGCATTGCGCACTGTTACGTCACATAAGTACAGCGGGACTTCACCAAGAGCATTCAAACTACCCATACAACAGTCCTTTCATCCAAGATTAGCGTAATATGTTGCTCTACGAAATCCATTGTCGGCTCGTAGGGATTGCAAATGTCAGGATTCGAATGAGAGAAGAGAATAGGCCAGTAAACGTTCAATAATAATATTTCAGGCATTGTCTTGTCAATCTGGGTCATAGCGGCTATCAGTCCTGTGTATCATGTGTATCTTGTGTTATTGATAGACGGTAACTGTCTGTCTGTTAGGTAGTCAGTCACGGTGGGTGAGTGGTTATCGTGTCGGACTACCAACCCCAAGCTTCAGGTTCGCTCCTGGCCATGGTAAGAGATTTTTGAAAGGCGACAAAAATCACGATACGCATGTCATACGATGTTGGCATGTTATGGAACCCATTTGAATTCAGTAGGTCGTGTTCATACTGGCAAAATTAATCTCGTGATTTTTCGCCAACACGAAGTTCCTAATTTCTCTACTAGAAAGCGCTATAGTGTCACGGAGCCTAGATATCTAACCTCCTTGATTTGAATAGCGCTTCAAGGAGAGATAAAATTCGACATGCAAGTTGCCCTCTGGGCGTCAATTAACAAAGCTTGCACCCGGCACCCGAGGCAATACGATATTATTCTTATTATTATTATTATTGTTATTATTATTATTATTATTATTATTATTATTATTATTATTATTATTAGCCCAGAGGCTGGTTGGATGCCCAAAAGTTTCCGTCATGAGCAGAACTATCTAGGTATAATGAGGCGTACTAGACAAGACGAGGAGTGAGGTAGTTTGCCATTGTTTTCCTCACTGAGTCAGAACAATAACACTGACCTTATGAGTAGAACCTTTCACAGTACACACTGGTACTGGCGTGACCTGAAGGCCATTACTCAGTCCACTCATACCTCAATAGCTTACATATAATCACAGCCATGAATGGGACTACCGGGTGAGTTAGCCGAGGTCGTTGCGGCATAACTGTTGGCAGTCGCTCACATCCGGGAGGCGAGGAGGTTCGAATCCCCCCGCCGGCAACCTTGAAGATGGTCTTCTGTGGTTTCCCATCTTCCTTCCAGGCAAATGCCGGGGTTGGTCCCTAACTATAGGCCACAGCCGCTACCTTCCAACTCCTCGTCCTTGTACATTCCCACTTTCCTCCCCTACGGAACTTGTAGCTCACCCATTGGGTGTCCGTCTCGAAGCAGCTACAAAACTGGCGAGCCGAACATGTCCTCGGACACTCCCGGCACTAAAAGCCATGAGACATTGGTAAAAAGCCACATTTTCCTCAAACCTGTGCCAACAGACAAATGTACTGCATTAATCAAGAGATGGTAATAGTGTGTAATTGTAATTAATTAACATGTGAATGGAACTGTGATGATGCTTCGAGGCTTGGACAAAATTACACTTAGACTTAGACTGATAGTTACCAGCGTCAGTATTCGAACCTTAGATCTCCGATATACAGTAAATTAAACCACCCTACTATAGCCACCCTTACTACGTTATTTCAGTTGGTTACGTATGGATGGGCTGTCGTAGGCTATATGATCAGTGTATTCGTTTATGGCTCCTAAGTATAAGTTAAATTTCAAAGTAACAACTAAAATGTCATCAAAAGCTAGGTAAAAGCGTGTTGTTTTGTGATAAATAACTCATGGTAGAATTAACTTAGGGCCCGGAACCAGCGATTGGAAACATTCTTCTACACTGCACTAGAATTTCAGTCTGGGTGGATTTTTAATTCTTGCTGAAAATACCTCAACGCAAATTTACAGACAAGAAAAAGCTTGTCCACGACAATGATAGATTTGAAGGTCACGTACGAGCATCACAGCTTTATTAACATGGTGTTTAATAGTGATGATAGGAAAAGGGTATTAAGTGCACTTCGAATGGAAGAGAAAGATTGTGCGGGACGTTTTAAAAACAGGTGACTTGAAGTATTTTCCAGGAACGCCGATACAAAGACTATAGTCTAAACTAAAGAGGGGCGTTGCAAGGAAAATATGTCAAACATTAAACTACTTTGTTAACAAGGGGAATTCTTTTTCATTCCCGGAAATGAAATTGGAATCAAAAAGAATTGTAGTCTAAACTTCTCTCTCTTTACACAAACTCCCCACAACAAAAGTTGTACATAACATTTTAGATGACGGTAGGTTAACCCGTAATCCCGAGAAGTGTTTGAAAATCCATCTGATCCAGAAGTTGACAGGACTCCATGCTATTTGTTGTCATGACCCAAATCGACTTCTCTGGTCTTTGCCACCAACACAGCTGAGAGGGAGAGTGCCATATAAATGTTAAGGATGTCCAATACGAGTAATCAGATAGTTGAGGTTAACTGTAGTTGGTGCAGTGTGATCGGTGTTACTGATGGTGCAAGAGGTGAAGAGTCAGTGCAGACAACATTAAGGACAAGAAAAAGCTGAAATGCCAGCCAGGCAGCGCTCCTAAATGATCTTCTTTGCTACCGAGAGGCAGGTTGCGACCCGTGTAATGTGATGCGACTTCTGCGCCTCACGCGTTCCCACGTCCATACAGAGATTTCACTTTCAGGTGAGAGGTCTCGTGTCTCAACAAGCCGCTAGCCTACTCTTGGTAGCTCACTCTACTTCGATCCGACCCTGCAGCAGCATTGCGGTAATTGATAACTTACAGATGTAGTCAGTCAGTAGGAACTGTGGTCGGGCATGCGCTCTTACGACAATTCGGTGTGAGTTCTTCCTCCCAGTGCTACCTCCAGCCCCAGGCAGCCTACACACGTGTACTGAAGTTTCATTCCACCTGAGTTTGATATGCATGCTTGCTTATTTGTCCTTGTTGACTCATTTAGGGTCTTGTGCATAGTGGTCAACAGCCCCGTGTACTTGTATTTGTATGATATCTGAACTATTGTGGTGTCTGTATTAGTGTGTACTGTATAATTCAGGTGAGGAATGGAAAGTAGACGGTCGTGACCTTAAGTTTGGAACCATCCGGGCATTTGCTTGTAGTGAGTTGCAAACCACGGAAAACCACTTCTAGATTATTGGCTGAAGTGGGAATAGAACCCACTTCTTCCCACTTTTACCTCACGAGACTAAGTTAGCATTCAACCTACTGGACAACGTTGTTAACTAGATTATTATATGAACTAATGCACACTCCTAGAAGAATTGCCTTATTATATTCGTCGCAATATATCATTTACTTCACAATTTTCAATATTTAAGCTACGCCAAATTGACAGGTGAAAAGCTGAAGGAAGTAGGAGACTTCTGCTACTTAGGAAGAAAGATAACCAGTGATGGACGAAGTAAAGAGGATATAAAAATTATGGTGGCTCATGAAAGGAAAGCATTTCTACAGGAAAGAAATTTGTTGACCTCAAAAGAAGACACCACGGAAAGAACGGGGTAAGTCCATTTTTTTCGGAAATGAGTTTATGGTGCATTCTGGTGGCCAGCTATCGTCACTACAGATCTGTTGAAATTAATTTCAAGTAAAGCGGAATGTCACCGATATACCGTGGTTTTTATTTTGAGTGGCAACGGAATGAACTTCCCATATGCCCTCACTTTTTCATAATTTAACTTTACTTGTTATTTGTATTACATGTAACTTACTTCCTTTATAAGAAATACATTTGGAAGAAGAACGATACTGCTTACCCTAAATTGGGGTATTTTTAAGTATTTCTTTTGAGTGTTGAAAGTTTAATTTCACTCTCCTGAAATATGTACAGATTGTGACTTAACCCGTTTTTTTACGTGGAGTCTTCAAATATAGATTTAGGTATTAGGAAGTCATTTCTGAAAGCTTTTGTCTGCAGCATGGCAATCTATGGAAGTGAAACTTTGACTGGAGTTGGCGCAGCAGAAATGAGGACCATAGAAGCATTTGAAATGTGGTTTTACAGGAGAATGACGAAGATCAGATGGGTAGATACGGTTACGAATGAAGAGGAATGAAGACAAGTGGGAGAGGAGAGATGTTTCAGGTGACCGCTATTGATTAGTTTTTTAGGACACATACTATGATACCCAGGAGAAGCCTCCGTGGCTTAGGCGGCAGCACGCCAGCCTCTCACCGCTGGGTCCGTGGTTCAAATCCCGGTCACTCCATGTGAGATCTGTGCTGGACAAAACGGAGGCAGACAGGTTTTTCTCCGGGTACTCCGGTTTTCCCTGTCAAAATTTCATTCCAGCAACACTCTCCTCTATCATTTCATTTCATCGGTCATTCATTTCATCATTGCTCCAGAGGAGTGCGTCAGGCCTCGGCAGCCGGCACAGTTCATATCCTCGCCGCTAGATGGGGGCTTCATTCATTCCATTCCTGACCCGGTCGGAGACTGGAAGCAGGCTGTGGATTTTCATTTTTCACTATGATACCCAGGAATAGCCAACTTACTTTAGTTATGGAAAGAAGGGTCGAAGCTAAAAACTGTGAGAGACCAAGGTTGTATCGGATGTAAGGTGGTGTGGTATAGCTATGTATAGATGAAACGATTAGCTCAGCACAGGGAGGTGTGGATAGCTTCATCAAACCAGTCAAAAGACTGAAGACCCAAACACAACACACTGCTGAGTTGTGCGTAAATTCGTAGATACTTGAATACAATATATGAAATATTTGCTTACTTCAGCTTGTTGTCTTAGCGGCAAAATCAATTCTCTTACTCGATTAATATCAGTTTATAACGATTGGGAGAGTATCTAAATATTTGTATGTAGGATCTTCGTTTGTATGCACATACGGTATATGTTTGTATATTTCTAAGTTGATTTTGTGTTTTGTATGCATTAAGTTTGCATGTATAGTTGTTTGTATAGCCTATATAGTTTATGTTTGTGTGACTGTATGTTTTATTTGTTTAATTGGTTCGTTCGTATGTGTGTATGAAAATTTGTATGTTCGTACGATTTTGTGTATTTGTTATTCAGTTAGTTTTCTAGTTAGTTATTTGTTATTTATTTATTTATCGCGATAGTTATTTAGTTAGTTAGTTAGTTATTTGCTTATAATTAGTTAGTAACTTAGTTAGTTGTAGTTAATTATTTGTTAGTTAGTTAGTTATTTTGTTAGTTAGTTAGTAATTTACTTAGTTATTTAGTTATGTATTTAGTTAGTTAGTTAGTTAGTTAGGTAGTTAGTTATTTGTTAGTTAGATAATTAGTTATTTCCTTAGTTAAATGTTATTTAGTTAGTAATTTAGCCTACTTAGTTCGTTAGTTAGTTAGTTGGTTAGTTGTTATTTGTTAGTTAGTTAGTTAGTTATATAGTTGGTTATTTAGTTAGTTATTTATTTATTTACTTTGTTATTTAGATAGTTAGTTAGTTAGTTAGTTAGTTAGATTCTCACTAGAGAATTGTTGAAACATTTGCAATAAAATTTCATATGTTCAACTGAAAATATGGATTGCATTTTGTTTACAAATTAATGTTTATAATATAGAAACCGAGGAGGCTACGATTATAAAATTCCCACTAAGTTGCCTCTTCTAAACAGGGAGAGAATGGTCGCCAAAATGGTTACGGCACTGTAATTAGCAAATCTTTACGAGGCCACACATCTGCATCATTTTTTTTTTTTTTTTTTTGGTCGTGTAGCCTCCTGAGAGGCCGAGTGCAGGTCTTTCTAGTCGACGCCCGTGGGCGACCTGCGCGTCGGGATGAGAGATGAAATTGATGAAGACGAATGAAACTGGGCAAGGATGTGGAAGGAAGCGGCCGTGGCCTGTCAGAAGGTACTGTCCCAGCATTTTCCTGGTGTTGAAAATGGGAAACCATGGAAAACCATTTCGAGGACAGCCGACGGTGGGGCTCGAACCCACGCGTCTACCAAGTCAGCAGAGAGCTTGGGCCCTTGACCTAACGCAGCGCTTTAGCCCGCGCAGCCACTACTGTCGGTATCTGCATCATGACTCATATGAACTCATCAACTTTGGTCAGACACAGCTCGAATGTAATAATTTGTATCGGAGTTGTGTTCTGTTGCATTCTATCAACAAGAAACAGCTCTGTTTTTCTTTTGTTAGAATAGACAGACACAATTTTAAAATTCTGTATTAAAACATTGACATAATTGACAAAATAATTTCTTCCTAGTGTGTGACATTTCCCTATGATATTTGGTGTCCCGTGAAGATGGAGCCAGTCGGCGCGCTGGTGTAGGCCAGGCCGTGTAGCAGTGGAGTGACAATTATGTGGGATGATGAAGCTTGGCTCATTAGCATACAATGGCCGGGTGGGTGGTGACGGCTCGCAGCCTCCTCCTGGACCAATAATGTGTTCACAGCTTGTGTAGAGTCATTCCCCAGCTGTCTCAACGACACTCATTCATCAATATAGGCTAGGCGTCTGCTTAACCATAGGGCAGTCGAAACAGGCAATACTTCGTTCAAATGACGTGCGAAATTCAAATCACCACACACAACATCTATCAGTCTGAAGACGGTGATCTTGAGGAATACTCTACCGACATTTTTACACATTTTTAAGAACGCGTAGAATGGTACATTCAAACTTTTTCGTTCACGAACCCCCAAACATTTTATTCCTTTCACTTCGTTCTCCTTCGAGCCTCCGTGGCTTAGGCGGCAGCACGCCGGCCTCTCACAGCTGGGTTCGTGGTTCAAATCTCGGTCACTCCATGTGAGATTTGTGCTAGACAAAGCGAGGGCAGACATAATTTTCTCCGGAAACTCCGGTTTTTCCCGTCAAAACTTTCATTCCAGCAGCACTCTCCACTATCATTTCATCTGTCATTCATTTAATCATTGCCCCTGAGGCGTGCGACAGGCTTCGGCAGCCGGCACAGTTCACATCCTCGCCGCTAGATGGGGGCTTCCTTCATTCCATCCCTGACCCGGTCGGTCGACTGGAAGCAGGCTGTAGATTTTCATTTTCACTTCGTTCCCCTGAGTTAGCTATTAAGTATATTCTATAACTTACTGGTTATTTGGTTAGAGACGATCTATCAAGTGCCAACGTTTGCCACTAGGTGTCAATGACAGTGGCATCTCTGGTAGCCAAAGTTGGAACAACTTGATATTGAACTTGATGCGGAGCCTACGAGCATTCAGTTAAAGTACCCCGCTATGGCCATTGGCTGCAATTGAATATAGACTAATAATGACTTATCGGTATCTAACTTACGACAATCTAACTTAGGGGCTTGGGATATTTTAGTCATCAGCCCCGTGTGTTTGGGTGAGGGTTAAATTTGTCTGATAACCTGTATTTATATGATGACTGTACTGTAGTAGTGTGCGTAGTTGTATTAGAGACAGGAAGGATGTAATTGCCCCAGGACTTTAAATAAGGTACTATACCAGCATTTTCCAAAAATGAATTGTAAAATTGTTGTTGGGCCCAAAAGCCCAAAAATCCACCCTGAAGATTCTTGCACCAGCAATGAATGGCTACATCAGTAGACAGTACAGATACTTTCGAGACGGACTGTATCGCAAAAGTGTGAGCGAGAAGCAACTGGTGACCTCCTCACTGATTACAATTGACCGCTACACCCCTACCGCTATAACACTTACATTCTGCTATCTACTGAGACAAGTACTGGTATTCATTCAGAAACAGCATGATAATTATGGTGATAGTCATACATTAATAAAGTTGGGGAGGGGGAGAGAATAAAAGATGACGGCTTTGGTTATTTAAAATACAAGGTACAGTTTTTAGTTACAGCCTACGATAAGAACCGGTTTGCGTTGCATTTCTTGCCATCATTAGCTTAACATTATTAGAGAGCATAAATTAAGTGTAGAACAGCACATCATTTAACTTGTATCATAATGTTATACGCTTAATTTATAACCCATAATAACGTGCATTGATGATAGCGACCTAATGAGCCGAATCCGACATGAATTAGGTAACCATTCCATGATACTAAAATTCAGCATGACACTGTGCAGTGATTTAACAAAAAAGAATAACCTACTCGGGTATGATCCAGGCTCATGATTTGAAAGTTTCGCTTGCACTTAGGCTAAAGTATTTTCTTGTGATGTACGTGTGTGTGTGAAATGATAGTGTCACTTTTATGACGGGTAGTGTTGTTTCACATGTCGGCTTGTACCGTAACATTGCATTCCAGTGTTATGATTTGAAAGTTTCTCTTGCACATAGGTTTAAGTATTTTCTTGTGATGCATGTGTGTGTGTTTGTCTGTTTTTAGCCTACTTTTCACATTTTGCAAAAATGAGGAAAAAGTAGACTTATGAGATCGATCCGGGAAAATGTGTGTCTGTCTGTCTGGCTGGCTGGCTGTGTGTGTGTGTCCCCCCCCCCCCCTATCAACTCCTAAACGGCTGCAGCAATCAAAACCAAATTTAGTATGAGTAAAGATGTGCACCGGAATATCTCACGTCCATATTTGAAAATGATATCAGTGCTACCAACTGCTGAAAAAACGCACTAGAAATTTGAGCTCCATGTTGGATATCTTGCAAGGTATACATGGGAGCTATTCCAAAATTGGCACACATGTAGATAATACTATTTCAGTTTAATTTCCAGGAGGCCAACCATGACAGTGTTGCCAAAATAATTTTAAGCCTTCTGATAGGTCCAATATTTAAATGCATATAACTTCTACACTATCAATTGGATTTCAATCTAATTTTGTATGTAATATCTGTACATAAACGGATATGACCAGGCGTATTCTTACGAGACACCAGGGCTGCCAACTGTTAATAATTGCTCTCTCTATTTTTTTTATCCAAATACCAATATATCAGAAAGTATGCAAGCCAACAGCTTTAAACTATGCACACGTATATTCTGACATTTTAGATTAATTTGGAGTAACTTATATACGTCAGGTCTACCAACATGATTATAAGCCTGCTGATAGTACAAATTTTAAATACATGTAACTTATATACTATCAGTTGGATTTCAACCAAATTTAGTATGTGCTATGTGTACCATAACAGATATGACTATAAGTATTGTTGAGAGCAATCAGGGCTGCCAACTGTTAATAAATTCTGTCTATATTGTTTTTACCCTAATATCAATATATCAGAAAGTATGCAAGCCAACAGCTCTATACTTTGCACACGTATAGCACCTGACATTCTAGATTAATGTGGAGTAATTAATACAAGGCAGTGCTGCCAACATGATTCTATGCCTGCTGATATGTCCAATTTTAAAATACATGTAACTTCTATACTAACAAATGGATTTCATCCAAAATTGGCACAACAAGATATCATAATAATTCAGATTATTTCTGACCAGCACATGCATGGTATTGTTGGCAACATGCTTTTACGCCTGCCGATAGATCCAGTGTCTAACTGCATGTAACGTCCATTGGACTTCAACCAAATTTTGTATTCTGTACCTGAAGAGATGGAACAAAGAATATGTTCAGTCACCAGGGCTGCCAACTGTAGTGCTCTATTAGGCTACATTATACCAGGTATATTTTGAACTAATTAGATATTTCGATATTACCAACTTAATTTCGTCATTATTCTAGATAGGTTCATATACTGTAGAATAAGCATTGGCATGAAAAGTAGGCTGTATAGTTCTTCACGGAACTTCTTGTTTTCCTTGTATTTGTGTGACATGGTGGTGTCACTTTCAAGACGGGTAGCGTTGTTTCACATGTCGGCTTCCAACATTGTGTTCCAGACTAATGATTTGAAAGTTCCTTCTATGCCTAAGATAGCGGGTTCAAACCCGGCCGAAGCCGTCGGATTTTTAAGAGCGTTCAAAATCCCTCAGTATGCCTTCCTTCGGAGGGGAAGTAAAGCCTGCGGTCCCATGTCATAGATTTATGGCATGTAAAAGAACCTTCCACTAATTGCACCTGTGTGAATCTAAATTGGATAGGTTAAAAATGTAAACAACGCTCTTAAGTTTCTTCGTTTGTTGCGGTGGCGTCTAGTAGCTAAGTTCTGAACTTGGCCTAGTAGTCGTTGATGGTGGTGCTTGGTGGCAAAAGTAGGAACTATTTGAAAAATTCTAAGTTGCAGTACTTAAATTTAAAAAAAAAACAGGTAACACACACTAATACAGTCATCACAATTAACACCGGTTATCAGACAGATTCTACACACACCCAAAGTAGACGGGGCTACATGACCGCGTTGTCGCAGCCCCTAAACTTAAGAACCAACCAACCAAATTTTCGCTTGCACATGGGTCAAAGTATTTTCTTGTGATAAATGTGTGTTTGTGTTTGTCGGTTTGTTTACTTGTTTGTGTGTGAAACGGTAGTGTCACTTTTAAAACAAGTGGCGTTTTTATCCTACTTTTGATTTTTGCATAAATGAAAGTAGACTTACGAGATCTACACGGGCCAAAAGTTGTCAGTCTGTCTGGGTGTGAGTCTGTATATTATTGTTACGGCTGTGAGTTTGTTTCATCGCTCGCCGCATGAGTCACAACTGCACCCGGGCTGGGCAGTGCTCTGCCTCAGTGTATTGCGTGCGCCTTACGCAACAGGACTACTAGGACAAAGGGATGGTCCAGAATAGTCGTGACCCAGCCAGTGATGGAAACCTCGAGAAGCCGTGAACCCTGGATGGGTCTAGAAGCATTTATTGAATCACCGGCCTGCTATATAAGAGTGACCTGTCAAGCAGTGGGTGTGTGTTTTTCGAGCTAGTGCGAGCGCTTACCTTGAGCGACAGTTGTTGGCGACGTGACTTGCGAAACCCCTAGTGAAGCTGATTCTCTTGACAGCGAGGGAGTGAGAAGCATACAGGGGACTGCCTGTGTTTTGAGCGAGTGTGATTTCACTGAGCGACAGAGGTATTGTGGCGAAGTGCCGTGCGAGTTACGAAATCCAGTGACATTGTTTCCCAGCTTGTGGACAGCGAAGCAGCGTGTAGCAGGTTATCGTAAGTAACTGTAGTTTGTGTACATAAGGAAGAGGTACAGGTATTCCTAGCGAGGACACGGGTCTCATTAGTGGAGGATTAGCTGCATGACTAAGTGAAAGGGGCAAGAGCGCTCCATAAGGAAGAGACTTGAGGAAACTGGAGTAAGGTTCTAATTGCTTGTATTTGCTGTTGAGTGGTGTATCTTTCTGGCCGCAATAAAGTTAATTATTTCTTTAAAGGAACAATCTGTGTTGTGCTTCAACCCACCGTAATCCAGTTAACAAAAGTGCCACTAGGGGGGTTGCACGTAACAGTATATATATATATATGCGCCCCCTATCAATTCAAACATGACGGAACCGAATTGAACCATTTATGGTACAGAGGTAGTACTAGCAAAGGATATCTGAGTGTCATGTTTTATATTGTCACTATCTTGCCGGAAACGAAATGGCGGCCACTCAAATGTTCAAAGCTTAAATCAAGTAACGACTAACCTAATCATCTGATCTCTATCAACGTTTTCAAAAATATACCCTTCATTTGGTAAGCGTCGTTTGACCAAACTACAAGGTCAACATCCATATAGTTTGAAGATGGCGTCTGTGCATGTGTGCAAACGGATCCCCTATATTAAATAATTACAACGAAACCAAATCGTACCAACTTTGGTACAGAGGTATTACTAGCAAAGGACAACTCAGTGTCATGATGTATGTCGCCACCAACATAATGAAACTATTCTAAATAATATTTATATTGGTATTTATATCGTGATATTGGTACTTCCTTCATCTAGCCACACGTTGGTGCGTCATTGTAATGAATATAATAATGCCCCTACGTTGGGCGATCATTGTAATAGGCTATATATAAATATCGAAGCTTGCCATAGTAATAAATACAATATCGACGCTCAGGGTAGCGGGGCGATATACTCGCTAAAATGAATCTCACAAAGAACAGTACACCGACTTCATTAAAATACTCTATTTACTAATAATAATTCTTCTTTCCAGGTTGATCTCTGGCAATCATGAACTATCAATACCTGCTTGTCAGACATATAAGCAGGTTTCCACTACCTGCATCTCTTGCAAAGTGTCCACCACAACTTTTATTCTTTACTACTCACAAATTCTTCTTTTCTGGTCGTTCTCTGGCAATCATGAACTATCAATACCTGCTTGTCAGACATATAAGCAGGTTTCCACTACCTGCATCTCTTGCAAAGTGTCCACCACAACTTTTATTCTTTACTACTCACAAATTCTTCTTTTCTGGTCGTTCTCTGGCAATCATGAACTATCAATACCTGCTTATCAGACATATAAGCAGGTTTCCATTACCTGCATCACTTGCAGAGTGTCTACCACAACTCTTTAATCTTCAATCATAATAAAACAATATCCCGACCAGAGTGAATAACAATTCCAACATCACATTTTCATAAAAGCAAGCTACCCTTCCGCATTGCAGAATCTATCAATATACCCATCCCCATGGCTACCTTGCCCTAAAATCAAAGCCACCTTGCCATTAGCAAAGCCACCTTGCCACTAGCAAAGCCACCCATTGGTAGACCACCATAAAAGAATCCAATGGGCACAGAACACTAGGACGCCATGTGGTGCTCCACTGTGGCCATGGTCGGCAACCTGATAAAAATACATTATTACTACCAACAAAAAAAACTAGAAGCAGGCTCTGTAACCTACTAAAGTTCGGTAACAATAACGAAAAAGAAATGGCGCCCACCCAAATGTTCTGAGCCAAAATCAAATTACGACTAACCTAATCATCCGATCCCTACCAAATTTTACAACAATATACCCTCATGTAGGAAGAGTCTCTTTCCCAAACTACACGTTCTCAGCCAAATAGTTTCAAGATGGCGGACGTACGAATCATGCAATTATTATAGCCTAAACGAAACTTACGATTCAACAAGGCCTGGGCTCACTAAATTCGCTTATCGTACAGAGCAGGACCTTCTATAACTAGCGGACCTGACACTGGCGGCGGGACAGAGGAAAGTTGGCTGTCGATCTTGGCGGTTACATGCTTTGTTTATAAGTTGTGTCGTTTTGTTTACGATGTGATAGTGGTGTGAATTTCGCTTAGCAATCGTCTCCCTTGATTATCTGTGCTTATTGATTACTGCTTCATGATATTACACGTTCGTGTAAGTAAATGTCTGCATTAGTGCTTCATAATACGAGATACCGGTGACTTGTGGTACCCTTGAGATACCATCAATTCTATTGCCAATCAGTGGGTAAGTTAGTATATTATTATGTTTAGAGTTTACAAATTATTAGTAATGGTAATTCATTATTAGCAAGCATAGTAATAATTAACCTATTCCAATTTAAGGTCTAAGAAGATATGAACATTGATTACCGTACGTAGGAATATAACCTACTTTTTAAATTTTCTGTAGTGTCCACTCATCCAATTATACGCCTGCTAGTTCAAGGATATCAATCTTATCACGTACTTGGTATGGATCCCGTTTTAATAAACTACCAGTAGGCTTACTCATGAATATGCTAAAATTGTGGTGATATGCCCTGAAACTGTTGTGTGACTGGATGCAAATCCAATTATTATAAAGATAAGCCATTGGTACCTATTTTCCAATTTCCCATCAGGGGAATTCAACCCACACCCAACTTCACGGGGCTGATGACCAATAAGTCCCAAGCCCATAAAATGAATTAACAGCAGATAAAATCAGCTAATTCATCAGTTTGTGTCAAACATTTTGTCCCTGAATTTGTTATTGTTGATATTATTGTGCAGGTGGCTCAGTTGTAACTGTACCTAGGAAAAGAACAAAACTACACATCAAATAAGTCTTTGTTGTCTACTGGTATCAGTATATTTTGTATCGAGTGCACTTGGTACAGTGTCATGTAATCTTATCAATGGGACTAGCCTACATGTTTAAGGATTCACATGGAAGTTATTTCTCGTATGTACAGTGGGCCTAATTATTTCTTTTGTGTTAGATGTGCATAAAATATGCTTTGTTGTCTACTGGTACGAGTATATTTCGTATCGATTCATTCGGCAGTGTGCTATTCAATTATTTGAATACCAGGTGTGTTAGCCGTAGTCATTATGGCGTGGTTGCAGGCAGTCGCTCACATCGGGGAGGCGAGGAGGTTTGAATCCCCCCGCCGCGCCGGCAACCTTGAATATGGTTTTCTATGATTGCCCACCTTCCTTCCAGGCAAATGCCGGGATTGGTCCCTAACTATAGGCCACAGCCGCTCCCTTCCAATTCCTCGTCCTTACATTAACACTTTCCTCTCTAGAAAACACTCCACACGCGACGGTACTTATAGTTCAACCAATGGGTGTCCGTATAGAAGCAGCTAAAAAACTCTGGCGAGCCGAACATGTCCTCGGACACTCCCGCACTAAAAGCCATACGCTAAAAAAAATGAATATGACTACCGTAGCTTACATGTTTAAGTATTTACATTGAGGTAAATTTTTGTATGTAGTGTTAATTTATATTCTCAGATGTTCATAAAATAGGCCTTCATTGCCTACTGGTATATTTTGTATTTTACAGAGTGCCATCTAATCTCACGAATAGAAATGAATGAATAGGACTAGTCTACTTGTTTATGGATTTACAGGAGGCAGTCGTGACCTTATGACAGGAATTACCTAGGCATTTATATTCAGTATGTGTGGGAACCCGTGGCAAACCACTTGCTGGGTGGCTAAGGGGAGAAACGAACCCAACATTTCCTGGTTTACCTCACTAGGCTGAGTGTACCCCGTTCTTATCCTCTTACCCTCAGTCTAGAATTAGATTTCTTGACAGTCAGGAATCAAACATGGACCCCAGAAGTGACAACCAAGAACTACAGCACCTGGTCACATTTATTTTTAAGAAAAATAATATGTACCGGTGCTAAAAAGAAATTGAAATTCCTACAGGAACAGTTACAACTTTCCCTGTCCACTCAGCCAAGATATTCTACAGATCTCTCCTGTGGGCCTCAACATTTTTTTATTTTATTCCTTTCCTAATGGAACTCCGGTTGTACCTTACCTCAACTCCTGCCCCCCCCCCCCCCCCCCCATGCCTGTCCCTTATACAGCTACGCACACTACTACAGTCATCACGTAATCAGAGGAATTCAACCCACACCCAACTGCACGGGGCTGATGACCAAGATGTCCCAAGCCCATGAATTGAATTAACAGCAGACAAAATCACGTCATGATGTTATTTTGTGTTGTGTTGGATTCTGACACACGTCGTGCGTTTGATGTCCGATCACCAATTACGGCGGACATCTCAGATTGCAGTGTCAGGTCCGGTCGTATAGAAGGTCCTGTACAGAGGATGGTTCAAACTGTCCTCAAGGAGGTGACCTGTAGGATATTAACATTTTACAACAGAATAGTATACCCTGGTAGTGACTATTAGTTCAGGCTGACCGTGCCGTATCGTGCTGGGCCGTGCCGCCCCGTTGGGTCACAATGGAGGCTATTGTTTGCTTTCTAGTCCATATTTCAGTAGATTGACATCCTTTTAGGAATGTACTGAACAAAATAATAGACTGCAAATTTAGTATCAAATGGTTATAAAACGGCAGAAAACGCTAATGAAATCGTTATTTCCAAGACAAAATATGCTATACAGTTGTACTAAACCAGTTGTTAACGTAATACTAACATTGGCCATGTGTAGCAGTGGGTTAGCGTCTTTAACTCTTAACCTGGAGGTTCGTGATTCAAAACGAAACGGGCTCATTCTTTTATTGATTCTTTTGTATTTATTGATTTACAACTACGCACACGTTATAATGTTATGCATAGCCCATATAGACTTTATTTGCAATCGAAAATATTATATATAGACTTATAACCACACATTTCAACACTCGAATACAGTGAATAAAATTCGTTGCCCATTATCCACCGCTTGTTGGTGTTGTTTTTGTTGTTGATTCTTTAGGGGATTTAAGGCATCATGGTCTTGTAGCCCCGTGTACTTAATTGTGTGTAGAAGTTGTCTGATAACCTGTGTCATTGTGATGTCTGTAGGCTTACTAGTGTGTGTACTTTGATAAGAGGAAGGATTTGCGAAGGATGATGTAGTTGTTGTTGTTATTGTTTCATTGGAGATGCAATGACATCATGGTCATTTAGCCCCGTATACTTGGGTAAGTGTTGAATTTTGTCTGATAACCTGTGTTATTGTGACGGATGTATTATTAGTGTGTGTACTGTATATATAATTCAGGCGAGGATTCAATCAATCAACGTATAATATCCGTACAGCACGTTGTATTTCAACAAGCTACTACGACCAGCATTCAATTATACTCTTTGAAAAGGACAAAGAGTTATAACTATATCCATGCATTTAGGAGAAAGCAGGTTCTAGCTTATGTTCTCTACTGAACATCTTGTTTCACATATCGGCTTGTAACATTGTATTCCAGTCTTTTGATTTGAAAGTTTCTCTTGCACTTAGGCTAAAGTATTTTCTTGTGATGTATGTGTGTGTGTTTGTTTACTTGTTTTTGCGTGAAATGATAGTGACACTTTCAGGACAGGGGTAGCGTTGTTTCACATGTCGGCTTGTACTCCAACATTGTATTCCAGACTTATGATTTGAAAGTTTCACTTGCACTTAGTGTTTTCTCGTGATGTAGTTTGTGTGTGCGTTTATTTGTAAATGATAATGTCGCTTTTGGTAGAGGGGAAGAGTTATTTCATTTTTCAACTTGTAACATTGTAATCATCTGCTCCATGTGAGTTCCATTAGGAAAGGAATAAAATAAAAAAATATTGAGGCCCACAGGAGAGATCTGTAGAATATCTTGGCTGAGTGGACAGATTTCTTGACAGTCAGGAATCAAACATGGACCCCAGAAGTGACAACCAAGAACTACAGCACCTGGTCACATGAATGAATGAATGAATAGGACTAGTCTACTTGTTTATGGATTTACAGGAGGCAGTCGTGACCTTATGACAGGAATTACCTAGGCATTTATATTCAGTATGTGTGGGAACCCGTGGCAAACCACTTGCTGGGTGGCTAAGGGGAGAAACGAACCCAACATTTCCTGGTTTACCTCACTAGGCTGAGTGTACCCCGTTCTTATCCTCTTACCCTCAGTCTAGAATTAGATTTCTTGACAGTCAGGAATCAAACATGGACCCCAGAAGTGACAAATAAGAACTACAGCACCTGGTCACATTTATTTTTAAGAAAAATAATATGTACCGGTGCTAAAAAGAAATTGAAATTCCTACAGGAACAGTTACAACTTTCCCTGTCCACTCAGCCAAGATATTCTACAGATCTCTCCTGTGGGCCTCAACATTTTTTTATTTTATTCCTTTCCTAATGGAACTCCGGTTGTACCTTACCTCAACTCCTGCCCCCCCCCCCCCCCCCCCCCATGCCTGTCCCTTATACAGCTACGCACACTACTACAGTCATCACGTAATCAGAGGAATTCAACCCACACCCAACTGCACGGGGCTGATGACCAAGATGTCCCAAGCCCATGAATTGAATTAACAGCAGACAAAATCACGTCATGATGTTATTTTGTGTTGTGTTGGATTCTGACACACGTCGTGCGTTTGATGTCCGATCACCAATTACGGCGGACATCTCAGATTGCAGTGTCAGGTCCGGTCGTATAGAAGGTCCTGTACAGAGGATGGTTCAAACTGTCCTCAAGGAGGTGACCTGTAGGATATTAACATTTTACAACAGAATAGTATACCCTGGTAGTGACTATTAGTTCAGGCTGACCGTGCCGTATCGTGCTGGGCCGTGCCGCCCCGTTGGGTGACAATGGAGGCTATTGTTTGCTTTCTAGTCCACATTTCAGTAGATTGACATCCTTTTAGGAATGTACTGAACAAAATAATAGACTGCAAATTTAGTATCAAATGGTTATAAAACGGCAGAAAACGCTAATGAAATCGTTATTTCCAAGACAAAATATGCTATACAGTTGTACTAAACCAGTTGTTAACGTAATACTAACATTGGCCATGTGTAGCAGTGGGTTAGCGTCTTTAACTCTTAACCTGGAGGTTCGTGATTCAAAACGAAACGGGCTCATTCTTTTATTGATTCTTTTGTATTTATTGATTTACAACTACGCACACGTTATAATGTTATGCATAGCCCATATAGACTTTATTTGCAATCGAAAATATTATATATAGACTTATAACCACACATTTCAACACTCGAATACAGTGAATAAAATTCGTTGCCCATTATCCACCGCTTGTTGGTGTTGTTTTTGTTGTTGATTCTTTAGGGGATTTAAGGCATCATGGTCTTGTAGCCCCGTGTACTTAATTGTGTGTAGAAGTTGTCTGATAACCTGTGTCATTGTGATGTCTGTAGGCTTACTAGTGTGTGTACTTTGATAAGAGGAAGGATTTGCGAAGGATGATGTAGTTGTTGTTGTTATTGTTTCATTGGAGATGCAATGACATCGTGGTCATTTAGCCCCGTATACTTGGGTAAGTGTTGAATTTTGTCTGATAACCTGTGTTATTGTGACGGATGTATTATTAGTGTGTGTACTGTATATATAATTCAGGCGAGGATTCAATCAATCAACGTATAATATCCGTACAGCACGTTGTATTTCAACAAGCTACTACGACCAGCATTCAATTATACTCTTTGAAAAGGACAAAGAGTTATAACTATATCCATGCATTTAGGAGAAAGCAGGTTCTAGCTTATGTTCTCTACTGAACATCTTGTTTCACATATCGGCTTGTAACATTGTATTCCAGTCTTTTGATTTGAAAGTTTCTCTTGCACTTAGGCTAAAGTATTTTCTTGTGATGTATGTGTGTGTGTTTGTTTACTTGTTTTTGCGTGAAATGATAGTGACACTTTCAGGACAGGGGTAGCGTTGTTTCACATGTCGGCTTGTACTCCAACATTGTATTCCAGACTTATGATTTGAAAGTTTCACTTGCACTTAGTGTTTTCTCGTGATGTAGTTTGTGTGTGCGTTTATTTGTAAATGATAATGTCGCTTTTGGTAGAGGGGAAGAGTTATTTCATTTTTCAACTTGTAACATTGTAATCATCTGCTCCATGTCCTTTGGTCAGTTAGGAGTTAGTTTGGTTGTTTCGTTATTGTGTCTACATAAATATGTGTGACAGGAATGCGCACTAGAATTGGATAGGTAATGAGTTATGGATTATACCACCATTTTGTCTGGATTATAAGTGGAAAACAACTTATAGTATGACTGAGATGGGGTGTTGCCATCATGTATCTGCAGGCTATCCATTCCAACCTTCATACACTGATTAAAATCTTCAATCAGAGCCGGGAAATCAACCCAAGTCGTCTGAGCACAAAGCTTTCCTACAACGCACAGTGGGTCAAAATCGAAATCTAGGGGGACAGAATTATTTTTACGTTTTAATCATGAATTTAGAGTGAAAGCAAAATATATAATTTGTTTACTTCATAATAAACATCAGTTAAGACCTACACGTCTACACGTGCAAGAAATTGTCTGTAACTAGGAGTTGGATAGAGCATTCAGTTATCTCTTCAGAACAATTTTCTACCCCTAATTTACTTTTAACAAAGTTACAAAGTTCCACTTTTGACGTAATCGTCGAACCGAGTGTTTCAAACAGTTGTAAACGTGTGAGAACTGGTTGCGCGGCATCTTCTTAAACGTAAAATAACTAAGTAAGTTGTAAGAAGATGCAAAAAATCTTATAACAGGCGTAAATTACAAGACTTTATCTACATTTTAACATTAAGTAGAAAGTAATGCAGAGTGACGTGACATACTAAAAATCTAAGTGAAAATATAATTTTAAAAATAATAGTTAAATATTATATAATGCAAATATAGCTAAAATTACGTAACAAATACGCCCATTAATAACTGAAACACGTTACAAAGATCATACCTTCAGCTGCATGTTCCATCTAAAAGCATCACACTAACCACGAAGACAACCAAACCACAGCCACTTACATTCACCCTCCAATTCAGACTGCTCGAACAGTGGTGACAGATTTACACTGAGATGCGTTTATATCCCAGAATAGTGAGCGGCAATTGTATGAGAATGCTGTAGAAGTAATACATTTTGATTTTTTAATTATGAAAATAAATAATTTTGTCATCCTAGATTTCGATTTTGACCCACTGTGCAACGGTGATCGCTTCCTGAAGAGTGGCGTCATAGCTAGCATTAGTGACTGTCACCGTGGAGAACCGGGTTTATTCCTAGCTCTGCCATCCTAGAAATGGTTTTCCGTGGTTTCCCACCTCTAATCTAAACAAATGCAGGGATGGTATGTGTTGTTGTTGTTGATGATGTTTTTTAGGGGCTTTGCGACATCGTGGTCAAGTAGCACAGTGTAATTGGGTGTGTGTAGATTTTGTATGATAACCTGAGTCACTGTACTAGTGTGTGTATTTGTAATTGGGTAGGAAGGATTTACGTTAGATACCATCCCGGCATTTGTCTGGAATAGATGTGGAAAACCTTGGAAAACCACTTCCTGGATGGCTGAGGCAAGAATCTTCTCAGTTTTGCCTCACGAGACTGAATGTACCCTGTTCCAGCGCTTAGAACAGAATTACAGTTAATTCCTTGGTAGAACCGGGAATCGAACCCGGGTGAGAGCTATTATACCACGAGGTAGTCAAACTTATTGGCTAAACATACAAAAGAGAAATTTTAAAAATATTAAACCATGGTTGTTTTGTGAAACGTTTGTTACAAAACGCATGGCCAGATAGTGAATATAATTTTCCACAGCACCATAACTTAAGCTGCAACCCAAGTCAGTGCTCTACAGATCCACTTAAATATACAGCAATGATTCTTTATCGAAACACCAGAATAATCAATATCCATTATTGATCGAATTCTTGTACTCGAAGAAATCGATATGCTGTACTATCCTTCAACAGCTGACTGACACTAATTGCGAGGGCGAGTGTCTCAGCTGGCACTTAGTGTGTGAAATTAATATTGAAACAGAAGTATATGCAAGACATAATGGTGTTTATGGTAATGATACCTGTAATTACCAGCGTTATTCAAGCTATCCACTCGGAGCATCTCAGTTGCTGACGTCTATGGCCAAGCGATTCTGCTTCATGTTACGTTGGAATGCGCATTAATGCATAGTGTCTTCCTAATGAAGAACAGGTCATTCACTCACCTTCTGGATCTTGTGCGATTAAGGGGCTGTGTGGAATAAGAGCCCATTCCTACTTCAGATCGTTTTGAGAAAAATAAAAACATTTAAGAATAATTGGAATGCAGCCGAAATAAATCAGAAAACTCTATGGACATCACATTGGCAACTGAAAAACTAAAGGAAGTAAGAGACTTCTGTTACTTAGGAAGAAAAATAACCAGGGATGGACGAAGCAATGAGGATATAAAAGTAGGTTAGCTCAGGCAAGGAAAGCATTTCTACAGAAAAGGAATCTGTTGACATCGAATATAGATTTAGGTATTAGGAAGTTAATTTTGAAGGCCTTTGTCTGGAGCGTGGCACTCTATGGAAGTGAAACTTGGACTATTGGTGCAGCAGAAAAGAGGAGAATTGAAGCGTTTGAAATGTGGTGTTACAGGAGAATGATGATCAGATGGGTAGCTAGGGTTACAAACAAAGAGGTATTAAGACTAGTGAGAGAGGAGAGATGTTTCTGGCGACTACTAATGAAGAGAAGAGATAGGTTGGTATGACACGTACTAAGACACCTAGGAATAGCAAGCTTAGTTATGGAAGGAAGTGTCGAGGATAAGAACTGTAGGGGTAGATCAAGGTTAGAATATATTATACAGATTGCCTCGGATGTAGGGTGTGGTAGCTAAGTAGTAGTGAAACGATTAGCTCAGGACAGGGAGGCATGGAGAGCTGCATCAAACCAGTCAAAAGACTGAAGACTCAAACAACAACAACAAGAATAATTTTGGAATTTTTAGTGTATTCTTTCTTGTCATAGGATTACAGCACAATGAAAAATTTAAAGGACGTTGCGTGAATTATTCGGTGAAAATTGTCGCAACTGCGAATAACTCTCAAGTACTCAAAATATAATGAATTGCTGTTTATGTTGCATACACTGTTTCAATAACTTTTGGTTGCTAAGATATAATTTTATACCTAAACACAGGTTAGATTGTTTAAATATGTGTACTCCCTGCCTAATATAACAAGACTGAAAAATAGATTCTGATTCTTGAAAGTCTTACCTTTGTAACCGACAGACGCTATGCCCACTCCAATGCTTCGCACACACTCTGGACACGAGCTACGCCTGCTTCCCATAAGGGTTAAAGTTCCCTGAAATTCCAAGTGTAGCTCGTGGTGTAGTGGCTAGCATGCTTTGCTGTCCGACTTCGATCTCCCGCCCCGCCAAGGAATTTTTATTCTGGTCTGAGGGCTGGAACGGGGTACACTCAGCCTCGTGAGGCAAAACTGAGACGAGGCAGGTTCGATTCCCACCTCAACCATCCTGGAAGCGGTTTTCCGTGGTTTCCCCACTTCTAATCCAGGTGAATACCAGGATAGTTCCTAACTTGAGGCCATGGCCACCTCCTTCCCATCCTCACCTGAATTACAAATACTCACACTAATACAGCCGGAACAACAACACAGATAATCAGACAGAATTACACACACCCTAGTACACGATGCCCAATCCCATCAAATGAAACTACAACAGCAACAACTTTATTTGTGCTTAACACGCTGTATCTACTCCACTGTAAAAGCATAGTAGGTCCGCTATGTGATGAGGTCGTGTGACCTCGACTGATCAGGATTACTCAAGGTTTACAATAACCCTGACCCATGAGAATTTTACCATTTGAATCATCACCATTGCATTGAACCGTCCGTCAAGAGGAGGGCCGCCCTGAGCAGGATTCAAACCAAGGTCCCTACCATCGCTGGAAATGCTAAGTGAAAGTGGAGCCAGGTGGATGCCTTAGCAGGTGGGTCTCGAGCATTTGACTTGGAGATGAGCGAGCTTGTCCTTGTTGTCTATTGTTATAGTGAGCGCATTCAATCTGTCAAACTCATCCTGGAATATCATGTAACTGTATGAGATAATTAGATCAGATTGGAACTCCCCATATTGTTCTGATATTAATTAAATTGAGTCATTGAGTATTCCGCAGTACACCTAATTCCGCAACACTTGAAATATTCCTTTTCTGCGGAGATACCTTAGTAGATACGAGTTCATCCTACCAGTTGTGTTGAGTCATCTATACTCATCAAAAGAAGTTTTGCATAACACTTGTTTGCCATGATGCAGATTTATCTATTTATTTATTTATTTACTTTGCGTAGGCGGCTTTTAGGGCCGGGAGTGTCAGAGGACATGTTCGGCTCGCCAGAGGCTGTAGCTGCTTCAATGCGGACACCCATGGGGTGAGCTACAAGTTCAGTTCAATTTCAAGGAGTTCCAACTTTCGCTACCTTATATTCCTGACACCTTGTGGTGAACGTTGGAACTTTGATAGAGCGTTTCAACGAAATCTAACCTGCAAATTTAGTTTCACACAAGTTTAATTAGTGGATGATTATTTTACATGTCATCAATCTATGACCTGGGACCGCCGGCTTTACTTCCCCTCCGAAGGAAGGCATACTGAAGGATTTTAACGCTCTTAAAAAATCCGACGACTTCAGCCAGGTTTGAACCCGCGATCTTGGGCATAGAAGGTCAGCATGCTACCGACTACGGCACCGAAGCCGCTCATGATGCAGAGCGTATGTGAGATAATGGGCGAGGTAATTGCAATAGAAACGGCATTCTGAAACATATCCTGCAGACTTTATTAATCTGTGAAAAGAAAATTATAAACAGGAAGACAATTGGCCTGTTATACAGGGACTGATATGTGTTGTAATCTCGCCATCCTGTGTCGTTTTAATAAGGAACATGACCACCACGGGCGTCCTGCAGGGCTCTTACTCGCCGTGGGATACCACAGATCAAGTTGTCCAGGTCCTCTTGGGGCAGGCGATCCCACTCTTCCACGGCAGCCTCCATGATCCCCTGACGTGTTATGGGACGGCGTGTACGCTGAGTAATAGCACGCTTCAGCATATCCCAGGCATGTGCGATACAATTCATGTCCGGCGACATCGCTGGCAATTCTATTCGTGCAATGGTGGAGTCCTGGAGGAAGTTTTGTATCACCACCGCTCGATGTGGTAAGTAGGCTTATATGCAAAACTTGTGTTGATGTGTATACCGGTATTTCATTTCCCTTGGCTATGACTTTCGAAACGACAAATGGCACCACCTAGTGGTGAAATCGTGAAAAACCGGGTGATATTTTGTTTGTGAAGTATTTATAAAATCACCTGTGTTTCAGTACTTTATTTACGTATTATTTATTAGATTTACCATATTGTACATTTAAACAAGGTATCGCGGATTAGCCCTAGTACCACTAGTATCAACCAAAAGTCCCTAAAATGTTACATCAAACTTCTTCGAAAGTGTTATCTTAATTATTAAATGATTTAGACAAACCACGCCAGATGAAATTTTAAGAACTGAATTTTTGTCATAACAAGAAGTTCCGTGACGAATTAAGAGCCTACTTTTCTTAAAATATAAGATTCATGCCAATGATTAATCTATATGGATCTATCTAGAATAATGACGAAATTAAGTTGGTAATATCGAAATTTCTAATTAGTTCGAATACAGTACACCTGACATAATGTAGCCTAATAGAGCACTACAGTAGGCAGCACTGGTGACTGAATATATTCTTAGTTCCATCTCTTAAGGTACAGAGTATAAAATTTGATTGAAGTCCAATGGATAGCATGGACGTTGCATGTAGTTAGACATTGGATCTAACCGCGCGCGTGAGATCATGTTGGCAACATTGTCATGCATGTGTTGGTCAGAAATAATCTGAAATAATATGATCTATTGTTGTGCCAATTTTAATGAAATCCATTAGTTACTATAGAAGTTACATGCATTTTAAAATTGGACCTATCAGCAGGCTTAGGATCATGTTGACAGCACTGACGTATACTAGTTACTCCAAATTAATCTAGAATGCCAGGTACTATACGTGTGCAAAGTTTAAAGCTATTGGCTTGCATACTTTCAGATATATTGATATTAGGGTAACAAAATTAGAGACAGCATTTATTAACAGTTGGCAGCCCTGGTTGCTCTTAAGAATACGCATATTCATATCTGTTTTCATATACATATCACATACGAAATTTGGTTGAAATTCAAATGATAGTATAGAAGTGACATGTATTGAAAGTTGGACCTATCAGCAGGCTTAGAATCATATTGGTAGCACTGACGTATATTAGTTACTCCAAATTAATTCAGAATGTCAGGTACTATACGTGTGCATGGTTTAAAGCTGTCGGCTTGCATACTTTCTGATATATTGGTATTTGGATAAAAGAAATTGAGAGCATTCATTAACAGTTGGCAGCCCTGGTGGCTCTTAAGAATACGCTCAGTTATATCTGTTTATGTAGACCGTTGCCTACGCTATATACAAGGTCGGAAAATACAAGCTTTTTTTTTTTTTTTTTTTTTTTTTTTTTTTTTCGGTAAAAAATTAATCACCATGAAGTTCCGCCAGTGACCGCTAGGATCACTTTCTACCACCCTAGTTCCAGCGTTCGCGCCGGTTCAACTCAATAGTGACATTGCAAATAGTGCCTGTTTACATGAGTATTTTTAAATGGTTTACTGCTGTGTTCCGTTTTGTACGTCCCGGCAGGGAATGAGCAAATCAGTTTCATTTCACTCGTTTCCTAGGGGCAGATGACCTGGTAGTTCCGCCCCTTAAAACAACAATAACTAACTAACTCGTTTCCTATCAATCAGGAATTAAGAAATAAGTGGATTATAGCTGTTTTTCGACGAGGTGATAAGCCAGGTAGTGGGTGGACTCCTCCTAAAAGGTCGGCAGTTTGTAGTAGGCATTTCAGAGAAGACAATTAGTGTGAGCACAACTAGAAGATTTCTTCTGCCTAAATCCGTACCTTCAGTATTTACAGACTTCCCTCAGCACAAACAAGTGACAATTACAGCTAGGAAACCACCAAAACGACGACAGTGTCAAACTGACGACACTCTATCATCCAAAAGAAATTGTGACTCTCCAGGAACTGAGAGTAATTTTGTCCCTATTTGTGAGGACGAGATAAATTGTAGAAGTATAGGGACACAGTTTTCACCTATTTCAAGGCCAGTTGTTAGGAAGTCTCTTCGAAAGAAACTGCGGAGTGTTACGAAAAAAAAACCTGCTAAGCGAGACGCTGTAATTCACAAGCTACGAAGAAAACGTCATGATCTTCAGTCTGAATTGAAGGAATATAAAACTAAGAAATATGACATGAACAAGCAGCTGTTTGCAATTGAAAATGAAGCACAACAAGGTAGCCTCAAAGCCATTTTTTTGCTCGAACAGCTGCAAGCATTTGGAAAGAAGAAATATAAGTACCAAGAAACTTCAATTAAAATTTGTGTTCTTCTATCTACTAGGTCACCGACAGGCTATCGATTGTTACGTGAACTAACTATATTGCACCTACCACATCCCAAAACTTTGAAGACATACGTCGGGTATTCGAAAGGAGAGACCATGAAGTTCCGCCAGTGACCGCTAAGATCGCTTTATACCACCCAATTTCCAGCATTCGCGCCAGTTTTACTCAATAGTGACAATGCAAATAGTGGTTGTTTACATGAGTATTTTTAAATGGTTTACTGCTGTGTTCCGTTTTGAGGACATTCATCAGAGGAAGATTGATGGCAGAGGAAAAGTCACTGGAACACGAGAATGCAAAATTGGGCTCCCTTATCATTGACGAAATGGCTATACAGCCTAGGCTTGTGTACAATAGGAATTTAGACATGTTTCTCGGCATGAGTGACGCAGACTTAGACGCTCTTGTTATTGAAGATAATCTAGCCAACAAGTTACTTTGCATTCTTTTCAAAGGACTATCTTCTTCTTACAGAATTCCTGAGTCATTTTGTTTTACTTGTTCTATTTCCGGAGCGCACTTGCCAAAATTGGTATTAGATGCTATGAAGGTAGTCGAAGAAAGTGGTTTCAGAGTGTTAAGCATTGTAACTGACAACTGTCAAGCGAATGTTTCGACGTTTGAAACGCTATGCGGGGGTCGTATAACGCATGAAATTAAACATCCTCTTGATGAAAATCGACCGCTCTTTATAAGTTTTGATCCCAGTCACATTATCAAGAATGTACGATCGCAGTACTTGTCGAGGAAGTTCTTTGTAAATGGCAACAATGTGACAAGCGATCATTTGAAGATCCTTTATAATCTTCGGAAAACTCTGGTGATAAGACCTGTCAGGAAACTCTCCAGGAAGGTGGTTTATCCTAGTAATTTGGAAAAGATGAATGTATCCAGGGCCAATGTTGTGTTCTCACCTGAAGTTGTCGCAGGCTTAAAATGTATGGATGTCGTATGCTCTGAGAAAATTAATGACAAAGGCAGTTTACTTGAGACTATTAATTTTATGGAACATTTTCAGAAATGGTTCGACATCCATGATGTCTGTAACACATCCCATGGCACGCACTCCAGAAATGACAATAAGATGATTTTTTGTGAGATGGACGATGAAAGACTGCACTGGTTAACGGACGTATTTCTGCCATACATTGAGGACATTCAGCAACATCCTGAAAAGTTCAGGAAATGTACGAAAGAGACTTACCACGCTCTGGAGTTGACAACTCTCTCTTCAGTGGCATGCATACTGTTCCGTGCCACCCCCCTAGTGGCACTTTTGTTAACTGGATTACGGTGGGGTACAAAGCACAACACCAATTACTGCTTAAAGAAATAATTAACTTTATTGTGGCCAGAAAATTACACGAATCAGCAAATACAAGCAATTAGGAGCCTCACTCCAGTTTCGTCAAGTCTCTTCCTTGAGCGCTCTTGGCCCTTCCACTTGTCAACAAACCACAGAAGTTAATCCTGCCGCTAATGAGCCTAGTGGCCTTGACAGAACTACATGCAACTTCTTTCTAATGTGCGCCTACTACAGTACTTACGAGCACTTGCTGCGCGCTGTCCACCAGCTGGGAGAAACAATGTCACTTAATTTCGACACCACAATATCTGACACTCAGTGAAAGCACACTTACTCAGAACACGGCAGTCCCCTGTATGTTCCTCACTTCGCCGCTACACTAGGGGTTTCGCAAGTCACCACACTTCTGTCGCTCAGAATAAACGCTCACACTAGCTCGTAAAACACAACAACTGCTTCACGGGTCACTCTTATATAGCAGGCCGGTGACTCAATAAATGGTTCTAGATCCATCCAGAGTCCACGGCTTCTCGAGGTTTCCACCGCTGGTCCAGTCACGAATCTTCTGGACTATCCCTTTGTCTGTAGTAGCCCTGTTGCATAAGGCGCGCGCAATACAGGAGGCAAGCCACAGCCCAGCCCCTGGGGCAGTTGTGACTCAAGCGGCGAGCGATGACACAAACTCACAGCCGTAACACCACCCCCTTCCTAAAAAGGCTGATCGTCCCGATCAATCATTGGTCCGTCTGTGTCCCTCCGTAGGCTGCCAGGCGATCTCGATGCACGATCTTCATCTTCGCCCTCGGGCTCCGCTGGATCCTGTAGACGACATCGTTGATCCGTTTCACGACTCGGTACGGGCCCTCCCAGGACTTCTGCAGTTTGGGTGACAGGCCTTTCTTCCGTAATGGGTTGAAGAGCCAGACCAGGTCGTCCTCGTGGAATCCGCCGGCATCCGTCTGCTGGTCGTATCGGGTCTTCATTCTGTCGGTCTCGATCCGCAGTTTCCTCCTCGCGAACGCGTGCACGTCCTCCAGTTGGTCGACCAGTTCTTGACAATACTGGCTTACCGGGATCGGATCATTCCCAGGTCGGCCAAAGGCAAGATCGACAGGTAGACGGAGCTCCCTCCCAAACATGGCCCGGGCTGGTGTGCACCCGGTGGCTTCATGCACGGCGGCGCGGTAGGCCAGGAGAAATAGTGGAAGATGTTTGTCCCAATCCCTCTGGTGCTCGCTGACGACTATTCGAAGATGGTTCTCGATGGTGCGATTGAATCGCTCTACCATCCCGTCGGACTGAGGGTGTAGTGGCGTTGTCCTTGTCTTCCGGATTCCCAGCAGCTGGCATAGGTTTTGGAACACCTGCGACTCGAAGTTCCTCCCTTGGTCGGAGTGCAGCTCCAGGGGTACTCCGTACCGGCTGACGAATTCCTTCACCAGGGTCTCTGCAATCGTCGCGGCTTCTTGGTTAGGGAGCGCATACGCCTCCGGCCATTTGGTAAAGTAGTCGCTGACGACTAATATGTAGCGGTTCCCTGCCTCGCTTAACGGGAATGGCCCAGCAACATCGATGGCCACTCTCTCCATGGGGCCGCCCACGTTGTAGGTCTTCAGTGGACCCCGTCGTCTTCGTCCTGGGCCCTTGCTGGCTGCGCAATCGTGGCACCTCGCGCAGTGGTTCTCCACGTCTGTTCGGCATCCGATCCAGTAGAACCGCTCTCTCAGCTTCTCCAGGGTCTTCTTTATCCCTAGGTGTCCACCAGATGATCCTCCATGAACTTCCTTCAGGACTTCCTCCGTCATAGCCTTTGGAACGACGACTTGTTCCCGAGATGTCTTCCCGTCGGTGCTCTCCCAGGTACGGCAGATGAGGCCATCCCTTACAATCAGCGAGTCCCACTGTGCCCAGTAGGACTTAAACTTTGGGCTGCAGTCACTCACAATGTTCCACCCGGGTCTGGGGACACAGGCCCTCTTCCATTCGGCTATCAGTCCCAGGTCATCATCCTCTGCTTGTGCCCGCGTGAAAGATTCGCGGCTCCAGTTCCCTTGAAGTTCCACAGTAGTCCGTCGGCACAGTATCCCGGTGTTCTCCTCCCTTCGGGCACAGAACGTGCAGTCTTCGGGGCACGGTCTTCGTGACAGGGCGTCGGCGTTAGAATGCAGTTGGCCTTTCCTGTGCTGAATCTCAAAGTTGTACTGTTGAAGTCTCTCTAACCACCGCGCGAGTTGACCCTCGGGCTGCTTGAAGTTCAGGAGCCACCGCAGGGATGCATGGTCGGTCCTGATGAGAAATTCTTGCCCGTACAGGTACTTGTGGAAGTGTTCAATGGTCTTCACGATGGCGAGCAGCTCCTTCCTGGTGACGCAGTAGTTCCTTTCTGGCTTTGACAAGGCCTTGCTGAAGTAGGCCAGTACTCTCTCCTCGCCGTCCACTACTTGCGACAGGATCCCCCCTATGCCAAAGTCGCTGGCATCGGTATCGACGATGAACCTTGTTCCAGGTCTGGGGTAGGCCAGAATAGGCGCGGCGCACAGAGCCTGCTTGAGTTGTTCGAAGGCACTGTGGCATTCTGCTGTCCACGTGAAGAGTTGGTCCTTCTCAGTCAGTCGATGTAAAGGTTTGGCGATGTCGGCGAATCCTCTCACGAAGCGACGATAATAAGTGCAGAGTCCCAGGAAGCTTCGTAGTTGCGACTTGTCCTTCGGAACTGGCCACTCCCTCACAGCTGCGGTCTTCTCTGGGTCGGTGCGCACCCCTTCCTCGGAGACGATATGCCCAAGGTACTGGACCCGCTTCTGGAAGAGCTGACACTTCTTGGGGCTCAACTTCAGCTGGGCAGCCCGTAGCTTCAACAAGATCTCCTTCAGGTTGCTGTAGTGCTCCTCGAAGCTCCTCCCCAGAACGATGACGTCGTCTAGGTATACCAGGCAGGTCTTCCAGTGTAGTCTCCTCAGAATGGACTCCATTAGCCTTTCGAAGGTTGCAGGGGCGTTGCACAGACCGAATGGCATGACGGTGAACTGCCAGAGCCCGCTGCCCACAGAGAACGCCGTTTTCTCGCGGTCCTTAGGGTGGACCTCCACCTGCCAGTAGCCACTCTTCAAATCCAAGGTGGAGAACCATCTTGATCCTGATATGGTGTCCAGCGTGTCGTCGATCCGGGGTAGAGGGTAGCTGTCCTTTTTCGTGACGTCGTTCACCCGCCTGTAGTCCACGCAGAACCTGGTGGAACCGTCCTTCTTCTTCACTAGCACGACCGGAGAACTCCAAGGACTATGTGATGGCTCGATCACCCCTTGCTCCTTCATCTCTTCTACCATCCGGTCGACTTCGGCTTGCTTGGCGAGCGGGACACGTCGGAATGGGGCCCTAATCGGTGCGCTGTCCCCAACGTCGATTCTGTGCTGGACCAAGCTTGTCCTGCCGAAGTCTTTGCTCCCCACGGAGAAGACATCCTGGAATTCGCGTAGCAGGTCCTGAAGTTGGCGTGATTGCTCTTCGTCTAGATGGTCCTGGGATCCTTGGTACAGCTTCTGTAGTTCTTCTGGCAGGGTGCGTCTTCTTCGGTTGTCCGTCTGCAGGTGTCCGTCCGTCGTATCTGTGATGCGGGCAATCCAGGTAACGGGCTCGCAGACTCCTAGGTTGGTGTCCCGGTGAACCGTAATGTCGTAGTCGTTCAGGTTGGACAGGCGGACGTACGGCCGGGACGTCGTGTTGATGAGAGTTTTGGCAACTAGCAATCCTTTTGTCTGGATGTCCTCATATTTTGGCTCGATGACAGCCGCCACACCCTCAGCAGTTCCGTCGACAATTACGGCAGCGCTGACTTCCGTCCTGGCGGGAACGATGACGTCCTCTCTCAGCCTTACTCGTCGTGCGGCGACGGCCTCGTGTGCTGGTTGCAAAGCAAGTTCCTCACTTCCGAAGTGCAGAGTGTTGGTACTCAGATCCAAGATGATGTTGTTCTGGTCCAGGAAGTCCAGTCCGATGATCACTTCATTTGATACGTCAGCCACAAGTACTGGATGCTTTATCGCCCGTCGACCAATGACGAACTCCAGTGATGCTTCGCCATGTACCGGTGCGGTCTCTCCGGTCGCGGTTATTAGCTGGAGGTTCCTTTGTGTGGGTTGCACTCTCCACTTCGGGATCACGGTGGGGCTGACGATGGTCCTCGATGCTCCCGTGTCGATTAGCATGGGCCAGCTCACTCCGTTGATAACTCCGTCGACCATCAGGCTGCTATTGTCCCTCCGTAACTTCGTCACACGGACTTGGACTGCCGGGGCTTGACGACTGTCACAAGCCAACCTTTGCCCCCCAAGGCTGGCTAATACTCGTTTACCTGGGCCGCGCGGTTTTCAGACGACTGACTTCCCGTCGGATACCCTCGGCGGCGGCGATCACCGCAGTCCTTGCTCAGGTGGCCTTTCTTACCGCAGGTCCAGCAGGTCGGTAGTCCTCTTCCGGGCCGCCTCTCCGGTTGTCTTCCGGCTGTGTCGTTGCTGGTAGTGCCGCGACTATCGAAGAAACGGCTTAGCGCCTCCATCAATTCGTCGGCCAGGGGCTTGGTCTCGTTGGGTTTTGCTGGTTCGTCAACGTCCACTTGGCGCACCCGCGCGTGCATTCTAGATGCCTGTTTCGCCGTCTCAAACTCAAGTGCGTGGCTCAGCGCATCTGCCAGGGTCTTATTGCGCGCGAGTCGCAGCGCCTGTTGAGTGTCCGAGTCCCGTAGTCCGTCGGTGAAGGTTTGCGTCGCAATCTGCTCCAGAAAGTCGGCCGGCGCTGTTGGGTAGGCTAGCCTTACGAGGCGTGCGATGTCCATCTCGAACTCCTGCAGGGTTTCCGCGTTCTTTTGTACCCGGGTCCGGAGCTGCATCTGGTAGGCCTGCTGAAGATGGCTATCCCCATATCTGGACTCCATATGTGCGATCAGTGAAGCGTAGTCCTGGGATCCGGTCGGGATGGCCTGAAGGACGTTAAGGGCGTCCCCTCTCAGCGCTACAATGAGAGCTGTAGCCTTTTCCGTGCTGTTCCAGTTGTTTATGGAACAGGCTGCCTCGAACTGACGTAAATAGGTGCTCCACGGGACCTTTCCGTCGAAGGTTGGGGGCGTCACTCTGCTCTGTCCCGTTCCTGGTGTCCCCGGTGTACCTGTGGGCGGGCGTCGGCGCAGCTCGGCAACTTCCTCTTGAAGAGCGTTGACTTTCTCTTCTACCCCCGTGAGTGGGCGTTGGCGCAGTTCGGCTACTTCCTCTTGTAGGGCTTTGACTCTCTCACCCACCCCGGTCGGCGGGCGTCGGCGCAGCTCGGCGACTTCCTCTTGTAGGGCTTTGAATCTATCTTCCATCCCTGTCGGCGGGTGTCGGCGCAGCTCAGCAAATTCCTTTTGTAGAGCGTTGAATCTCTCTTCCACCCCCATCAGCGGTCGTTGGCACAGCTCGGCAACTTCCTCTTGCAAGGCGTTGAATTTCTCCTCCACCCCCATCAGCGGGCGTTGGCGCAGCTCGGCAACTTCCACTTGTAAGGTGTTGAACTTCTCCTCTACTGCCGCGACTTCCTCACGTAGGCCCTGTTCTAATTTCCTTTGGCTCTCCTCTAATTTCGTCAGCAGACACTCTTCCAGATTTTTCTGGCCATCCAGAAATTTGGCGGTTAGGTCCTCTGCTAACTTATTCTGGCTGTCTTCCATCTGCTTCAGGTCCTCCGCTAACTTATTTTGGCCTTCTTCTAATTTGGAAGTTAGGTCCTCTGCTAACTTATTTTGGCTGTCCTTCAGGTCCTCTGCTAACTTCTTCTGGCCGTCTTCCATTTTGGCAGTTAGGTCCTTGGTTAAATTCTTCTGGCCGTCTTCTATGCCATTTAACTTTTCTAGCAATGCTGCCAATTGCGCCTCCATTTTAGTTGTTTGCCTTGTAAAGGGCATGCACTCACAGGAAAATTTTTAAAAAATTGACCTGCTCGGGTTTTGAAACCAGGACCGTCAGGTGTTGTGCTTGAGTTCGTAATCCGGCTTCTGACACCAGTTGTTCCGTGCCACCCCCCTAGTGGCACTTTTGTTAACTGGATTACGGTGGGGTACAAAGCACAACACCAATTACTGCTTAAAGAAATAATTAACTTTATTGTGGCCAGAAAATTACACGAATCAGCAAATACAAGCAATTAGGAGCCTCACTCCAGTTTCGTCAAGTCTCTTCCTTGAGCGCTCTTGGCCCTTCCACTTGTCAACAAACCACAGAAGTTAATCCTGCCGCTAATGAGCCTAGTGGCCTTGACAGAACTACATGCAACTTCTTTCTAATGTGCGCCTACTACAGTACTTACGAGCACTTGCTGCGCGCTGTCCACCAGCTGGGAGAAACAATGTCACTTAATTTCGACACCACAATATCTGACACTCAGTGAAAGCACACTTACTCAGAACACGGCAGTCCCCTGTATGTTCCTCACTTCGCCGCTACACTAGGGGTTTCGCAAGTCACCACACTTCTGTCGCTCAGAATAAACGCTCACACTAGCTCGTAAAACACAACAACAACTGCTTCACGGGTCACTCTTATATAGCAGGCCGGCGACTCAATAAATGGTTCTAGATCCATCCAGAGTCCACGGCTTCTCGAGGTTTCCACCGCTGGTCCAGTCACGAATCTTCTGGACTATCCCTTTGTCTGTAGTAGCCCTGTTGCATAAGGCGCGCGCAATACAGGAGGCAAGCCACAGCCCAGCCCCTGGGGCAGTTGTGACTCAAGCGGCGAGCGATGACACAAACTCACAGCCGTAACAATACGATATTTAATAAGCATCAATTTCCACTATGTCCTAACGAGAAATTTATCGAGTGACGATGTCGAGCTATTTTTCAGTCATCTCAGACGAAAGGGGGGGGGGGGGGGGTTACAATGATATGATCGATGTGAGATCTTGTATACATGCTATTGAATCTACCCTTCACTCTGGAATTATCGCAGCTTTGAGCCATGGAAACGTCGAACTAAGGAATTAAGACTTCCTGTCGACCGAAATATTATGTGTACTCGAGTTTGAAGGTTGTTTGTGAAGTAACCAAGAGACCTACATAAAATCCAATAACATCATCATTTTCGTCGTTCTATTTTACGTTAGTTCATGTAGGAATGGAATGTTTAATTTATATTTTAATATTTTTTATCGCAGTTGGAACACAAAAAGTGCCCGTTTTTAAGCGTGTTTCAACCATGCGTCACATTTAAGAATTATTATCTCACAAACCCGTCAGATCGAATCCAAATTATAAGACAATATGCATTAGAAAGTTGTATAACTGGTTGATTAATTTCAAAATTTTGTGTGTCCAAGAAACAAAGTTGTTATCATTTTTGTAAGGTAACTTTTTCTCGGCTCGGGGTGGTTGGAAAATGTAGTTCTTGGTTGCGTTGTAATTTATTTATTTATTTATATATTTATTTATTGACCAATATGAAGGAACACAGGCACCAGACCAATACATTCCTTCTTGACATTATCTGGTTAAACAACAAAATGTATCAATGTAAAAATAGGGAAAACAAATTACACAAATGAAGAACAGAAGATAAATACTACAAAGGAGATCGTGAAAATAGGAACAGCTGCTTTTACTTGTTTATTGAATAAGTCAGCGCCAGCGAATAAATCTACTTGAAGATCGATTGAATTATAAAATGATAATATTTTAACTAAAGGCGAATTAGAATGGTGAACACCTTTAGATCTTGGGATGTGAAAGAGTGCTTGCTGTCGAGATCTTACTTGTTGTACATGAAAAGTGATGAAATGAAGTAATTCATGGCAGTCAATTCTTCCAGTTAAAATTTTCCTCAGCAGTTACAAAGAACTTAACGACCTTCTATTTTTCAAAGACATGAAATTGAAGAAATTTCGTAAAAACTGAGTCGAAGTGTCAAATGGACAAAATACATTGAACGTCTTATAATACATGTATCTTAGAAATTTATTTTTCACAATCTCAATGTGATGCATTTGATCTTTATAAAAGGGATCCCATATTACTGCAGAATATTCTAACTTGCTTCGAGCTAAACTCTCATACAACTTAACGATTACTCCAGTTTTAGTAAATAATTTGGAGTTTCTAATGACAAAACCAAGCATCTTGTTGGCCGAACTGATTATATTTGCAATATGGCTATTAAAGGTTAATTTGCTGTCAAAAATAATTCCTAAATCCTTTATCGACGGTACAATTTCGAGTGCTGTTTCTCCAATACAATATTTAGGATTTATATACTCCTTCTTCCTTGTAAATACCATGAATTTACTTTTTTACATTAAGGACTAAATTATTACTAACACACCAAGCTACAATATTATTAACATCCCTCTGAAGATTATTCTCGTCTCTCATGTTGTATATAGTCTTATATAGCTTTACATCGTTAGCAAACAATAATCAGTCAGAGTTACATAGAATATTAGGCAAATCATTAACCAAAATTAGAAATAGAAGAGGCCCAAGATTAGATCCTTGTGGGACACCAGAAGAACTAACAAAATTACCTGAAATTTCACTTCTGAAACAAACAAATTGCTGTCTAAATTTTAGGTAGGAGCATAACAATTGAAGTAACGGTTTAGTAACTCCAAACTGGTACAGATTTGTCACCAGAATTTTATGGTCTACTTTGTCGAAGGCCTTTTCTAAATCCATATATATCACGTCAGTTCTTCTATTGGTATCTAATGCATTGTAAACCTTTTGAGTAAAACCCAGCAAATTTGTAATAACTGATCTGCCGGGCATAAAGCCATGCTGATATTGTGAGAGCTCAACCTTAATATGATTGAAAATCTTAGAATATAAAATGTGCTCATATACTTTTGCTATAGCATTTATTACTGAGACAGGGTGGTAGTTCAATATCATTTCAGAGTTGCCTCCCTTTAGGATTGGAATAATTCTAGACATTTTCCACATTCCAGGAAAGCTTGACGTCTTTAAAGAAAGATTAAAGATGAAGGCCAACTGAGAAACCAATAAGTCCACACAGCCCTTAATTATGTATGGTGGTATGCCATCAGGCCCACAGGATTTCTTAGGCTTTAATTTTCTATTTATAGTTGTTCTTACTTCATCCAACGTTATGTGAGTCACGTTCAGCATATCAACCCTGGGCAAAACAGGAAATTCATTCAAAGACAAATGATCCACGTTATAAATAAAATTCGTTTTGATATATACTGAAGAGAAATACTCAGCAAACCCATCTGCAATACTTCCAGCTGTATAATGATTTCCGTTTAGTATAAATGTGTTGTCGCATGTACGTAATTCCCGCTTGCTTTTAGCATACGTCCACAACTGATTAATGTTATTCTTAACTCCATTTTCTAGACTATGAATATAAACAGCATAAGCCATTCGTAATTTTGTTTTTAGTTCCGATCTAAGCTGTCTAAATCTTTCATCATAATATTTCGAAAAACGTCTTTTTGCAACACACTTTTTCTTAATTTTATGGATTGGATAATATATCGTGTGAACCATACTGGATATGTGGATTTTCGAATGAATTTCTGCTTAGGTACACAATTTTCAAAACATTTGTTTAATGAAGAATAGAAGAAATCAACAGCATGATCAACATTCTTAAATGTGTACAGTAAACTCCAGTCTAAATCTCGTATGTTGCAATAGAGTCTCAAAAAATCAGCCTTTTTGAAATTGTAATATTCACGATTAATTCTAGGAAGCAATGGAACCTTTTTAATGGGTAGTATTGCTATATGAAGTGCAATATAGCACTTGGTCTTCAGATACCAACGGGAATTCATCGTGCTTCAAATCAATTTGAATATTACCTAAAACCAAATCCAACGTCTTGAAATTAGAATTTTGAATATTGTTGCACGATGTTAATCCAAGATACGAGATGAACTGGAATAAACGACGACATACCGTGGACCCTTCATTAAAATTATAACCGGCGTTGCTAATTTCAGGTACATTGAAATCGCCCACAATCAGGCAGTCAGATGTTATAAGACTATCAACGTTTTCAATGTAATTAAAGTATCCTTCATATACAGAGAGTTTAGAGGAGGGGGTAATGTAAACAACATTTATGAATAATTTACGAGTATGACCCTGAATGTAAAGAGTTAGGGATTCGCATTGTTGTTCATTATAGATAGAACATAATTTGGATGTATACCCCTTTTTGACAGCTACGGCTACTCCTCCACCTCTAGACTTCCCAGATATAAACATATCCCTATCATTTCTGAACATTACATAACGATCATCGCCAAACTCACTATCCATAATATCCTGACCCAAGAAACTCTCTCCTTATACATCAAAAAGGTATGCTGTATGATTGTGAAATACGTAAATTAATTCACTTATTTTATATCGGTTTGTATTTGTACGGGGAATTAAGGCATGGTTCACCAATTAGCCGCTCCGGTGAAAGATGTACAACGTCGCCAAGATGGGCTCCATGACGCGTCATGGCGCGCCTCGTTCGGAAGTGATGGGCTCCATATCAGCAACACTGTACAGCATTTCCCGGAGCGGCTAGCTGGTTAACCATGTCTTAATTCCCCGTACAAATACAAACCTATATAAATTAAGTGAATTAATTTACGTATTTCACAGTCATACCATTTGATGTATAAGGATTGCAACGCAACCAAGAACTACATTTTCCAATGACCCCGAGCCGAGAAAACGTTACCTTACAAAAATGATAACTTTCGTTCTTGAACACACAAAATTTTGAAATTAATTAACCAGTTATACAATATTCCAATGTATATTGTGTTAAAATTTGGATTTGATCTGATGACGGGTTTGTGAGATAATAAGTCTTGAATGTGACGCATGGTGGAAACACGCTTAAAAACGGGCACATTTTGTGTTTCAACTGCGATAAAAAATATTAAAATATAAATTAACAATTCAAAACCTACATGAACTAACGTAAAATAGAACGATGAAAATTATGATGTTGTTGGATTTTATGTAGGTATGCCTATATTGGTTACATCACAAACAACCTTCAAACTCGAGTGCACATAATATTTTGGTCGACAGTAGTATCCAGCGTAAGGTCCAGGTTCTTTTCTATGAACCAACTTCAAGAGCCAGGTGAAGAAGGACATGTCACGGATTCTGCCTTCGTACCGGAGCTTCTCGAACACGTCCCTGCTATAGTTGGAAAACCCGTTGAAGGTATATTTTTGACCTGCCCATTTATTTTCAATGCATTGAGTTTTTATCTAAACACGATTACGGTATTTAACAATTTGGTTTTATTTTTAGGAACTCCAGCTACTGCATCCAACATAGCAGTAGCAATGGTAGCAGGCTACCTAGTGCGCGTAGCAGAAGAAAATACCAGCTGTGAAGGTTGTATGCAACATGTTTCTTTTCCTGTGAGTGAAAGCTTGGTCCTCAGCCTCATACGATTTCAAGATCGTGGAGGACTGAGGTACCCTAAAACATCATTTTTGGTGTTACTAGAGCAAATTATGCAATGCGGATCACGTGCTGTCCAGTATCTGCCACGGAAGAACATCCTGACAAACTGCACACTTTTATTAAAAGACAAATTCTGTCAAACAATTAAGTGTGACCAATGCAACGATTCTGAACTTCCAATTCTCCTTTTGAAGAAGTTCCTGGACAACCTAGCCTTCAATTGCACGAGCAGGAATGAACTATTTTTACAGCTTCACAATAAGCCTCTGAACAGGAAAGTACTGAAGCTCCAAGAAAAGACTGCTTGTTTATGATATTCCGGTGAGTTATAGATATGATTGATAAACCACACTTTTGTAAATGTGCATGAAATAGCCCAGGCATTCTCTCATCTCAATACTAAATTCATATAGTGCGCTCATATTGAGGGTGTTACAATGCGATCCTAGCGGCAGAATGCTGAACTCAGTTGCCCCCAGTCGCGATGCGGCATCTCCCGGCCTTGTATTACACTGAAGAAAATGGAAATTGCAATGGAAGGAGTGGTGCTACATTGCTGCAATTGAAAATGCAGGACGAGTGTTCGGTTGTGATTCGATGATTACACTTTCAGGTTCCTCTGACCGCAAGTTTGGACAACAATTAATACAGGATGTGCCCACCACGAGCTGCAATACATTGATGAATTCGTCAAGGCATGGAGTCAATAAGGCCCTGGATTGCTTCCTGAGGAATTGTGGGCGATGCTTGCTGCACTGCACGGATCAGTTGTTCCCGAGTTGTGGGTGGCTGAGGACGGTTGGCCAGTTGTCGACCCATCATGTCCCACACATGCTCAATAGGACTGAGGTCCGGGGATCTGGCGGGCCATTCTAAGGTTGTGATGTCGTGGAGAGCTTCTCTGGAGATGCGTGCAGTGTGAACCCGGGCATTGTCCAGCTGAAACATCCCATTAGCAATGTTCGCTATAGGGACAACCACTGGATTGAGTACCCTACCAACGCATGGTCAAGCAGTCATAGTGCCCTCAACAAGCTCTAATTGTGATTTCACATTAAAGCCAATAGCTCCCCAGACCATAATGCTTGGTGTTGGCCCTGTGTGCCTCTCGACAATAAGGTCTGGGCGGCCCCTCTCCCCGCTACGTCGGCGCACACGATTCAGGCGATCACTGCGGGCAAGACAGAAGCGCGATTCCTCACTAAAAACGACCCTATGCCATTCGTCGACCCACGTCGATGGTTCTCGACACCAGGCCAGCCTTACACGTCGCTGTTGTGGGGTCAATGGAACACCTTCTGCAGGGACACGGGATCGTAAGCCAGCTGCACGCAGGCGATTACTGAGCCGTAATTTGCTTACGACTCAATATTTATTTGAATTTCCCGGACTTTCTGTGCGGTATTACCTCCCGCTCGACCTAGCGGAGCAAGCGTGAACTGTCGGTAACGCTCTGCAACTTTCAACTGTTTTGACCAGATGTTCACGCAAACATGGCGTACGCTGGTTGATCTTCAGTTTATGTTGAATTGATTGTTACGCTTTTGGAAGGAATTGTTATCATTGTGTTGAGAAGACGAGCCGTGAAGATGTAGAAAAATCTCCGGAAAAGTTCTAATGGGTAGAATAGCCCTCTTGGCTATTCTACCCCCTAATTATAATTTCATCACAATGGAATTTGTATAACCTTTGAATTCTACCGTCGCGGGAGATAAGATTTTAAAGATATTACTGTATATTAAATTTACCAATTTGCCAACAGGAAAAAAGTTACTTGTTTTTCGGCATGTGAACCGAAGTTTTTTGTGAGTTTAAGATGTGACTTCTTGGGTTTCGTAAGTTGGGTTTCTAGGGTTATTCGGAATTGTAGCATGTTTTTCTGAAGTTATTTGGGTTCTTTTCAAGTTTAGTTTTTGGTTGTCGTGAGATTTTCATCTCATGGTTACTTCATTCTGTTTGTGTGGTTCAAGTTTCTTAACCTATAAGTTTTTTTTTCTTTCGTAATCTCTTTCCCTTGACCACACTGCAGTTTGCTTCATATAGCCTGTTTTATGTCCTTGGACTTTATTTTATCCTTTTCGTTGCCATGTAAACGTGGTGGATTGTTTTCCATGAATCTTTTATTTTAACAATCCGAGATATGTTTCTTCAGGTTTTTTTTTTCTGCGAGGAGATTGTTTTGCGATTTTGATCTGGATGGACGTATGCTAGTATGCGCTCCGATAAATGATATGATTTAAAGTATTAATTGGGAATAATCCATGAGATTATGAATACCTTCTATATATGAAATATATTTAACTAAGAAGATAATTATTTTGAATTCAACTAACCTTATATTCGGTTGATCTGGAACTTCTGTTTTTGGAATCGTATCTAACTAAACCCATAAGTATGTTACCTTGTCTTTTAATTTCCTTCTGCGTTTAGTCAATGTCAGGTTCCAAATCTAATTTATTATTTATTTATTAATTTCATCTCTTCTTGTTTTGCTTTCTCCGATTCCTTGATTTTTTTTTTTTTTTTTTTTTTTAGGAGTAAGTAATTTTAGTCGTAGTTAATTTTTGTTCTGTGAATACAACCTTCACCTCCTGTTGATGTAATGTGAAAGATATAATAATATATTGTAATGTGATTGAAATTGATTTGATTTCTTCTATTAATTGTTAAAAATAGGTTATGTTATTATTTTCCCCTTAGATTATAAAACTTGATCCCGTGGGTAGATTGGGTACGTTTCACACATTTCGCTTTTATAATTAAACACCTTTTCCTGCGACTAAGTCAGTGGTTGTTACAATTACCAACTGTTTGTTGTGTAACGTAGGGTGCCACAGCTGCTCGAATTTGCGCTGCTGTTGCATGGGGTTCCATCCGGGCCATCCGAATGATGCGGCGATCCTCTCTCACAGTTGTCTGTCGTGCTGGGCCTATGCCAGGTCTACGAGTGTGGGTACCTTCATTTGACCACTGCTGCCATACACGTTGTACCGTAGATACCTGTCGGCCAACACGTGCAGCGACAGTCCTTAGCGATAATCCAGCCTCACACAGCCCAATTATCCGAGCCCTCTCAAATGGCGACAGTTTTTGATAGCGTGCTCTTCTCTGTCTTCGAGGCATGTTTGACGGGGAACACTTCACTGCACACACTGCAAGTCAACTACGCTACACCAGAGTCCGTATACTGGAGTTGATTCCTCCGCGACCAATCACGTGGGGAGACCTGTAGCAACAATCCAATGGGTCTGAAACTTTGATCGTTTACATACCTACATGGCATCGTTCCATATCTTGAAAATCAACACAAACGACCAATGCCTTCATGGTGTTGCAATTTCCATTTTATTCAGTGTATAACGTAGGCAACGGTGTAGACATAGTACATATGAAATTTGGTTGAATTTCAATTGATAGTGTAGAAGTTATATGCATTTAAATATTGGACCTATCAGCAGGCTTGGAATCATTTTGGCAACACTGCCATGCATGGCCTCCAGTAAATTAAACTGAAATAGGATATTATTATCTATACGTGTGCCAATTTTGAAATAGCTCCCATGCATACCTTCAAAGATATCACACATGGAGCTCAAATTTCAATTGCGATATTTCAGCAGTTGGTAGCACTGACATCATTTTCAAATACGGCATTGAGATATTTAGGTATAGATCTTTACTCATACAAAATTTTGTTTTCATTACTGCAGCCGTTTAGGAGTTGATAGGGGGGAGGGACACACAGACAGATAGACAGAAGGAGAGACAGAAGACAGACAGACACACATTTGCTTCGATCGATCTCATAAGTCTACTTTTTCCTCATTTTTGCAAAATGTGAAAAGTAGGCTAAACATGCACTAAGCGACCATGCTCCCATATTAATTATTGCACAATGTGAATATGTATTAGTTAAAGTGCACAATTTGTGTGTAAAAAGTTATTTATTTATTTAAATTATCATATTTATCATCAATCCCTTGATATTGCAGATTTAGCTCAGTATCCCCCATACGCTGCTGGTTTCATCATGAGGTCATATCAGCGATTCTTTTTTAATAATACACTGAGAAACATCGTGTCATGGTTGCTATTATTATTAATATTATTAATATTTCGTTATGCACATCCGTAGAGTGCGATATAACTTTCTTTGCTAATATTTATTTTTCTTCTCCCAAAATATGTTCATCTGGACGCAGAAAATCTTCCTCCGTTCCATGATTTCTTGCTCCTAGTAGCAATTTTCTCAGAGAAATGATGGTTGTTGATTAATGTTCTGAACTGGAGTTGATCTTGTATAATTTCCTCTGTAAAGCCAATTTCTTGCAGGTCTTTCTCTATGTCACTAAACCAGCTGTTCTTGACTTTCATTGAAAGAGCAAGATTGAGAATCCCTTTGGTGAGCCTGTCATTGTTCATGCTCAGAATGTGGCCGTAGAACTTCGATCACCTGAAGGTGTTGGTGATCTTTTAAGCCTGCTGATAAAGCTCCTGAGACTTTCGTTTCATCCAGAATCCTTCTGAGCAGACTGGACCAAGGATTTTCCTCAATATTGTCATTTCTTGTTTCTCTATGTCTTTAATGAGAGATCTGCCTCCAATAATCAAGGTTTCTGAGGCATATAGCGCTTCAGGTTTCATTACTGTGGTGTAATGTTTTAGTTTTGCGTTCTTCGATATTGATTTTGGTTATATCTGTTCCAGGTGATTCTATACGCCTTCTGTACTCTTCAAATTATATCTTTGTTTGGCCTCACGATTCAATCCCGAAGGCTGAATTCTTATCCTAAGTACTTGAATTTATTTACTTTAGAGGTTTTCCATCTAGATAACGAATGGATCCTTCCTTGAGTATTTTTCATAAGATATTTGGAGCCCAGCCTTTGCTGCAATTTCGTGAAGACTTTCAAGGGCTTGAACTGCTACTTGCCTATTGTTAGAAATAATAGATTATCTGCGAAGGCCAAACACTGCAGATGGATTTTGTTTTTACATATTGTTATTTTCTTTTTTTACTTGCGAATTGACCACTTAGGATCACGCTACAATTTCACTATTTTAGTTGTACTTTCCTCTGCCTCCAGTACTCCTCCATACGATCGCTGTGCTGCTGCCGTTGTTTGGCCGTCCAAGCTCTTCTAGTGTTTGTAGCTCGTCTCTCGTCGTAAAACCCTTCCAAATTGTGTATTCTGTTTCGAAAGGTATCCCTTTCCAACATTTGGGTCTCTGGGATAGATCTTTCAAGGTCTTTCCGAGATTCTTTATCCATGATGTAGTTGTTTTTTTTTTGTTCCAGAAGTAGTCAAATAACAGCTTGGTTAATCTGGATTTGTCTAATCTGTACATGTGCCCAAGAAATATCAGCCTCCGTTTCCTCATGGTCGCAGAGATTTTTTCTACATTCTGGTAGACTTCGGCGTTACTCCGAAGTTACCATTCGGTTTCCGTCTGGATTGGGCCCATGATTTTCCGCAGGATTCTCCTTTACAGGACCTCCAACTTCTCTAGCCTGTAAGTCATTGAAAAGCATTTACAGGCGGTTGGTTGGTTGGTTCCTTAGTTTAGGGGCTGCGACAACGCGGTCATGTAGCCCCGTGTACTTTGGGTGTGTGTAGAATCTGTCTGATAACCGGTGTTAATTGTGATGACTGTATTAGTGTGTGTATCTGTTTTTTAATTCAAGTAGGGACTGCAACTTTGAATTTTCAAATAGTTCCTACTTTTGCCGCCAAACGCCACCGTCAACGACTACTAGGCCTAGTTCAGAACTAGCTACTAGACGCCACCGCAGTCGGCTCTTGGCAACGAACGTAGCAACCTAAGAGCGTTGTTTATATTCTTAACCTATCCAATTTAGTTTCACACAGGTGTAATTAGTGGAAAGATCTTTAACATGCCATAAATCTATGACATGGGACCGCCGGCTTTACTTCCCCTCCGAAGGAAGGCATACTGAGGGTTTTTTAACGCTCTTAAAAAATCCGACGGCTTCGGCCGGGCAGGCGTACAGGCATTCTGTTTTGACTACAGTGTCGTAGTGCAGGAAGTGCATTTCTTGTGTTAGATGTTTTTTTGTAAGCACATACGCTCTCTCCATTTTTGAGATCCTATCGCCTACCGCAGCTTTCTCTAGACCATTGTCCTGTATCTTTTCACCGAGATATTTACATTTCTTTACTCCCTGAATCCACCCTATCTCCGTTTCAATGAATTTTGGTCCTTGTGCGTCATTTATCATGAATGTTATTTTCTCTATCGAGATCCTGAGTCCCGTCCTACTGGCGATCTTTCCTAAGAGGTTAATCAGAGTGATCACTTCCTTTGGGCTTTCCGAGAGTATCGCAAAGTCGTCTGCAAATGCCAAACAGTTGACTTTAATCCCTCCTGATTTCCTCCCTAAGCAGATCGGGCTTATTGCTTGATTTAGAAGCTGTGAGTTCCACATTCGTACGATCTTTTCCTGGATTCAGTTGAATCGTATTGGTGAAAGGTTGTCGCCTTGTTTTACACCCGTCTTGAATTCAAACGACCGGGACATTTATCCCATGAACTTCACTTTGGATTTTGTGCCTGTTAATGTATCTTTGATTATGTTTGCCAACTTCGGTTTCACCCCGACTTCTCGAATGATACCGTCCAGGCTTTCTCTGTCCACTGAGTCAAAAGCCTTTTTGATATCTATGAGAGATACTACAATTTTCTTGGAGCTCAGCATTCTATGGCGGATTATTGATTTCAAGTTGAAGATCTGCTCTACACAGGAGCGACCATTTCGGAGCCCTCCTTGGTACTCCCCAAGTTGTTTATCAAGGGTCACCTCTATTCTATTCAGGAGTATCTTTGAGAGGATTTTATAGGCGACCGGAAGTAAGGAGACGCCTCTATAGTCATTGACGTCCTCTTTGTTCCCTTTCTTGTGCAGGGGGTGAATCAACGCTGTTTTCCATTGTTTTGGTATCTTCTCTGTCTCCCATATTGTCTGAAATAGATGTAAGTCCTCCAGGATTTCCGGTTCCGCCCATTTCAACACTTCTGCCGTTATCGAGTCTTCGCCACAAGCCTTGTTGTTTTTCAGACTTCGTAAGGCATTCTTGATTTCTTCCCTCGCTGGTGGTAAGTCCTCTCCTTCGTCCTCCAGTGGCGGCGGAAGTTCTAGATCGGAGGTCGGTGGTGTGCAGTTTAAGAGATTATCAAAATAGCTTGCAAGTATCTCGCTGTTTTCTTGGTTGTTCAATACGATTTTTCCGTGTTCATTTCTGAAGCTCATACTTGGTGATTGGTATCCTCTGAGTTTGTTCTTAAAGGTCTGATAGAAATCTCTGGAATTGTTTGTGGTGAAATTAGTTTCGAGGTCTTCCAACTGTGCCTTCTCAAATGATCGTTTTGACCGTGAAAATACAATGGATGTTTCGTTCTTTCGACGTCTGAATTGTTCCAAGTGTACCGTCTTTCCGGAACATTTCCATATTCTCCATTTCTCAGATCTTTCCTCGAGTTCTTCCTCGCATGCTTCGTTCCACCAGATTGCTCGTTTCTTTTTTTCCTATTGCCAGCCCTAGTGTCTTCTTCGCGAATCCATTAATCCCCGTGCTGAGGTCTTGCCAGCTCTTCGTATTAACGGAGTGGGTTTCTTCCCTAAAGTTCTTAATGATATTTTTTGTGATGTTTGTTTCGGTTAATGTTGTATCAGGTGGGTGGGTGGTTCCTTTGCTTGAATGGGAGAAAGCAGATTTTAACTTTGGAGAGGTAGTGAGTGGTCCGAATCGAATTCGCCATTTCTGATCACTTTGACGTTCATCACCTCTCTGGTGCTTGTTCTAGTTATCACTATGTGATCCATTTGGAATTCTCCTAGGGTGGAATTTGGAGATATCCAGGTCTTTGCTTTTCTCGGGAGTTTCCGGAAAAATGCTGACATTGGTCTCAACTGGAACGATTTGCAGTGTCCAAGGAGTCTTTCCCCGTTCTTGTAAGTCCTCTTATGTGCTGGGTAGTCTCCTACTATGGTTCCATATTTTCTCTCTGTCCCTACCTGTGGGTTGAAATCTCCCCGAAGAATTCTTACGTGATTTGCGGGTATCTTGGCGATTTCAGTTTCCTGAAGATACCAAAAATCATCCACTTTCTGGGGGTTTTGCTCGTTGTCTTAGTTGATGGGAGCGTGTCAGTTGATAAGAGTATACTTCTTATTCTTGCACTGAATAGTTAGTAAAGACCATCTTTCAGGTTTAGATGTGAAGTCTACGACGCTGTTAACAATCTTCTTATGTATGTAGAAGGCGGTCCCGAGCAGGGGCATGTTAGGCATTATCTTGACCGCCGGCTTTCCTTTGAATACCTGTAGTTTTGAGTTTCTGTTATGTGGTCGTCTAGAAATCATGTCTCTTGTACAGCTAGAATCTGAATTTGGCGTTTGTCCAAGAGCTTTTCGATTTTTTTCTGTTTGCCAACTCGGAGAAGAGAGTCGACATTAATACAGTGAATCCGGAAATGTTCTCCGCAGTGCCTATATGCGTCTGCGAGACCTAGCTACAGCAGTTACGTTGGCAGCATGGTTGCCGCTTACTTCATAACAAACAGTAAACTTTGTACTCACCACAGCCATTCATAACAGATGCTGGAAGTGTTGTCCCAGTGTTCGAAGACAGACATCAACACGTCTACACATAATGTCGAAGACTTTCACTCAAGTTTGTTGCGGGATTTACTTATCAAATCCCGAACGGTATCACAGTTTGGACACTTTAAATTAGGAAACCGCGCCTGAAATCTTAATTTTACATTTTCTGTAAACCGATTGCCTTCTCGAAAAACGTATTCCACAAAAAAAATCCTCTCGGCACGCCGGAAGGCGGAGGTAGATTTCACCGGGAAAACTAGGGGATAGGCTATAATAGGCAAAATATGCAGGTTTTCGTATAAGGATCAGACCTCATGTATTGCGAGAAAGTATTAGGTAGATTTCTTTAGAAAGCTAACTATTGCAATGGGTCCCATGTTTCGACTTCCGGAAAATTTCGACATATCTTCGCGTTTCACATCCCCCAGACCCCAAAACCACTGTCAGTTCAAAAGTTTATATATAATTTATGTAGTATATATATCTATCTATCTATCTATCTATATCAGTTTCTTGTGGACACGATAACTGCCGTAATTTTGCACCAATCACTTTGAATTTTTTACATAATATGTATCCCTATAAAATCTCGGTCGAGTTCGTTAATGGGCAAAATCGGTCAAAGGGGGTAAAAATGGGGGGCTTTTTTCGAAAAAGTGAAATATCGCTATAACTCTCTTAATACATGAAATATCGCATCCTTTCAAAGTTCATAATATGTGCCGGATAAGTACCAAAAATTTATGTCAAATAAGTTTTTTGATAGCACCAACCATTGACCAAAGGGGTGGGAAAAAGTGGGTTTTTCGGGAAACATTAATCATATCTCTGTTAATAGGCACAATATCAAAACCGCACAAAATGGACAATATTCCTCCAATAATTACCTAAAACTTTTGTCTGAAAGAATTTTTGATATGACCCACCATTACGCCACGGGGTGAACAAAATGATTTAAATTATAAGAAAATGCCAAGTGCCAAGAGAGGTTGCCATGACAACTTTACTTTTAATTGATAAGGGATGACCATCAGCAGTTGCTATGACAACGCCACTGCACGAGATCACATTCAGTTTTCATATGTCAGTGGGAAGCGACTTCGGTATCGGAACTGGTAGCATGCTGAACTTCTATGCCCAAGGTCGCGGGTTCAAACCCGGCTGAAGTCGTCGGATTTACTAAGAGCGCTAAAAAACCTGAGTTTGCTTTCCTTCGGAGGGGAAGTTCCAACGTTCGTTGCGAGTTGCTGATTGAGGTGGCATCTAGTAGCCAAGTTCACATCTAGGTGTCGTTGACGGCAGTATTTTAGGTAGATTTCATTAGAAAGCTAACTATTGCAATGGGTACCATGTTTCGATTTCCGGAAAATTTCGACATATCTTCGCGTTTCACATCTCCCAGACCCCAAAACCACCGTCAGTTCAAAAGTTTATATATAATTTATGTAATATATGTATATATATGTATATCAGTTTCTTGTGGACACGATAACTGCCGTAATTTTGCACCAATCACTTTGAATTTTTTACCGAATATGTATACCCATAAAATCTCGGACGAGTTCGTTACTGGGCTAAATCGGTCGAAGGGGATGAAAATGGGGGACTTTTTTTTTCGAAAAAATGAAATATTGCTATAACTCTCTTAATATGTGAAATATCGAATCCGTTCAAAGTTCATACTATGTGTCGGATAAAGCTCAGAAATTTATGTTTGAAACGTTTTTTTGATAGCACCAACCATTGACCAAAGGGGTGGGAAAAAGTGGTTTTTTCGGGAAACATTAATCATATCTCTGTTAATAGGCACAATATCAAAACCGTACAAAATGGACAATATCCCCCTAATAATTACCTAAAACTTTTGTCTGAAAGAATTTTTGATATCAGCCACCATTACGCCAAGGGATGAGAAAAATCATTTCGGAATTGTAAGAAAATGCCAAGAGCTATCAGTGGTTGACATGGCAACACTACTAAATTGATGAGGGATGAGCCATCAGATGTTGCCTTGACAACGCACTTGCGCGAGATCAGATTCAGATTTCCATCTGACTAAGTGTGATGCGGCTTCGGTGACTTAACTGGTAGCATGCTGAACTCCTATGCCTAAGGTCGCGGGTTCAAAGCCGGCCAAAGTCGTCAGATTTTCTAAGAGCGCTAAAAATCCCTCAATATGCTTTCCTTTGGAGGGGAAGTTCCAACGTTCGTTGCGAGTTGCTGATTGCGGTGGCATCTAGTAGCCAAGTTCACAGCTAGGTGTCGTTGACGGTAGTATCTGGTAGCAACATTAGGAACTACTGCTTGAAATTGAGCGTCTGCATTCCTTACCTGAATTACAGACTAATACAGCTATCACAATTCACACCGTTTATCAGACAGATTCTACACTCACCCAAAGTACACGGGGTTACATGACCACGTTGTCGCAGCCCCTAAACTGAGGAACCAACCAACATCTCTGAGGGAGATATAATTTTGCGTGTAGAAGTAACAGACCGTTACATAGTTACACATCAGTGTCGAAACTTTGCATAAGGACAGTGTGACCACAAGTATAAAAATGGACTCCAAATGACAAGAAGGTTACCGTCATCATAAGACAATAGAATGTTTAAAATATGCATAAAATGACGAAAAACAAAGTTAATTAATCTCCAATTATAAAATCCTTTCACGCAATAAATGTGGTCTGATCCTTCTACGAAAACCTGCATATTCTGCCTATTTTCGACTATCCCCAAGTTTGTCCGGTGAAATCTACCTCCGCCTTCCGGCGTGCCGAGAGGACTTTTTATATAAGAGATATATATATATATGCATATCAGTTTCTTGTGGACACGATAACTGCCGTAATTTTGCACCAATCACTTTGAATATTTTACCGAATATGTATACCTATAAAATCTCGGTCGAGTTCGTTACTGGGCTAAATCGGTAGAAGGGGGTGAAAATGGGGGGCTTTTTTCGAAAAAGTGAAATATTGCTATAACTCTCTTAATATGTGAAATATCGAATCCGTTCAACGTTCATACTATGTGTCGTATAAAGCCCAAAAATTTATGTTTGAAGAGTTTTTTTTATAGCACCAACCATTGACCAAATGGGTGGGAAAAAGTGGGTTTTTCGGGAAACATTAATCATATCTCTCTTAATAGGCACAATATCAAAACCGTACAAAATGGACAATATTCCCCTAATAATTACCTAAAATTTTGTCTGAAACAATTTTTGATATGACCCACCATTATACCAAGGGATGAGAAAAATGATTTCGGAATTATAAGAAAATGCCAAGAGCTATCAGTGGTTGCCATGGCAACATTACTAAATTGATGAGGGATGAGCCGTTGCCATGACAACGCACTTGCACGAGATCAGATTCAGTATTTCCATCTGACTAAGCCGGCCCCGTGGTGTTGGGGTAGCGCGCCTCCCTCTCACCCGGAGGCCCCGGGTTCGATCCCCGGCTCCGTAAGGGATTTTAAAACTGACGTGAGGGTTGGAACGGGGTGCACTCAGCCTCGTGAGGACAATTGAGTAGCTGTCTGACAGTGAGACAGCACCCCGATCACGAATACCAATATTAACGGCCGAGGGGACCCGACGCGCTGATCACGCGTCACCCCAATATCTGCAGGCCAAATGGCTGGGCAGCGGTCGCTTGGTCGGCCTTAGCCCGTCATGGGCTGGATGGTGCCAGGGGTTGACTTTGCCATCTGACTAAGTGGGAAGCGGCTTCGGTGACGTAACTGGTAGCATGCAGAATGTCTATGCCCAAGGTCGCGGTTTCAAAGCCGGCCGAAGTCGTCGGATTTTCTAAGAGCGCTAAAATCCCTCAGTATGCTTTCCTTTGGAGGGGAAGTTCCAACGTTCGTTACGAGTTGCTGGTTGGGGTGGCATCTAGTAGCCAAGTTCACAGCTAGGTGTCATTGACGGTAGTACCTGGTGGCAACATTAGGAACTACTGCTTGAAATTGACCGTCTGCAGTCCTTACCTGAATTACAGACTAATACATCCATTACAATTCACACCGTTTATCAGACAGATTCTACACTCACCCTAAGTACACGGGGTTAGATGACCGCGTTGTCGCAGCCCCTAAACTGAGGAACCAACCAGAGGTAGATTTCATTAGAAAGCTAACTATTGCAATGGGTAGGCTACCATGTTTCGACTTCCGGAAAATTTCGACATATCTTCGCGTTTCACATCCCCCAGACCCCAAAACCACCGTCAGTTCAAAAGTATATATATATATATCAGTTTCTTGTGGACACGATAACTGACGTAATTTTTCACCAATCACTTTTTACCGAATATGTATACCTATAAACTCGGTCGAGTTCGTTACTGGGCTAAATCGGTAGAAGGGGGTGAAAATGTGGGGCTTTTTTTTCGAAAAAGTGAAATATTGCTATAACTCTCTTAATATGTGAAATATCGAATCCGTTCAACGTTCATACTATGTGTCGGATAAAGCCCAAAAATTTATGTTTGAAGAGTTTTTTTTTATAGCACCAACCATTGACCAAAGGGGTGGGAAAAAGTGGGTTTTTCGGGAAACATTAATCATATCTCTCTTAATAGGCACAATATCAAAACCGTACGAAATGGACAATATTCCCATAATAATTACCTAAAATTTTGTCTGAAACAATTTTTGATATGGCCCACCATTATGCCAAGGGATGAGAAAAATGATTTCGGAATTATAAGAAAATGCCAAGAGCTATCAGTGGTTGCCATGGCAACACTACTTAATTGATGAGGGATGAGCCATCAGACGTTGCCAAGATAACGCACTTGCACGAGATCATATTCAGAATTCCATCTGACTAAGTGTGAAGCGGCTTCGGCGACGTAACTGGTAGCAAGCATGCTGAATGTCTATGCCCAAGGTCGCGAGTTCAAAGCCGGCCGAAGTCGTCGGATTTTCTAAGAGCGCTAAAAATCCCTCAGTATGCTTTCCTTTGGAGGGGAAGTTCCAACGTTCGTTGCGAGTTTCTGGCTGCGGTGGCATCTAGTAGCCAAGTTCACAGGTAGGTGTCGTTGACATTAGTACCTGGTAGCAACATTAGGAACTACTGCTTGAAATTGACCGTCTGCAGTCCTTACCTGAATTACAGACTAATACAGCCATCCCTAAGTGCACGGGGTCACATGACCGCGTTGTCGCAGCCCCTAAACTGAGGAACCAACCAAAATCTCTGCGGGAGATATAATTTTGCGTGAAGAAGTAACAGACCGTTACATAGTTACACATCAGTGTCGAAACCTTGCATAAGGACAGTGTTGCCACAAGTATAAAAATGGACCCCAAATGACAAGAAGGTTACCGTTCCCATAAGACAATAAAATGTTTAAAATAAGCATAAAATGACGAAAAACAAAGTTAATTAAGCTCCAATTATAAAATACCTTCTCGCAATAAATGAGGTCTGATCCTTCTACGAAAACCTGCATATTCTGCCTATTTTCGCCTATCCCCAAGTTTGTCCGGTGAAATCTACCTCCGCCTTCCGGCGTGCCGAGAGGACTTTTTTTACAATGTAACTGGAGCTCAATTAACTTTTCTTTCGTCTTACTATGCATATTTTTAACATTTTATTGTCTTAGGGGGACGGTAACCTTCTTGTCATTTGGGGTCCATTTTTAGCCTACTTTCGATTTTTGCAAAAAATGAAAGTAGACTTATGAGATCAACACAGGGCGAAAAAAGTGTGTCTGTCTGTGTGTGTGTATGTGTGTGTGTGAGTCTGTGTGTGTATGTGTGTGTGTGAGTCTGTGTGTGTGTGTGTGAGTGTGTGTACTCTGAATGTCTGTCCCCCCCTATCAATTCGAACACGGTGAATGCGAATTGAACGAAATTTGGTACAAAGGTAGCACTAGCAAAGGACACCTCAGTGTCATGTTTTATATCGCCGCCATCTTTACTAAAACTGAATGGCGGCCACTCAAACGTTCAAAACGTAAAATCAAATAACGACTAACCAAATCATCCAATCTCTACCAAATTTGGTAACAACATACCTTCGTATAGGATGCGTCTTGTGACCAAACTACAAGGTCGTCCGCCATACCATTTCAGGATGGCGGCCGTGCGAATTATGCAAACTTTATAATCCATATCATGGGACCCACCAGTTCCGATTATCGAGCCGAGAATCGTTTTAACTGTTCTAAAGGAAGAGGCACGTACGAAATTAAAAGTTTATTTTGTAATACTATAGTGCAGACGTGATTTTAAAAAGCTCAGCTGATTCATTAATAAGACAAGATGGCAGCGGATATCTTGTGCCTGACTTATATTTCACTAATTTGAGTATTGAATGCAATATAGCGTACTGATAAAAAATAAATAAACTTTGTATGAAATGCTTTATATATAAATAATATACTCCAGTGATGAAATCGTTTAGTATAAATCATTATTTGCTAACAAGTTCTATGTAAGTCATTTTAAATAGAACGATATTCGTTGACACAATTAGCTCAGTGGTAGAGCGATAGCCTGTCGCTCAGATTCCTATGGTTCAAACCCGATCAGAGCTAGTTTTTTTGCTTGAAATGTTATATGTTTATTGTTTTGTAATGACTCAGATGTTTTAAAATTAAGCGTTATATTGTGCAAATTATGGTGTAAAATATATATTTAATTAAAACATAATTCACCAGCAGATTTACTCGAGACATCTAGCTGCCAAAAAGGTAACTTCCAGATTTTATTGAAAAGTTTCTTCTTCTGGCCGCTAGAATGCACTCGCTCTGTTAGGATTATATTGTTCGATGTTTCACCACTAGATGTCCCGACTAGTCTACGTGGGGATCCATTGATTACTATACCATTATCATTCTATGCGCATCGAATTTGAAGAATGACAAGTTGATACTACGATACATTTTAACTTTTTATTTTAAAGGGTTTGTAACAGCCTATTTTGCGTTACTTGAAAATGTTATTAAGCGTTATATTGTCCACATTATGGTGTAAAATATATATTTAATTAAAACATAATTCGCCAGCAGATTTACTCGAGACATCTAGCTGCCAAAAAGGTAACTTCCAGATTTTATTGAAAAGTTTCTTATTCTGGCCGCTAGAATGCACTCGCTCTGTTAGGATTATATTATCGAAAATATCCACATAGTTTGTATACACACGTCTCTGTAGGGTCATGGAAAGATTTGTTAATTCAATTAGGGTTGTGAAAGCCATGCACAACCAGACGTGTAAAGACATGCCTCAACTCAAAGTTGGATGTTGCCCACGGCAGGTCGTAATAATAATAATGTTATTGGTTTTACATCCCTTTTAACTACTGCTGCTTTTAGAGACACCGGGGTGCCGGAATTTTGGCCCGAAGGGGATCTTTAACGTGCCAGTAAATGTACTGACACGGCTCCCTCGCATTTGTGCACCCTCAAATGCCAGCTGACTGCGCCAGGATACGAACCTGCAACCTAGGGCCCAGCAAGCGAGAACGTTACCGCTGAGCCACGCCGCCAGTCCGGTCGATTATGTCTCCAGATCCATTACATTCTTGATATACTTCTTATCTTTCTTTCTTTCTTCAATGATGGTAGCAGTTTTTATCTAGGTCGTGGCGTTTGGTAGAGGTAAATCGTTTCTAAGGTCTTCAACAAAGAATAGTTCTATTATACTCTTTGATGATAATAACGAGTTATAACTATACTCATACATTTAGGAGAAAGTAGGCTATATGTTCTTTACTGAACATCTTGTTTTACTTGTGGTCACACCGTCCTTATGCAAGGTTTGGAACTGATGTGTAACTGTCTAACAGTCTGTTACTTCTTCAAGTCAAATTTTATCTCCCTCAGAGATGTTGGTTGATTCCTCAGTTTAGGGCTGCGACAACGCGGTCATGTAACCCCGTGTACTTTGGATGTGTGTAGAATCTGTCTGATAAACGGTGTTAATTTTGATGGCTCTATTAGTCTGTAATTCAGGTAAGGACTGCAGACGGTCAATTTCAAGTAGTAGTTCCTAATGTTGGTACTAAATATACCGTCAACGACACCTAGCTGTGAACTTGGCTACTAGATGCCGCCGCAACCAGTAACTTGCAACGAACGTTGGACTTCCCCTCTGAAGGAAAGCATACTGAGGGATTTTCAGCGCTCTTTGAAAATCGGACGACTTCGGCCGGCTTTGAACCCGCGACTTAGGGCAAAGAAGTTCAGCATGCTACCAGCAAGGCTACGTCACCGAAGCCGCTTCCCACATAGTCAGATGGAAAACTGAATGTGATCTCGTTGCCATGGCAACCTCTGACAGCTCATCCCTCATCAATTTAGAAGCGTTGTCATGGTAACCTCTGATGACTCTTGGCATTTTCTTCTAATTCCGAAATCATTTTTCTCATCCCTTGGCGTAATGGTGGGTTGTATCAAAAATTCTTTCAGACAAAAGTTTTAGGTAATTATTAGGGGAATATCGTCCATTTTGTACGGTTTTGATATTGTGCCTATTAAGAGAGATATGATTAATGTTTCCCGAAAAACCCTTTTTTTCACCCCATTGTTCAATGGTTGGTGATACGAAAAAACTTTTTAGACATAAATGTTTGGCACTTATCCGACACGTAATATGAACTTTGAAGGGATTCGATATTTCACATATTAAGAGAGTTATAGTGATATTTCACTCTTTCGAAAAAAAGGCCCCCATTTTTACCCCCTTCGACCGATTTTGCCCATTAACGAACTCGACCGAGATTTTATAGGGATATATATTATGTAAAGAAATCAAAGTGATTGGTGCAAAATTACGGCAGTTATCGTGTCCACAAGAAACTGATATAGATAGATAGATAGATACATATATATACTACATAAATTATATATAAACTTTTGAACTGACGGTGGTTTTAGGGTCTGGGGGATGTGAAACGCGAAGATATGTCGAAATTTTCCGGAAGTCGAAACATGGTACCCTTTGCAATACTAGCTTTCTAATGAAATCTACCCAACTCTCTCTTCAGTAGTAAACATTACCGCGTATATACTGTTGCACTCTTCCAATTTTTAATCTATCTGAACGCTTGATTACTGAATACCCACTGAAGACATGCACGCTCGCTTATCTGACGATTTCGACAGCCTACAGCCCATACGCGTAGGAGTCCCCCTTTCAAGGACACCGTGCTGCCAACTAAACTGATGACGTAACCACTCGCAGCTGCACGTAGCCACTGCGGAGAACATTCTCGGGCACCCTGTAGATCCGATGAAATAATTCTTCTTGAATACAAATTTGGAAGGTGTGTCCAGACGCTCCGACTCGTCTGTTGTGCAGATGTTGGGACTCCCCGGAGTCCCAGGTCCCAGGTCCCAATGCATTGCATAATGCAATGGTGGATTTCCCTTTCGAGATACCACCTGGGGTAGTGCTTTCTTTCAGCGACCTTTCCATTCTGCAAATGAGATTGTGATAGTATGGGGTAGGAATTATATTCCAAAGTAAGATCCGATTGTAAGTCCGAAATGATTGTTTCTTCGTGGTTTACTCCACTAGGTTCCTCCGCTCTCGCCGCCGTTGAGAATTGAAATTCTTTATCCGCCTTTGAGACAGTTGACCAGGTTTCACCTAGCAACCCTAGGCAGGAGCCCTTACTGAGTACTAGCATCCGGAGCCAGATGGACTCAGGTTTCTTAACGGGGTTATTACTCCTCCCCCTCCTCCTTCCCCACGTCTTGCACGATGTGGCCTCGGGCTTGGGACCGGCAGTGGCAGATTATTATTATTATTATCATTATTACATTTATTATTTTTAGACGTTTTTCGAAAGTAATATTCTTTCTGTGAACATCTATGCTAAGATTTGAAGTGGTACATTGGATGTTTGGTCAACAATGTTCCTATTTTCCATATCAGTAGGGGACCATTTGATTATTCCAAATTAGTATATTATTATTATTTATTATTATTTATTATTATTACAATTACAAGGCAACATTCAATGTAGCATATTTCATAGTATTTGCACAGTTTGAGAGCCTTGTTGCCTAGGTAACCATATAGGCTTAGTTCAATCGCGCTCTTAAATTAACACATTCGAAAAATATTGATTTTAGTGACTTTTTCATGGAATTTTTACACTAAGACTACTATATATGTTAGTAGTATTGTTTTTTTTTAATTTAAAATGACATTCGGTGACGCTAGAGTACAAATTGAAATTTTGAACGACTAAAGTAACTTAAGGAACTTTAAGTTCAACACTACGAGTTCGTACTACCTCGCGACCGATAGGCATACTAACTTTTAATAGGGGCAGATGACCTCGTAGTTCCACCCCTTAGGACAAAAATAACTAAGGTATGTAGGAAGGTATGTAAAACCTAAAAATAAATGTGCTTACAAAATAAAATGTTCGGTTAATTAAAAAACCGGCCCTTAATTTAAAAAAACAGCCCTCGTATAACTAACTTTTAATAATAGTAAGTAAGATGATGTTGTTGTTGTTGTTTGAGTCTTCGGTCTTTTGACTAGTTTAATGCAGACCTCCATGCCTCCCTGTCTTGAGCTAATCGTTTCATCTCTACATAGCTAGCACACCCTACATCCGAGGCAATCTGTTTAACATATTCCAACCTTGGTCTAGCCCTACAGTTAGGGGCAGATGACCTCGTAGTTCCGCCCCTTAAAACAACAATAACTAACTAACTACCCCTAGAGTTCTTGTCCTCGACCACTTCTTCCATAACTTCAGTAAGTTTGTTATTCCCGAGTGTCTTAGTATGCGCTCTACCAACCTATCTCTTCTATTCATTGCCATTCGCCAGAAATATCTCCTCTCCCACTCACCATAATACTTCTTCATTTGTTATTCTCTCTACCCATCTGATCTTCATCATTCTCTACACTTCAAATGCATCTATTCTTCTCGTTCTTGCTGCGCCAACAGTTGAAGTTTCACTTCCATAGAGTACCACGCTCCAGACAAAGGCTTTCAAAAATGCCTCTCTAATACATAAATCTTTATTTGATGCCGAAAGATTTCTTTTCTCGAAATGTAATGATTTTTAGTCGTCAACACAATTGTACCCAATTTTAATGGGTGTTTCCTTAAACCTGCAAAAAGTTACATGAGATTAATGAAAAAATTCACTTGTATGACCAGTTTTGATCGTCTAGCGATCGTCATCAGAACCTTTACACCTAGGCTATTAGATCTGTCTACAAGTATGAGTGAGGTATTTACAGTACATTTATTTAAAATGACATAAAAATGACCATGATAGCCCGATTCCTTATTGACGATGTAATTATAATAAAATTTATATAACCATAGGCTAAGTCAATATATACTTTAGCTATTCTACTTTATGTTAGACGCTGGCGAAATGTAAATATTATATGTCAGAAAACTCTACTATAATGAGCCTCATTATAGTACTGGTTTTCATTATGATACAGTTTCTCCCACCAATCAGAGCTCAAGAAACAGTTGTGTGACCAATTAGGTAAGGATAGCATTGCACCTGCACTGAGTTCCACAGCCTCCTATTTTAAATTGCACTGTGTGGCTTACAGTGCCATAGTGGAGTATTCGAGGAGGTATTCTCTGTGTCCCATGCGCTCTGTTCAGTACATAAACTGGCGAAATCTCGACAGATATTTATGAATATTTATGTTCGAACATAAAATAGTTATCGTCGAACATAAACAGTCGTATGCAACTCACCTATAATGTTAATTAAGACACTCGTATGGAGATTATAAAACTCGTCTCGCTCGTTTTATAAACATTACTCGTGTCTTAATTATTTCCATTATAGGCTCGTTGCATAATGTACAATTAATATCGTACTGGCTTCAGTCACATTGTGACCTTCCTCAGCATAATTTAGGACATGAAAAGGTGCAAGAACATATACTTAATATAAATTTGCCATACCAGAGGATGTTATCAAAAAATTCTAAAAATAGTCTTCGTCCAAAATCTCACACATTAAAATTAAAAAAGAACAGATCTGTTACAATATGTGATAAGTAAGAAACACATGAAAAACATAAGTCTTTATAAAAACATTTATTTAGTTGCAGTAGTAATTATACTAGCACAACTAGTCAAGATATGTGGTTTATTTGTTGAGATACCACTATCAGTATTATTCACATTCAATTTGTAATGAAATAAATTATTGAATTGTAATCAGCATTTTTTCGACGGGCACATTATTGGTAAGTAACGGTAAATATAACGTAACAAGTAACTTATCTGATCCTGTTCCTTACCTTTCGTTTGTCTGGCGTAAATTCTTAATGACGACCAGTGGCGTCACTAGCGTTGGTGTCGCCCAGTGCCTTGACTCAAGGTGTTACTCCCTCCCGTCTCAGGGTTGCCAGATGGTGTCATTTATGGCAAATCTTGCCATTAAAATTTTGTTCTTTTTAATATGCCATGTGTTTGAAACCGCCTTGGAGTTTTTTTTTTTGTGGAGGGTGCATTTTTTTTTAAATTTGATACCCCCTGCTGAGGGCTATTTTTAGCCTACTTTTCACATTTTGCAAAAATGAGGAAAAAGTAGACTTATGAGATCGATCCGGGAAAATGTGTGTCTGTCTGTCTGTCCTTCTGTCTGTCTGCCTGTCTGTCTGCCTGTCTGTCTGTCTGGCTGTGTGTGTGTGTGTGTGTGTGTGTCCTATCAACTCCTAAACAGCTGAAGAAATCGAAACCAAATTTAGTATGAGTAAAGATGTATACCGGAATATCTCACGTCCATATTTGAAAATGATGTCAGTGCTACCAACTGCTGAAAAAAGCACTAGAAATTTGAGCTCCATGTTGAATATCTGGAAGGTATACATGGGAGCTACTCCAAAATTGGCAAACATGTAGATAACACTATTTCAGTTTAATTTCCAGGAGGACATACATGACAGTGTTGCCAAAATAATTGTAAGCCTTCTGATAGGTCCAATTTTTAAATGCCTATAACTTCTACACTATCAATTGGATTTCAACCAAATTTTGTATGTAATATGTGTACAAAAACAGATATGACTGAGCGTATTCTTAAGAGCCACCAGGGCTGCCAACTGTTAAACAATTCACTCTCTATTGTTTTTATCCAAATACCAATATATGAGAAAGTATGCAAGCCGACAGCTATAAACTATGCACACGTATAGTACCTGACATTCTAGATTAATTTGGAGTAACTAATGGACGTCAGTACTACCAACATGATTCTAAGCCTGCTGATAAGCCCAATTGTAAATACATGTAACTTCTATACTATCAATTGGATTTCAACCAAATTTCGTATGTGCTATGTGCACTATAACAGATATGATTATGCGTATTCTTAAGAGCAACCAGGGCTGCCAACTTTTAATAAATGCTGTCTCTATTTTTTTACCCTAATATCAATATATCAGAATGTATTCAAGCCAACATCTCGAGACTCTGCACTCGTATAGTACCTTACATTGTAGATTAATTTGGAGTAACTAATTTACGTCAGTGCTTCCAACATGATTCTAAGCCTGCTGATTGGTCCAATTTTAAAATACATGTAACTTCTATACAAATAAATGGATTTCATCCAAAATTGACACAACAATAGTTCATAATAGTTCAGATTATTTCTGACCAACACATGCATGACATTGTTGCCAACATGATTTTACGTGCACTGATAGGTCCAATGTCTAACTACATGCAACGTCCATGCTATCCATTAGACTTCAACCAAATTTTGTATTAAGAGATTGAACTAAGAATATATTCAGTCACCAGGGCTACCAACTGTAGTGCTCTATTAGGCTACGTTATGCCAGTTATATTTCGAACTAATTAGAAATTTCGATATTACCTACTCAATTTCGTAATTATTCTAATTAGGTCCATATAGATTAGGCTAATTATTGGCATGAGTTTTACATTTCGAGAAAAGTAGGCTCTTTAGTTCGTCACGGAACTTCTTGTTTCTTCCTTCTTTCAGTTTTTTTTAATTTTTTACAAGCTGTACCCGGCATGCGTTGCAATGCCAATCAAAGAAAGTGTTGGCGTTGAAATTTTGTTTCTTGAAGTGCTTTTGGATACACAACATGTTTTTCAATTTCCGTTAACTGCCCTATGCTATCGTAAAATGGATTTTCTAATTTAGAATCAATCGTGAGAGCGTGCACAACAACTTTCAAAAGTTTCATCGCAACCGGATGAATGGTATATGAACGTATACGGGATTTTGTTTGAACGATTCGTGCGCTGTCACTCATTTGTTGATTCTACTCGTACGCTACCTGTTGAGAAATGGATTTACTAAGTCGAAACCCTACCCTGGCGTGTACACATTAACTCATCAAGGTTTCATCACAATCGAAGAAGGTTATATGAACGCATAGGGGATTTTGTTGAAACGCTTCGCGCGTCGTCACCCATTTATTGCATATACTCGTGCGCTACCAATTGTGAAATGGATTTACTAAGTCGAAACCATTCCCTGGCGTGTACACAATAACTCATCAATGTTTCATCGCAATCGGATGAATGGTACAGTATATGCACGTATACGGGGTTTTGTTTAAACGATTCGTGCGCTGTCACTCATCTGTTGAATCTACTCGTGCGCTACCTATTGAGAAATGTATTACTAAGTCGAAGCCCTTCCCTGGCGTGTACACAATAACTCATCAAGGTTTCATCGCAATCGAAGAAGGTTATATGAACCCAATAGGGGATTTTGTTGAAACGCTTCGCGCGTCGTCACCTATTTGTGCATCTACTCTTGCGCTACTTATTGTGAAATGGATTTACTATGTCGAAACCCCTTCCCTGGCGTGTACACAATTACTGATCAATGATTCATCGCAATCGGATGAATAGTATATGAACGCATACCGGATTTTGTTTAAACGATTCGTGCCCCGTCACTCATTTTTTGAATCTACTCGTGCGCTACCTACTGGAAAATGTATTTACTAAGTTAGAAACCGTCACGTAAGTGTCCACAACATCTCACCCAAGTTTCATCGCTATCGGACTAATGGGATATGAAGACATAGGGGACTGTATTGAAACGCTCCGCGTGTCGTCGTTCATTTGTCGAATCTACTCGTGTGCTACCTACTGTGAAATGTATTTACTAAGCCAGAAACCTTCCTTGGAGTGTCCACCATATTTCACCCAAGTTTCACCGCTAACGGCAGAATGGTATATGACCTTATACGGAACTTTGTTGAAACGCTTCGCGCGTCGTCCCTCATTTGTTGAATCTACTTCTGCGCTGCCTATTGTATAGTGGATTTACTAAGCCAGAAACCTTCCATGAAGTGTACACAACATCTCACCCAAGTTTCATAGCTATCGGACGAATGGTATATGAATGCATACGGGACATGGTTGAAACGCTTCGCGTGTCGTCGCTCATTTGTTGATTCTACTCTTGCGCTACTTATTGTAATATGGATGTACACAGCCAGAAACCTTCCCTGGAGTGTACACAACATCTCACCCAAGTTTCATCGCAATCGGATGAATGGTATGTGAACGTATACGGGACGTTGTCGAAACGCTTCACACGTAGTCACTCATTTGTTGAATCTAAACGTGCGCTTCGTATTGTAAAATGGATTTACTAAGCCAGAAACCTTTCCTGGAGTGTACACAACAATTCACCAAACATTTATCACTGTCAGACGAATAGTATATGACCTTATACGGGACTTTGTTGAAACGCTTCGCGTGTCATCGCTCATTTGTTGAATCTACTGCTGCGCTACCTATTGCAAAATGAATGTACTAAGCCAGAAACCTTCCCTGGAGTGTACACAACATCTCACCCAAGATTCATCGCTATCGGATGAATGGTATATGACCTTATATGGGACTTTGTTGAAACGCTTCGCGCGTCGTCGCTCATTTGTTGATTCTGCTCGTGCTCTTCCTATTTTTAAAGGGATTTACTAAGCCAGAAACCTTCCCTGGAGTGCACACATCTCAGCCTAGTTTCATTGCTATCGGACGAATGGTATATGAACGCATACGTGACTTTGTTGAAATGCTTCGCGCGTCGTAGCTAATTTGTTGAATCTACTCGTGCGCTGCCTATTGTAAAGTGGATTTACTAAGCCAGAAAATTTCCCTGAAGTGTACACAACATTTTACGCAAGTTTCATAGCTATCGGACGAATGGTATATGAATGCATACGGGACTTTGTTGAAACACTTTGCGTGTCTTCGCTCATTTGTTGAATCTACTCGTGCGCTATCTACTGTGAAATGTATTCACTAATTTTGAAACCTTCACGTAAGTGTATACAACATCTCACCCAAGTTTCATTGCTATCGGACGAATGGTATATGAACACATACGGGACTTGTTTGAAACGCTTCGCGCATCGTCACTCATTTGTTGAATCTACGCGTGCGCTACCTATTGTAAAATGGATTTACTAAGTCAGAAACCTTCCTTGGAGTGCACTCAACATCTCAGCCAAGTTTCATCACAATCTGATGAATGGTATATGAACGCATAGGAGACATACACACCCACAGACAAACTATCACGTAACATTGATTTTTAGCCTATTTTCAATTTTGAAAAAATAGGCTTATGAGATCACCTTTTGTCCGTGTGTGTGTGTGTGTGTGTGTGTGTGTGTGTGTGTGTGTGTGTGTGTGTGTGTGTGTGTGTGTGATTCGTGTGTGTGTCCCCCCCTAATAAAATCTAAACCGCTGGAGCGATTTCAATGAAACTCGGTATGTTCATAGCACTATTCCCGGCGACCTCGACCGTGCCCTTCAAATTTTGTTACGTCTCACCAATGCAATATGGCGGCTGTGCGAAATATTTCACTAGCATTCAATATCTCCGAAACTGTTTCAGATATCGCCCTGAAATTGTGTACGGTAATAAAGGGTACTACTAGAAGTTCACCTATGAGACTTTCAAAAACCTGGTGACTACAAAACCAACATGGCGGTCAAGTGAAGTTGAGACTTTTAAATAGACTTTTCTCGCGATTTAACTATCCACACGTAATGAAACTTGGTACAGCAAATGTGTATACACATTGTAATGCACTGGAGTCTAATTTAGTTCAATTGTTTACATAACTTCAAAATGGCGGCTGTGCAAAATATTTCACTGACATTCTATATCTCCGAAACTATTACAGATATCACCCTGCAATTTAGTACAGTGATAAAGGGTACTGATACAAGTTTACCTATGTATATTTCATAAACTTGTAAAGCAGAAAACGAACATGGCGACCAAGCGAAGTTGAGAATTTTAAATAGACTTTTCTCACGATTTAACCATCCAAACGTAATGAAACTAAGTACAGCAAGTGTTTATACACATAGTAATGCACTGGAGTCCAATTTAGTTCAATTGTTTACATAACCTCAAAATGGCGGCTGTGCGAAATATTTCACTGACATTCTATATCTCCGAAACTATTACAGATATTACCCTGCAATTTTGTACGGTGATAAAGGATACTGGTACAACTTTATCTATGTATACTTCATAAACGTGTAAAGTAAAAAACGAACATGGCGAACAAGCGAATTTGAAATATTTTATAGACTTTTCTCGTGATTTAACTCTCTGAGCGCAGTGAAATGTGGTACAGTAAATGATTTTGCAGATTGTAATGCACTGCCATCTAATTTAAATCAATTGTTTACATAACCTCAATATGGCGGCCGTGCGAAATTTTTAAATTAAGTTTTTATTTCTTGTGTCGTAATCATGCGATCGAAGTGAAAGTTTGAATAATGAACCTAGGCAATAATTGTCCTTGAATGGTACATAATTCTATGGCCTATACATATAACAATCCTAAATGGCGAGCTTCCGAAATATTTAGACGGTTCTCAATATCTATGAATCTTTTACAGCAACCAAACTGATTTTTTTAATGTTCATAGAGACTATGAACATATGTTCACCTATAGGACTTTCATTAACCTGGTGAGCACAAATCCAACATGGCGGCGACGCGAAGTATAAATATTTAAATGGACGATTCTCGCGAATTAACTATCCGAGTGCTGTGAAACGTTGCACGTTAAATGCTTATACAAATGTTGATCCACTGGCATCTAATTTATTTCAATTGTTTGCATAATCACAAGATGGCTGCTGTGCGTAATTTTAAAATCTCGTTTTTACTTCTTGTGTTCTAATCATGCGATTGAAGTTTGAATACCACACGTACACAATAATCTTAATGTAATAGTACAAAAATAAAAATCCAACCTGGCGACAATCTGAAATATTTAGACGGTTCTCAATATCTACGAATCTGTTACAGCAATTAAACTGAAATTTTGTATGTTGTTAGAAGAAATTAACATGAGCAGGATATATGAAAATAGGCTGTATAGTTCTTTACGGAACTACTTGTTATATATATAGATATATATATATTTTTTTATTATTTTTTATTTTTTACAAAAAGTTACTTGTGTTTGAAAAGAAAATGTACAACTCAATCTGTGCCCAGTCATCGGTCGGTCGAAAACAAAAAATGAAATTATTTGGTGTGTTATCCAGTGCGGTTGGTACCGCCTCCCCTAGTGGCGTCACCTGCCAGCCGAGAGCCTCCATTTGTTATCAATGTGATTATGAAAATCCGGGGCAGTTGACTTCGCTGTTTATCCCCTTTAAACAACAATAACTAACTATGAAAATCCAGTTCTGGGAATCTTAGGCCTATTGACGAAGATTCTTTTATGTATCGAGGCATTTGAAATAAATATGGTAAACCAAGAGAAAAAGAAAAAAGTCCTCTCGGCAAGCCGGAAGGCGGAGGTAGATTTCACCGGGCAAACTTGGGGATAGGCGAAAATAGGCAGAAGAATCGTAGAAGGATCAGACCTCATTGATTGCGAGAAGGGTTTTTTTATAATTGGAGCATAATTAACTTTGTTTTTCGTCATTTTATGCATATTTTAAACATTTTATTGTCTTATGGGGACGGTAACCTTCTTGTCATTTGGGGTCCATTTTTATACTTGTGGTCACACTGTCCTTTTGCAAGGTTTCGACACTGATGTGTAACTATGTAACTGTCTGTTACTTCTTCACGCAAAATTATATCTCCCGCAGAGATGTTGGTTGGTTCCTCACTTTAGGGGCTGCGACAACGCGGTCATGTAACCCCGTGTACTTTGGGTGAGTGTAGAATCTGTCTGATAAATGGTGTGAATTGTGATGGCTGTATTAGTCTGTAATTCAGGTAAGGACTGCAGAAGGTCAATTTCAAGCAGTAGTTCCTAATGTTGCTAGCAGATACTACCGTCAACGACACCTAGCTGTGAACTTGGCTACTAGATGCCACCGCAACCTGCAACTCGAAACGAACGTTGGAACTTCCCCTCCAAAGGAAAGCATACTGAGGGATGTTTAGCGCTCTTAGAAAATCCGACGACTTCGACCGGCTTTGAACCCACGACTTTGGGCATAGAAGTTCAGCATGCTTCCAGTTACGTCACCGAAGCCGCTTCACACTTAGTCAGATGGAAATCTGAGTCTGATCTCATGCAAGTGCGTTGGCATGGCAACGTGTGATGGCTCATCCCTCATCAATTTAGTAGTGTTGCCATGGCAACCTCTGATAGGTCTTGGCATTTTCTTATAATTCCGAAATCATTTTTCTCATCCCTTGGCGTAATGGTGGGTCATATCAAAATTCTTTCAGACAAACGTTTTAGGTAATTATTAGAGGAATATTGTCCATTTTGTACGGTTTTGATATGGTGCCTATTAAGAGAGATATGATTAATGTTTCCCGAAAAACTCACTTTTTCCTACCCCTTTGGTCAATGGTTGGTGCTATAAAAAACGCTTCAAACATAAATTTTTGGGCTTTATCCGACACATAGTATGAACTTTGAACGGATTCGATATTTCACATATTAAGAGAGTTATAGCAATATTTCACTTTTTCGAGAACCCCCCCCCCCCCCATTTTCACCCCCTTCGACCGATTTAGTCCAATAACGAACTCGACCGAGATTTTATAGGTATACATATTCGGTAGAAAATTCAAAGTGATTGGTGCAAAATTACGGCAGTTATCGTGTCCACAAGAAACTGATATACATATATACATATATATATATCTAATATATAAAAGTGAAAGTCTGTATGTATGTATGTATGTATGTATGTATGTATGTATATATGTTGGTTCCGTATACAAATCTACACCGTTCCACCAATCTCAACCATATTTTGCATACACATAGTTTAGGACCCAGAAGGAACCGCTGGCTACATGAATTTTCGATAGTCTTTCTCATTCTTTTGATTTCGGCCCTTTTTCACTCAAAAACAGGCTAATCAAATCATAAAATATACTCATGAAGGAATGGCAAGGCAGATAGTTTCCATGGCAACATAGCTCAAGTCGAGACACGGCCGTCTGGATGCCAATTGCGCTCTGCACTACCGGTATAGAAAATGAGGATCTTTACTTGAAATCCCGTTAGTTACTCAACTGCTCACACAGCACTGTCAACCGAGTATAGCATAACAAAGACTTGACACTATCTACTAGATATTTGTCAAATACCACTCACTCACTCACTCACTCACTCACACATTCATCACGAAATCTCAGAACCCACCCAACGGATTGGAATGAAATTTGGTATGCAGCTTACTCAAGGGCCGCAAACGCCCACTAAGAAAGGATTTTTGGATATTCAGGTTCTAAAGGGGTGTTAAGGGGGTAGACCTGCATTTCATCGAATAGCAATATCTCCCGATTGGTTTCACTGGGGGATGTGATACTCGGCATATAAACTCATCATTAAAAATAAGAAGACATGTGTCTGAGGGTTTTTCGATGTGGTGTATATTATGAGGTGAAAGGGGTGAAAAGTGGGGGTTGAAAGATTCCTAACGGAGCCTGCATCTCATAAACGACATAGGCGAGGAGTTTGAAACTCAGCGGGAAAAAATCAGCATAAAAAATAAGTAAATAGGTGTTTGACCGTTTTTTTTTTCATAAATCCAATTTAAGGGGCCTATGGCGAGGGGTGAAATTCTGTGTAAAAAAAAAAAACAGGAAAGAAAGTGTCCTAACCGATTGACTCACTCGCTCTTCAAACTCAGGGGGAAAAACTGCTTAAAAATAAGTATAACTTATATGAGTTCGACAGTTTTTTTGATAAACCAAATTAAGGGGTTCATCGGGAGGGGTGAAATTCTGAAGAAAAAAATTGAAAGAAAATGTCCTGACTCACTCACCCACTTATCATCGCCCAGCCAAAAATATTGAAGTTGGAAACATGTCATTTTCGGGATATGTTCGTTGTATGTCAAAACCATACACTAAGGGAGGATTTTTGAATATTCAGGCTCTAAAGGGGTCTTAAGGGGGTTAAACCTGCATTTTATTGAATAACAATATCTCACGAGTGGTTTCATTTGTGGATGTGATACTCGGCATATAAACTAATCATTAAAAATAAGCAGACATGTGTCTAAGGGTTTTTCGATGTGGTGTATTATTATGAGGTGAAAGGGGTGAAAATTGGGGGTTGAAGGATTCCTAACGAAGCGTGTAGGCCTATCTCCTAAACGACATAGGCGAGAAATTTGAAACTCGGCGAAAAGAAATCAGCTTAAAAAATAAGTAAGTCGGTGTTCCACCGTTTTTTCATTAATTAATATAAGGAGCCAATGGGGTGGGGTGAAATTCTGGGGGGAAAAAGGAGAGAAAGTGTCCTAACTGACTGACTAACTCACTCAATCATCAAACTCAGGGGAAAAAGACAGCTTAAAAAATAAGTTAATAGGTGTTCAAGCGTTTTTTCATCAATCCAATTTAAGGGGCCCATGGGGAGGGGTGATATTCTGGTAAAAATAATTGAAAGAAATTGTCCTGTCTGACTCACTCACTCGTCACGCCCAGCCAAAACTATTAAAGTTAGAAACATGAAATTTTGGGAATATGTTCGCTGTATATCGAAAACGTCAACTAATGAATGATTTTTGTTATTCGGGTTTTAAAGAGGTGTTAAGAGGGTAAACGTGCATTTCATTGAATAACGATATCTCATGAGTTGTTTCTTTGGGGATGTGATATTCGGTATATAAGCTAATCATTAAAAGAATCAGACATATGTCTAAGGGTTTATCGATGAGGTGTATATTACGAGGTGAAAGGAGTGAAAATTGGGGGTTGAGGGATTCTTAACGGAGCGTGTATCTCTTAAACGACATAGGCGAGAAGTTTGAAATTCGGCGGAAAAAAACAGCTTAAAATATAAGTAAATAGGTGTTCGACCGTTTTTTTATAAATCCAATTTAAGGGGCCCTTGGAGAGAGGTGAAATTCTGGGGGGGAAAACAGGAAAGAAAGTGTCCTAACTCACTCACTCATCAAACTCAGGGGGGAAGATCAGCTCAAAAATAAGTAAATAGGTGTTCGACCGTTTTTTTTTCATAAATCCAATTTAAGGGGTTCATGAGAGGGGTGAAATTCTGAAAAATAATTGAAAGAAAATGTCCTGACTTACTCACTCATCATCCCCCAGCCAAAATTATTGAAGTTAGAAACATGACATTAAGGGGCTATGTTCGTTGTATGTTGAAAACGTCCACTAAGGAAGGAATTTTGGATATTCAGGTTCTAAAGGGGTGTTAAGGGGGTAGACTTGCATTTAATTGAATAACAATATCTCCCGAATGATTTCCTTTGGGATGGGATACTAGGCATATAAAATCATCATTAAGAATAAGAAGACACATGTCTGAGGGTTTTTCGATGTGGTGTATATTATGAGGTGTATGTGTGAAAAGTGAGTGTTGAAGGATTCTTAACGGAGCAAGTATCTCTTAAAAGACAGAGGCAAAAAGTAAGAATCTCAGGGAGAAAAATCAGATTGAAAAAGTAGTAGATAGGTGTTCGATCGTTTTTTCATAATCCAATTTAAGGGGCTCATGGAGAGGGATGAAATTCTGGGGAAAGAAGTCCACAAAGGAAGGATTTTTGGATATTCACTCATCATCCCCCAGCAAACCTATTGCAGTTAGAAACTTGAAATTTTGGGGATATGTTCGTTGTTTGTCGAAAAAGTCCACTAAGGATGGATTTTTGGATATTCATGTTCTGAAGGGGTGTTAAGGGGGTTAAACTTGCATTTCATTGAATAACAATATCTCACGAGTTGTTTCATTTGGGGATGTGATATTCGGCATACAAACTAATCAATTAAAATAAGCAGACATATGTCTAAGGGTTTATCGATATGGTGTATATTATGAGGTGAAAGGGATGAAAAGTGGGGGTTGAAAGATTCCGAACGGAGCTTGTATCTCTTAAACGACATAGACGAGGAGTTTGATTTTCTCCGAGTTCCAATCACCTTAAAAATTAATAAATGAATAAATAATTAAAATAAGTAGATGTTCGACCGTTTTTTTTTCATAAATCCAATTTAAGGGGCATATGGGGAGGGGTGAAATTCTGGAATAAAAACGTCCACTAAGGAAGGATTTTTGGATGTTCACTCTCATCGACCAATCAAAACTATTGAAGTTAGAAGAAGGGGATATGTTTGTTGTGTCGAAAATGTCTACTAAGGAGGGATTTTTGGATATTCAGGTTCTAAAGGGGTGTCAACGGGGTTAAACCTGCATGTCATTGAATAACAATATGACACGACTATGACGCGAGCGAAGCGAGGCTAAAAATGAGATGGTGTGTGTCTGTGTATTACTCAATCACGCAAGAACCACTGGTCCGACTTACATGAATTTTACATGAAAGTAGCTGATTTAACTGGTTAACATATAACTACTTTTGATTTCAAAACTTTGCACTATGGCGACCATTTTAGTGACGTCACTACACCCTTTGGTTTCAAACTTTCATATTTCCATTTCAAATAAAAAGTGAACGCTAAGAAATAGCAAACTTTTGATGGCATATACGAGGTTTAAAATTACATTTTCTATCCGAAAGGTATCTCCAACGGTTAGCGAGTAAAACCTAAATTTGTGCTATAAAACACGGTAAACGCCGAACGGTGTAGTTGGACAAAATGTTCCATCCTTAATCTCCCTCTGCGCAGCACTCGCCTATCCCCTGTTTTAACTGTCACTTTCACATTTTAATTTATTTATGACGCGTAGCGAAGCACGGGTACTTCAGCTAGTATATATATATATTGTGACCGAAATCCACCATGTTGGTGATCTTTAATTGCCGAGATTCGTAAAGCAACCTTGGAAGTGGTTGATGAATGTAAAATATTGTAATGTATTCCAGCATGTGTTTGTAGCAGACCTAGAGCTAAAGAAACATTCTTCATAATTATTCTAGCTGCTAAATGGACCCATCCTTATGGCATTGAGCTAAAATTTAGCACAAGCGAGTGTCGAACATCTTCAACTCCTATCGGCTTTGACAAGTCATGACGCAATAGATGAGGGGTGGAAATTCCCCACACTCCCACGGATCAGGTGACCGGGGCAACCGGTGTGTGCTATGTGTAACACGTGCGGAGAGGTCATTCCATTCTAGTCTGTTCTATTGCTGATTTAAAACACATGTGCGCGGAGACGATCATTCTACCTTCGGGAAGCGTGTGTCCACACTATGATATTAGCATTACAATTTGCTTGTGAAATACCGGTACTTGTTATAACTTATTTACGAGTGACAGGTAAAATTAAAATTAGTGATTTCTCCAAGAGGCTGATGTAAGTAGAAACTGTACTTTTATCAAGTGAACACATTAACACAGCTACAAATCGGACTTGACAAATTCACCGTGGAACGCCAGAATACGGAGACATTAATATGCAACATGTGAAAGCACACGATATAATAGCATACCTTGTCGTGCTACGAAACCCGGCATATAGTCAGTCAATGTTGAACATTTCTACAATAGTAATTGCATCTTATTCAACATAATACATCCAACAAATAACCGGATTGCCAGCAAGAGCATTAATAAATTATTAACAGTATCGAAACAACACCGTCCATTCCATATCAGTGAAATACATGGAACATTTCTTCAGCAGTGGCGTACACCTAATTCTTTTTAGGGGGTGTCTGATGTCATCCACTATGATACTTTCACTCAAGAATAAGAATATGGGAACATTTATGGAACTTTTCATATACTTCAAGATAATGGCTTAAGCATTTAATAGGGAAACTTGATGGTGAGGACGAATCCGGGATTCGGAGAGGCTGAATACACTGTAGACCAGGCATCACGATGATGTTGGCGTTAAACGATTTTCTTAAACGCCGATCTTGCAAATTAAAGAACAGAATCAAGATTAATTCGTCGTGGGAAAATATGGGAAACACATTCATCGTCAACTTGGGCATATATTCACACCACACCCTTCTGAACATTTAGGGCAAACTACCACCATGATTTAATTATGTTCTTTCTTCCAGGTGGCTAAAATATATTTCGAATGAATTTCCAAACTTGGAGAGAAAATTATTTTCAGGATATTGAGATCTTTCACACACATAAATTCCGATAAATAATAATTATTTTGTTTTATAACATTTAATAATTCTAAACTTAGGATTTTTTTTTCTCATGGCGATTTTTCACCATGAAGGCGATTGCGAACGGAACGTTTGACTTTTTGCAGCGGTAATGATTGTAGCATATTCATTAATTTATGGCATTGAAATTATAATTATGGTTCATGATCTATGATCCTAGACTTTACAGTAATTTAATTCAGATTGCACAAGAATACAAAGCCTATGAAGCTCAGTCACATTAGGGAAATTTTGACCAGATTTTGGAATGCAGATTACGAGAGTTTATAATAATTTGAGGATTATTTGTCATTATGTCAAATGGTTTTGGAGCTGCACTTTGAGTATAAGCACAATGAATTATGAGTTGTAGACACTTTATAGTGGTCTTATGGTGGCAACTGTTGGACATGAGAAATACCATTCCAACTTATTAATACGATTAATAAATCAATTAATAAATTTCTTCGAGGATATAGTAAATGATTATGATCATGCCAGGGTGTATAGGGGCTTATGCAGTCCTAGGTTCAATGTACTTAGAATGTGCTTTATATTTGTAATTATATTAAGTAGTTCCACGGTGGAAAACAGTGCAATGGCAGTTACTGCATTACTGTTCAATTAATCGTCATAATAAATGCAATGTTATCAGAGTTACATGTGCTGGTCAATTTAAAATTAATAATTCCTGCAGATCACAGGTGAATCATTTGTATCTTAATTTAATATATGCTAAAAATTATAATATCGCAATCTGAATAGTTAAATTGATCCCATAAGGATATGATAAACTCAGCTAATGATTTGAAAATGATATGAGGGATTAGGATGTCATTTGAAGCCAGTTATTGTGCGGCTATAACAAGTTATTGTTATTTATAGCTGATGTAATTTCCATAAGGAAACTTTAAATTATGTTGATAAAAATTAATAATAATAATTTCATTCCACAAGTTCATTTAGTCAAATTAAATGATTGACAGTCATCATTGACAATCGTAAGTCTGTAAATATTAGAAATGTGTGAAAATTATGTGTAAATTATTAATTCAGTTAACGTTCATGGGAAGGAAAAATGTACAGTGAATTTTAATCTAATTTTTCTTCTTTTAGAAGCTGAAAGTGAAAGTGAAGTGTTTTTTTTAATCATTATTATTCAGCTAATCATCGAACACTTGAACTCTAATAATTTCTTTTGCGAGTACTTCCCTGATTAAGTCAAACAGGGTAGCTCAATGACATTGATGGACATTATGGATTTTTATGATCCCAAACTAATAATATTCATTGAGTAATAGGAGTGTTCATTTTTTTCGTCCGTCTGCTCAAAAATAAATTTAGGATCTCGATTTTTCAAGTTCTGGTTATTCTTGTAGTTTGGAACTTCTCCCGAGTCAGTGATACTTTTTTTCTTTTTCTTGTTCGTGAAGTATTTGTCCTGTTGAACCTTGCATGCCTCTCCCTTTAATCGACCCGAGATATTCGATCTCTTGCCTGCCCGAGCTAGTTGTTTGATTTTTTTTTTATAGGACAAATATTTCCAGGACTTAATTTTATGTATCGCCTGTGTCCCTTCTTCGGTTTCTTGTTGAAATCGCCGGGCCAACGTGACGTCGGGGAAACGGGCACAGCGATTTGGCACCCTATACGTGTGGGCAACGTTACGTAAGGCAGCAATTTGATGCCGAGCGTGATTAGCTCGACGGTTTGGTAATTTTTTTTCCAGTCCATTAATTTTTTTGGGATAGTTGGATAGTCAGACGAGTTCTGATATCTTGCAATGTCATTAAATCGGGATTTATTTTAAAATCAAATCTAGATGTTGTTTGTTTAACTTATCAGGTAAAGATAAATGTCAGGATAATTGGAGGTTTGAGAAATCGTTGTGCTGGATTTGTTAGACGTAAAGCATGTTTGGAATTCATTCGAATATATTCAGTCGCATGGTCTTGGTTCGTCATCTTACTATTAAGTTTCCCTAGTCTTAAGTATATTTATATATTTGTGTAATTATAATGACTGATGCAGCAGAAGCAGAAGGACCCCAGGACATTCTTGCTCAAATCCAAAGGGGCTTTGACAGACTGTATGAGGATTTGAATGTGGTAAAGAACACTTTAGCTACTGATAAGCAGGAACTTAAAGATAGTTTGGCTGCTGATAAGCAGGAACTTAATGCACGAATAAACAAATTAAATGAAAGTTTAGCTACTGATAAGCAGGAACTTAAAGATAATTTGGCTGCTGATAAGCAGGAACTTAATGCACGAATAACCACATTAAATGAAAGTTTAGCTACTGGTAGGCAGGAACTAAAAGCCGATATTGACAATTTATCAAGCAAAATGCAGTTGAATTAAGATGATACACAGGATATTCATGCTGATATATTAAATGTAAGAACCGATATATTAAAAGCCAATATGGAAATAGAAAGTATTAACTATTCTATAATAGATATTAAATCAGATATTCAATCTTTAAATACAGATACTCAAATGGTATCAAGCGATGTAAAGAGTTTACATGTCCGTTTGCAAACGCAAATTGCGCAAGTGCAGGCAGATGTTGAAAAAAGTAATTTAGCCTTAGACAAAAAGTTAGATGCTTGTGATACAAGACTTACCCATAATCTCAAAGTTCTTAGAAAGGAATTGCATACCCACGTATCAGGTCAAGTTAACGCTGTCAAAACACAATTTGTAGACAGATTGCAAGGTTTAGAAAATAAGTTGACCGACAATTTAGATGGTTTAAGTAAAGATTTATCAGAACATAATGAAAGGGTACAGCAGAAAAATGAAACAGTAGTTAAGAATTTGCTAACAGTCACTGACACTAATTCTACGGAGATAGCTGATATCAAGGAGAAAGTAAACCAGTTAACAGAGAAATGTAACAACGATTTCGAGCACGTGCGTAATGAGCTACAGACACAGATGAGGAATAGTGTAATTATTACAGCGGCAGATATGGAAAATAAACACAAGTTAGAGCACGACATGACCACAATTCGGATATCGAATCTGGAAACCGAACTATCAAACATGAAAAATAATGTTAGTCACACTTATGAGCAACCGGGACAAATATTACAATCAGATTGTCCCAATGTTTTAAGAACATTAGATAGTCCTAATGCTTGTGGAACGTTAGATACGGAAGGGAATAGAGCCAATTCAACTACAAAGGGACACGTCACAATAATTCGAAACATTGATGATCGACCACGCAAGTTTAATGGGGGTAATAACTTGACACCGATGGAATTCCTGAGAGATATTCGGGAATACATGGATGAAAACAGGATATCCAAGGACAGAGAGCTCAGAATAGTTGAAAGACAATTGGAAGGAGATCCTTTAAATTGGTTTAGGGCATTTAGATGTTCGTTTGTTAATATGGAAGACTTTAGTCAATCATTTCTACACCGTTTTTGGAGTTCAGATGAACAATTGGATATTAGAGCGGAAATGTACTCTAAGAAACATGCCACGTCCCATCCGACTAGATATGCGAATTACTTCACTGCGCAGCTCACAAAGCTACAATTTCTAACTCCACCTTTACCACGCCAGGAACAGATAAGAGCCATAACGATGCAATTTCCCATTGAAGTACAGCGCATGCTCATAGTATCCGGAGTAGAAACCCTGGAAGATTGTGAAGAAGTTCTTAGGCGTATGGATCACGCTACTCTAGGCAATAATGGTAGACATGACAGAAAGGAAAGTCGGGAAATAAATGCAGTCTTAATGGATAGGACAGCCCAAACAGAAAGACCAGCGCAACAAGAAGAGAAGACATCGAGGGATTCTGACCACCAGCAAGATGATTATCACTACAATCGTAGAAACGATAATAATAATCAGAGAAATACCCCGTACAATCGAAGATATTCGAGGTATCGTAACAGAGGACAAAATAACTGGTACCAACGCGGGAGGTTTAACAGCTACTCCAACCAGAATAGGTCTCAAGAAGAGAGGAACAAGCAAAACAGTAACAATTTGGACACCAGGTATCAGGAAAGCCGAGAATATGTAGAACAATTAAGAAATACTCGACCTTCAGCACCAACAGAAGAAGAGTTAAACCAGCCTAGTATTAGTGGGCTGAACCAAGAAAAAAACGTCCAATCAACAATAGGTAATGAAATTCTAATCAACTCGGACATTGTACAAATTCAGGAATTATACGAAATAAAGAATGAAGACCTCATATTTGAAAATGAAGAAGTACGCCGAGGGATCAGACATGAATTACCGACTATTTCTTTAAATATAATGGGATGCCAAATAAAGACGTTAGTGGACACAGGGGCCATGGTTTCTATTATATCACAGTCATGTCTGGAATTGCTCCAGTCAGAAGGAAAACTTGACATTCTTCCGGCATCAACTGTAAAGATTAGAGGAGTTATCCCTGACAGGATAGTTAAATGTAAACAACAGGTAATGTTAGAAATGGAACTTGCTGGAAGGAAGATACAACACATCTTCCTAGTCTTATCTAATTCAAATTTCGATATCATAATCGGAGTTGATTTCATATCTGACAATGGTCTGGTCATTGATATGAAGAACCGATACATATATTTTACTTCCACCTAGGGACTGCAAGAAGAGGCTCGTGAAGGCGTAGTATGGGAGTTTGGAAATATGGATGTTATGGATGAAATAATCAATTCAGTGGAAACAGAGCATAGGAATATAGGAGGAAAAATCAATCCAGAAACTCAACAGAAGTTGAATGATTTATTAGAAGAATATGATGATATTTTCAATAGCAAACCTGGACTAGTTAAGAATTGTGAGTATGAAATCCAGTTAACAGATGCTACTCCTTATCGAAAGAAATTATATCCGATTCCGGAAAAGTGGCAAGCTGAAGTTGAAGACATGATCCAGAAGATGGAAGATGATGGCATCATTTGTCGAATGCCCACGCCTTTCCTAAATCCACTGGCGGTTGTGCAAAAGGCGAATGGACAACTACGCTTATGTCTGGATGCGAGGGGATTGAATGAACGTCTGCTCTTGGAACATGATAGACCTCCAAAAATTCGGGAAATTTTGAGGAAATTTGAAGGAAAAACATATTTTTCTACCATCGATTTGACTTCATCATTTTATCTCGTAGCGTTATCTGAAAATTGCCGCAAATACACTGGTTTTCTATTTAATAACATAACCTATGCTTTCAAGAGAATGCCTTTCGGTATAAAGAACAGCGGTCCTGTGATGATAAGAGCATTGGATTCCAACCTAAAACAAGAAGTCAAAGCGAATGTGATATGCTACATAGACGATATAATAATTGCATCTACAGACGGGGAACAACATTTGCAACACCTCAGATTATTGTTTGATAATTTGAAAGCAGCCAACTTCAAAGTCAACCGTGACAAATGCAGTTTTTTTCAAACTGAAATAAAGTTTTTAGGTCACATCATCGACGGACACGGATATAGGCCTAATCCTACGAAGATAAAAGCAATTGCGGAGTTTCCTCAACCGAAGAAAGTACGTCAAGTTAGACAATTCTTAGGAATGTGTCAATTCTTTTCGACGCACTGTCCTAACTATATGGAGGTGATGGCACCACTCCAGAATTTGTTGAAATTAAACAATAAATGGAAATGGAGCGAAGCATGTAGTGAGGCGTTTGATAGAGCTAAACAAATGCTGGTTGATCATATTAAATTGGAATACCCCGATTTCTCTCGGAATTTCTTCATAGAATCGGATGCGTCAAAGATTGGTGTGAGTGCTGTATCGTATTAAATGGATGCCGAGGGAAAACATCACTATCTTGCATTTGCCAGCCGCAAACTTAAAAGCCATGAAGCCAATTACACCGTGACAGAATTGGAAGCATTAGCTGCCATATATGCTTTACAGACTTGGAAAAAGATACTGATAGGATATAAAGTCACAATAATCACCGACCATCAAGCTTTGCAATTCATGTTGAAAACAGACCTCGCTAATGATAGAATTACCAGATGGACCTTATTCTTGCAGCAATTTAACGTGGATATAGTTCATCGATCTGGAAAATTGAACATATTAGCCGATGTTCTAAGTCGTAATCCTTGTGGGGAAGACATACACTTGATTGAGGTTGTTCCGGAAGATGCGGATACGTTACATAAACTTAGAAGAATCACAGCATCACAGAAGAGATATGAACCCTTGAGAAACATGCATCGTTTCCTAAAGAAGAGAATGGACCAGCATGATCCGAATTTCATCCCAACTTCGAGACAAGCGGGAGAATACCACATCGTGGGAGACATTGTCATGAAATATGCGGACAAGGATCATACGAAGTTGAGAACAGTCTTACCACCAAAACTTGTTAATAAAGTAATCTGGCTAGTCCATCGTTCAACGGGACACTCCGGACCGGACAAGACTCTGCACGCAGCTAAAGAAGCTTTTATTTGGAATTGTATGAGGGAAACCATACGTAAGGTTATAAGGTCCTGCGATAATTGCCAGCGGAGCAAATACATTTCGAACCTTGCTAAAGAACCACCGATTGCTATAATTCCGTCCCGACCGAGAGAATTATATGCGACGGACATTTATGGCCCACTTCCAAGATCATTTAGAGGAAACCAGTATATCTTGGTTACAATAGATGTATTCTCTAAACTGGTAATGTTGCATCCGATTCAGAAGGCTACATCGCGATATATCATTAGACGGCTAGAGAATTGTGTTTTCAAAGAAGCCGGCACACCCGAATTCTTATTAAGTGATCATGGGAGCCAATTCACAAGTCAAGAATTTCAGCAGGCAAAAGTAAGGCTAAATGTAAAGCACATCCTCAATACTATCAGATATCCTGAAGAAAATCCTGCAGAAAGAATAATGTCTGAAATTGGAAAATTCTGTCGACTTTACTGTTCGGATAATCATGATAAATGGATGAAGGTTATACCCATCATTGAAGAAAGCCTTAATTCGACTATACATGAAAGTACATCGCAAGTGCCATACATGTTACATTATGGACGTAAACCAGAGAGAGTATGGGATGGAATTATTTCCACAGCACCGGAAAAAATTCAATCAATTCCCACGCGCATTGACATGGCTAGAGAGAGCTTGGAACGCCACGCCGAAAAGAGAAAGAAAAGACAGGCAGGAAGAAAATTCAGAGAACCTCTACGGGAAAACGATTTAGTCTTGATAAGGAGACCAGTATCATCCAACTTACCCATGAGAGTCTATAGCAAATTCGCTAAGCTTTATTACGGTCCAGTAAAGATTGTAAGAGCTTTCGGCAACAACAGTTATCGTTTGGTAGAAATACACACCGACCGAGTGATTGGAAATTACAACGCTGGAAATCTCAGAAAATATTTCAAACCTGAGAATTAGTACTGGACAGACTTGTTTGATTTCTTCACATAATCTTAGCATAATGATGTTTTATAAGTTCTCTGACCAACGCTGGAAATATCAGTTAAATATTTCAAACCTGAGAATTAGTACTGGACAGACATGTTTGATTTCTTCACATAATCTTAGCATAATGATGTTTTATAAGTTCTCTGACCAAAACTTATAAAAAACAGGAGAGGGGAACATGTGACCGAAATCCACCATGTTGGTGATCTTTAATTGCCGAGATTCGTAAAGCAACCTTGGAAGTGGTTGATGAATGTAACATATTGTAATGTATTCCAGCATGTGTTTGTAGCAGACCTAGAGCTAAAGAAACATTCTTCATAATTATTCTAGCTGCTAAATGGACCCATCCTTATGGTATTGAGCTAAAATTTAGCACAAGCGAGTGTCGAGCATCTTCAACTCCTATCGGCTTTGACAAGTCATGACGCAATAGATGAGGGGTGGAAATTCCCCACACTCCTACGGATCAGGTGGCCAGGGCAACCGGTGTGTGCTATGTGTAACACGTGCGGAGAGGTCATTCCATTCTAGTCTGTTCTATTGCTGATTTAAAACACATGTGCGCGGAGACGATCATTCTACCTTCGGGAAGCGTGTGTCCACACTATGATATTAGCATTACAATTTGCTTGTGAAATACCGGTACTTGTTATAACTTATTTACGAGTGACAGGTAAAATTAAAATTAGTGATTTCTCCAAGAGGCTGATGTAAGTAGAAACTGTATTTTTATCAAGTGAACACATTAACACAGCTACAAATCGGACTTGACAAATTCACCGTGGAACGCCAGAATACGGAGACATTAATATGCAACATGTTAAAGCACACGATATAATAGCAGACCTTGTCGTGCTACGAAACCCGGCATATAGTCAGTCAATGTTGAACATTTCTACAATAGTAATTGCATCTAATTCAACATAATACATTCAACAAATAACCGGATTGCCAGCAAGAGCAATAATAAATTATTAACAGTATCGAAACAACACCGTCCATTCCATATCAGTGAAATACATGGAACATTTCTTCAGCAGTGGCGTACACCTAATTCTTTTTTTAGGGGGTGTCTGATGACATCCACTATGATACTTTCACTCAAAAATAAGAATATGGGAACATTTATGGAACTTTTCATATACTTCAAGATAATGGCTTAAGCATTTAATACGGAAACTTGATGGTGAGGACGAATCCGGGATTCGGAGAGGCTGAATACACTGTAGACCAGGCATCACGATGATGTTGGCGTTAAACGATTTTCTTAAACGCCGATCTTGCAAATTAAAGAACAGAATCAAGATTAATTTGTCGTGGGAAAATATGGGAAACACATTCATTGTCAACTTGGGCATATATTCACACCACACCCTTCTGAACATTTAGGGCAGACCAACACCATGATTTAATTATGTTCTTTCTTCCAGGTGGCTAAAATATATTTCGAATGAATTTCCAAACTTGGAGAGAAAATTATTTTCAGGATATTGAGATCTTTCACACACATTAATTCCGATATTTAATAATTATTTTGTTTTATAATATTTAATAATTCTAAACTTAGGATTTTTTTTCTCATGGCGATTTTTCACCATGAAGGCGATTGCGAACGGAACGTTTGACTTTTGCAGCGGTAATGATTGTAGCATATTCATTAATTTATGGCATTGAAATTATAATTATGGTTCATGATCTATGATCCTAGACTTTACAGTAATTTAATTCAGATTGCACAAGAATACAAAGCCTATGATGTTCAGTCACATTAGGGAAATTTTGACCAGATTTAGGAATGCAGATTACGAGAGTTTATAATAATTTGAGGATTATTTGTCATTATGTCAAAAGGTTTTGGAACTTTGAGTATAAGCACAATGAATTATGAGTTGTAGACACTTAATAGTGGTCTTATGGTGGCAACTGTTGGACATGAGAAATACCATTCCAACTTATTAATACGATTAATAAATCAATTAATAAATTTCTTCGAGGATATAGTAAATGATTATGATCATGCCAGGATGTATAGGGGCTTATGCAGTCCTAGGTTCAATGGACTTAGAATGTGCTTTATATTTGTGATTATATTAAGTAGTTCCAACGGTGGAAAACAGTGCAATGGCAGTTACTGCATTACTGTTCAATTAATCGTCATAATAAATGCAATGTTATCAGAATTACATGTGCTGGTCAATTTAAAATTAATAATTCCTGCAGATCACAGGTGAATCATTTGTATCTTAATTTAATATATGCTAAAAATTATAATATCGCAATCTGAATAATTAAATTGATCCCATAAGGATATGATAAACTCAGATAATGATTTGAAAATGATATGAGAGATTAGGATGTCATGTGAAGCCTGTTATTGTGCGGCTATAACAAGTTATTGTTATTTATAGCTGATGTAATTTCCATAAGGACACTTTAAATTATGTTGATAAAAATTAATAATAATAATTTCATTCCACAAGTTCATTTAGTCAAATTAAATGATTGACAGTCATCATTGACAATTGGATAGGATCCGTCAATGCGAGACCTCCTTTTTCGGGAAGGACTAGAAGTGAAGCTTCTAGTCTAATAAGCAAATGAACTTTAAGCAGGAACAGATTGAACATTGATGAGTAAATAGGAATGGAAACAGTTTGCCAATAACAGTGGTATTTTATTCATAAACAACTTTCAAAAGATTAACAATAAATAAATATATAAACATGTAATGGAAATGTGACCTTTGACAGGCCTACAACAAGCGAACAAGATTTCATAAGCTTGAAAAAGATTAACAATAAATTAATATATAAACATGTAATGGAAATGTGACCTTTGACAGGCCTACAACAAGCGAACAAGATTTCATAAGCTTGAATGCCAACAACCCTGAGAATAAGTAACCACTTTGTGGCCAGTTAGTCTGAAGTAGAACTATGCAGGGTAAAATAGTGAGTAACTATAGTGCTCAAATGAAGGCTTAAAATTTAGCCTAGGACTGCACACAGAGAGTAGGCTAGTTTATTTACAGAAAAAATCAGCATTAATTAACATGCAAGTAGGGATAACATCCTGCTTGTCGCTTGATAGTTATAAGACAAAGTTGTTTGCAATTGAAATGGGAGCATTCCCAAGAACACTTTGATAGATTAAATGAAGAACAAGCCATTCACTTCGTCAGATAGGTGAACTGGTGTTAAGCCCACTAGTTTGTACAAAAATAGAGAAAAGAATGATTTGTTTTGAAGGAAAATTAACATGCGAAAGAGAGAGAACAGCAGTTTTCTCATAGCCTACAATTTAAAGGCATAATACATGCTTAAACCACTTAATAGAAAGAAATAAGTTGAGTTTGGCAAAGTTTGACAAGTTGTTTAAGTCAGGTAACATAACCCTAAAAAGAAAGATAAATTTTTAAGGTTTAGAAATTTTTGAGGTTATAATAAACACTTCGCTTGTTGGCGTTGGTGTAGAGGAATTTCCACATAATATAAATAGAGGAAGAGCGTGTTGATCACTTTTTTCCGTCTTGGAAATGTTGAAGACTTCGTGCCCAGCACAAAACTGACGTAGGCCAATCATCGATGTAAACTTAGATAGACTTTGTAGAACTCGGTTTTGATCACTTTTTCCTTCTTGGAAATGTTGAAGACTTCGTGCCCAGCACAGAAGAAAATTTGTTTATCGTTTTTAGCTCACGACAAACTGACGTAGGCCAAGTATCGATGTTAACTTAAATAGATTTCGTAGATTTTAGAATGCACTGCTGGTTTGACTAGAAGCATTTTGCGATGTATTAGCACACAGCGTTGAGACACATTCAAGCGTTGTGCAAACAGCGTGAAGACAGCTGACGGCGAGTGACTAGCATTGTGACTTGCTGGAGACAGACAGTTGATGTAGGCCAGGGCAGGCTATATACCGGAGATCACGCGGAATGCGTGACGCGGACAGGTGGCGTCGGCCAATCCGAGAGCATGGAAAATTCTCGAAAACTGCTGAGGCCAATCAGAGCAAGGGGCCAACTGAAAATGAACCTCGTGACCAACATTAGTTCCGGAAATCATTACAGTGTCATGGAACACGTGCTAGCAAGAACAGATTGAAGAAAAATGGAATGACATGACAGGTGAGAGGTTATGTTATAATAAAAATTAGTGAACTTTGTAAATTTCACTGAAAAGTGAACATACTGCCAGAGGGGCAACAGAGAAAAAAAAAACATAACATGAGAGAGAAGAGCTAGAGTGGCAGAGGGCAAATGACAGAAATAGGACGAACACAGTGTCCTGATGAAGTTTTAAGTTTGACCACTCGAACTCTAGCATCTCTGCCATAATAGCATTTTATAACACGACCAGTTTTCCATACAAGAGGAGGACTTGGGTCTTTGAGAAGAACCAAATCACCCTCCTGAAGGTTAGGCTGAGAGAGCTGCCACTTGTTCCTCCTTTGGAGCGAGTGAAAATACTCAAGTCTCCACCTCTTCCAAAATTGAGCTTTAAGGGATTCTATCTTTCTCCACAAGATAGGCAAAGACAGATCAAGTTTACGATCAAGCAACGGGGGAGACGCAGCTAAGGAACTGCCCACCAGAAAATGACCTGGAGTCAAAGGAAGGAAATCACAAGGATCGTTGGAAAGAGGAGAAAGAGGTCGTGAGTTGACAATTCCCTCAATGAGTATAAATAAAGAATTAAATTCTTCGTAAGTTACAATACTAGAGCCTAGAGTTTTCTTTAAATGATTTTTTATGAGTTTCACACAAGATTCCCATCGTCCGCCATGATGGGGAGCGTAAGGAGGGATGAAATGCCATTTGAATTGGTTTAAGTGCGAGTAATTGGAGATTTGTTCTTTCGCACGAGGGGAACAAAGGGCTTTATACCATTGCTGCGAAGCTCCAACGAAGGTTTTGGCATTATCAGAGAAGACTTCTGAAGGAATGCCTCTTCGTGAAATGAATCTAGAGAAAGCGGAAAGAAAGTATGAGGTGGAGGCACTAGTTACGAGCTCAAGATGAATAGAGCCAGTGACCATACAGACAAATAGAGAAACGTACAGTTTTCCAAGGATTTTCCTTTTAGCACGGGGGTGATTTTGTTGATACACAAACGGACCGGCGTAATCAATGCCGGTGAAGGAAAAAGGCCTGCAGGGAGCTGAACGAAATGGGGGAAGGTCAGCCATGAGTTGCTGATTAGGTTTAGGCTTAGCTTTGAAACAAGTAATACATTTATGTATAACAGAAGTGACTTCGTGTAAACCATTAATAGGCCAGTATTTTTCCCGTATCAAGCATAGAAGGGTTCTAGAACCAACATGCAAGTTTTGATAATGAAACTGACGAATGATTATCCGAGTAACATGATGTTTAGACGGAAGGATAATAGGGTGCTTTTTTTCATCAGAGAAGTCAGAAAGAGAAAGTCTGCCGCCCACTCTTAACAAACCATCGCCATCGAGAAAAGGGCATAAGGCAAAAAGCCTGCTGTGTTTCTTGAGAGTTTTACCTTTAGCCAATATGTTTATTTCGACTGAGAATGCCTCTCTCTGGGTGAGCCAAAGAACTTTGATGGTGGCAATTTGCAGTTCAACAGCCGAAAGAAAAGGCTGAGGGAATAGAGGTTGATCTAGTACTAAAAATTTCCATCTGAGCACATAAGCAGCGACGCGCACTAGTTTTTGAAAAGAAGAGTAACGTTCCAACAAAGAAGGAGTGTTGGCAGTTACAAAGGCAGAAGCTTTTTTGCTGATTTCAAGAATATCCTCTAACGGAAAATTAGAGTTGGAAGGTCGGTTTTGAATTCTTTCAGAAAGCCATGAAGGGCCGTGCCAGTACAAACAGGATTGAGATAGTGACTTAGGTGAACAACCACGAGAAATGAGGTCGGCGGGGTTGTCTTTGCTAGAAACATGGTTCCATTGTTCTGGTTTAGAAACAGTTTGAATTTTCTCAACTCTGTTAGCTACAAAAGTTTGCCAATTAGAAGGAGGTTTAGAAATCCATGCCAAAGCAATAGAGGAATCTGTCCAAAAATATGTGTGCGAGAACTTACAGTTGAGTGTTTGTTTGAGTTTGTTAGCTAATTCGGCAGCAAGAAGTGCGGCACAGAGTTCAAGACGAGGTAATGAAACGGGTTTCAAAGGCGCAACCTTAGATTTAGCACATATCAAATTGGAGAAAAAGGGGGAGCGGCTTACAATGTAAGCACAACATCCGTATGCTTTGGTCGAACTGTCAGCGAAAAGGTGCAAATCCAGGACAAGAGAGCAAGATAACGGAACTAGCACTCTAGGAATGTCTATTAATGAGAGATCACAAAGACTGTGCCGAAAGGTAAGCCACTTTTGTAAAAGCGAAGGAGGAATGGGATCATCCCAATCCGAGTTCAATGACCATAGCTCTTGCATAAAGATTTTAGCTAGAACAATTACGGGTGCAATGAACTGAAGCGGGTCATATATCTTAGCTATTTCTGATAGCACTTGTCTTTTGGTTTGTGGAGGTGAGGAAGACAAATTTACTTCGTAAAAGAATGAGTCAGCTTTAGGATACCAGTGTATTCCCAAAACTTTAGTAGCATCCTCCAATTTACAAAGCTCTACTGGAGTATCAACAGGACAATGTGGCAAGAGATTGGATAGAAGTTCCTCAGAATTTGAGTTCCAACGATGAAGTAAGAATCCTCCTCTGCTAAGTAAAGTTTTTAAACTTTGAGAGAGTTCGATAGCCTCAGATACATTCTTGAAAGAAAAAAGAAAGTCATCAACGTAGAAGGAATTTTTCAACAAAATAGGAGTTTCAGAAGTGAACAAGTGACCATCTTGGTCGGCAAGATGTTTCAAAGTACGAATGGCAAGAAAAGCCGATGGTTTGAGCCCATACGTTACGGTTTTTAGTTTAAAGATCTTGATGGTTTTGGTAGGAGCATCACGCTAGAGAATTCGTTGAAGATTTTGTTGTTCGGAATTAATCAAAATTTGTCTATACATTTGTTGTATGTCAGCTACGATTCCAATTGGAAATAGACGGAAATTTAAAAGAATAGACGGGAGATCAGACTGAATGGCAGGTCCAGATAGGAGAGTGTCATTTAAGGAAATGCCATTGGCATCAGGGGCAGAACCATTAAAAACAACTCTTATCTTTTCTTTGGTGGAGGGATTCTTCCAAACGGGATGGTGATTTAAATACACTGAATCTAAAGAAGGGTCGAAATCTTGAACAGTCTCCATATGGTTTGAAGCTTCATAATCCTCCATGAATTCAAGGTATTGTTTGCGAGTGGAAGGATCTTGCTTGAGTTGATTCTCAACTGCAAATAAAGCTTTAAGAGCTTTCGGATAGGAATCACATAAAGAAGGAGGAGAAGAAATGCGTGGCATTGTGACAATAAATCTGCCATCTGGGTTACGAACAGTGGTTTCTAAAAAATGTTGTTCACAAAATTCATCTTCTGATGAAAGAGAAGGAGCAGATTCAATGGACTCGATTTGCCAAAATTTTTCCAGACGCTGATGAAGATCTGCATTAGTGAAATGGCATTGAGAGGAACCTTGAACAGTTTGAAGAGGAATATAACCTGTGATAAGCCAGCCAAATTTAGTATGGTGGGCGTAGATACCAGATGAAATATTAACCCTTGACGGAAGAAGATTTTGCCAAAATGTGTTAGCGCCAAAAAGAATGTCAACGTGAGAGCTTTTATAGAATTGAGGGTCAGCCAGTTTTAGATCAGAGGGAAATTTCCATTCGTCAATGGAAAAAGAGCGACTGGGAGTAGGACTGCCAATACTCGGAATGGACAGACAGTTTAGATGAAAGTTAGTGCCATATTGGACTGAATCTTTCACCTGCAGCTTGACATAATTTAAGGAAGTAGACTTGCTGTTGTTGATACCAGATATTTCAATATTGGTGGAGAGTGGTTTGAGACCTAACCTTTCAACTAATGATGAGGTTATGAAGTCATGAGTTGCCGCATTGTCGAGCAAGGCTCGTACTAAGTGCCAATTGCCGGAAGAATCTTTAACTTGGACCTGGATCGTAGATAACAAAACTTGAGCACTACGCCATGAGGGGGTTGTTTGATTGTAGGATTGGGCAACGGTATTTACAGTAGAAACAGAAGAGCTAGGTGGAGAAGCATCACTGGTGAGGCTCAGCGCAGGTTGGGCATTAGGATTTGAAACTGTTCCAGAAATAGACCGTGGCTTTTCGAAGCGGTGTAAGGTAGAATGATGTCTCAGCTTGCAATGCATGCAAACTCCTTTTGAAGGGCAGTCCGCTAAGATATGCTTTGAAGAGAGGCAGTTGAAACAAGATTTGTTTTGCGACACAGCTTTTCTACGATCGTCAACTGAAAGGCCTTTGAAGGTATTGCAGAAATATAAAGGGTGAGGACTATTGCAAAGAATACACGAGGTTTTATTACCTTGTATAGAGAAAACATGAGAATGTGAAGACTTTTCCGAGAAATGCTTGGTGGGTTTACTTTTGCTGACATCGGTGGAACCCTCAGCTTTATTGATTAAAGCAGAAAGAATTTGACAACGTTTCTTTATGAAAGAGATCAACACTTTAAATGTGGGTTCAGGTTTGTCCACTAAATCGGATTCCCATGCTTTACGAGTATTAAGGTCAAATTTGGAGGTAGTGAGATGTATAAGAAAAAGATCCCAATGTTCAACAGGTTGTTTAAGATGTTCTAGGGCTCTTACATGAAGTTCAACGGTGTCTCCCAGACTTCTAAGGGATGATAAATTATCAGGGCGTGAGGCTGGTAAATTAAACAAGGCGTTCATATGGCGTTGAATTCTAAGTTTGGCATTGCCATATCGCTGTTGGATGAGGTCAATAGCTACCGAGTAATTTTCGGTTGTGAGAGGTAAAGCTTCAATTAACTTTAAGGGAGGACCCTGAAGAACAGACTTTAAATAATAAAATTTTTGAATCTCAGGGAATGATCTATTATCATGTATTAGAGAAGAAAAAAGTTCAAAAAAGGAATCCCAATGTTTTTCCTCCCCGGAAAAGGTAGGAAGTTGGATTTTAGGAAGAAACGGTTTGCTAACTTCGGTGTTTTGATGGGTTGCTAATTGCTTAATTAAATCCTTAGCTTCGCCATACATATTGTAATACAGTTCTTCAACAGAACTACGATCCTGTTCTTGATCAGGTTCGATTGTTTCAATTTCGGTTTGCAACACATCATACTCTTGAAAATGTTGCTGATAAACATTAAAACGTTGAACTAGAACGTCATAATTGTGATCATCAAAAGATTTGGAACCTAAAAACTGCTGAAAACGAGTAAGTTTATTTTTACAAGCAGTTCTTTTGGCTACAAGCTCCTTAGGAAGAGACATGGCGGAACTTTGAGTACTTTCACTCACCGATCTGCTAGACTGCCGAGCGTCTGAAGTGGTAGTAGTAGTATTGGTACTGGTAGAGTTGGTAACAAGGGACATCTCCGCTCACCCCAACACAGCTTTCATAGCGATAGCTGAAAAATACAATTAGCATTAGTGACAGAAGTGAAAAACTGCAATAGCTTATCGAATGGCTTGGCAACCTGTTTCATACAATAAACAATTATAAAGGTTATTTAAAGGTCCCGGGTTTCGGCACCAACTTGGATAGGATCCGTCAATGCGAGACCTCCTTTTTCGGGAAGGACTAGAAGTGAAGCTTCTAGTCTAATAAGCAAATGAACTTTAAGCAAGAACAGATTGAACATTGATGAGCAAATAGGAATGGAAACAGTTTGCCAATAACAGTGGTATTTTATTCATAAACAACTTTCAAAAGATTAACAATAAATAAATATATAAACATGTAATGGAAATGTGACCTTTGACAGGCCTACAACAAGCGAACAAGATTTCATAAGCTTGAAAAAGATTAACAATAAATTAATATATAAACATGTAATGGAAATGTGACCTTTGACAGGCCTACAACAAGCGAACAAGATTTCATAAGCTTGAATGCCAACAACCCTGAGAATAAGTAACCACTTTGTGGCCAGTTAGTCTGAAGTAGAACTATGCAGGGTAAAATAGTGAGTAACTATAGTGCTCAAATGAAGGCTTAAAATTTAGCCTAGGACTGCACACAGAGAGTAGGCTAGTTTATTTACAGAAAAAAAATCAACATTAATTAACATGCAAGTAGGGATAACATCCTGCTTGTCGCTTGATAGTTATAAGACAAAGTTGTTTGCAATTGAAATGGGAGCATTCCCAAGAACACTTTGATAGATTAAATGAAGAGCAAGCCATTCACTTCGTCAGATAGGTGAACTGGTGTTAAGCCCACTAGTTTGTACAAAAATAGAGAAAAGAATGATTTGTTTTGAAGGAAAGTTAACATGCGAAAGAGAGAGAACAGCAGTTTTCTCATAGCCTACAATTTAAAGGCATAATACATGCTTAAACCACTTAATAGAAAGAAATAAGTTGAGTTTGGCAAAGTTTGACAAGTTGTTTAAGTCAGGTAACATAACCCTAAAAAGAAAGATAAATTTTTAAGGTTTAGAAATTTTTGAGGTTATAATAAACACTTAGCTTGTTGGCGTTGGTGTAGAGGAATTTCCACATAATATAAATAGAGGAAGAGCGTGTTGATCACTTTTTTCCGTCTTGGAAATGTTGAAGACTTCGTGCCCAGCACAAAACTGACGTAGGCCAATCATCGATGTAAACTTAGATAGACTTTGTAGAACTCGGTTTTGATCACTTTTTCCTTCTTGGAAATGTTGAAGACTTCGTGCCCAGCACAGAAGAAAATTTGTTTATCGTTTTTAGCTCACGACAAATTGACGTAGGCCAAGTATCGATGTTAACTTAAATAGATTTCGTAGATTTTAGAATGCACTGCTGGTTTGACTAGAAGCATTTTGCGATGTATTAGCACACAGCGTTGAGACACATTCAAGCGTTGTGCAAACAGCGTGAAGACAGCTGACGGCGAGTGACTAGCATTGTGACTTGCTGGAGACAGACAGTTGATGTAGGCCAGGGCAGGGTATATACCGGAGATCACGCGGAATGCGTGACGCGGACAGGTGGCGTCGGCCAATCCGAGAGCATGGAAAATTCTCGAAAACTGCTGAGGCCAATCAGAGCAAGGGGCCAACTGAAAATGAACCTCGTGACCAACATTAGTTCCGGAAATCATTACAGTGTCATGGAACACGTGCTAGCAAGAACAGATTGAAGAAAAATGGAATGACATGACAGGTGAGAGGTTATGTTATAATAAAAATTAGTGAACTTTGTAAATTTCACTGAAAAGTGAACAACAATCGTAAGTCTGTAAATATTAGAAATGTGTGAAATTTATGTGTAAATTATTAATTCAGTTAACATTCATGGGAAGGAAAAATGTATAGTGAATTTTATTCTAATTTTTCTTCTTTTAGAATTGAAAGTGAAATTGAAGTGTTTTTTATCATTATTATTCAGCTAATCATCGGACACTTGAACTCTAATAATTTATTTTGCGAGTACTTCCCTGATTAAGTCAAACAGGGTAGCTCAATGACATCGATGGACATTATGGATTTTTATGATCCCAAACTAATAATATTCATTGAGTAATAGGAGTGTTCATTTTTTTTGTCCGTCTGCTCAAAAATAAATTTAGGATCTCGATTTTTCAAGTTCTGGTTATTCTTGTAGTTTGGAACTTCTCCCGAGTCAGTGATACTTTTTTCCTTTTTCTTGTTTGTGAAGTATTTGTCCTGTTGAACCTTGCATGCCTCTCCCTTTAGTCGACCCGAGATATTCGATCTCTTGCCTGCCCGAGCTAGTTGTTTGATTTTTTTATTGGACAAATATTTCCAGGACTTCATTTTTTGTATCACCTGTGTCCCTTCTTCGGTTTCTTGTTGAAATCGCCGGTCCAACGTGACGTCGGGGAGACGGGCACAATACATACATAAATTATATATAAACTTTTGAACTGACGATGGTTTTGGGGTCTGGGGGATGTGAAACGCGAAGATATGTCGAAATTTTCTGGAAGTCGAAACATGGGACCCATTGCGATAGTTAGCTTTCTAATGAAATCTACCTAAAACTCAATCTTCGTTGAAATATATGGAATAATTTATGGTGGGAGGAAAATACTGGTAGGTAACTATGAGCGAGTATCATGTACCTAGACACACGCTGACCCTGGAGAGACGAGTGAACGGCCTTCACGTCGGGAAGGAACGCTCGGTGACAGCGACACTATTAATACACTGTGATTATTTCATCCCATCGATATCCGCAATCTATATGGCATGTGTATCTTATCCAGCAGCTTCCGTGAGAACAGTATCCAATGATTATACAAACATATATCTACATCGTACATCTACTTAGGGGCCGATAACCTCGATGTTAGGCCCCTTAAAACAACAATTATCATCATCATCATCATCGTACATCTACTGCACTGTGCACGGGGAGTCACACAGATTCAGTGATTTGTTCTCCTAGGAGAGAGCAACCGCTACAGCAGCAAAATAATAATAATAATAATAATAATAATAATAATAATAATAATAAAGGTTTAAAGTCCCTTTTAACTACTCCGGCTTTTAAAGACGCCGGGTGCCAGAATTTTGCCCCGAATGGGATCTTAACGTGCCAGTAAATCTACTGACACGACTCCTTCGCATTTGCACACCCTCAAATGCCAGCTGACTGCGCCAGGATACGAACCTCTTTTATTATTATTATTATTTGGCCTGAGAAAGCTCTTCCCCCAGTACTGGGATACGAACCTCCAATCTTGGGCCCAGCAAGCGAGAAAGTTACCGCTTAGCCACGCAGCCAGTCAGAGCAGCATAGCTAGTTGTAGCTGGAGTCCCTATTGACAACAGCAAACCACTTATCAAATTAATAATAATTTTGTTCTTTTATTTTTATATTATTTATCACTGCGTAAACTTATTCTTGGCACACTCACAACAACTCATCAACAACACCAAAGAAAAACTTACAGACTACAGCATTTTTAAGTCTCAAAATTAGTTCTCATTTTTGTCCACTAGGGGCGCCTACACCACTCAGAGTTCCTATTGACAACATCAGGGACGGTGCGACGGGCCGAATGGGTCCTGCCCACCCAAGGCCGTTGGGCAGCAATGCAAAAAAAATGTTTAATTAATGTCTTTTAAAATTACTTTATATTGCAGATACTCAACTTAATATAAGTGTTTTACCCTTCTAGAATCTCTCAATAGAATTCATTATAAATAACTCATCCCTAGCTAAAGATCCCGACAGTCTCGTACGGTGTATCGTCACTTCGAGGGCCGCTCCACAGAAAGTTTCATGTAAAGTATATGGCTTCATGTGCCGGGTGAGGAAACAGTGGACATAGCACTGTCTTGCACGCGAATTCTTCAGTGCTATGAAGGGAATTTTCTCTCTCTTCAACGGCAAGCAGATTGGGCTCATAGCGTTGCTTTGAAGCGAAATAGAAGATTTCTCCATTTCACTTCCTGCTTCTGTCTCTGTTAAACTAAACTACGGGAGAAGGGTCCAACCCACCCCACGCCCTTAAACAGGTATTCAGCTATTGTTCGCAGCTGGCTGACATAAGACAAACATATAATTATACATTTTCTGTTGTCTGGTGTTCCAAGTACAGTACAAATGTGTTAGTGAGTTCTGTGGATGAAGTTAATTTCGACTGTATAAATGTGTTTTTAACTTTCATGGCACGGTACGTAGTTATTTAATGTGTCGATTGTATGCGACATAGGAAAATGAAAGTTGAATTTGTATTAACAAATCTATTTTCTTCTATACCGCTGAGCACTATGTTAGAAATCAAATAATTATGGCCTCATCAACCAAGCTGATAGAAAAATTTGCTTCAACAAAGCGCTGGAGAGAATATATTTATAAATAAAGAGCCATGGGAGTACAGTTTTATTGCATCAACTATTCATTAAAACTTGTTTCAAATGTTGTGTTGTGTGGAATTATAATAATGGCAATATTGGCAACAATAAATGCCAAATATAAAACAATATTTAATATGAAACGACAATAGTATCATCTGGCTCACCCTAAAATTTTAATCAGGAGCCGCCCCTGGACAACATCAAACCACTTTTCAAATTAATAATTTTGTTTATTTTTATTTTTAGCTGTGAATAAACGTATTCTTGGCACACTACCAACAATTCATCAACAACACCAAAGAAAAACTTACAGACTACAGCATTTTAAATCTCAAAACTAGTTCTGATTTTTGTCCACTAGGGGCGCCTACAAGTTAATTTTCTTATTAGTAGGAAGGGTACCGGTATAGAAGTTTATGTATGTTCCAAATTTAACGTCCCAATTAACTGCTCTAGTTTTTGAGACAGCGAGCTGCCGATATTAGGCCCTAGAAGGAATTTCTTAAACTGCCAGTAGTTCTTTTGGCAATTGCCTCTCACATTTTAACACCCTTAAGTATCAACGAATGCATACCTTCATAAGAAGCTGTGTGATTCGCATTCTCGTGGTGTTCACGTTTTTGTACAGATAACCACAGCTTTCTATGTAGCTACTTACTAGGCAAGTTCGAGATCTTTACTGTAATGATTAATTATTTATATTTCTTGGTTGTTGTTGTTGCTTATTTCTGGTACTGCGACATCGCGGTCATGTAGCCCCATGTATTTGAGTGTTTGTGGAATTTGTGTGATAACTGATAAGTGATGGCTGTAAGTTAGGAACCATCCCAGCATTTGTCTGGAGTAGAAGTGGGGAAACCACAGAAATCCACTTTCAGGATGGCTGAGGTGGGAATAGAACCCTCCTCTACTCAATTTCTCCCTTAACGAGGCTGAGTACACCCCATTGCAGTCCTCACACCACAATTAAAATTTCTTGGCAGAGCAGGGAATTGAACCCGGACCACCAGGACGACAGCCAAGAACGCTGGCCGCTACACCACTGGGTAGTCTATACGTAGGTATTTATTGGATTGCTGAATTAATTAAAATTCTCCGCCAATCAATACAAATTATATTCAAATTAGTACATGTTTCGGTCCAACAATGGGACCTTCTTCAGCAAATTAGAATCAAACCTTAAGAAACTAGTTTAATTAATCTGTTAAAAAATGAAATTAACTAAAATATATTGCACCCTTCTATAAAGCAGTGTTTTAACAAGATTCTGTCTTCGGGGTCACGTTCAGTCCTGTATGCTTCTTAAGAAAGTTCCGCAAAAACAACATGCTTTACTGTACAGAACGATTATAAGGAAAACTATAACTAAGAAATGAGTGAAAAAACAAGTAAAATAAACGTGATTTATTAACTGATAATGTTCAAAAATAATAACAACAAAGAAAAACTCCTCCCGGACATCTAACTCCCACATAAACATGAACTTCATTAAATATGAGCGGTATCACAGATCCACTCCCCTCAATAAAAATGTGGATACCCGGTCCACATAACTGGTTAAGAAATTATATGCGTGCTTGTACTGATAAATTAGAAAGAAAATGAGTACTTTGATGAGTATTCGTTACAAGTGGTTACAGCCACGTTGATCACGAACTCCCATCTTGCAAATCAACATGATGGCCACGGGACATGCACCTTAAGAAAAACAACACTAAAATTAAATACTGACACACGCAAAGCTAAATACTCTAAAATTACATGAATCTCCCCCCGAATCAATCCCTGTGCCAAAGCACAACAAGCAAATGAGCGTGCCATGACGGCCAAGTGCTCGGACAATAAACATGAGAAACAGCGTCACGTGCAAGATGGCCACACGGGGTCATTGAACACAAACGTAAACACACAAAGTCAAGCAACAACAACAAACAATATGCCTAGACGGCTGATAATTACATGACATGAAAAAGCAAGATAAGTTAACTCTTCGGAGATGACATCGCGTCGTGGACAGCACCCGTTTAATCATCAAATACATTTACAACTTGATCAGGTCTTTTCTGAATTCAAAGAAACGTTTACTTAGAGGTACAGGAAAACATAGCCTGCCTCAGTAATGACCACCGGTCGTTCTTATCTGATCACAGGCTCGCCTGATGGCATGGTTCCAACTCCACAACACACATCTGATTTTGTCAGTCCTCCAAGTGTCTAAATATACCGGCGACCTCCTGGTCCCGATATCATCACCTGTAAACGCGCAACAACACAGCAATATCTCGCCAATTCTCTGGAATGGCAAGAACACAAAATATATCCTCAGATCCGCCTCGTAAGGTTAGGAAATGGGACCTGGCATGCGGCAGTCGGAACAGTCTTGGTACTTATTCCCGCAAGCAACTACCAGTAAAAATCACACATGGACACCATAAAAACTTGGACTGACACCACAATCAGACCATCCACGTCGGCTCTGCACCAGATCTCCCTATGATCGTGTCCACAGACACTCCCAAATATTTAAATCAAAGATGAACACTCGAGTGAGCTTACGGCTAATCGCATAAAGAATTGCGACATGGCAATTATCAAGCAATTAACCTAATCAACCGTAAAATCTACACTCAGTCAAAATTTACCCTCCAATACTAGTTTTATACTAAATTAACTTGGTTCCACTTCTGTCGTTATGCTCATTTCCGAATTACGCCACTTAACCGCATTTACGGGAACATATACGCACACATCCGTACATATAGCCACGTATACTTGACAATAATAAAATCACAAAATATTTACACTATAAAAACGTTAAGCTGTCCCATGCAATTACTGTGTGTCAGTAACAAGAAAACAAGATTCTAAATCACACACAACAAACAAGATATTTACAAAAATTGTCCCATAAACCATAATTGATCTGTCAAATAAAATGAATTATTGAGTACTCATTCCTTTCAGAAAATCAGCGTCAGAGACACGTCGCCAGCCATCCCTCCTTCTAATGGCTTTAGCTCATGTCACTTATATAGTGACTGAGGTACTGCTGGTTCCAAGTTCCATCCTGTCCATTGATGCCATCTCGGTGCTGAATAATAATGTTTCTTAATACTACACACGCTGTATATTCCTAACTAATTTCGCCGATTAGGTACCCGTTTCCCCAAACAGTCTTGTGGCGAAATATTCGAAGTATTTTCCCTACTATTGTAGTTTGATAACTACCTAAAATCATTGAAGTTAATACACATTTTACAGGCTCCTTGAAAATATAACAAGTGTCCTCATGACACGCAAAGAATAATAGTTCTGTGTCCTCTGACACGCAAAATAGAGTCTAGTGTCCACGGACACAGAAAATAGAGTAATGTTCATCGCCGCTTGGGCCAGTTATAAATGAATCTGGCTCGAGGTACACATGGAAGGGGGATTCTGAAATAATTTTCCACGATAATCATCGCACTGACATGCAACTGGTATCATTCAGTTCGTAGAAAAACGCAGGTCAAGACTAGGCTAGAGCTATCAGAAATCGATCGTGAGGTTTATTCATAATTAACTCCCGCTCAAATTCATCAGTCAGGGCTGTGATGCCATCCTCGCGCGAAAATGAAGCATCTCTGTCTTATTGGTCCAAATTCTTGCGAACATCGCGGGCTTTTCTGATTAACTTCTTCCTGTGGGAGTGGTTAATAGTTAGGTTCACCTCTCATATTGAAGCGTTATTTCTACTTGGCGCGAAAAGACAATGAACCTGCCGTTCACGTGCATCACTAACCGCGTTTCCTTGTTCTAACTTGCATCTGCTCTCGATTTGTCATCAAGGTCTAGGTATCCTTTCACAAATTATTTAAGTGCTCAACCCATTGTCTGCTGGCCTGCCATGTACATTGTGTATCTCCGTAACTACTACAGATATCACCGTCAAATTTTGTACTTTGATAAAGGGCACTCCTACAAGATTATCTATGTAACTTTCAAAAACCTGTAAAGTACAAAACGAACATGGCGGCCAAGCGAATTTGAAGCATTTTAATAGACATTTCTCGTGATTTAACCATCTGAGCGCAGTGAAATGTGCTACAGTAAATGATTATCCATATTGTAATGCTCTGGCATCTAATTTAGTTCAATTGTTTACTTAAAATCAAGATGGTGGCTGTGCGAAATTTCAAAATTAAGCTTTTATTTCTTGTGTCGTAATCATGCGATCGAAGTGAAAGTTTGAATAATGAAGCTACGCAATAATTTTCCTTTAATGGTACATAACTCCATGGCCTATATATACAGTGAGTCCGGGAATATTCTCCGCAGCACCTACATGCGTCTGCGAGAGCTAGCTACTGCAGTTACGTTGGTAGCAAGGCTGCCGCTTGCATCATCTCTACTTAGTATAAAACAAAGTCCCCGTTTCTTGGATGTTACTGGTAAACTCAAGAACCACTGGATAGATTTTGATGCGATTTCACCATTCTGTAAAGGATATATCGAGTATGATTTCTGTAGAAAATAATTTATTTATGATCAAAGGAAGCCGAGCAGTAACGATTTTAGTGGAATAGTCGATAAAAAAAAATGGCGTCCGAGCGCTTTGTAAGCTTACGCTGGGCAAACCGTTAAAAATATCTAAATACTATGAGTGTAAGAATAGTTCAGCATGAAAAGTTCTACAAAAAAGTCCGTGAGAGCATATGTCTATCTTCCATACATCGCCCACTATAAGGGAACAACTGAAGCTTGTCTCTTACAGCTTTATGTGCTGTCGACTTGGAGATTCCTGTTTGTTGAGCTAATTTTCGTCTTGATTTACTTGGGCTTCGCAGCATTATATCGGAGATTTCATCAAGTTTTTCGTCTGTTAAAAGCGTAGGCCTGCCTGTTCCAGGTACATCGAGAACTGAGCCAGTCACACGAAATTTACTTACCAAATCCCGAACGGTATCACGGTTTGGACACTTTGAATTAGGAAACCGCGCCTGAAATCTCAATTTTACATTTTCTGTAAACCGATCGCCTTCGCGTAAAACGTATTCCACCAAAAAAAAACCTCTCTCTTCAGTAGTAAACATTACCGCCTGTATACTGTTGCACTCTTCCAATAATAATCTATCCGAACGCTCGCTGACTGACTGTAATACACGCTGAAGACCTGCAGTCTCGCGCGCTTATCGCGATGCATATCGACAGCTCACACGGGGAAGTCCCGCTTTGAAGGACACAGTGCAGTGCAGCCAACTACAACTCATGACTCAACCACTCATAGCTGCACGTACCCACTGCGGAGAACATTCTCGGGCGCCCTGTATAACAATCCAAAATGGCGAGCAACCGAAATATTTTGATGGTTCTCAATATCTACGAATCTTTTACAGCAATCAAACTGATTTTTTAAATTTCCATATAGGCTATGAACATAAGTTCACCTATAGGACTTTCAGTAACCTGGAGAGCACTAATCTAACATGGCGGCGACGCCAAGTATAAATAATTAAATGGACGTTTTTCGCGATTTAACCATCCGAGTGCAGTGAAACTTTGCACGTTAAATGCTTATACAAATGTTAATCCACTGGTATCTAATTTATTTCAATTGTTTTCATAACCACAGGATGGCAGCTGTGCGAAATTTTAAAATCTCCTTTTTACTTCTTGTGTCCTAATCATGCGATTGAAGTTTGAATACCACACGTACACAATAATCTTCATGTACTGTAATAGTACATAAATAAAAATCCAACCTGGCGACCATCTGAAATATATAGACGGTTCTCAATATCTACGAATCTATCACAGCAATCAAACTGAAATTTAGTATGTTGGTAGAGGCAATTAACATGAGTAGGATATATGAAAATAGGCTTTATAGTTCTTCACGGAACTACTTGTTATACTTCGGTGAACCACGCCGCCTTGGTTTTCTTGTTAAGAAGAAAACTGAAGATAATATTATTGCTCAACCTTGTAGAGCTCATACGAGCAATGTGGCCATAGAAAACTATCCTTCTCTTACGAATGGTGTCCGTGATCTTTTCTACATGAGAGTAAATTTCATGATTGTGTCGTCTTCTGAACTCACCATTTTCCTTGATTGGACCGAGGATATTTCTCAAGATCTGCCTTTCTCTTATTTCTAGCTTCTCGATCATACCCTTTCTACTCATAGCAAGGCATTCGGCACCATATAAAGCTTACGGTCGTATTACTGTGCAGTTGGCGTTAATGGATATTAATTTCTTCTTGTAGACATTTTTAGTTAGTTGATATGCCGTTTCCAATTTTCTGATCCGTGATGTAAAGGCTTCTTTCTCCGAGGTGTTGGGATCCATCCACTCTCCAAGATATTTAAATTTCTCTGTTCGTTTGATTTTACCTTCTCCTACATCTAGCACGTTGGGTGCTGACTTAATGTTTGTTATAAATTCCGCTTTCTCGAAGGATATCTGGAGTCACGCATTTGCTGCTTGTGCCTTCAGTTCACTGATTTGTTCTACGGCTGTTTGTAGCGAGTCAGAAAAAATTTCAAGGTAATCTGCAAAGGCCAGACAATCAACCGTCAGATTCATACTTCTATAACCAAGTCTAACTCAATTTTCAACTCCTTTATTACCCATTCCTTTCCGCCACTCACGGATGACCTTCTCGAGTACGCAGTTGAAAAGTAAAGGTGAGATTCCATCTCCTTGCCTGACTCCCGTCCTAATTTCAAAGGAATTCGAAATCTCCCCCATAAATTTCACTTTGTAGGTGGTGTTGGCAAGAGTCTGTTGGATAATTGCTCTTGTTTTGTTATCTAGGCCGAATTCTTTCAGGATTTCGAGAAGAGTGGGTCTGTCAATCGAGTCGTAAGCCTTTCTGAAATCTACGATGGTGACTGCAAATTTCTTATTTCTCTGCTTCAGGTAGGAGACGACAAATCTAAGATTCATGATTTGTTCGGCACATGAACGGCCCTTCCTGAAACCTCCTTGGTATTCACCCAGCTGTGGGTCCAATTGTCCCTCTGCTCTAGATTGAAGTGCCTTCGAAAGGATCTTTTAGGTTATTAAGAGAATTGTTTACGTCCTTTCTGTCACCTTTTAGGTTGATTTCATTAGAAAGCTAACTATTGCAATGGGTCCCATGTTTCGACTTCCGGAAAATTTCGACATATCTTCGCGTTTCACATCCCACAGACCCCAAAACCACAGTCAGTTCAAAAGTTTATATATAATTTATGTATGTACAGGGTGCTTCAAAAAATGTATACACACTTTAAACTATCGTAGTTTTCCCGCTCTACAAGGCTAATGTTATATTTCTTCGCCAGGTGGCAGCATAATCGTCCCTCTATGTTATATTGTCAGTTGGAATTTGTAATATCAACATGGCGGACGTACGTTTGAGTTTTGAAGAACGTAAGCAGGTTATTAAGTGGTACTGGAAGTTTGAGAATGTAAATGAAGTTCAAAGACAGTGGAGAAGGGAGTATGATACAGAACCACCTTCAAGATTAACAATTGCACGCATACGAGACAAATTCGAAGTTCATGGAACAGTGTGTGAAGTGCATAAAGGTCATTCAGGTCGACCTCGAACAGCTACAAGTGATGAGTCATCAACGGCAGTCTTGGAACTGTTTCAACGCTCTCCTAACAAATCTTCAAGGCAAGGGGCACGTGAAAATGATGTAAGTGCTAGCAGCGTGCTACGCATTCTGAAGAGAGGCAAGTATCGTGTTTACATTCCAAGGCTGGTGCAACAGCTAAGTGCCGACGATCCAGATCGAAGGTTGCAATTTTGTGAATGGGTTCAGGAGATGGTGTTACGTGAACCGGGATTTATGGGTAGCATCATTTGGTCGGATGAAGCCAAATTCAAACTTAATGGAACTGTCAATAGGCACAATTGTGTTTACTGGGGTGAAGAAAATCCTCACATTGCAATTGAAAAAGCTGTAAATTTGCCTGGTGTAAATGTGTGGTGCTGTTTGTCTTCAAGGGGACTCATTGGACCTTTTCGATTTGAAGGCACTGTAACTGGTATAACTTACGTAACAATGCTTGCTGATTCCATATTTCCTGCCATTCGTGCATTATACGGTAATGATAATTTTTATTTTCAACAAGATGGTGCCCCGCCGCACTATCACAGGGACGTACGAGCTTACCTGGATCAAAATTTGCCGGGCCAGTGGATAGGACGCAGGGGGCCAATCGAGTTTCCAGCACTCTCTCCAGACCTTACACCACTGGATTTCTTCTTATGGGGCACAGTAAAAGATGAGGTGTACAAACGTAAACCACGTAACCTAGACATTCTTTGGAATGAGATTCAAGCCGTGTGTAGAGAAATCTCATTGGACGCTTTGATACGATGTACAGAATCAGTGGTGACTCGTACTCAGAATTGTATTGATGCTGCAGGTCGCCAATTTGAACAGTATTAACATTTGTTATTTATGTTTCATTTACATTGGACTTTCAGCTTTCTAATTTCCTGAAATTTAACTTTGTAGAACGGTAAATAAATTTTCTATGGAAATTCAAAGTGTGTATACATTTTTTGAAGCACCCTGTATATATATATGTATATATAAGTTTCTTGTGGACACGATAACTGTCGTAATTTTGCAGCAATCACTTTGAATTTTTTACATAATATGTATACCGTTAAAATCTCGGTCGAGTTCGTTAATGGACAAAATCGGTCAAAGGGGGTGAAAATGGGGGGCTTTTTTCGAAAAAGTGAAATATCGCTATAACTCTCTTAATATATGAAATATTGAATCCATTCAATGTTCATACTATGTGTCGGACAAGGCCCTAAAATTTATGTTTGAAAAGTGTTTTGATAGCACCAACCATTGACCAAAGGGGTGGGAAAAAGTGGGTTTTTCGGGAAACATTAATCATATCTCTGTTAATAGGCACAATATCAAAACCGCACAAAATGGACAATATTCCTCCAATAATTACCTAAAACTTTTGTCTGAAAGAATTTTTGATATGACCCACCATTACGCCACGGGGTGAGCAAAATGATTTAAATTATAAGAAAATGCCAAGTGCCAAGAGAGGTTGCCATGACAACTTTTAATTGATAAGGGATGAGCCATCAGCAGTTACTATGACAACGCCACGAGATAACATTCAGTTTTCCATCTGTCTGTGGGAAGCGACTTCGGATCGGAACTGGTAGCATGCTGAACTTCTATGCCCAAGATCGCGGGTTCAAACCCGGCTAAAGACTTCGGATATAATAAGAGCGCTAAAAAAACAGAGTTTGCTATCCTTCGGAGGAGAAGTTCCAATGTTCGTTGCGAGTTGACGGTTCCGGTGGCATCTAGTAGCCAAGTTTACAGATAGGTGTCGTTGATGGTAGTATTTTAGGTAGATTTCATTAGAAAGCTAACTACTGCAATAGGTACCATGTTTCGATTTCCGGAAAATTTCGACATATCTTCGCGTTTCACATCCCCCAGACCCCAAAACCACCGTCAGTTCAAAAGTTTATATATAATTTATGTATGTTTATGTATGTTTATAAATATATATATTTATATCAGTTTCTTGTGGACACGATAACTGCCGTAATTTTGCACCAATCACTTTGAAATTTTTATCGAATATGTATACCCATAAAATCTCGGTCGAGTTCGTTACTGGGCTAAATCGGGCGAAGGGGATGAAAATGGGGGACTTTTTTCGAAAAAATGAAATATTGCTATAACTCTCTTAATATGTGAAATATCGAATCCGTTCAAAGTTCATACTATGTGCCGGAAAAAGCTCAAAACATTATGTTTGAACAGTTTTTTTATAGCACCAACCATTGACCAAAGGGGTGGGAAAAAGTGGGTTTTTCGGGAAACATTAATCATATCTCTCTTAATGGGCACAATATCAAAACCGTACGAAATGGACAATATTCCCCTAATAATTACCTAAAACTTTTGTCTGAAAGAATTTTTGATATGACCCACCATTACGCCAAGGGATGAGAAGAATGATTTCGGAATTATAAGAAAATGCCAAGAGCTATCAGTGGTTGCCATGGCAACACTACTAAATTGAAGAGGGGTGAGCCATCAGACGTTGCCATGACAACGCACTTGCGCGAGATCAGATTCAGATTTCCATCTGACTAAGTGTGAAGCGGCTTCGGTGACGTAACTGGTAGCATGCCCAAGGTCGCGGGTTCAAAGCCGGCCGAAGTCGTCGGATTTTCTAAGAGCGCTAAAAATCCCGCAGTATGCTTTCCTTTGGAGGGGAGGATCCAACGTTCGTTGCGAGTTGCTGATTGCAGTGGCATCTAGTAGCCAAGTGCACAGCTAGGTGTCGTTGACGGTAGTAACTGGTAGCAACATTAGGAACTACTGCTTGAAATTGAGCGTCTGCATTCCTTACCTGAATTACAGACTAATACAGCCATCACAATTCACACCGTTTATCAGACAGCTTCTACACTCACCCAAAGTACACGGGGTTACATGACCGCGTTGTCGCAGCCCCTAAACTGAGGAACCAACCAACATCTCTGCGGGAGATATAATTTTGCGTGAAGAAGTAACAGACCGTTTCATAGTTATACATCAGTGTCGAAACCTTGCATAAGGACAGTGTGACCACAAGTATAAAAATGGACTCCAAATGACAAGAAGGTTACCGTCATCATAAGACAATAAAATGTTTAAAATATGCATAAAATGACGAAAAACAAAGTTAATTAATCTCCAATTATAAAATACTTTCACGCAATAAATGAGGTCTGATCCTTCTACGAAAACCTGCATATTCTGCCTATTTTCGCCTATCACCAAGCTTGTCCGGTGAAATCTACCTCCGCCTTCCGGCGTGCCGAGAGGACTTTTTTTTATGAAGAGGATGGATCAGTGCAGAGGATCAGCCACATGGTAATTCCTCAGTTTCCCAAATGTTGCGAAATATCTCCGTGAGCTTATCGACTGCCTTGTTTCCTGCATGTTTCCACAATTTCTGCAATTATTGAGTCTTCCCCTGGTGCCTTATTGTTCTTTAAGGAATGTATGATATGGCTAACTTCTACTCTTGTGGGAGGTACTGAATCAGGATGGATGGGAGTGTTGTTGTCGAACGTGAAGGTGGATTCTGGAGCTTCGCAATTGAGGAGTAATTCGAAATAATTCGCCAGTATATGACAGTTGTCCGTATTATTGTAGGCAATTCGACCATCTGGTCCCTTGAAGTGTAGACTTGGGGGACTGTATTTGCTGAGATGTCGTTTGAAGGTCTTATAGAAGTCTCGGGTATTGTTCTTCTTAAATTCATCCTCAATCTGTACTAGCTGGTTCCTGTCGAAAGCTCGCTTTATCCCTCTGATAGTTTTGGCAGTATGTTTTCTTGCATCTAAGAATATGGTCAGGTTATTTTGGTTCTTCTGCGAGTTCCATTTCTGCCATGCAAGCTGCCTTTGCGACAAAGCCACATCACATTCGAAAGTCCACCATAGATGTTTCTTTGATTTTGTTAATGGAGCTGTATTATTAGCTGTCTTGACTAATTATTATTATTATTTATTTACTATAAATCATACTGAAAGTGAAGGCCTAGTGAAAAGGGGCAAGCCCCATATACATATTTCCTGCTTCAATGGCACAATTTATATCTATATTTGGTTTTACAATATTTAAATATTTTACAAATTTGCATTATTTAAATATTTACTTAGTAAATTGTATCCTATTCACTCTCTCTCTCTCTCTCTCTCTCTCTCTCTCTCACTCTCTCTCTCTCTCTCTCACGCACGCACTTTCATACTCATTCATTCAGCGAGACAATCAATCACTCATACAGAAATCTCTACATAGTATAAAATAAAGTCCTCGATTCTATGATATTACGGGTAATCTCGAGAACCACTGGTTGGATTATGATGCGGTTTTCACCATTCTTTAAAGGATATCTCGAGGAAGGTTACTGTAGAAAAGTATTTATTTATGACCAAAGGAAGTCAAACAGTAACGATTTCAGTAAAATGGTCGAAAGATAACCTGGCGTCCATGCGTTTATTAAGCTTACGCTTGGTAAACCGATAAATATACTTCATATACCCAGGTGAGTCAGCCGTCCCTTATTTTAGCCTATTTTCAATTTTGAAACAAGATGTTCAGTAAAGAACATATAGCCTACTTTCTCCTAAATGCATGGGTATTGTTATAACTCTTTGTCCTTTTCAAGGAGTATAAATGAATGTTGGTTGTGGTAGCTTGTTGAAATACAACGTGCTATAGGGATATTAAACATGAATATGAGGTGCCCTTTGCTAGTGCTACCTCTGTAAAAAAAAATCATTCAATTCGGTTTCACCGTGTTTGAATTGATATGGGGAATGGATTTGCACACATACATGGCCGCTATTTGCAAACTATTGGGCTGATGACCTTGTAGTCAGTCATAAGATGCTTTCCACAAAAAGGCACGTTGTTGCAAAATCTGGTAGAGATCAAATTATTAGGATGGTCGTAATTTGATTTGAGCTTTTAACATTTCGTTGGCCGTCATCCGTTTTCGTCAAGATGGCGGCGATATATAACATGACACTGAGGTGCCTTTTGCTAGTTCTACCTCTGTACCAAATTTCGTTCAATTCGGTTTCACCGTGTTTGAATTGATAGGGGGAATCTATTTGCACTGATACTTGGCCACCATCTGCAAACTATTGGGCTGATGATCTTGCAGTTTGGTCATAATATGCTTCCCACATAAAGATATGTTGTTGCAAAATTTGGTAGAGACTAGATTATTAGGTTGGTCGTAATTACATTTTAGCTTTTAACATTTGGGTGGCCGCGATTACGTTTCCGTCAAGATGGCGGTGATATAAAACATGACACTGAGGTGCCCTTTGCTAGTGCTACCTCTGTACCAAATCTCGTTCCATTCAGTTTCACCGTGTTCGAATTGATAGGGGGAATCGATTATCACACAAATATGGCCGCCATCCGCAAAATATTAGGCTAATGACCTATTAGTTTGGTCAAAGGATGCTCCCTCCATAAAGGTATGTTGTTGCAAAATTTGGTAGAGATTGGATGATTAAGTTAATCGTAATTTGATTTAAGCTTTAAACATTTGTGTGGCCGCCATTACGTTTCCGTCAAGACGGCGGCGATATAAAACATGACACTGAGGTGCCCTTTGCTAGTGCTACCTCTGTACCAAATTTCGTTCTATTCGGTTTCACCGTGTTCGAATTAATAGGGGGAATCGATTTTGACACAAAGATGGCCACCATCCGCAAACTATTAGGCTAATGACGTATTAGATTGGTCAAAAGATGGTCCCTCCATAAAGGTATGTTGTTGCAAAATTTGGGAGAGATAGGATGATTACGTTAGTCGTAATTTGATTTAAGCTTTGAACATTTGTGTGGCCGCCATTACGTTTCTGTCAAGATGGCGGCGATATAAAACATGACACTGAGGTGCCCTTTGCTAGTGCTACCTCTGTACCAAATTTCGTTCCATTCGGTTTCACCGTGTTTGAATAAATAGGGGGAATCGATTTTGACACAAAGATGGCTGCCATCCGCAAAATATTAGGCTAATGACCTATTAGTTTGGTCAAAGGATGCTCCCTCCATAAAGGTATGTTGTTGCAAAATTTGGTAGAGATTGGATGATTAAGTTAATCGTAATTTGATTTAAGCTTTAAACATTTGTGTGGCCGCCATTACGTTTCCGTCAAGACGGCGGCGATATAAAACATGACACTGAGGTACCCTTTGCTAGTACTACCTCTGTACCAAATTTCGTTCCATTCGGTTTCACCGTGTTTGAATTAATAGGGGGAATCGATTTTCACACAAAGATGGCCGCCATCCGCAAACTATTAGGCTGATGACCTATTAGTTTGGTCAAAGGATGCTTCCCCCCATAAAGGTATGTTGTTAGAAAATTTGGTAGAGATCGGATGATTAGGTTAGTCGTAATTTGATTTCAGCTTTGAACATTTGTGTGGTCGCCATTACGTTTCCGTCAAGATGGCGGCGATAAAAAACATGACACTGAGGTGTCCTTTGCTAGTGCTACCTTTGTACCAAATTTCGCTCAATTCGTGTTCACCGTGTTCGAATTGATGGGGGGGGGGACAGACATTCAGAGTACACACGCTCACACACACAGCCAGACACACTTTTTTCCGCCCTGTGTTGATCTCATAAGTCTACTATCATTTTTTGCAAAAATCGAAAGTAGGCTAAGAATAGGCTTATGAGATCACCTTTAGTCCGTGTGTGTGTGCGTGTGCGTGTGTGTGTGTGTGTGTGTGTGTGTCCCTAATAACTTCTAAACAGCTGAAGCGATTTCAATGAAACTCGGTAAGTTCATAGCACTATTTCGGACGAACCCGACCGTGCCCTTGAAATATTGTCACGTCTCACCAATCCAACATGGCAGCTGTGCCAAATATTTCACCAGCATTCAATATATCCGAAACTATTCCCGATATCAGCCTGGAATTTTTACGGTGATAAACGGAACTACTAGATGTTCACCTATTTGACTTTTGAAAAACTGGTAACTACAAAACCAACATGGCGGCCACGCGAATGTGCGACGTTTAAATAGACATTTCTCGCGATTTAACCAATCGAACACAATAAAACTTGGTACAGTATATGTTTATACAGATTGTAATGCACCGACAACTAACTTCGTTCAATGGTTTACACAACCACAAGATGGCGGATGTGCGAAATATTTCAGCGGCATTTTATATCTCTGAAACTATTAACGGTATCACCCTGAAATTTTTTACCGAGATTAAGGCCACCACTGGAAGTTCATCTATAAGACTTTCAAAAACCGGTTAACTACAAAACGAACATGGCGGCCAAGCGAATTTGAATATTTTAAATAGACCTTTCTCGTAATTTAATGTTCCGAACGCAATGAAATCTGGTACAGGAAATGTTTATACACATTGTAATGCACTGGTATCTAATTTAGTTCAATTGTTTACATACCCTCAAGATAGCGGCTGTGCGAATTTTAAAAATAAGTATTTATTTCTTGTGTCGTAGTCATGCGATCGAAGTAAAAGTTTGAATAATGGTACATGACTCTATGGCCTATACATTTAACAATCCAACATAGTGACCATGCGAAATATTTAGACGGCTCTGAATGTCTACGAATCTATTACAGTATAGCAATCAAACTGATTTTTTTATGTTCATAGGGGCTATGAACTTAAGTTCACCTGTAGGACTTTAAATAACCTGGGATCACAAATCCAACATGGCGGCGACGCGAATTATAAATATTCACATGGACGTTTCTCGCAATTTAACCAAACCGAGTGCAGTGAAACATGGTACAGTAAATCCGCATACGAATGTTAATCCACTGGCATCTAATTTATTTCAATTGTTTCCATAACCACAAGATGGCATCTGAGCCAAACCGAGTGCAGTGAAACTTGGTACAGTAAATCCGCATACGAATGTTAATCCACTGGCATCTAATTTATTTCAATTGTTTCCATAACCACAAGATGGCATCTGAGCGAAATTTTAAAATCTCCTTGTTACCTCTTGTTTCCTAATCATGCGATTGAAGTTTGAATGCTACACGTACACAATAATCTTCGTGTAACAGTAGATAACTCTAGGACCTTTTCGCTATCGTTTTACCCTCCAGGGTTGGCTTTTCCCACGGACTAAGCGAGGGATCCCACCTCTACCGCCACTGAGGGCAGTGTCCTGGAGCTTGAGACTCTGAGTCAGGGATACAACTGGGGTGTGTGACCAGCACTACTCCAGGCGGCCTCACCTGCAAAGCGAACAGGGGGCCTGATGAAGGGATGGGAAGAGTGAGACGGTTAGGCAAGGAAGTGGGAAGGAGGCGGCCGTGGCCTTAGAGTAGGAACCATCCCGGCATTTTCCCGAAGACGAAGTGGGAAACCACGAAAACCACTTCGAGGATGGCTGAGGTGGGAATCGAACCCCCTCTACTCATTTGGGCCACCCGAGGCTGAGTAGACACCGTTCCAGTACTCATACCACTTTTCAAATTTCGTGGCAGAGCCGGGAATCGAACCCAGGACCTCCGGGACGGCAGCTAACTATGCTGACCGCTACGCTACGGAGGCGACAACTCTAGGACTACATATATAAAATCCAACAAGGCGGCCATCCGAAATATTTAGTCGGTTCTCAATCTCTACGAATCTATTACAGCAATCAAACTGAAATTTTGTATGTTGATAGTGGCAATTAACATAAGTAGGATATATGAAAATAGGCTGTATAGTTCTTCACGGAACTACTTGTTTTAGTCTTCGGCCACACTTCCAACGTCTGATGCCAACATGGTCGACAGTTCCCCGTCTGTAGCCAAGCCACAATGACCCTAAACGACTTTACAAGATTTATGACGACAAGGAAGCAAGACCTTTACAAAAATATGTGTGCGACAGGTGATAATTCAAAGCATCAAACTGTCACACGGGCAAGTACAAAGAACATGCCGATTATACGGTTTCAGTTGGATACGAAATTGACGCTAGTACGTTAGTTTACTGATAAAAACCGTGAATGAACCTTCGAAGCGGAATGCGGTATCACATATCATACGCTTTCAGGCAAAGTGAAGGTGCAAGTAGGCGTGGAGCAATGGTCTAAGTGCGTAGAAGAAAATTGTCCTATTTTTGGGAGCTGGGTTCGAATCCCACAACCGCTAAATATTTGTATGCACATTTTAAGCTTTGTGAATCATATACAAGGGCATTCGTGCCACAATTGACTAATATCATGCGGTGTTTATTTAGGGTTTAATGTGTACTGGCTTGACACAGTGTGCAGCCTAGAAGCGGTGGTTATTTAATCGCCATGTTCTTGTACTTGATCCCCCAGGGGCTCACATCTGGTGGGACGTGGGTTGGTGACCACGGGATCCAAGCTGAGTCTGGCATTGCTTCGACTTGCTCGTGCCGGGCTCCTCTCCGTCTTATTTCCTGTTGACCTCTCTTGGTCAACTCTTGTCCTCTTCCGTCCCCGACGGTATTAGGGTATACGAGGTCTAGGGAGTCTCTTCCTTTCCCGCCTTAATTGGCTCTTCTCTCATTTTTCCTGATCCCTCGTTGTTCAAGGGTTTATCTTTCAGGTACCTCCTGCCTTCTGCTCAAGGCCCTCAAGGAAGCAGGGTGTGTGTATCCCCACCAGTTCGTGTGCACCTTGGATAATGCTAGACATTTAGGGGATCACAGCAGGTGAATTCATGAGTTATCGATCCCTAGAGATTCCTGAGCTGGGTCCTGTTTTTCGCCTTTTTCCATTGTTTTTGGAGCAGGCCCTCTACTATTTCCCTTTCCTCCCTGCCATTAATGGCTCTCCTCCTTTCAAAGACCCTCAATCTTCATTCTTCGAGGGTTGAGGGCATTTTTCCAGCTTTCTTTTATTTCCCTTACTCTTCCTTTTATTTCCTTTTCTTTTCCAATTGTGTACGTTTGTAGTTAGATTTACTTAAATTTTCATCTTCATTTTCCATGAACACCCAAACCATTAGGGGCCGATAACCTAGATGTTAGGTTCCTTAAAACAACAATTATCACCATCATCATCATCTTCTATTTGATCGCCAAAGCTCAAAATGTGCATAAAAATATTTAGCGGTGGCGGGATTCGAACCCACCTCCCAAAAACAGGTCTGCTACCTCTTACGGACTTGGACCATTGACCCACGACTACTCGTCCCTTCACCCTGCCTGAAAGTGTATCAGGTGTGATACTGCTTTCCGCTTCGAAGATTCATTCACGTTTTTTATCACTATGCTACCGCACTCAGCGTTAATTTCGTATCCAACTGAAATCGTATAAATGGCATGTGTAAGTCAGTAGTTAATTTTAGTTGTAAGTTTGTAGCAGTCGCCTCCGTTGTCTAGTGGTCAGCGTGATTAGCTGCCAGCCCGGAGGTCCGGGGTTCGATTTCCGGTTCTGCCACGAAATTTGAAAAGTGGTATGAGGACTGGAACTGGGTCTAGTCAGCCTCGGATGGTCCAAAAGAGTAGAGAGGGTTCGATTCCCACCTCAGCCATCCTCGAAGTGGTCTTCCGTGGTTTCCCACTTCTTCTTCGGGCAAATGCCAGGATAGTAATTTCCGTAAGGCCAGGGCCGCCTCCTTCCCACTCCTTGCTTAACCCTCCCACTCTTCCCATCCCTTCATCGGGCCCCTGTTCGCTTTGCAGTTGAGGCCGCCTGGGCGTAGTGCCTGGTCACACACCGCAGTTGTATACCCAACTCAGAGTCTCAAGCTCCAGGACACTGCCCTCAGTGGCGATAGAGGTGGGATCCCTCGCTTAGTCCGTGGGGAAAGCCAACCCCAGAGGGTAAAACGATAGTGAACGTTTGTAGTTAGATTTAATTATAGGTATTTTTCATTTTTCATTAACACCCAAACCATTAGGGGCCGATAACCTGGATGTTAGGACCCTTGTAACAACAGTTATCATCATCATCTTGTATTTTATCCTCAAAGTTTAAAATGAGTAAATCTAACTACAAACGTACACAATTGGAAATGAAAAAGGAAACAAAAGAAGAGTAAGGGAAATAAAAGAAAGGGGGAAAAATGCCCTCAACCCTCGAAGAATGAAGATTGCGGGTCTTTAAAAGAAGGAGAGCCATGAATGGCAGGGAGGAAAGGGAAAGAGTAGAGGGCCTGCTCCAAAGACAATGGAAAAAGCCGAAAAACAGGACCCAGCTCAGGAATCTCTAGGGATCGGTAACTCTCGAACTCACCATCTGTGATCCCTTAAGGGTCTAGCATTATCCAAGGTGCACAAGAACTAGTGGGGATACACACACCCTGCTTCCTTGAGGGCCTTGAGCAGAAGGCAGGAGGTACCTGAAAGATAAACCCTCGAAGAATGAGAGATCAGGAAAAATGAGAGAAGAGCCAATTATGGTGGGAAGGGAAGAGACTCCCTAGACCTCGGATACCCTAATTCCGTCGGGGATGGAAGAGAATAACAGTTGATCAAGAGAGGTCGACATGAAATTAGACGGAGAGGAGCCCGGCACAAGCAAGTCGAAGCAATGCCAGACTCAGCTTGGATCCCGTGGTCGCCAACCCACGTCCCGCCAGATGTGAGCCCCTGAGGGATCAAGTACAAGAACATGGCGATTAAATAACCACCGCTTCTAGGCTGCACACTGTGTCAAACCAGTACACATTAAACCCTAAATAAAAACCGCATGATATTAGCCAAATGTGGCACGAATGCCTTTGTATATGATTCCCAAAGCTTAAAGTGTGCATAAAAATATTTCGCGGTGGTGGGATTCGAACCCAGCTCCCAAACAAGACGATTGCTCCACGGCTACTTGTGCCTTCGGTTTGCCTGGAAGCGTATGAGATGTGGTACTGCTTTCCGCTTCGAAGGTTCATTCACGTTTGTTATCAGTAAGCCACCGTACCTAGCGTCAATTTCGTATCCAACTGAAACCGTATAATCGGCATGTTCTTTGTACATGCCCGTGTGACAGTATGATGCTTTGAATTATCATTTGTCACACACATGTTTTTGTAAAGGTCTTGCTTCCATGTCGTCATAAATCTTGTAAAGTCGTTTAGGGTCATTGTGGCTTGGCTATAGACGGGGAACTGTCGACCGTGTTGGCATCAGACGTTGGAAGTGTGGCCGAAAACAAAAAAATAAGGGGCGGCTGACTCACCTGGTATATAATGAGTGTAATAATTGTTCAGCATGAAAAATTCTACAAAAACAGCACGCGACAGCATATCTCTATCTTCAATACATCGCCCACCAGAAGTGTTTTTACGTTTTCATTTCTTCCAACAATCTTCATTCTATTACTAGCTTCAAGACAGTGTACGATCTAGCTGGCTGGCGAGCGGGCCTATCGCCTCAGACACCGTCGAGTCGTGTCGAGTCAAGACTACAGAGAAGAGTGCATGTGTTTGGAGTTTCCCTGGAAGTGCAACTCGGCTTTTACTTACTTCGCCTGTGAACTTTTCATTCCACAGAATACACAGTCAAGTTCAGACTGGACGGAAGGGAGATTTGTGTCTCATGCATCTCACCATTCTTAAATTACGTCTGACAAGAATTCATTGCACATGCTATCTCCTTGATAATATAATTAATAATCCAGTCAGTGATTTTAACCCATCATGCCGAGATGGAAAAAAGAATATGGGTGGTAGTTCATTGAAATCGAAAAATATATGCTTATCACGTAACAATGAAACTGAGCAAAAACAATTTCTCGATTGTCACAAGAGAGAAAGGAAGAAAGAAAGAAAGAAAGAATGAAAGAATTCACAAAGACAAAGGGAATCATCCCCAAAGTTCCTATGACACAGGGATGAAATATCCGATAAAGAGAATTCTGGTATGAATTATGATTCCTCCATAAATTATATGAATGATGCTTCAGTTTCCGGGTTAATACAATGTACTATTTTATGTACGGCCTGAATTTCCAGTTATGATCACCTGTTATGATAGTGAACCCTTGTAGAAGAAGCGTATCGAGACTCAATTTCGGGTAATGTTTCGGTCCATGATAGCCGTGCAGTTACATTTTGCTTCTCAAGATTACAAGGATACATAGGGTAAATACAATAATTAAAGAAAGGAGGTAACCCAGTATACTAAATAACAAGTTTAATAACCAAAGCAAATAACAATCAACAAAAACAACATCTCGAATTTACTCCCACACTTCTAAATAGATCACAACTGCAAATCCTAAGTTGTGTCGGCAACAATCAAGTGGCATTCAAATATCCACAGTTTAACATTTAAAATAAATATCTCAGGAGAGATTATTAATAAAAAGACGTTTGAAACACTACGTCGACTTCAAATCTATTCTTTGTGCACGCGTGACGATGTTTTGACTAAATGAAGGAAATAAGTACGATTACGAGATTCGTTACCATATGGTTTCCCGTCAAGCAACGAATTCGCAATTCTGCGTAAATTAGATTAGCTTAGGGAACACATCCCAAGACACTTAATAATTGTCCGACACCCGCTACCCTTTATCATACAAATAGATCTCCGCACGAGGTCTTGACAACGTGCCAAAACACGTCTAATTGCCCAGCGGATCTTGGTAAAATCAACACAAGCGTACGTGACTACAACAAAATACACGAGGACATGACCGAACGTCATTTTAATAATTACAATGACCACAACAATCCAAATGGATTTTTAAAAAAGAACAACACTATGCCCAATGGCATTTAATTATAACACACAAATAAATATCAATTCAACTTAATGCATGAAAATTATGGTCTGAGCAATGCGAGCTGCCCTATAATCAAGATATAGAATACAGGCTCATCTCACTTTAAGAGAAGAGGACACGGTAACCCGGCCTCAAACCTAATTAGTGTTATCTTAAATCTGCCCGTCATATATGAAGCCATTATGTCATTCACCCAGTGCGTCGCGTAATAATATCGGGAGCTTGCTCATAGCAGCTCTCGAACCTAGAAGTACCTTGTATTTCCTGAAAACATGTGTGTATAAAATACCTATTTTGTCCCAATAATTCTCTCAGGAATTATAAGACACGACATCTCAGCCAGTAGCCTCCTCGGAGTTCATACTGCCGTTAATTATATTTTGCTGCAGACAGGAATCGTGGGCTGATCACCACGATGTTCCCCGCGCATGTAGACACACATCATCACACATCACCAAATAACGCACACCTGGGTAATGACTTCACCTCACTCTCTCCACCTGAAATACGTCCAGATTTAGGATTCCACGGAAAGACATAAATTGCTTTCCCAAAGATCATAAAATCATTACTTCCTTAGTTTTACAGATTACAAAGAGAACTATGGTTCCCTGCAAAATAAAATTTCTCTAGGCAATTCACAATAAAAATGCCTGTTTATCAACACAAGGTTAAAATGTTACCCCCCCCCCCAAATTCTAAGTTTATCGTTAAGTGTTATTCTATAAAAGCGCCATTTATCGCTCAAACCATAAAATTCCGCTCAAGCGATATGAACAATACACTGTACACGCATTGTACATTTACAAGTTACATGACAATCAATTAAATCAGAACAAAAAAATAGTCACGCACGACATTATAATCGAGTGTCGGTAACCGAATAAAAAAAATCAAACTACAATAAAAAAATACAAGAAAATTATTTACATTTTCCCAGCTTATCTAACTACGACTAATTGTATAATCAATATGTGGTACTTATCCCTCCGCCAAAACATCTCAGCTCACGTCGCCACTCATAACCCAGCAGTTATTTAGCCGGACTTGGACATAGTCGCTGGTGTGTCCATGGTCATCCTTCCAACTGTTGGCCTCGTTCCAGACATCTTGGTTTTCTTAGGATAGAAATGTTCAGTTATTTCACAGTACTACAATTACTACTAAAATTGCTAAATGAGCTGATAATATCCACTCAAAGTCCTGAGAAATTTATTCGAAGATAAACATTCCCTAAATATTTGTAAGCATGAAGCTTCTACCATTCACACGCAAATTATACACATTCAAATACTTGAAGAACTCGTCAGAGTTTAGAAGTTAATATTTCGTCAACACAAGTGTCGCCCACGACACATCGAAATAAAAGTCAAGTGTCCCTTACGACACCTCAAAATAAAGTCCACACAAGTGTCGCCCACGACACATCGAAATAAAGTCAGTTCAACCACCAGCTTGGCTACATTTATAGAGAACACAGCAAATTGACAGTAGTGGGGACAATTTTAAAAAATAATTCGGAGTTTTTAAGTTACGGACTTGCGACTAATTTCATAGAGCTTCTCTTATTGCGCAGGTTAAGAATCTGATCGGCGGAGACACAAATGATCATGGGTTTTATTAATATTCAATTTTGCGCCAAATCAAAGGTACGCCAGTTTTTCGCGGGCCTTATGCGTGCCTAGCTTCATTCGTTGGTTCAAATTCATCTCGGAGAGTTTGACCTGGAGACTCCTCCCCAATTTATGGCGTACAAGCATCTTCTTCTTGTCAGATCCTGCTCCCCCTACTCTTGCCTGCGTAAATCGGTATCAACCGTCTCATGGCCTACTAACTGAAGCCACGCATATTGGACGTTGACCTCTTCAGTTCCCGGAATTATGGCACACTTTTCCTTGTCTCAAAAGCTTGGTTTAAATATACTTGCCTTGTCGTCCAACTCCCAATAGTTGCAACATTTTTCCTCAACACGAATCCACTGCTGCGTGTCTGAACACCCTCTTTCAAATATAATAAAATAAAATATGAATCATTACTATATCAGATGATATCATAAAGGTTCAATAGTGAGCATAACTAATACATGTAATTTCTAATACATTAATTGTTATTCATTAGTGTTGACCGACTGAAAAGATACAAATAAATATTGCAATACAAGAAACACGATTTCGCGACTCCGATCATTTCGACTCCGGTTGTTACCGTTTCTACAAGGGAAAAGCAGCAACAAAAGTGCCTAATACCAACCTATATGTGCTGGGAACAGGATTTCTAGTACACAACAGTATCCAGAACTCTGTGATAGAGTTCACGTCACTTTCGAAACGCCTCTCCTTACTCACAGTTAAATGCGCCAATAAGGCCTATACACTAATTAATGCACACGCTCCTATCAACAGTGAACCTGATAAGAACAAGGCTGAGAAATGTTGGTCACAACTCGAACGAACACTTGCTAAGATCCCTCAGCATCATGTGAAAATCCTCCTTGGAGATTTTAATGCGCAAATTGGCAAAGAAAAGGACCAGAGGCATATCTCTGGCAGTTTCTCAGCGCACATGAATACTAACGCAAATGGACATCGTTTAATCAACGTATGTGGAATAATGTCTACACGCTTCAAGAAACCTCCACAAAGGATGACTACATGGAAATCGCCGAACAGTCACCTAGGTGAATATCAGATCGACCATGTAGCTATCACCAGAATGTTTTCCCCTGAAATTATGAATGTCAGGGTACGCAAGGGTTATGTAGTCAGATCACCACCTCTCACAAATCAAAATCCGTTTCAGACCCAATCGTAGAAAGTACCAAACACCTGCGATCCCACGTATTGACCCAGGTTATCTGAAAGAACATGCACACGAATTTGCACAGTCATTACAGACAAATGCGAAAACGTGGGATGCACATCTTGAGACTATCCAAGAATCTTCTATAAAACTTGGCCAAACACCTCGTAAACGGAAACACAGATGGTGGTCTTAAGATTGTGACAGAGCACTTGAAACATGCATGCGAGCCTGGCAAAATTGGCACAGTCATGAAACACTAGAGAATTGGCAGAACTATTCAAAAACTCAGAAACGAACGTCTAAAACACTCAGACGAATTAAACGCGTTTACCATAACAGGAGATTAGAGGAGATCGATAATGACTTTAAACGGAATAGCACCAGAAATTTCTACAAAACCTTCCGTGAATAACTCGCCGGCTACAAGCTACCCACTCTTTGTTTTCGGTGCCCTGATGGAACTATTGAGACGAACACAAAAGCTAACTGTGACATCCTGAAACAGTTACACAATTGTGATCCACCAACTGAGCAACTCCAATTCCAAATAACTATTCCAAACCCAGATTCACTTCCACCGACTCACGAGGAGATAAGGAGATTCATATTACATCTAAAAAACAACAAAGCGCCAGGGGAAGATGGTGTAATCACCGAGATGCTCAAGATTGGGGGGGAACAAATGATCAACCAATTTCAAGGTATTATTGCAGATATATGGGAAAGTGGAATCATACCTGCAGATTGGAAAACTTCCCTGATCCATCCACTGCATAAGAAAGGCGATAAGATGAATCCAAATACCTACCGAGGCATTTCACTTCTGCCAATCGCATACAAAATTATTTCACGTGCTCTGCTTACCAGATTGGAACAACAGACAGAAGGTAAGATTGGCGAATACCAGGCGGGCTTCCGTCCGCATCGATCGTGCGTGGAACAGGTCTGGTTCCTTAAGATGATCCTCCAAAACCGTCAGTCAAACCGCACTGTGGTCACTTTCGTAATTTTTCAAAAAGCTTACGACTCAATAGACCGTGGTACCTTGTACCATGTCCTTCGAGACACGGTATTGATAACAAAACATTCACGTTAATCTAACAAACTTTAACAGATACAACCTCCAAAGTAAAGTTCATGGTTGAAATCTCTGAACACTTTGAAATAAAGGCAGGTGTTCGCCAAGGCAATGGATCGTCCCCACATTTGTTCAACCTAGTACTGGATAAGGTCATTAAGACATGCGAGAAAGAAGTACCCGGAATAAACATGGGAACGAAAGATAAAGGGATTAACACTAAATGCCTTGCCTTTGCTGACGACCTAGCAATAATTACCCGAACTCCAGAGGAAGCAAGGCACGCCATTGAGAAGCTTCACGAGATTGCCATCAAAACTGGTCTCCACATCTCCTACGACAAAACGCAATATATGGACTCCAAGTGTCCACACCAAACATCACTTGCGACCAACTATGGCAACATCTTGCAGGTCAAACAATTCTTGTACTTGGGTGAAATCATTGGTCATTCAGGCACTGAAAAAGCAGCACACAAAATGCGCGCAAAAAATTACTCAGAGCATACATAATTACCTGGAACTTCTACAATAAGAAATCCCTAACCACAAAAGCCAAACTCCGACACTACCACACAGTTGTCCTACCAGAGGCACTGTACGCTTCTGAGACATCGTCACTCACAGTTCACATCAAGGACATCGAGAAAATTGAACGACAGATTCTAAGGAGGATATTCGGGTCCAAGTTTCAAGATGGAATATGGATACGAAAAAGCTCGGAAAAACTATTTGCAATAACTGAACGATTCTCTTCAGTCGCACGCAAACGGCGTATGAAATGTTATTGACATTTAACACGAATGGATGATTCACGTCTGACTAAGAAAATATTTCTTATTATCAATGGGAACCGACAAACCAAAATTCGCTGGCTAGTAGGCAGACAAATGGACCTTACTGAAGTCGACATTGATACAATGACTACAACAAGGACTACATACAGACAAAAAATCAACAGCCACTAATTTTCACCCAAGAATCCATCCGAGAAAAGCTTGAAACTCCAAAACTCATGGACACAAGAAATACGGCAGGCCCAGAGTGAAAGAATGAAGAAATTTTGGGCGAATAAGAAGTTCGAAAAGATGAATTCCAGTGCTATTTAATGGTTCCACGTGCTCCTTATGGGGCTGAACGAATATGATAATAATAATAATAATTCGTGTAAAATGTAAAATAATAGAATCAACTTAAAATATGATAAAATGGTTAAAGCTTCTAATGTTTTTAATATAATTTTCAAAAACCCTTTGGAGATGCATTTTCAAACTGGTCATTGGAGCCACGATGGATGGTTGTGAAGTTGAAACTGACAGATGGAATTGAGACTTTCAATCTCGACATCTACCAAAATTTAGTCACAATTGCCGGCTGTAGTCGTTCATAAAATGCATATATACCTCACACGGATCCAATCACTTCGTGCTGTTATCTAATACTGTATAATCAATACGGCAATTTTCTCACATTTCCCTATAATGATAAATGTTTCTGGTTTATACTGAATCTATACGTTGTATAATATAAAGTCCTCGAGTTTGTCTGTCTCACTGCTTCTCCAGGCTAATCTCGAGAACGAGGCCTACTGGACTGATTTTGATGCGGTTTTGACCATTAATAAAGAATTTATCGAGAAAGGTTCGTATATGAGGAAGCTGAGCAAGTCGAGTAGAAAAAAAAACCTTCAGTCAAGCAAATCAATGTTGAAACATCCAATTACATTTTCGTCCAATTGCCGACTCGAAGCGGGTTCTTCACTGAATCTTATCGTTGGTGCAATTTGTAATTAATTTTCGTTGTTATCTCTACTATTACAAACGTAAAGAACACACTTAATTTTTCTTACGAGGTTCCGGCATGATGACACGCGGTAGACTGACGATTGTTCACCGGAAACTCAACCATATCCGGTCGATTAGAATAGCAGCTTGCCTTTATCTACCGCTACGAGTGTTATTGTGAGTCAATACAGAGTTTCACTTAAGCCCTTATAACTAGTAGTCTACTGGTGTGGATTTTTCAAATAATCAAATAAACGCCTGAGGGCATTGAACTTAGGAACACATTAAAGAAATATGTAAATACGTCAATTTGGCTAGATTTTGAATCAAAAAGAAAAGAAAGTGTTAGCCTACTATTGCAAGATAAAGACATTCACAGTGGGTTGTGTTGGTAGGTTGGTTCCTCAGTTTAGGGGATCTGACAACGAGGTCATGTAGCCCCGTGTACTTTGGCTGTGTGTAGAATCTGTCTGCTAACCGGTGTTAATTGTGATGACTGTATTAGTGTGTGTTAACTGTTTTAATTCAAGTACGGACTGCAGACGATAATTTCAAGTAGTTCCTACTTTTGCTACCAAATGCTACCGTCCACGACACCTAGCTGCAAACATGGCTACTAGATGCCATCAGAACCAGCACCTGGCGACGGACTTTGGGACTTAAGACCATTAATCAAATCTAACCTACAAATTTTGCGTCACACAATTGAAGGTTGTTTACCTGCAATAAATCTATGACACGGGCCCACCGGCTTTACTTCCCTCCGAAGGAAGACATACTGAGAGATTTTTAACCCTCTTAACAAATCCAACGACTTCGGCCGGGTTTGACCCCGCGATCTTGGGCATAGAAGCTCAGCATGCTACCAACTACGCCACCGAAGCCACTCAATGTTGGTTTGTTTGTTTGTTATTTATACAAATTTATACAAATCTACACCGTTTCACCGATCTGAACCAAATTTTGTATACTTACCCCTTGGGACCCAGCGGGTAACACTGTCCACTTTAAATTTCGGATAGACCACTCCATTCCCTGCATTTAGGCCCTTTTGCACAAATTTACACCGTTTTACCTATCTAATAACTTTAAGGACATATTGTCGCTAGGCGACAACGACTAGCACTATATCATGATAGTCAACGCCGCACCATTGATGGACAGGTTGTCACTAGGCAACAACGATATACTCTGTATCATGATAGTCCGGTAAAATGTGCTCAAAGACACGGGAAAACTGACCGATGTAATGCTATCATGTTAGAGAAACATAATGGCAAACATTCCTACATTCACCTGTCACCATTTTGCAGTTTTCATGTGTAGACAGTTGTTATTTCATTTGAGGGGCTTAGACATCGTGGTCATGTTGCCCCGTGTACATGGATGTGTGTGTAGACGTTTTGTGGTAACCTGCGTTATTGTGATTGTTGCACTAGCATGTGTAAATTGGAGATAGGATATGGTATTTGAAGCCATTTCTCAGTGTTGCTCAAGGATTTATTGAAATGTAGTATTCTCTATGCATTCGTACACTCTGCGAGTAACACTGTCTACTTTAAATTTCGGACAGACCACTCCATTCCCTGGATTTAGGCCCTTTGTCTCAAATCTACACCGTTTAACCGATATCAACCGAAATTTGTATACCTATCCTTTCGGACCCTGAGAGTAACACTGTCTACGTGAAATTTCGGACGGATCCCTCCATTCCATGCATTTAGGCCCTTTGGCACAAATCTACACCGTTTCACCGATCTGAATCAAATTTTACATACGTACCCTTTGGAACCCTACGAGTCTACATGAAATTTCGGACAGACCACTCCATACCCTGCATTTAGGCCCTTTGGCACAAATCTACACCGTCTCATCGATCTGAACCAAAATGTGTATACTTACCCTTTGGAACCCTGCGAGTAGACTAACACAAACTACATGACATTTCGGACAGACCACTCCATTCCCTGCATTTAGGCCCTTTGGCGCAAATCTACACAGTTCCACCGATCTGAACCAAAATTTGTATACTTACCGTTTGGAACCCAGCAGGTAACACTGTCTACTTTAAATTTCGGACAGACCTCTCCATTCCATGCATTTAGGCCCTTTGGCACATATCTACACCGTTTCACTGATATCAAGCAACATTTCTATATCTACCCTTTGGGACCCTGAGAGTAGACTATCACTGTCCACATGAAATTTCGGACACACCACTCCATTTCCTGCATTTAGGCCCTTTGGCGCAAATCTATACCGTTTCACCGATCTGAACCAAAATGTGTATACTTACCCTTTGGAACCCTGCGGGTAACACTGTCTGCATGAAATTTCGGACAGACCACTCCATTCCCTGCATTTAGGTTCTTTGGAACAAATCTACACCGTTTCGCCGATCTGAACCAAAATTTGAATACTTCCCCATTGGAACCCGACGAGTAACTCTCTCTGAATTAAATTTCGGACACACCACTCCATTCCCTGCGTTTAGGCCCTTTGGCACTAATCTACTACGTTTCACCGATTTGAACGAAATTGTGTATACCTACCCTTTGGAACCCTGTGGGTAACAATGTACACTTGAATTTTCGGACAGACCACTCCATTCCCTGCACAAATATACACCGTTTCACTTAATTGCACCAAATTATACATACTTACCCTTTGAAATCCTGCTGGTAACACTGTCCACTTGATAGTTTGGAAAACCTTCTCCATTCCCTACATTTAGAAAACAGACAAAATGAATTTGAAAACCACGTTTTTAGGCCCTAGAACATTTCCGTAATATTGTACCTCTAAGGATATTTTAACAAGTCTATTGTTGACTGGAAATACGGGCTGCATCACGTCACCCCTACCGGTGTTCTGGTGCAGAATTGCGAAAATAGTTACATCTTGCGCTGCTTATAAATTGCACTCACGAGGAGTAGCCTAATTAGTGCAAAAAGATGCCTTAGGCCCCTTAAAACAGTTGTCATTATGAATATTATGCCTCTGTATAAGTGCGATGGTGTTGGTGCAGTGCCTTGAGGTTATCAGCTGCAATACGCGACTGTGCTTTCAAATTTTCTTTCGTTTATTCCTATCCTTATCCTTGAGCGCTATGTGCCGATAAATGACTCTATTGAAGCCTCAGTAGCTTGGGACAGCCAAGTGATCTGATTATTTTCCTACGGCGCTATGCGACAAAAGACGACACTATTGGTCTCTATTTTACTAACTGCCAATGAGATATAGGCCCTAGACCGTGTCTCTTATTTCACTTACTGCTCATTCTAATCATATTTTTCAATTCGTTTGTAAATTGCATGTGTCAGTACTGTAGTTAATAAATAGCCGTTTTCCTATTCATTATTATCACTATCATTACGGAACAAGACGTTCCGCGACGAACTATAGAGCCTACTTTTCTTAAAATTTAAGATTCATGCCAATGGTTAATCTATATGGATCTATCTAGAATAATGACGAAATTAAGTTGGAAATATCGACATATCTAATTAGTTCGAAATACTGTAGCCTATACCTGGCATAATGTAGACTAATAGAGAACTACAGTTGGCAGCCCTGGTGACTGAATATATTCTTAGTTCCATCTCTTAAGGTACAGAATACAAAATTTGGTTGAAGTCCAATGGATAGCATGGACGTTACATGCAGTTAAGCATTGGATCTAACAGCGCGCGTAAACTCCTGTTGGCAACAATGACATACAAGTATTGGTCAGAAATAATATGATATAATATGATCTATTGTTGTATCAATTTTGAATGAAATCCATTAGTTAGTATAGAAGTCACATGCATTTTAATATTGTACCTATCAGCAGGCTTAGAATCATATTGGCAGCACTGGCGTAGGCCTATATTAGTTACTCCAAATTAATCTAGAATGCCTGGTACTATACGTGTGCAAAGTTTAGAGCTATTGGCTTGCATACTTTAGTTCGAAATACTGTAGCCTATACCTGGCATAATGTAGACTAATAGAGAACTACAGTTGGCAGCCCTGGTGACTGAATATATTCTTAGTTCCATCTCTTAAGGTACAGAATACAAAATTTGGTTGAAGTCCAATGGATAGCATGGACGTTACATGCAGTTAAGCATTGGATCTAACAGCGCGCGTAAACTCCTGTTGGCAACAATGACATACAAGTATTGGTCAGAAATAATATGATATAATATGATCTATTGTTGTATCAATTTCGAATGAAATCCATTAGTTAGTATAGAAGTCACATGCATTTTAAAATTGTACCTATCAGCAGGCTTAGAATCATATTGGCAGCACTGGCGTAGGCCTATATTAGTTACTCCAAATTATTCTAGAATGCCTGGTACTATACGTGTGCAAATTTTAGAGCTATTGGCTTGCATACTTTCTGATATATTGATATTAGGGTAACAATGATAGAGACATATACCCTTCCGCGTTCTTCTAGGATGCCGACTCTCACTCGGGTGGTGCTCTGTTCGGGGTGGCTCTAATTTATACTAAACATCCTAGGAATATTGTCACAGGATCACAGGAGGCTTATCTTAAAATCAGTAGGTCAGAGAACTCCTAATATAAAATAATTTATTTCACAAAAACATCATCTCCCTTTTCTCCCAACCACAGACAAATAAAATAAAATCAACCCCCTTAAATTACTGAAAAACAACAATATCAAAAAAAAATGCAAAATAATGTTTCACACTGGCTGAAACCAGGAATAGAAAATAGTCTATTTTACTGCAGTCCACTGCTTCAAGTCCAAGGGTTATTGTCAACAGACTTAATTCAAATAACTATGGCTTAAATAAACCAGCCATTCTATCACAATAATATTGCGCACTCATTTTTAGCCTATTTTCAATTTTGAAAAAATAGGCTTATGAGATCACCTTTTGTCCGTGTGTGTGTGCGTGTGTGTGTGTGTGTGTGTGTGTGTGAGGTGTGTGTGTGTGTCCCCCTAATAAAATCTAAACGGATGGAGCGATTTCGATAAAACTCGGTAAGTTCATAGCACTATTCCCGGCGACCTCGACCGTGCCCTTCAAATTTTGTTACGTCTCACCAATCCAACATGGCGGCTGTGCGAAATATTTCACTAGCATTCAATATCTCCGAAACTATTACCGATATCGCCCTGAAATTGTGTACGGTGATAAAGGGCAATACTGGAAGTTTACCTATGAGACTTTCAAAAACCTGGTGACTTCAAAACCAACATGGCGGTCAAGCGAATTTGAGACTTTTAAATAGACTTTTCTCGCGATTTAACTATCCAAACGTAATGAAACTTGGTACAGAAAATGTTTATACACATTGTAAAGCACTGGCGTCTAATTTAGTTACATTGTTTATATAACCTCAAAATGGCGGCTGTGCGAAATATTTCACTGACATTCTATATCTCCGAAATTATTACAGATATCACCCTGAAATTTTGTACGGTGCTAAAGGGTACTGATACAAGTTTACCTATGTATATTTCATAAACCTGTCAAGTACAAAACGAACATGGCGACCAAGCGAATTTGAAATATTTTAATAGACTTTTCTCGTGATTTAACTCTCTGAGCGCAGTGAAATGTGGTACAGTAAATTATTTTGCAGATTGTAATGCACTGCCATCTAATTTAATTCAATTGCTTACATAACCTCAAGATGGCGGCTGTGCGAAATTTTAAAATTAAGTTTTTATTTCTTGTGTCGTAATCATGCGATCGAAGTGAAAGTTTGAATCATGAATCTAGGCAATAATTGTCCTTGAATGGTAGATAACTCTATGGCCTATACATATAACAATCCTAAATGGCGAGCTTCCGAAATATTTAACGGTTCTCAATATCTATGAATCTTTTACAGCAACCAAACTGATTTTTTTTATGTTCATAGAGACTATGAACATATGTCCACCTATAGGACATTCAGTAACCTGGTGAGCACAAATCCAACATGGCGGCGACGCGAAGTATAAATATTTAAATGGAAGTTTCTCGCGAATTAACTATCCGAGTGCCGTGAAACGTTGCACGTTAAATGCTTATACAAATGTTGATCCACTGGCATCTAATTTATTTCAATTGTTTGCATAATCACAAGATGGCTGCTGTGCGTAATTTTAAAATCTCGTTTTTACTTCTTGTGTTATAATCATGCGATTGAAGTTTGAATACCACACGTACACAATAATCTTAATGTAATAGTACAAAAATAAAAATCCAACCTGGCGACAATCTGAAATATTTAGACGGTTCTCAATATCTACGAATCTGTTACAGCAATTAAACTGAAATTTTGTATGTTAATAGAGGCAATTAACATGAGCAGGATATATGAAAATAGGCTGTATAGTTCTTCACGGAACTACTTGTTATAACTTGCAAAACTTGTTCTTTGGGAAATCGGACACGTCTATTCGTACAATCATCATCTTTCCTCACAAGAGTCAGATAATGAAGGCAATAGGTTTATTCTAGGTTACGGGCATGTGTGTTTTTATAACTTTAAAACAATTACTTCACTCAGAGCTATAACTCCGTTAATTATGGTAAAATAAACAAGTCAACATACATGAAGCATCAAATAAATACTTCGGCTGCCGGTGCGCCGTGATTATTAATAAACAACAACATAATGAATGCACTCCAAAAATAATGACAAATATAACACATCGCTTCCTGAAGCGGCACACAAAAGAAACCCCGGGGAGTTGGACTATCTCCCTTCATATAATACAATGCCAAACTCGACCTTGTGACAGACGTGCTTTCACCATGCTAACCAGCCGGCCGGCACAACCTTCCTGGCTGCTTTGAGAATTCAGACGGCTAACCAATTTCTACCTGCTCCTTAAGACTCCCTTTCACCTGCCTTGGGCTCGAGCAATTCAACCTCTTTCCGACGGAGCTAAAGTGGGCTCTCATCAGCTAATGAATTCAATCATTTTACTTACCATTTATATATCGTCGAAGAATGCGGGAATACCACCTCCGCTATTATTTTCACTCACCATTATATCATCGAAGAACGCGGGAATACCACATCCGCTTTATTTCTGCTCGACCCAAGATCGACTCTTAGCCTCATCTGAATATATCTCATACTACCCTGTAGCCATTCTTGTCTTACCACTTTGTACCTTCGCGTGATAATCACTTACCATACTCATTACTCTCATAATTTCATTGTCACTTACCGGTCTTGTCACACTATCGAGTGGTCTTCCCCATTTAGCTTTTACAATTACATTGTGCATAAGCACTATCAAACAAATATTCCCTTGACTGTGCATTCACAAAGATAAATGACATCCCAAAAACAAAACCATATTTAAAATAACACGTTGATGCTCATATACTTATTACATTATAAAACACACAAAATTCTCATTGCTGATAAACACACAAATCTACACAAACATGCCCGGTACGCCTAAAATATCTATTTTTATCATAACTGCTTATGATCGAGATAGACTTATCCGACCCCAATAATGGGAAACATTATGATCCTCATGCCCCATACAATATTTACTTATCTCTCATATTTCCTGATGCGGTTCTGGTCCATGATATCAGTCTTCTTCAATAGTTGATTCATCTTGATGGGAGGAGAATTTACACACGGTTTTTCTCAAAATTTCACCAAAAACAAAGGTCCACTGTGAATTATTACCATTAACACAATGCACGGTTCTCGTACATGAAGCTCCTATCTCATATAGCTATCATTACTTATTTAGTTCGGCCGACAGTTCGTAGCTTCCTAGAATACTGGTCTAGCTTTTAATAGCGCGTGCGGCTATACCTATCATTACAACTGCGTCATACTGTTATGATATGCACTGTTCTACTTTGCACTCGCGAATACTTAGCGATGTTCAATTTCGGAGGTATGCAAGCTCCTACTTATAACTTGTAACAATGTTAATTATTCTTATGCCTCAACGCAGGCTATCGCGTCCACAGCGTATATTAAGACTTATAAAACTTGTAAAATGTTAATTTCCGAACGCTCAGGGCACGGGCTTTCGCCTTTGACGATGCCCCAAAGTATACTTATAGAACTTGTAAAAATCACCGTATTGTCCGAAGGCTCGCGGCACGGGCTTCCGCCGCTGATGTTGCCCCAGAGTAGACTAACTTCGCTGTGTTTCAATCCATTATTTATACGATTTCTCTTAAAGGGACGTGGAGTAGGGGTTCTCAGAATTTATTTCCAAAATAATACTCACATGAATATGTGAACTAGCTCCTTAGAACGTCCTCATCCCCAATGTCTCAATGACTCCTTCATATTCAAAATTCGATCGTAGGATCGTTAGATAATGAGCTCCGTAATTTGCTTCATTGTCCCTCAATTTCGGCGGGATTTGATCGCGTCTAGCGTCTCTCACTGCCATTGGTCGTTTCAAATCCACCCCCTGATTTCATTTTAATTCTGGCAAAAATCACAGAATAATCCGATTTAAATTTTGATGATATTTCTGAGAGGCTGGGATCATCCCCTATACGATGGTATAACTCCTGTCTCTGTATCCTAATTGCTGCTCTAATTCCTTTCAAATGGGCGGGGGTTTATTTGGTAGGTAATCGTTGAGTTTTCTGCATTTGCCCGCGCAGTTGAACGACCTTCGCGCGTTGTCTGGCGCATTTTGGTGTCCAGATATGGATTTTCTCTTTCCTGCCACCTTTGTTCGCGCTGGGAGAAAGCTTCTTCAAGTCACGTACGAACCGTCCTTTTGTCCTTCTAGTTTCACAAGCAACTTCCATTCTCACATCGGCTTTGAGACATGACTTAAATTTTGTTGGAATAATATGTGGACTTTATGCTATCAGATATGCATTAAGGTCACATTACCCTTCTGCCAAGAAAAAAAATCGATATGGAACGTATGTTTTTTTTTCAATCTCGATCCGCCTCACGGATGCTGCAAGGTTCCGTCGTCACTCCTTATTGTTTATTTGGTTCGCCACTGCTGTCGTGTGCAGGGATTCCCTTGGTACGATCCTTGTCTCCCTCTCCACATTCTTGCTAAGATTTGTCCGCCTGTCTCGCCCAGTTTACTTGCTTCACGGTCTTTCACTGTAAACACCGGGTCTGTTTATGATCGACTACTTCCTCGTTCCACGTGCATTTGGCTCATCTTTATTCAATTTCCATAATGTTGACACCCGCGGTGTTCCGTGGTTGATCAAACGGTTCCCTTTTGTAAAATAATTTGAGGTTTGAGCAATTTACAACTGATGTGTTTCCACCGTTTACGTCCTGTATCTTATATGCATTATTCCCCAAATTTCTTATGATCCGATACGGTCCTACGTATGGGAAACACCATTTATGAAATACTTTGTTTGCTGGATCAGAGATAGGTGGCCTCTTCAACAAAACTAGTTCATTGACGTTCAATTCCCTGTGAAAGCGTTTTCCTTTCAGTCTTCTCAGCCTCCTGTCAGCTTGTTCTCTCATGTAGGTGACCGTCCGTTCGACTCTCAGCTGTGGTGCTGGTTGCGGATCTCTTGGGCAATCTAGTACTGTTGTCCAAGATCTCGGTGGTTGCTGGTTCAAGTGTAACGTGTATGGTACTTGTCCAGTTGACTCATGACGTGTCATATTGATGCAAATCTCAATATTTTTCAATGTATCGGCCCAACGGTGGTGTTCTGTAGGAATGAACATCCGGATGTGCTTCGAGACCTCACGTATGACTCTCTCGCTCGGATTTCCTTGTGGATGGCGTATGCTAGACAGTACATGCTTGATGTCTAGCTCAATCAATCCGCGCTTAAATTCTGCTGATGTGTAATAACTTCCGTGATCAGAAAGAATAAACTCAGGCTTTCCCATTATAGGTATAACTCGATTCTTGATGCGGCTCAGGACCTGTTTCGAAGTTGTTTTCTGGATAGCACATAGAAAAACAAATTTAGAAAAGACGTCCACACATACAAGGACATGTCGCACTCCTCTACGTCCTTTTGGCAATGGACCCAGACAGTCCGTAGCAATGAGCTCTAACGGTTTCTGTGGCAATATTGGCTTTGGGTATTGTCTCATGAGGAAGTTATTGGGTTTTGCGCGCTGGCAAATATCACATGTCTTCAGGACATCGCGTATAGTAATCCTCATCCGTGGCCAAGTGAAAGCGTCACCTATTGTTGCTTGCGTCTTGTCTAACCCTATGTGACCAAGTGTGTAATGAGTATGCCACACTAATTTCCTCTGTAACGAAGCTGGTAACAATATCCGTAACTTGACATGATCCTCATCTATAAATTTATGGAGCATATTATTGAAGTATGAATAACTTCTCGCTTGAGCTTCAATTTCTCGATATGCTGGGGTATCAGGTGTTATCTCTCTCTTGAGGAATTTAATCATCTGCATCATCCATGGCTCCTTTTCTTGTTCCTGCGGTAACCTCTTCAGTTCTTGTAAGAAATCTCGATCTTCATTTGTCAGCTCAATGTGCTGCACTAACATTTCCTCCTGTTGTGCCTCTTCTTCTGGATTTCGGCTCAAAATATCCGGGATTACGTTCAATTTTCCTGATATGTGCTCAATTTGTATATTAAAATGCTGCATATAAATGGCCCATCTGTTGATACGTTCACTCACCATGGTAGTCTTAAATAAGAAGGTCAGCGCCTTGTGATCAGTGCGGATTGTTATGGAAAAACCATATATAATACGACGCCATTGTTGAAGCGCGTATATGATCGCCAAAAGCTCCAGCTCTGAGATGGTATAACTTTTCTCATGTTTTCTTAATTTCCTGCTGATGAATGCTAGGTATGAGCGGTTTGCTGTTCTCTCTGCGTCTTCTTGGAAAAGCATTGCTCCAATGCTTCGAAAAATCTGGGTAGCTCAGTTTGATGTTATTTGACAATAATTCCTTCGTAGCTATGAATGACCTCTCACACTCTTCGTTCCAAAACCAACGGTTGTTCTTTTTTAGCATCTCTTGTAATGGTGCTACTACTTCGGTGTATCCTGGACAGTTTTCACGAAAGAAGTTGGTGGCTCCCAAGAACATCCTTATGTGCTTCACTCTGGTCGGTCGAGGAAAATTTTTAATGGCTTCGATTTTCACTGGATTGGGCCTGATCCCTTCTCCATCAACAATATGTCCTAAATATAAAATTTCGTGCTGAAAAAAGTGTGATTTTTTTAGATTGATCTTGAAATTTGCCCTTTCTAGGTTCTCTAACAACTTGCTTAAATTTTGCATGTGTTCCTCATTGCTCTCTGATGCTAGTAAGATATCGTCGACATATCTGACAGTCATGTCTTCCACTTCTTCTGTTAAATTTCGATCCAATGCTTGGATTAGTGCAGATCCGGCTGTCTTAACTCCAAATGGTAAGCGACACCAGGTGAAACTCTGATTGTCGAATAGAAATCCAGTTAACAGCTGTGATTTCTCTTCTAACTGATGTGCCAATAGCTATTCGCAAGGTCGACAGACGAATATATTTTCTTCTTATGGAACTTCTTGAGTACATCTTTAATTAGTGGTGCCCGGTCGGTTTCATCTATTAATCTGGAATTGAGGGTGCGAGCATCGAGACACAACCTCACTGAACCATTTGGCTTCGCCACCGCTAATATGGCGTTCAAATATGGGGTTGGAGCTTTCTTAATTATGCCCCCTTTAAGCATCTCACCTATAATTTTCCTAACTGCTGCACGCTGCTTTTCTGGAATTGGGTAGAGTCGGCTCTTAAATGGTGTCCAGTCATCTACCTGCATAGCGTACTTGAAATTTAAAATTTTTCCCGGTAGTATATTAAATGCTGCTGAGTGGTTACAAAGCATTTGTGCCAAGCAATTTCTTTCATCATCATTCAGCTTTGCCTCTCTTAATTTTTCTTTCAAAAGTGCCTCAAAACTGTCTTTGTTGCCATCTTCTTCTACTGCCATGGACCACATTTCATCTTCCAATTCTTGCTTTCCCTCCAGGAGTCCTGTGTTCGAGTCCTCTTCATCTGCTTGACTTTCTTCTTCTTCTTCCTCCTCAGGAATGGCCTCCAGCTTCCAAATGTCAGCTTCTCTATCTAAGCCGTGGTTATTCATGTTCAGTCCTACTGCTGATAATCCTTCCACATTTCTGAATTTAATGACATTGTTGCGCAGGTCAATCACTGCTTGGTGCTCATATAGGAAATCCGCCCCCAGAATCAAATTTACATTCATCTTGTTCATCACCATGAATACATGTGAGAAAGTGTGTCCTAATATTTCTAGATCCAGTTGTACCTGAAATTTGCATACAGCTGATTTTTCGGGAATGACTCCTCGAATTTTGACCTGTGGCACTGGAATCGTAGGTATTCTCTGTTTCTCGCTTAGAGCTTTAATTAATGCCTCTGATACTAGACATAGCTGTGCCCCTGTATCCACTAATCCTTTTACTCTTAGTCCTTCTATCCTCGTAATGATGACTGGTAATCTCCTCAAACAATGTTGTTCCGGTTGAATAATTTCGCGTGTAAAATCCTCAGGAGTTGCGACCCATTCCTCGATGTTCGCTATCAACCATTGTGTCTTATCTGGCGTGAAATTTAGCCTATCTCGTTCACCCTCTAATACGTTTTTTTTATATAGCTCCCATGTTCCTTTTCTCAATCTGGCTTTCGCGGTGCTGCTGCATTAATTCACTCTCTGCTCCAGTGATTTCCATATCTGGGTTCTCGCGATTCTCCATTGTCCTTCGCCAGCGATCCTTTTCCGTCTCTTGGTTGCGATGCAACTCATCTAGGTATCGTTGTGATGCCTCATGCCTGCTTTGTAATTCCCGTCGACTGTCTCCCGGATATCCTCGGTTCTCCTCTCGTCTTCGGTTCCACGTTCTATTATCTCTCCTATCATATCTGCGATGATGATATGGACCTTCGCGACCACGCCCTCTCCATTCATCTCTCCTGTACTGTTGTGGCTGCCAGTTCCTCTCGTTCCTTGGCTCATATCTCCCCTGCTCCTCTTTCGGCGAGTCTGGCCTTCCATTATTATTCCCGCTTCTATGGCTAACATTCGTGTTGGTGCTTTGCTCTCTAGTTTTAACTAGCTCGGCTTGGTGTACTAGCGCTGCGCTGTCACTCGCTCTGACGTGTCTATTTTGATTATTTAGTGACGTCTCGTCCAACTGACGTAACACCTCCTCTGCTTGCAGTGCGCTCGAGACGTTTGCCGCAATTAAAAACTGTTGTACTGGCAATGGAAACTGCTTTCCAATTGTCATCACCAGTTCTGACTCCGGTGGTAAAATATCCATATCCTTCAGTCTAAGTAGCTGAGCCGAAAAATATTCTGAGTAGCGTGTTGGTTGCGACGCGTGGTACTTCCTACTATATAATTCCATCCTTAAATTATGTTGTATAGACATGCTCCAGTAACGACGTAAAAATGCCTGCTTGAAGGTATCCATGTACTCAAAGGTGTAGCGAAAGCTTATGAACCACGTCAGGACGCTATCCGCCAGTAGTTTCTCTGTTATTCTGAGTTTCTTATTCTCAGGAATATTATTGTCTGTAAGGTAGTGTTCCAAATCTTTTAGAAAAGCTTTCGGTGTTTGTGAACCATCATTGTTAAATTTTCGTGGGCGATCCTCCTGCATCCTAATTATTTGAACATACTGTGTAGTTGAGTTATAGTTATTATTATCGCCAGTCGGCTGTTGAGGTGTTGAGGCCATTCCTCTAAATGTTTGAAACCCTTCATTATTTTCGCTACCTGCGGTCGCACGGCCCGGACTAAGTTCATTCATTCTCTCTACCTGGGTCTGGCTTGTGTTGAAGTGATTAGCCACACTGCTCGTTTCTTTACCGCTGCTGTGAGCTTTCAGTTCCAGAAGCATTTCCTGTTGTTGTAGAGACTGTATCTCGGTCTTAATGATCTTCCGTTCTTGTATCTCCATTTTTCCCAGTAACTGCAGTTCGACCTCCTTTATTCTCCTTTGGTTTTCTTCCATCTGTTCTATAAGTTTCTTTCTATCCTCTTTCCCGTCAATTCCAATTTGTTGGCATGTCTTGTTTATTTCCAGTCTTATTGCCTCATATCTATTTTCCTCTTTTCTCTTTCCCTCTTTCTTCTCGCTTTCCAGCTGATCGAGCCTGCCTCCTATCATTTCATTGCTTTCCCGGATCCTCTCTTTAAGTGCACCATTCTCGTTTTCCTGAATGCTCCATCGTTCTGCTGAAGTCAAAGCTGCCTAGTCTATTTCCGTTCTAATCTCTATCATCTCTCCTTCCAGGCTGTGCAATTGTTTTGCCGCAGACTTAACCTCGTTATCTACTCCTTTTATGGTAGCTTGAATTGCTAATTGTTCTGTCTTTATCCCTTCTGTGTTAGCGTTACATATTTCTTCTAGCTGTATGAGTTTCGCTGCCGTCTTTTCTTCACTGAACGATATTGATTGCCTTAAGTTCGTCTCCATCTGACCTAACTGTGTGGTAGTCTCGAGCGTGATTTTAGCTATTTGCCCTGCTAATTTATCTGTCAGTTCCTCTTTTAACGCTTCCTTATTCAGCCTACCCTGTTCTACAATTTGTTCCATTAACTGTGTGTTAGTAACTGTATTTTGTTCCGCGAGTAGTGCATTATTTGTCTTACTGTGTTCCGCTATCTGCTCCGCTAACTGTTCCGCAATACGTGCATTGTTTAATTCACTCTGTTCTGCAATTTGTTCCGCAATACGTGCATTGTTTAATTCGTTCTGCTCCGCTACACGTGCATTGTTTAATTCACTCTGTTCCCTGCATTCCCTCTTAAAGTGTTCGAACTGTTCCATCGTTCTAGCCACTGAATTCTCAATAATAAGTCGAATCTCCTCCACTGACGCCATATCACACAATATAATACTTATTTGAGAAGACTGGGGCATGGAGCCTCATGTTCCCATCTTCTGCAATCATAAAATGAGTCGCTTATTCCCAATTTACGTTAATCCCATTAATGACTTTAATATGCTTGAAGAGCTGCCTATCTGATGTTTGCTTTTGTGAATGAACTTTCAGTTTACCCTTCTGCATTAATTTTAACTTCCCAGTTCTGTCAATAAAGTACTGACATCACTTTTACGGTTCACGCCGTCCTACAACATACATTTGGAGTTTGCTACTAATTATTCAAATATAAGGGCGCCACGAAAACGCTGCTTCTACCTAACTTATGCAAAATAAACTCAGCATTTTCGATTATTTACTTTAAACAAACTCCTGGCTTTACTTTCCCCTGAATTACTTGTTAATTTGGCCACACCGTTCGGCGCCATTTTTATATATATCTCTATACTTAATGGTTTGGCTATGCTCGTAAGACATCGCAGCAACCATCCAAGGACTCGGTGTACTGTCGAAGCTTTCACTTGGGCCTCGCCATTAAATATCTATAGGGGAATGCTCTACATCTGTTTATATGACCTCAAGGCGGCATATAGACTTCAGTAGGCTCCGGCTAGCTACTCTCTGACACTTTCCATCACTGTGATCCACTAATTAATAAAAGAAAACTAATATGGACATGAATAACTGCATCATTATCACCAATCCATATATACCCTTCCGCGTTCTTCTAGGATGCCGACTCTCACTCGGGTGGTGCTCTGTTCGGGGTGGCTCTAATTTATACTAAACATCCTAGGAATATTGTCACAGGATCACAGGAGGCTTATCTTAAAATCAGTAGGTCAGAGAACTCCTAATATAAAATAATTTATTTCACAAAAACATCATCTCCCTTTTCTCCCAACCACAGACAAATAAAATAAAATCAACCCCCTTAAATTACTGAAAAACAACAATATCAAACAAGATGTTCAGTAAAGAACATATAGCCTACTTTCTCCTAAATGCATGGGTATTGTTATAACTCTTTGTCCTTCTCAACGAGTATGATTGAATGTTGGTTGTAGTAGCTTGTTGAAATACAACGTGCTATAGGGATATTAAACATGAATATGAGGTGCCCATTGCTAGTGCTACCTCTGTACCAAATTTCGTTCAATTCGGTTTCACCGTGTTTGAATTGATAGGGGGAATCGATTTGCACACATACTTGGCCACCATCTGCAAACTATTGGGCTGATGTTCTTGCAGTTTGGTCTGAACATGTTTCCCACATAAAGATATGGTGTTGCAAAATTTGGTAGAGACTAGATTATTAGGTTGGTCGTAATAACATTTTAGCTTTTAACATTTGGGTGGCCGCGATTACGTTTCCGTCAACATAGCGGTGATATAAAACATGACACTGAGGTGCCCTTTGCTAGTGCTACCTCTGTACCAAATTTCGTTCCATTCGGTTTCACCGTGTTCGAATTGATAAGGAGAATCCATTTTCAAACAAAGATGGCCGCCATCCGCAAAATATTAGGCTGATGACCTATTAGTTTGGTCAAAGGATGCTCCCTCCATAAAGGTATGTTGTTGCTAAATTTGCTAGAAATCGGATGATTAGGCTAATCGTAATTTGATTTAAGCTTTGAAAATTTGTGTGACCGCCATTACGTTTCCGTCAAGATGGCGGCGATATAAAACATGACACTGCGGTGCCCTTTGCTAGTGCTACCTCTGTACCAAATTTCGTTCATTCGGTTCCACCGTGTTCGAATTAATAGGGGGAATCAATTTTGACATAAAGATGGCCGCCATCCGCAAACTATTAGGCTAATGGCCTATTAGGTTGGTCGAAGGATGCTCCCTCCATAAGGGTATGTTGTTGCAAAATTTGGTAGAGATCGGATGGTTATGTTAGTCGTAATTTGATTTAAGCTTTAAACATTTGTGTGGCCGCCATTACGTTTCTGTCAATATGGCGGCGATATAAATCATGACACTGAGATACCCTTTGCTAGTGTTATCTCTGTACCAAATTTCGTTCCATTCGGTTTCACCGTGTTTGAATTAATAGGGGGAATCGATTTTCACACAAAGATGGCCGCCATCCGCAAACTATTAGGCGAATGACCTATTAGATTGGTCAAAGGATGCTCCCTCCATAAAGGTATGTAGTTGCAAAATTTGGTAGAGATCGGATGATTAGGTTAATCGTAATTTGATTTAAGCTTTGAACATTCGTGTGGCCGCCATTACGTTTCAGTCAAGATGGCGGCGATATAAAACATGACACTGAGGTGCCCTTTGCAAGTGCTACCTCTGTACCAAATTTCGTTCCATTCGGTTCCACCGTGTTCGAATTAATAGGGGGAATCAATTTTGACATAAAGATGGCCACCACCCGCAAACTATTAGGCTAATAACCTATTAGATTGGTCAAAGGATGCTCCCTCCATAAAAGAATGTTGTTGCCAAGTTTGGTAGAGATCGGATGGTTATGTTAGTCGTAATTTAACTTAAGCTTTGAACATTTGTGTGGCCGCCATTACGTTTCTGTCAAGATGGCGGCAATATAAAACATGACACTGAGGTGCCCATTGCTAGTGCTACCTCTGTACCAAATTTCATTCCATTCTGTTTCACCGTGTTTGAATTAATAGGGGGAATTGATTTTCACACAAAGATGGCCGCCATCCGCAAACTATTAGGCTAATGACCTAGTCATTTGGTCAAAGGATGCTTCCTCTATAAAGGTATGTTGTTGCAAAATTTGGTAGAGATCGGATGATTAGGTTAATCGTAATTTGATTTAAGCTTTGAACATTTGTGTGGCCGCCATTACGTTTCCGTCAAGATGGCGGCGATATAAAACATGACACTGAGGTGCCTTTTGTTAGTACTACCTCTGTACCAAATTTCGTTCCATTCGGTTGCACCGTGTTCGAATTAATAGGGGGAATCGATTTTCACACAAAGATGGCCGCCATCCGCAAACTATTACGCTGATTACCTATTAGTTTGGTCAAAGGATGCTCCCCCCATAAAGGTATGCTGTTGCAAAATTTGGTAGAGATCGGATGATTAGGTTAGTCGTAATTTGATTTAAGCTTTGAACATTTGTGTGGCCACCATTACGTTTCCGTCAAGATGGCGGCGATATAAAACATGACACTGAGGTGCCTTTTGTTAGTACTACCTCTGTACCAAATTTCGTTCCATTCGGTTGCACCGTGTTCGAATTAATAGGGGGAATCGATTTTTACACAAAGATGGCCGACATCCGCAAACTATTACGCTGATGGCCTATTGGTTTGGTCAAAGGATGCTCCCCCCACAAAGGTATGTTGTTGCAAAATATGGTAGAGATCGGATGATTAGGTTAGTCGTAATTTGATTTAAACTTTGAACATTTGGGTGGCCGCCATTACGTTTCCGTCAAGATGGCGGCGATATAAAACATGACACTGAGGTGTCCTTTGCTAGTGCTACCTTTGCACCAAATTTCGTTCAATTCGCATTCACCGTGTTCGAATTGATAGGGGGGGACAGACATTCAGAGTACACACACTCACACACACACAGACACACACACACACACACACACAGACTCACACACACACATACACACACACACACAGACTCACACACACACATACACACACACAGACAGACACACTTTTTTCGTCCTGTGTTGATCTCATAAGTCTACTTTCATTTTTTGCAAAAATCGAAAGTAGGCTAAAAAATGCAAAATAATGTTTCACACTGGCTGAAACCAGGAATAGAAAATAGTCTATTTTACTGCAGTCCACTGCTTCAAGTCCAAGGGTTATTGTCAACAGACTTAATTCAAATAACTATGGCTTAAATAAACCAGCCATTCTATCACAATAATATTGCGCACTCATTTTTATAACTTGCAAAACTTGTTCTTTGGGAAATCGGACACGTCTATTCGTACAATCATCATCTTTCCTCACAAGAGTCAGATAATGAAGGCAATAGGTTTATTCTAGGTTACGGGCATGTGTGTTTTTATAACTTTAAAACAATTACTTCACTCAGAGCTATAACTCCGTTAATTATGGTAAAATAAACAAGTCAACATACATGAAGCATCAAATAAATACTTCGGCTGCCGGTGCGCCGTGATTATTAATAAACAACAACATAATGAATGCACTCCAAAAATAATGACAAATATAACACATCGCTTCCTGAAGCGGCACACAAAAGAAACCCCGGGGAGTTGGACTATCTCCCTTCATATAATACAATGCCAAACTCGACCTTGTGACAGACGTGCTTTCACCATGCTAACCAGCCGGCCGGCACAACCTTCCTGGCTGCTTTGAGAATTCAGACGGCTAACCAATTTCTACCTGCTCCTTAAGACTCCCTTTCACCTGCCTTGGGCTCGAGCAATTCAACCTCTTTCCTACGGAGCTAAAGTGGGCTCTCATCAGCTAATGAATTCAATCATTTTACTTACCATTTATATATCGTCGAAGAATGCGGGAATACCACCTCCGCTATTATTTTCACTCACCATTATATCATCGAAGAACGCGGGAATACCACATCCGCTTTATTTCTGCTTGACCCAAGATCGACTCTTAGCCTCATCTGAATATATCTCATACTACCCTGTAGCCATTCTTGTCTTACCACTTTGTACCTTCGCGTGATAATCACTTACCATACTCATTACTCTCATAATTTCATTGTCACTTACCGGTCTTGTCACACTATCGAATGGTCTTCCCCATTTAGCGTTTACAATTACATTGTGCACAAGCACTATCAAACAAATATTCCCTTGACTGTGCATTCACAAAGATAAATGACATCCCAAAAACAAAACCATATTTAAAATAACACGTTGATGCTCATATACTTATTACATTATAAAACACACAAAATTCTCATTACTGATAAACACACAAATCTACTCAAACATGCCCGGTACGCCTAAAATATCTATTTTTATCATAACTGCTTATGATCGAGATAGACTTATCCGACCCCAATAATGGGAAACATTATGACCCTCATGCCCCATACAATATTTACTTATCTCTCATATTTCCTGATGCGGTTCTGGTCCATGATATCAGTCTTCTTCAATAGTTGATTCATCTTGATGGGAGGAGAATTTACACACGGTTTTTCTCAAAATTTCACCAAAAACAAAGGTCCACTGTGAATTATTACCATTAACACAATGCACGGTTCTCGTACATGAAGCTCCTATCTCATATAGCTATCATTACTTATTTAGTTCGGCCGACAGTTCGTAGCTTCCTAGAATACTGGTCTAGCTTTTAATAGCGCGTGCGGCTATACCTATCATTACAACTGCGTCATACTGTTATGATATGCACTGTTCTACTTTGCACTCGCGAATACTTAGCGATGTTCAATTTCGGAGGTATGCTAGCTCCTACTTATAACTTGTAACAATGTTAATTATTCTTATGCCTCAACGCAGGCTATCGCGTCCACAGCGTATATTAAGACTTATAAAACTTGTAAAATGTTAATTTCCGAACGCTCAGGGCACGGGCTTTCGCCTTTGACGATGCCCCAAAGTATACTTATAGAACTTGTAAAAATCACCGTATTGTCCGAAGGCTCGCGGCACGGGCTTCCGCCGCTGATGTTGCCCCAGAGTAGACTAACTTCGCTGTGTTTCAATCCATTATTTATACGATTTCTCTTAAAGGGACGTGGAGTAGGGGTTCTCAGAATTTATTTCCAAAATAATACTCACATGAATATGTGAACTAGCTCCTTAGAACGTCCTCATCCCCAATGTCTCAATGACTCCTTCATATTCAAAATTCGATCGTAGGATCGTTAGATAATGAGCTCCGTAATTTGCTTCATTGTCCCTCAATTTCGGCGGGATTTGATCGCGTCTAGCGTCTCTCACTGCCATTGGTCGTTTCAAATCCACCCCCTGATTTCATTTTAATTCTGGCAAAAATCACAGAATAATCCGATTTAAATTTTGATGATATTTCTGAGAGGCTGGGATCATCCCCTATACGATGGTATAACTCCTGTCTCTGTATCCTAATTGCTGCTCTAATTCCTTTCAAATGGGCGGGGTTTATTTGGTAGGTAATCGTTGAGTTTTCTGCATTTGCCCGCGCAGTTGAACGACCTTCGCGCGTTGTCTGGCGCATTTGGTGTCCAGATGTGGATTTTCTCTTTCCTGCCACCTTTGTTCGCGCTGGGAGAAAGCTTCTTCAAGTCACGTACGAACCGTCCTTTTGTCCTTCTAGTTTCACAAGCAACTTCCATTCTCACATCGGCTTTGAGACATGACTTAAATTTTGTTGGAATAATATGTGGACTTTATGCTATCAGATATGCATAAAGGTCACAATATCGACATATCTAATTAGTTCGAAATACTGTAGCCTATACCTGGCATAATGTAGACTAATAGAGAACTACAGTTGGCAGCCCTGGTGACTGAATATATTCTTAGTTCCATCTCTTAAGGTACAGAATACAAAATTTGGTTGAAGTCCAATGGATAGCATGGACGTTACATGCAGTTAAGCATTGGATCTAACAGCGCGCGTAAACTCCTGTTGGCAACAATGACATACAAGTATTGGCCAGAAATAATATGATATAATATGATCTATTGTTGTATCAATTTTGAATGAAATCCATTAGTTAGTATAGAAGTCACATGCATTTTAAAATTGTTCCTATCAGCAGGCTTAGAATCATTTTGGCAGCACTGGCGTAGGCCTATATTAGTTACTCCAAATTAATCTAGAATGCCTGGTACTATACGTGTGCAATGTTTAGAGCTATTGGCTTGCATACTTTCTGATATATTGATATTAGGGTAACAATGATAGAGACAGTATTTATTAACAGTTGGCAGCCCTGGTTACTCTTAAGAATCGGCATAGTCATATCTGTTATGGTACACATAGCACACACGGAATTTGGTTGAGATCCAAATGATAGTATAGAAGTTACATGTATTTAAAGTTGGACCTCTCAGCAGGCTTAGAATCATGTTGGTAGCACTGTCGTATATAAGTTACTCCAAATTGGGTAATATAGAATTTCAGGTTCTATAAGAGTGCATAGTTGAAATCTGTCGGCTTGCATACTTTCTGATATATGGATATTTGGATAAAAGACATTGAGAGCATTTATTAACAGTTGGCAGCCCTGGTGGCTCTTAAGAATACGCTCAGTCATATCTGTTCATGTACACATAGCACATACGAAATTTGGTTAAAATCCAATTGATAGTGTAGAAGTTATATGCATTTAAAATTTGGACCTATCACCAGGCATATAATCTTTTTGGCAACACTGCCATGCATGGCCTCCTGGAAATTAAACTGCAATATTATTATCTATACGTGTGCCAATTTTGAAATAGGTCCCATTCATACCTTCCATGATATCCAACAAGGAGCTCAAATTTCAATTGCGATTTTTCAGCAGTTGGTAGCACTGACATCATTTTCAAATATGGCTGTGAGATATTCAGGTATAGATCTTTACTCCTGCCGAATTTTGTTTCGATCGCTGCAGCCGTTTAGGGGTTGATATGGGGGGGGGGCACACACACAGCCAGACAGCCAGACAGACAGAGGGACAGACAGGAGGACAGACAGACAGACAGACACACATTTGCTCGATCTCATAAGTCTACTTTTTCCTCATTTTTGCAAAATGTGAAAAGTAGGCTAAAAATGTCCTGAATGTTTCGTACATTATACTGTACTACTGTACTTATCACCCCCACTACCACGACCATCACAAAAAGTTATATTTTTAGCCTATTTTCAATTTTGAAAAAATAGGCTTATGAGATCACCTTTTGTCCGTGTGTGTGTGCGTGCGTGTGTGTGTGAGTGTGTGTGTGTGTGTGATTCGTGTGTGTGTGTCCCCCTAATAAAATCTAAACGACAGGAGCGATTTCAATGAAACTCGGAAAGTTCATAGCACTATTCCCGGCGACCTCGACCGTGCCCTTCAAATTTTGTTACGTCTCACCAATCCAACATGGCGGCTGAGCGAAATATTTCACCAGCATTCAATATCTCCGAAACTATTACCGATATTACCCTGACTTTTTTATGGTGATAGAGGGAACTACTATAAGTTCACTTATGTGACTTTTGAAAACCTGGTAACTACAAAACCTACATGGAGGCCAAGCGAATTTGCGACTTTTAAATAGACGTTTCTCGTGATTTGACCAACCAAACACAATGAAACTTGGTACAGTATATGTTTATATACATTGTAATGCACCGACATCTAACTTCGTTCAATTGTTTACATAATCACAAGATGGCGGATGTGCGAAATATTTCACCGGTATTCTATATCTCTGAAACTATTAGCGGTATCTCCCTAAAATTTTGTACGGAGATAAAGTGCACTACTGGAAGTCCATCTATAAGACTTTCAAAAACCGGTTAACTACAAAACGAACATGGCGGCCAAGCGAATTTGAAAATTTTAAATAGACCTTTCTCGCGATTTAATGTTCCAAGCGCACTGAAACCTGAAACAGGAAATATTTATACACATTGTAATCCACTGGTATCTAATTTAGTTCAATTGTTTACATAACTTCAAGATGGCGGCAGTGCGAATTTTAAAATTAAGTTTTTATTTCTTGTGATGTAGTCATGCGATCGAAGTGAAAGTTTGAATAATGAACCTACGCAATAATTTTCCTTTAATGCTACATGACTCTATGGCCTATACATTTAACAATCCAACATGGCGACCATCCGAAATATTTAGACGATACTGAATATCTACGAATCTATTTTAGCAATCAAACTGCATTTTTTAATGTTCATAGGGGCTATGAACTTAAGTTCACCTATAGGACTTTAAATAACCTGGTGATCACAAATCCAACATGGCGGTGACGCGAGTTATAAATATTCACATGGACGTTTCTCGCAATTTAACCATCCGAGTGCAGTGAAACTTGGTACAGTAAATCCTTATACGAATGTTAATCCACTGGCATCTAATTTATTTCAGTTGTTTCCATAACCTCAAGATGGCAGCTGTGAAAAATTTTAAAATCTCCTTGTTTTTTCTTGTGTCCTAATTATGCGATTGAAGTTTGAATACTACACGTTCACAATAATCTGCATGTAACAGTACATAACTCTAGGACCTACATATATAAAATCCAACATGGCGACCATCCGAAATATTTAGTCGGTTCTTAATATCTACGAATCTATTACAGCAATCAAACAGAAATTGTGTATGTTGATAGTGGCAATTAACATAAGTAGGATATATGAAAATAGGCTGTATAGTTCTTCACGGAACTTCTTGTTTTATTTCTGTTAGTTTAAATAGGCTAGCATTTGTCACTTCTGTAGTAGTATTCATTATCATCCATAAAACAAATTAATCCACCGGGCGAAGCCGGGCACTACTGCTAGTGTAAGATAAGTACCGTAGCGTATATGCTGTTGTGGACTTTTTTTATAGAGCGTTTTATGCTGAACAATATTATGATATTCAACAGTTTAGTCAGCGTAAGCTAATAAGATATTCTTTCGGGTTCGATTCCCAGTTCTGTCAAGAATTTTAATTCTGGTTTGAGGGCTGAAGCTCTCTCAGCCTTGTGAGGGAAAACTGTGAAGAGGTGGTGGGTTCGATTCACGCATCAGCCTTCCTAAAAGTGGGTTTCCATGGTTTCCCATTTCTACCCCCAGGCAAATGCCGGGATAGTTCTTCCTTAAGGCCACGACCGCCTCGTAGCCAAACCTCACTTGGATTACAAAAATTCCTCTCGGCACGCCGAAAGGCGGAGGTAGATTTCACCGGGCAAACTTGGGGATAGGCGAAAATAGGCAGAATATGCAGGTTTTCGTAGTAAGATCAGACCTCATTTATTGCGAGAAAGTATTTTATAATTGGAGCTTAATTAACAATGTTTTTCGTCATTTTATGCATAATTTACACATTTTATTGTCTTATGGGGACGGTAACCTTCTCGTCATTTGGGGTCCATTTTTATACTTGTGGTCACACTGCCCTTTTGCAAGGTTTCGACATTGATGTGTAACTATCTAACGGTATGTTACTTCTTCACGCAAAATTTTACCTCCCGCAGAGATTTTGGTTGGTTCCTTAGTTTAGGGGCTGCTACAACGCGGTCATGTAGCCGCGTGTACTTTGGGTGTGTGTAGAATCTGTCTGATAAACGGTGTTAATTGTGATGGCTGTATTAGTCTGCAATTCAGGTAAGGGCTACGGACGGTCAATTTCAAGTAGTAGTTCCTAATTTTGCTACCAAATACTACCGTCAACGACACCTAGCTGTGAAATTGGCTACTAGATACCACCGCAACCAGCTACTCGCAACGAACGTTGGAACTTCCCCTCCAAAGGAAAGCAAACTGAGGGATTTTAGCGCTCTTATAAAATCCGACGACTTCGGCCGGCTTTGAACCCGCGACCTTGGGCATAGAAGTTAAGCATGCTACCAGTTTCGGCACCGAAGCCGCTTCCCACAGAGTCAGATGGAAAACTGAATGTGATCTCGTGCAATGGCGTTGTCATGGCAACGTCTGATGGCTCATCTCTCATCAAAGACTCTTGGCATTTTCTTCTAATTCCGAATAAATTTTGCTCATCCCTTGCCGTATTTGTGGGTCATATCAAAAATTCTTTCAGACAAAAGTTTTAGGTAATTATTAGGGAAACATTGTCCATTTTGTACGGTTTTGATATTGTGCGAATTAAAAGAGATATGATTAATGTTTCCCGAAAATCCCACTTTATCCCACCCCTTTGGTCAATGGTTGGTGCTATCAAAAAACCTTTATAACATATATTTTTGGGCCTTATCCGACACATAGTATTAACTTTGAATGTATTCGATATTTCAAATATTAAGAGAGTTATATCGACATTTCCCTTTTTAGAAAAAAAAAAAGCCCCCCAATTCCCCCCCCCCCCTTCGACCGCTTGTGCCCATTAACGAACTCGACCGAGATTTTATAGGGATACATATTATGTTAAAAAATCAAAGAGATCGGTGCAAAATTGCGGTAGTTATCGTGTCCACAAGAAAATGATATACATATATATAAATTATATACAAACTTTGAACTGACGGTGGTTTGGGGGTCTAGGGGATATGAAACACAAAGATATGTAGAAATTTTCCGGAAGTCGAAACATGGTAACCATTGTAATAGTTAGCTTTCTAATGAAATCTACCTAAAAACAACACACACTACTATAGATCCAAAATAACACAGGATATCAAACGAATTCTACACACGCACAAGTCCACGGGGCTAAACGACTGCGATGTACAAGCCCCTCAAATGAAACATCTTACATTAATCACTCAATTGTTTGATTTTTACTCATTTCTACCACTTGTTGGCTATTATATCATGACGTCATTTACACGTAATGATTATAATATTACGTAGGCTACAATTGGCACCCAATTAGAGACAACCGCCTTCTGTGGTCTCTGGATAAATAATGAGATTCCAAATGCAGAGGTTCAGGGTTCAGTTCCCGGCTCTGACAAGAAATTTAATTCTGGTCTGAGAACTGGAGATGGGCTCACTCAGCCTTATGAGTCAAAACTGAGATTGTATGAGTTTGATTCCGCCCCTAGGCGTGGTTTTCTGTGGTTTCCCATTACTACCACAGGCAAATGTCGGGATCGTTCGAAACTGATGGCCACGGTCGTATCTTTCTCAAATCCTAGCCTTATTTACAAATGCACATGTTTACAGCTACCACAATCACATAAGTATCAGAATGATTCTACAGACACCCAAGTACACGGGGATAAATAATTACGATCTCGCAAAGCCCCTAAAATAATTAACGACAACAAAAGCAATACAAACACTCAAGATTGACTTCGGAATTGAACCGGGGGTGGCGTGATGGTATAGTTGTTAAGATGGTTGCCTGTTACCAATGTGGACCGAGTTCAATTCCCGGTCAATGCAGGTGGGATTTTTTAAAGTGAAATATCACATCCTGTGGTTTAGATTCCACGTAAAAAGGAGGTCCAGAGGCTCATGATTGCGATATTGACGATCACATAAAACTACAAGCTAGGAGTCAAAACGACAGCAGACGCATCTCACAGTGGTTCACGATCTGACCTGCTCCTGACGGCTAAATTCAGTGCTGACTGTGGCCATCCTGAGTGTGATTTTTCCCAGATTTGCCAACTCCCTCCAGGTGAATGAAGGAATCGTCTTCAAGGCCCGGGGCAGATATAGCCCACTAGGCCTAACCCTAGACCCTATACAGTTGCACTATTGAAGTCACTACGAATACAGTGTAATGCAACACCCAGCCAAGCACACGGGGCTGAACCACACCCGACGAAAAGGAGGGGCAATGAATATGCTGAGGGGCCCGAGGCGGTAAAAGGACTTAGAGTGGACAACTTTATTTCATTTAATGTCGAATAAATTATGAATTTTTCTTACATGATTCTGTTCGATGTAAATACAGTCAGTGGAGTGTTGTCCAATACGTTAAAAAGACAATATAAAATTAATTTTATAAATAATTATTTTGTTTTTAATTATTCTTTTCCGGGAAAATGGCAAAGTTGCCATAGTTGTCCATTAATTTAATTTAATTTATATATAATGAATTGCAGCCAATAGTCATAGCAGGGTATTTCAATTAAACGCCCGTAGGCTCCCAGCAAGTTCAAATAGTTTCAACTTTGACTACCAGATTCCACTATCACTGACACCTAGAGGTGAACGTTGTAACTTGATAGATCGTTTCTAACCAAATATAACCTACAAATTTGGCTACACACTACCAATTGCAGTGGTAGGTTCTTTTTCGTGCCATAAATCTATGACATGGGCCCGCCGGCTTTACTTCCCCTCCATAGGAAGGCATACTGAAGGATTGTAATGCTCTTAAAGATCTGACGTCTTCGGCCAGGTTTGAACCCGCGATCTTGGGCATAGCAGTTCAGCATGCTACCGACTACGCCACCGAAGTCGACTTATATAATTTATAACGTGCCTATGTTCAAGAGCTGCTTGTGGAGCATAGAGTTTCTAATTCAATCTCAGATCGGGCTGGCTGCGTGGCTCAGCGGTAACGTTCTCGCTTGCTGGGCCCAAGGTTGCAGGTTCTGGCGCAGTCAGCTGGCTTTTGAGGGAGGGAGCCGTGTCAGTTGATTTCCTGGCACGTTGAAGATCCTTTTCGGGGCAAAATCCGGCACCCCCGCGTCTCTAAAAGCCAGAGTACCGAAGTTAAACGGGACGTAAATCCAATAACATTATTATCAATCTCAGAACAAATTGATTCTTTACTTGATACATTTCTGAAAGTAATATTGCTTAACCGTGTGGTGCCTGATTACGTTCAGGTAGAACGAAAATGGAATTTTTAATACGCAGCGATCAAAATCTTGAAGTAAAAGAATAACCGATGAGAGAGAACTAAAAGGAAAGTGGTTGAATAACTATAAACAAAGTAAATTAATATTCAGGTGGACAAGTTAATTTGCAAGGAGTTTTTTTTTTTTTTTTTTTTTTTTTTTTTTTTTTAGGTTTAAAAATTTGCAAGCTTACCATAATTCGAAAATGATGTCACAAGTTAAATAAAAATGGATGGGCCAGGAAGCCCTTGATCGCCCTGCTGGTGACCAAGATGATGAAAAATTAAAATCCACAGCCTGCTTCCAGTCTCCGACCGGGTCAGGAATGGAATGAATGAAGCCCCCATCTAGCGGCGAGGATATGAACTGTGCCGGCTGCCGAGGCCTGACGCACTCCTCTAGGGCAATGATTAAATGAATGACGGATGAAATGAAATGATAGTGGAGAATGTTGCTGGAATGAAATTTCGACAAGGAAAACCGGAGTACTCGGAGAAAAACCTGTCGGCCTCCGTTTTGTCCAGCACAGATCTCACATGGAGTGACCGGGATTTGAACCACGGACCCAGCGGTGAGAAGCCGGCCTGCTGCCGCCTAAGCCACGGAGGCTTTAAAGCCCCTAGAATGAGCTAAAGAGCGCATGCGTGGCTGGTGTGTGACTCACGAGAGTGCTTTCTCTGTAAGGCAGGTAGGCAGGCAGACACCCCGTGCCTGAGTCTGCTCCAAGTGGGTCGTGGGAACCCCGTACATACTCGTGCTCTGGCGCACAAATGCCACGGCAGGGGTGGGGCGCACTTCATGATGACCCCATTGAGAGTAGACAAGTTGCAGCGTGGGACTCGAACCCCTGCCCTAACGGATTCCAGGATATTGCTCTTGGTAGTGAAGTTACCAGGTTGCGAACGACCTTTCATTGTCTTGGGATACGTCAGCTACATGTCAAGTTTATTCAATATATTTCTTGTTAATCATCATTGTTACTACGAAGAGTTGTTTTATTTGAGGGGCTTAGACATCGTGATCGGTTAGCCACATGTACTTGGGTGAGTGTGAAATATCTATCTGATAGCATGTCATATTGTGATGGTTGTATGGGTGTGTGTATTTGTAATTCGAGAGAGGGTTGGGAAATAGGTGACCGTAGACTTAAGTTAGGAACTAACCCGGTATTTGCCAGGAGTAGAAGTAGGAAACCATGGAAAACCATTTCCAGGATGACAGAGTTGGGAATCGAACCCTCCATTTGCAGTTTTGCCTCACGAGGCTGAGTGTGCTCTGTTCCAGCCAGCCCTCGTACCAAAATTGAATTTGTTGTCAGAGCCAGGAATCGAACTTGGACCTCCTGGCCGACAGCCAAGCATGCTAGCCGCTACACTACAAAGGCATTGAAGGCTATATGATGTTTTCGCTTTTGTAGAGAATATTGATTTGTGTTGTAACAACTTCTTATTTTTTTCGTACGAAATCCGCTTATTCCTTTCCTTATTTGAATTTCAATTCCCATCTTCCCCTTCTTCTTCTTTTTCTTCTTAGTCGTTTACCCTCCAGGTTGGTGGAACCCACGGACTCAGCGAGGGAACTCACCACTACCGCCTCTACGGGCAGTGTCCTAGAGCTGGGAATATGTAATCGGAGGGGATACAACTGGTGAGGTGTGATTGGCACCTCGCCCAGGCGGCCTCACCTGCAAAGCGAACAGGGGCCTCATGAGGGAAGGTAAGGGATGGTCAGAATGGATAGGCAAGAAAGAGGGAAGGAGGCGGCCGTGGCCTTGAAGAAGGTACCATCCAGCATTTGCCCGAAGACGAAGTGGGAAACCACGGAAAACCACTTCGAGGATGGCTGAGGTGGGAATCGAACCCCCTCTACTCATTTGGAACAACCGAGGCTGAGTAGACCCCGTTCCAGTCCTCATACCACTTTTCAAATTTCGTGGCAGAGCCGGGAATCGAGCCCAGGACCTCCGGGGCGGCAGCTAACCATGCTGACCGCTACGCTAAGGTCCCATGTTCCCCACGAAATAAAATATCCAAAGTACAATACTTTAATCGATACCGTCTCTTGTCAACTCATTGAAGGATTTTTTTAAAGAGCTTTACAATCCTTCAGTGTGCCTTCCTTCGGAGGGGAAGTAAGGCTGGTGGGCCCATGTCATGGACTTAGTAGTGTGTAGCCAATTTTGTAGGTTATATTTCGTTAGAAATTCTCTATCAAGTTCCAACGTTCGTCGTTAGATGTCAGTGGCATGAGGTAGCCAAAGTTGGAACTACTTGAAATTGAACTTGCTCATTCATCTTCATTCATTTCATCTCATCCACACGCGACGGTACTTGTAGCTCACCCCATGGGAGTCCACATAGAAGCAGTTACAAACTCTGGCGAGCCAAACATGTTCTCGGACACTCCCAGAACAAAAAACCATACGCTAAATAAGAATGAAAATAACTGACGTATATTCCAGGGAAGAGAAGCGCCAGAAATGATGTCAGCAACTTCAGCAGTACTTAAATATATAGATTTGTGACAATAACATAGTTTATTGTTGAAATATTACCAACAGCCTGCATAACAATGCGGCATCGTTCTTACTTTGCGCCCAAAGTTGTAGAATCAATTTTTGGTGCAGTCAGTTGGTATCTAAGGATGTTTAAATGTGAATGACATGTGCCAGTATATTTACTGGCACGTTAAAGACAACCTTCAGGACACAGCTCTGGTGCCCTAGTGTTTTTAAATCCGCAGTATCTATGAGAGACATAAAACTAATACTTCGTATAATTTTTAGCCTAATTTTCACATTTTGCAAAAATGAGGAAAAAGTAGACTTATGAGATCGATCCGGGCCAATGTGTGTCTGTCTGGCTGGCTGGCTGGCTGGCTGGCTGTGTGTGTGTGTCCCCTATCAACTCCTAAACGGCTGCAGCAATCGAATCCAAATATGGTATGAGTAAAGATCTATACCTGAATATCTCAAGCCCATATTTGAAAATTATGTCAGTGCAACCAACTGCTGAAAAACTGCAAATGAAATTTCAGCTCCATGTTGGATATCTTGGAAGTTATGTATGGGAGCTAGTCCAAAATTGGCGCACATGTTGATAATAATATTTCAGTTTATGTTCCAGAAGACCATGCATGGCAGTGTTGCCAAAATGATTCTGAGCCTGCTGATCGGTCCAATTTTTAATTGCATATAACTTCTACACTATCAATTCGATTTCAACCAAATTTCGAATGTACTATGTGTGCATAAACAGATATGACTGAAAGTATTCATAAAAGCCACCAGAGCTACCAATGTTAATAAATGCTCTCTCACTATTTTCTTATCCAAATATTAATATATCAGAAAGTATGTAAGCCAACAGCTTTAAAATTTGCACACGTATAGTACCTGACATTCTAGATTAATTTGGAGAAACTAATATACGTCAGTCCTTCCAACATGACTCTAAGCCTGCTGATAGGTCCAATTTTAAAATGCATGTAACATCTATACTAACAAATGGATTTCATCCAAAATTGGCACAACAAGAGATCATAATATTTCAGATTATTTCTGACCAACACATGCATGACATTGTTACCAACATGATTTTACGTGCGCTGATAGATCCAATGTCTAACTGCATGCAACGTCCATGCTATCCATTGAACTTCAACCAAATTTTGTATTCTGTACCTTATGAGATGGAACTAAGAATATATTCAGTCACCAGGGCTGCCAACTGTAGTGATCTATTAGGCTACATTATGCCAGGTATACAGTATTTCGAACTATTAGAAATGTCGATATTACCAACTTAATATCGTCATTATTCTTGATAGGTCTATATAGATTGGCATGAATCTTAAATTTTAAGAAATGTAGGCTCTTTAGTTCGTCACGGAACTTCTTCTTCTTCTTCTTCTTCTTATTATTATTATTATTATTATTATTATTATTATTATTATTATTATTATTATTATTATTGCTATCTTTCTTACAAGCGAATTGACCACTTTGGATCACGCTAACTCTTATTTGTCCCTGTGCGGAGTTTTCTCTGTGTCCAGTATTCCTTCATACGTTCGCTGGTCTGCTTCCGTTGTTCTTCTGTCCAGGCTCTTCCAGTCTTATTAATTCTTTCTGCGGCCGGACGTCCTTCCAAATTATTTACTGTGTTCCTAAGTGTATTTCTGCTTAACAATTGGACATTTGAGATGTAGGATCTTTCCATATCCTTCTTTGTTTCCTTAATGCATGCTGTAGGGGTCTTTGTCCTCCAGAAATAACCAAATATCTGTTTGGCTAATCTTCAGTATTGTCGGTGGTTCTGTACAGATGTCCCAGGAATGCCAGTCTCCTGTTCTTCATAGTGTATGAGAATGTATTATTATTATTATTACTATTATTATCTTCATTTGTTGTATTTAATTTAATATAATTTCTATAGTAAACGCTTCTTGATTTCTGACGTTTCTTTCGAATGTTTTGAAGTGGCGCTTGTCTGAGATTAAATAGGCTATTAGAATGTTCTGGAATTAACGCGTAATAACTCATATAAATCTCAGAGAAGCGCCACTTCAAACCATTCAGAAAAAATCTTTGTAGCCTAAATGCCAGTTGTACGTCAGATATCAAGAATAGTTTAGCATGGTAATGGCTAACAATCCGGATACTCACTCTGAAGATTTCTCACACGGCCATTAAAGCCTACACCAGTACACACAGTAGGCTATCTCCTTTATTTACTATGTTGATTCCATACAATTCCATAGAATTTAATCGTTTATTCTAGATATGTTGTTGATGTTGAGTGATGTGTGCCTCCTGGTGTGAAGGCTAGCGTAATTGTCTGTCACTGGGGCCCTCAGTTCGATTTCCAACTCTGCCAGAAAAAAATGTAATGATGATGATAATTTTTGATTTTAGGGGCCTAAATTTTGGATTATCAATTTTTAACTGTATGGATAAAAGCGAAATATTGGAATGAAATTAACCTGCTTCTAGAACTAACAAGAAAGGGAAAACAAGAAGAAGGGAAATTAAAAAATAGGAAGAAATCGGATGCCCTCAACCCTCAGTTAATTGAAGTGATTTCTAGTTCTAATAAGGATAGCTTTTCAGTCGGTCAACACAAATGTTTGTGCCAAATTAGGCCTACATAACTCAGAAAAACAAGTACAGTATCTATATGCCCTAACATGTAAAACATTAGGGCCTACATAAGACATTTATCACAAAATATCACAAATATGGGGGTACGTAAAATGGATGGCATGTTTCGAATGTTAAGCGTTCATCCTCAGATCCTGTTCGCTTAGGCTTAATTAATTACGATGTTTATGAATTGCACTTATGCACAAATAAGATTGTCGCGTTACACAAGGTTCTAGGAACTTATGTAATCTAAACAAATGCGTGGGAGCCGTGTCAGTAGATTTACCAGCGAGTTAATGATCTCCTTTGGGGAACATTTCGGCACCGCGGTGCCTTTAAAAGCTTCGGTAGTTAGGCTAAAAGGGACGTAAAACCAATAATTTTATTATTATTATTATCTTCTTAGTTTTGATTCAGAATACTGAGGGTACCTCGTTCCAGCCATCAGACCAGAATTAAATTTCTTGGCAGAGCCGGTAATTGATCCCGGGCCTCCGCGGTAACAGCCATGAATGCTAGCCACTACGCAACGAGGCGAACTTCTCTGCTAAGGAGGTGGATCAGAAGTAGCCTGACCAAGGTCCAGGAAGAGTGTTCAGAGGTTGAAGACATCATTAGCAAGGAGGAAGAGAGTGACCGGCTGACCATTGTGCCCCGAGCACTCATGACGTCACACAGTAGCAACACGAGAAACATTTGCATGTTTATAATTCCTCAGGATTACCACATGGAATAGCCTAATAATTATTCAGGAATGTGGTTACTGTACGCCTAAATTCATATGGATGAGATTTTGATGAAAAAACGAACGTGCACAAGATAATATATTACCTAGATGAGTGTCATTTTCAGTTTAGATTTCCAAGTAACAAACCAAGGGATTATGAAGACACCTTCTGGTCTAACGCATTAATACAGAAAGCGTTTATCACCCAGACTTAATGATACATGTCATAGGGCAGACAGCTATCTGATTCAGTCTTTGTTCCCATTTTGAAATGCCAGAAATAATTGCATTTTTATTCATTTGAATTTCAGAACACACAGGTATATAGTTACAAAACAGGTTTCTAGTATACCAAATTGTAAGAGTTGTTCCTCCCAATGGAAATTAATGCCATAACTCATAAGTAATAAGGCTTGTGAAGTAGGCACTCGGGTACTACCAATCCATTGAATCCCTTAACGCAATCTCATGTTGTGTAACCAGGAACAAATTTTAAATTGTGTACATATTTATACATCTTAGAAAGACGTAACAAACTCAACACAGCATACCAACTGTCTCGCAACCGTTACAACAAGAAGTGCATTTCGAAGAATGCCAAGATCTGTCATTACAAAACTGTTTGTTTGCGACTTCGGTGGTGTAGTTGGTAGCATCCCGTGCTTCTATGCCTAAGATCAGGGTTTCAAACCCGGCCGAAGTCATCGGAATTTTTAAGAGCGTTAAAAATCTCTCAGTATGCCTTTCTTCGGAGGGGAAGTAAAGCCAGCGGGCCCATGTCATAGAATTATCGCATGTAAAAGAACCTTCCACTAACTACAATATTAATGTGCGAAGCTAAATTTGTAGGTTAGATTTGATTAGTGCTCTATTAACTTCCAACGTTCGCCGCCAGGTGCCAGTTGTGGAGGCATCTAGTAGCCAAGTTCGTGGCTATGTGTCGTTGACGGTAGCATTTGGTAGCAAAAGTAGGAGCTACTTGTAATTGATCGTCTACAGTCCTTACCTGAATTACAGATAACACACACTAATACAGCCATCTCAATTAACACCGGTCATCAGACAGACTCAACACACACCCAAAGTAAACGAGGCTACATGACCGCGTTGTTGCAGCCTCTAAACTGAGGAACCAACCAACCTACGAACTGTTGTCAGGCCACAGTTTTTGTACGCCGCAGAGACTCTCCTGATGTACAGGAAAGGCACCATGGATGATCTGGAGAAGGTCGAAAGACGTATCCTCAGGAAAATTCATGGGCCAAGATTGCGTCCAGATGGAACCTACCGACTGAAAGCAAACTCCGAACTGTATCGACGGTTGGAAACGGCTAATACCAGCATGCCAGTAGGCGGCTGAAGTTGTACGGGCACCTTGACAACGGCAGGCTTACCAAGTGGATCTTCTCCTTGATTAAAGGCTACAAGACTGGAAGCCTATGGCTTATTGAAGTCCAAAATTACTTGCTAATATGCTTAACAATTGGTTCCCGCCTCCCAAAGTGTCTAAGTGTAGGAAACACCTCTCGCAGGAGAGAAAGGAAAAACTAGCAGCCGAGCTCAAGAGATATTGGGAACGGAAGAGAGCATCGAAGAAGAACTAGTCATAAGCGCTCCTTAGTGGGCTTACATCAATAATAATAATAATAATAATAATAATAATAATAATAATAATAATAATAATAATAAACACAGGATGTAAAACTAGCGATCCGTGGGACATCATTTCTAGAGATGAAAACAAACATACTCTGTTATACGCTTTTGGGCTGGGAGTCAAGCCAAAATGTTCATGATACAAAATGTGTGATGGTGTGATGGTGTACCGCGCATCTTGCCCCTAAGCGGGCGCGTGCAGATACTAATCGCATCTCATTGCTGCCTCTGTCAGCCAAGAGCCAGGAGCTCATATAACATAACACTTCGATACTCTATTGCACAGTTGTACAGTAGGCTCAGTATGAACATGTCCACTGAACGTAGGAGATGTGTCTTGTTCTGGATTTGTACTTGTTCCTACAAATTCAATGCAAAAATAGCTAACTTTGTGTGTGAAAAATGTTATAAAGAAACTGGTTTATAGACAGTAATATCCAAGATTCCATGTTCCGCAGTGTAGCGGTAGAACTGAAACTTTATTTCCAAGCATGTCTGTCTTTCAATAGTTTTGCTCATACCAGGTCGACTTTACCAAAGTTTGATCCTTTCCAGAATGTTGCCCCAATTTGATTTCTTTGCATAAAATAATTTAAGTACTGCGGGTGGCTCCAATATACTGTATTTTAAAAAGAAGCATTAACTATGAGGATTTCAATTTAATGGACCTTTCTAAAGCATCAAGTAGGCTATTATTTCAAAATCTCGATTTTAGATAATGATCAAACCATGTACAGTGTATTTTAACGCCATAACATGAAGTCTATTCTGGATTTTAGATGGTTTGTCATTTCGTCTATGTCATTCTTGACTGTTATAGCTTTTATGAACGACTGTTTTGTTTCTTAAAAGCCAATTTGCTGTCATATAATCACTGAAAGGAGGAATGGTATGATTGCAAAGTGGTCAATCAGCTTCTTTCATACCAAGGCGTACCGGGTTCGATTCCTGGGGATTTCAAGGTGAAATATTACGTCCGGTTATTCGGATTCTACGTAAAGAAGAGGTACCGTGACTTATGATCACGAGATTAACGTTAACTTAAAACTACAAGTTTCCTTCCTTCTTTCCTTTCTTCCTTCCTCCCTTTTATCCTTCCTCCTTCTTTCCTTTCTTCCTTCCTTCCTTTTATCCTTTCTCCTTCTTCCTTCCTTTCTTTTATCCTTCCTCCTTCTTCCTTTCTTCCTTCCTTCCTTTTATCCTTCCTCCTTCTTTCCTTTCTTCCTTCCTTCCTTTTATCCTTCCTCCTTCTCTCCTTTCTTCCTTCCTTCCTTCCTTTTATCCTTTCTCCTTCTTTCCTTTCTTCCTTCCTTCCTTTTATCCTTCCTCCTTCTTCCTTTCTTCCTTCCTTCCTTTTATCCTTCCTCCTTCTTTCCTTTCTTCCTTCCTTCCTTTTATCCTTCCTCCTTCTTTCCTTTCTTCCTTCCTTCCTTTTATCCTTCCTCCTTCTTCCTTTCTTCCTTCCTTTCTTTTATCCTTCCTCCTTCTTTCCTTTCTTCCTTCCTTCCTTTTATTCCTTCTTCCTTTCTTCCTTCCTTCCTTTTATCATTACTCCTTCTTTCCTTTCTTCCTTCCTTTTATCCTTCCTCCTTCTTCCTTTCTCCCTTCCTTTTATCCTTCCTCCTTCTTTCCTTTCTTCCTTTCTTCCTTCCTTCCTCCTTCTTCCTTTCTTCCTTCCTTCCTTTTATCCTTCCTCCTTCTTTCATTTCTTCTTTCCTTCCTTTTATCCTTCCTCCTTCTTTCCTTTTTTCCTTCCTTCCTTTTATCCTTCCTCCTTCTTCCTTTCTTCCTTCCTTCCTTTTATCCTTCCTCCTTCTTTCCTTTCTTCTTTCCTTCCTTTTATCCTTCCTCCTTCTTTCCTTTCTTCTTTCCTTCCTTTTATCCTTCCTCCTTCTTCCTTTCTTCCTTCCTTCCTTTTATCCTTCCTCCTTCTTCCTTTCTTCCTTCCTTCCTTTTATTCCTTCCTACTTCTTTTCTTCAGTGAGAGAAATAATACTAGTAAATTTTAGTTGTTGTTGTTGTTTCAATTAGGGACTTGGAAGATCTTTGTCATCTATCTCGTGCATTGGAGTGTGTGGGGAATTCGTTTGACAACCTGAGTTATTATGCTGTCTGTAGCAGTGTATTTGGGTGTAATTATTTTGGTCTCGGATTGCAGTAGGTGTCACGGGACTTGAAATAAAGTACTATCCCAACAGGGAGTGAATGAAGAATAAGATCCGTGTGGAAACCACACTCTCAACACAGAGAGCTATTTTTAAGCTCTTCAATCGTCAACACGAATGTGCTTAATTATACTGGGCGGGCAGTTCCTAGTGCCAGAAATAAGTAACATGAATTATGTATACACTTAATAAACGCTTCTCAAAAAATGAGGGGCGGTGAAAGTTGTAATTAGCCTTGCTATCTGATTTGGGCACACTCGTGTTGACCGACTGAAAAGCTTCATAATACATAACTTAGGCAGCACTAAAACGGCTTCCAGTATTTCAATAACACTGACATTCTACAGTAACATCGGATATCCGAACACCATCTATCCAATGGACTGGTAAAGCGTGATTTGCATCACTCAGTTACTCTGGTGAACCAAAAATTATAATACTTTTCTCTTTATAGTACGCCGAATTTAGTGATCGAACTCTACTGAAGTCCATTCTCTCTTTCGTAAGAAGATAAATGATGTTGGCACTACTTTCATCACCAAGTCGACAAATGAAACCCTCACTGGCTCTACAAATATTGGTAATGAGTCACGCTGTATTCTCACATTTTTAGTGATCATAAATACTGTGCAAGTTATCGGCCTAACCCCCAAGTACCACCGCCCTAGGGTAATCGTGAAGGGTATTGTACTCCGCTGCATGACTTACTCTTTACTTAACTTTCATTAGATACGGTTCATTTATTAACTGTATCTCACAATTCCCTTCATTTACTTATTGTAAGGTTTTGTTCGTGATGTTAAACCTAGCTACATCTATGTTCCAATGCAACATAGTACCTTTCCTTATCGGCACGCCGCAGTGAATGGTTACAGCCAGACTAGAATGGACCTTCTTGTGGTGCAGTGGTTAGCATTTATGGCTGTCACTCCTGAGGTTTTGTTCGTGATGTTAAACCTAGCTACATCTATGTTCCAATGCAACATGGTACCTTTCCTTTTCGGCACGCCACAGTGACATGTTACTGCCAGACTAGAATGGTCCTTCTTGTGGTGCAGTGGTTAGCATTCATGGCTGTCACTCCTGAGGTTTTGTTTGATTTCCGGCTCTACCGAGAAATATAATGCCTGTCTGGGGGCAGAGACGGGGTTCACTCAGCCTCGTGAGACAGAGATGAGCAGAGGTGTGTTCGAAACGTACCTCAGCAACTTGGAAGTGGTTTTCCGTGGTTTCCCACTCTTACTACAGGCAAATGCCGCGATGGTACTTAACTAAAGGCTACAGCCATCTCTACCCCCCCCCCCCAATCCTAGCCCCAATTACAAATACACATACTAATACTGCCACAATGTCACGGGTTATCAGACAAATTCTACACACACCCAAGTACGCAGGGCTAAATGACAACTATGTCACAGAGCCCCTTAAATGAAATCAACCACCTTCTATGGTCTCAGAGTCCGTAGTGAGACACGGAATTCAGATGTCCTGGGTTCGGTTCTTGACTCTGTCAAGAAATTTAATTCTGGGCTGAAGGTTAGGACGGGGTACACTCAGCCTTGTCTACTCCAGGCAAATGTCGGGGTGGTCTCTATCTTAAAGCCACAACCACCACCTTCCAATTTCTAATCTCAATTATTAATACACACACTAGGCTACTACAGCAATAACAATGACTCAGGCTATCAGACATATCCCACACGGGGTTACATAGCCAAAATGTTGCAAATACCCGCAGTGAATCTACAACAATGAATTATACTGACTGCTTATGTGGATCTACAGTATATTGTAATGCCCAACTTAAGTTTCCAAGATCCTGGGTTCGATTATGAGTGAGGTAGTCGTGTTTTCAAAAGAAATTGAAAATTCACGGCTCTTAACATATTTTAAACAAGCTGTACCCGGCATGCGTTGCAATGCCAATCAAAGAAAGTGTTGGCGTTGAAATTCTGTTTCTTGAAGTGCTTTTGGATACACAACATGTTAACTGCCTCTAAGCTATCGTAAAATGGATTTTCTAATTTAGAACCATTCGTGGAAGCGTGCACTGTCACTCATTTGTTGAATCTACTCGTACGCTACCTGTTGTGAAATGTATTTACTAAGTCGAAACCCTTCCCTGGCGTGTACACAATAATTCATTAATGATTCATCGCAATCGGATGAATTGTATATGTACGTATACGGGGTTTTGTTTAAACGATTCGTGCGCTGTCACTCATTTGTTGAATCTACTCGTGCGCTACCTATTGAGAAATGTATTACTAAGTCGAAGCCCTTCCCTGGCGTGTACACAATAACTCATCAAGGTTTCATCGCAATCGAAGAATGTTATATGAACGCAATAGGGGATTTTGTTGAAACGCTTCGCGCGTCGTCCCTCATTTGTTGAATCAACTTGTGCGCTGCATATTGTATAGGGGATTTACTAAGCCAGAAATTGTCCATGACGTGTACACAACATCTCACCCAAGTTTCATAGCTACGGACGAATGGTACATGTATGCATACGGGACTTGGTTGAAACGCTTCGCGTATCGTCGCTCATTTGTTGATTCTACTCTTGCGCTACATATTGTAGTATGGATGTACTCAGCCAGAAACCTTCCCTGGAGTGTACACAACATCTCACCCAAGTTTCATCGCAATCGGATGAATGGTATGTGAACGTATACGGGACGTTGTCGAAACGCTTCGCGCGTAGTCACTCATTTGTTGAACATAAACGTGCGCTTCGTATTGTAAAATGGATTTACTTAGCCAGAAACCTTTCCTGGAGTGTACACAACAATTCACCAAACATTTATCACTATCAGACGAATGGTATATGACTTTATACGGGACTTTGTTGAAACGCTTCGGGTGTCATCGCTCATTTGTTGAATCTACTGGTGCGCTACCTATTGTAAAATGTATGTACTAAGCCAGAAACCTTCCCTGGAGTGTACACAACATCTCACCCAAGTTTCATCGCTATCGGATGAATGGTATATGAAATTATATGGGACTTTGTTGAAACGCTTCGCGCGTCGTCGCTCATTTGTTGATTCTACTCGTGCTCTACCTATTTTTAAAGGGATTTACTAAGCTAGAAACCTTCCCTGGAGTGCACACAAAAGCACAGCCTAGTTTCATCGCTATCGGACGAATGGTATATGAACGCAAACGTGACTTTGTTGAACTGCTTCGCGCGTCGTAGCTCATTTGTTGAATCTACTCGTGCGCTGCCTATTGTAAAGTGGATGTACTAAGCCAGAAAATTTCCCTGCAGTGTACACAACATTTTACGCAAGTTTCATAGCTATCGGACGAATGGTATATGAATGCATACGGGACTTTGTTGAAACGCTTTGCGTGTCGTCGCTCATTTGTTGAATCTACTCGTGCGCTATCTACTGTGAAATGTATTCACTAATTTTGAAACCTTCACGTAAGTGTACACAACATCTCAACCAAGTTTCATCGCCATCGGACGAATGGTATATGAACACATACGGGACTTTGTTGAAATGCTTCGCGCATCGTCGCTCATTTGTTGAATCTACGCGTGCGCTACCTATTGTAAAATGGATTTACTTAGTCAGAAACCTTCCTTGGAGTGTACTCAACATCTCACCCAAGTTTCATCGCAATCGGACGAATGGTATATGAACGCATAGGAGACATACATACCCACCCACAGACAAACTATCACGTTACATTGATTTTTAGCCTACTTTTCACATTTTGCAAAAATGAGGAAAAAGTAGACTTATGAGATCGGGCAAATGTGTGTCTGTCTGTCTGTCTGTCTGTCAGTCTGTCTGTCTGTCTGTCTGTCTGTCTGTCTGTCCTTCTGTCTGTCTGTCTGGCTGTGTGTGTGTCCCCCCCCTATCAACTCCTAAACGGCTGCAGCAATCGAAACAAAATTTGGTAGGAGTAAAGATCTATACCTGAATATCTCACGGCCATATTTGAAAATGATGTCAGTGCTACCAACTGCTAAAAAATTGCAATTGAAATTTGAGCTCCATGTTGGATATCTTGGAAAGTATGAATGGGAGCTATTTCAAAATTGGCACACGTACAGATCACAATATTTCAGTTTAATTTCCAGGAGGCTAAACATGGCAGTGTTGCCAAAATGGTTATAAGGCTCCTGATAGGTCCAATTTTTAAATGCATATAACTTCTATACTATCAATTGGAATTCAACCAAATTTCGTATGTTGTATGTGTACATAACCAGATATGACTGAGCGTATTCTTCAGACCTACCAGGGCTGCCAACTGTTAATAAATGCTCCTAATTTATTTTATCCAAATACCAATATATCAGAAAGTATGCAAGCCGACAGCTTTAAACTATGCACACGTATAGTCCCTGACATTCTATATTAATTTGGAGTAACTTATATACGTCAGTGCTACCAACATGATTCTAAGCCTGCTGACAGGTCCAACTTTAAATACATGTAACTTCCATACTATCATTTGGATTTCAACCAAATTTCGTATGTGCTATGTGTACCATAACAGATATGACTATGCGTATTCTAAGGAGCAACGAGTGCTGCCAACTGTTAATATGTGCTGTCCCTATTTTTGTTACCCTAATATCAATATATCAGAAAGTATGCAAGCCAATAGCTCTAAACTTTGCACACGTATAGTACCTGGCATTCTAGACGAATTTGGAGTAACAAATATTCGTCAGTGCTGCCAACATGATTCTAAGCCTGCTGATAGGTCCAATTTTTAAATGCATGTAACTTCTATACCAACTAATGGATTTCATTCAATATTGGCACAACAATAGATCATATTATTTCAGATTATTTCTGACCAATAGATGCATGACATTGTTGCCAACATGATTTTACGCGCGCTGTTAGATCCAATGTTTAACTGCATGTAACGTCCATGCTATTCATTGGACTTTAACCAAATTTTGTATTTTGTACCTTAAGAGACGGAACTAAGAATATATTCAGTCATCAGGGCTGCCAACTGTAGTGCTCTATTAGGATACATTATGCCAGGTATACAGTATTTCGAACTAATTGGAAATTTCGATATTAGCAACTTAATTTCGTCATTATTCTAGATAGGTTCATATTCTGTAGAATAATCATTGGCATGAAAAGTAGGCTGTATAGTTCTTCACGGAACTTCTTGTTATATATATAGATGAATGCAAATTTTGAAAATAATGTCATATTTGGCTACTAACCAAAAATATGCAACATGTTCACTGAAGAACAAATCGTCAACTTCTCTTCAAATGTATGGGCTATCTAACTTTTTGAATGGTTTGTGAAGTAACAAGATCTGAGAGGATATTATCAGTTAACGTAGTTGCTAAGCCATTTTACTTGAACTTGAATGCTCACTGTTGTAGTAGATGGCTTCGTTAGTATAACTAGAAGTAGTCTCTGAGAAGAGCAAAATGATAAATGTTGTTAAAATTAGACCTGTCTTAATCGATTATCTCAAGGGTTATTCATAGGTTAGTAGGGGGAAGTAGAAACAGACACACACACACATCGCTCGGTGATTGATCTCATACTCGCACATTCAAGTCAATTTTATACAGAAGATGGGCTAATACTTTAATGTTTCTATGAAGAAAGTAGGCTAAAAATATCTGCCACAAACGATCCTGAGACAGTTCTCAGTTTCTCTACTGTATGGCTGAGAAATTGAACGGTTTGTCGCATAGATTACTGATACAGCGTCGTCTCAAAGAATCTTCATCAAGAGGCTATATCTATATATTTAAAACAGTAAGGTGATTTTTGTTACCACGAGATTGAGAGTACGACAGATCCGATTTACTTCGTAGAGCACTCTAACGAAAGCTCTTGGCCTCTAGATTTGCAGAGTGTCTCTAAAATAAACAAATATATTACGGTATATTTTTGAATTAATATAGAAAATAGCAGAATTCTTGGCCCTCACGCATGCGCACAATCCGCCTGGGGTCATGACAAAATGGCGGTGAGAAGTCCATTAAAATGTAAGTAATTTAATTTAAGCTTCCATGTAATTGAAAACATACATTAACCAAGTTCTGACAATGAAATATAATAACAGTATGAACGTATACGAATGTGCAACATTGATTTCTTTGGATAATGAAATGGATTATTTCCTTCAAAGAGCGGCTTTTGAAGATAATGAATGGCTGCGTCTGCTGCCTAACAAGAGTGCGTGCTTAGCTATGCGGTTAAGGCGACTGACTGTGGTTCCAAGTTACACCGGTTCGATCCCATCCATCGTCAATATATTTTTTTTACCACTGAAATATTGTTTAATCAAGGAGTATTAGAAAGGTTTTATATCTGTTAAAGATACATATTTCTACATTCCCTCTCAATACGTTTTATTTCCGTTTTACCATTGCATTACAGCATGTGATCAAAAGACAAACTGTTGTCCTCAGTACGCCGTTTAAATATCTGCAATCAGTTCCTATAATTGACAACAGATGGCAGTACATCGCCCATATAGTTCCAGTAACTGACAGCAGATGGCAGCATCATTGCATCGATATATTTAAAACAGAAGACATGGCACGTTTTCACGTGATGGAGAATTATAAAGGAGGGGAATATTTAAGAAGGGAAATTTTGAGGAACATTAACCGACAGTTGAATGTGTAGGCTAAGTTGTTTATGTACCTTAATATTGCAATTTCTTCCCAAAGCTTCGGTGGTCAAGTTATTAGCGTCCTAGACTGTATGTATGTCTACCCCTTATTATTCCCGTTTTCCAACGGGGTCGGGGATGAGATGTGATGGAAGTCTTTGTAGGGATGGGTTTTACGGCCGGATGCCCTTCCTGACGCCAACCTCATGAGAGGAGTTAATGAGAGATGAAATGAATGGTGGTGAATGAAACTGGGCAAGGATGTGGAAGGAAGCGGCCGTGGCCTGTCAGAAGGTACCGTCCCGGCATTTGCCTGGTGTTGAAAATGGAAACCACGGAAAACCATTTCAAGGACGGCCGACGGTGGGGCTCGAACCCACGCGTCTACCGAGTCAGCAGAGAGCTTGGTCCCATGACCTAATGCAGCGCTTTAGCCAGAGTAGCCACTACTGTCGGTTATTAGTGTCCTAGACTAAAAGTTATAATTATGCATCGTCGTTATACTCTTAAATTATTAAAGAAAAAAGTAGTTTTCCAGGCACTCGCGCGTGTCCACAATTGCTTTCGCCATGAGAGACACTTGGCAAACATAATTCGTTTGAAGGGCTCCGACATCGTGGTCACTCAGCCCCGTGTACTTGGGTGTGTATGTGTGAACTTTTCTATGATAACCTGTGTTATTGTGATGGCTGCATTACTGTGTGTATTATTTTGTAATTATGGTGGTAAATGGCAAGGAGACGGCCAAGGCCTTAAGTTAGGAACCATCCCGGTATTTGCCTTAAGTGGAAGTGGGAAACCACGGAAAACCACATCCAAGATTGTCGAGGTGGGAATTAAACCTTCCTCTTCTTAGTTATAACTCAAGAGACTGAATGTGCCCCGTTATTGCCCTCAGACCAGAATTAAATTTCTTGGCAGAGCAGGAAATGTAACCCGGGTCTCCGGGGCGATAGACAAGAATAGGTGGGCCTCCATGTGTTAATACGATTTTTGACATGCACGGGACATAGAATTCAAAAACTGCCTCCATTAGGGTGACTGCCGAAGTGAGTACCGTATTGAGTATAGGCCTATGGTCATTCCAGTAGTTGGCGAAGTGATTATATGTTCCCCTGCAAAATGTACTGCCATAACCTATAACAGGTGATGGAAATTGCTTATTTAGAGCAGTTTCGTACTGTTTATAACAAAATGAAGAACGTCATTCTGAGCTGCGTTTTCAAGCTATTGCAAAAAATTTCGCTGGCAGGAACAATTATAAGGAATTTATTTTAAGCGATCAGTCTCATCGCATTCTCCTCACCAACCAACTTGAGTATGAAAGTCTCTGGACGGTCATGTTGAACTTCATTGTATAAGACAATTGTTTAATGATTATTTGTTTAGAGTACTGAGTCTAACTACGCAGTTGATTTCGGCAATGGAAGTATTATTTGCCATTTAATATTTAGCGGCTCCGTTATTGCAGGACACTATAGTGTTATCGAATAATACGAAGCCACATTTAAAATCCAATATCAATAGCCCATTTCAGAAACAATTCCAGATATTATGCAGTACAGTGTACTGTAAGGTATTTGACGATCAAATGTAAACATTGTTCTACATTGTATTTCTCTTGCGTAAAATCTATGCGTGGTTACTTTGGTCTTTACTGTTGTGAGGGTAAAATTGATCTGCTGGAATATAAAATATTTGCCAAGCTGCAACAATGTAATGATATTAATTTAAAAGTCATTGAATTCATATCCAGTAGTTCCAACACATACATCAGCGTTAACAGATAGGATACTGAAGATGAAAGCCAGCTACTTAATTTCCCCATTATTGAATTTTTCAATTCCTTGGAATTAAGTGATTCGCCTCCACATGCTCCGAACGTTTGAGCCATAGTTATGCTCCTTAGAAATCTGAACGTTTCCCAAGGACTCATATATGGTAATATATTAATTGTAAGAAATATGTAAGACAGTGCTTGGATTCGGATATAATAGGTGCAGTAATATTAGGCAGAGAGCTCAAATCCTACGACTTGATTTAACACCTTCCGATAAAACACTTGCAGGTACAGTACATTTTCTTTTAATAGGCAACAATATCCTATTCGCTCGGCCTACTTTATCAAAATCAATCAAGCTCAAGGAGAAACTCTTGAACGTATTGGGCTATTTACTCATCACGTTTTCAGTCATGACCAGCAGGATAGTGAAGGTACAAAAAAGATCCTGTATGGGATGGTAAAGAATAAGATGTGGAAGGATCCTACGGATTATGTTAGAATGGTGAACAAAAGGGGATAAGAGATAGAAAATAGGGAAGAACTGAAGAAAATGTGGAAAGAATATTTTGAAGAACTCCTGAACCCAAATGGAAACCACGGCGAGGAGGAAGAAATCGGGTAAGAGGTACAGTAGATGAACTGCAAACAGAAAAAGACTTAACATGGAAAGAAGTGGAAGATGCAGTGAGGAAGATGAAAGGAGGGAAGGCACCGGGTGTGGATGAGTTGAGTGTGGAGATGGTGAGAGCAGCAGGAGAGGTGGGGATACAATGGTTGTACCGAGTGATGAAGACAGCATGGAAAGAAAGGAAGAACCCAGAGGATTGGAAAAAGGGAATAATTGCCCCGATCTTCAAGAAAGGTAGTAGAACAGAATGCAGAAACTATCGGGGAATAACACTGATGAGTCATTGTGCAAAGATCTTCGAGGAAGTTTTGGAAAAAAGAATTAGGACAAGGATAGAAGGAGGGATGACGGAAGAACAACATGGCTTCAGAGCAGGAAGATCCACAGTGGATTTGATTTTTGCTGTAAGGCAGTTACAAGAACAGCACTATGAGTATGGAACAGATCTACTGATGGCCTTCCTGGACATTGACAAAGCATATGACAGTGTATGCAGAAACAAAGTATGGAAGTCCCTGGAGGATAGAGGAATAGAAAAATGGACTATAAGGAGGATAAAGGAGATGCACAAGGGAAGCGTGAGCTGTGTGAAAGTGGGAGGAGAGAGATCGGACTGGTTGGAACAGAGAAACGGCCTGAAACAAGGAAGTGCACTGTCACCGTTACTTTTCATTGTGGTGATGGATGACATAATGACCCGAGTGGCACAAGTAATTGGGGAAGGAAAGATGAAAGCAATGGTGCTTGCAGATGATTTAATGATTTGGGGAAACAAGGAGGGGGAGGTACAGGAACAGTTGGACGTGTGGGAAGGAATAATACAAGGTTATGGGATGAAATTTAGCATAAATAAGAGTGAGATGGTGATCACAACAAGGAAGAAGGAAAGAACCACAACAGGAGTAACAATTGGTGGGGAACAGCTGAAGAAAGTGGAGAGTTTCAAGTATCTGGGAAGCCTGATACAAGAGAATGGAAGAAACGATAGAGAAATACATGAGCGGGGAAGACAGGCAGAAGCATTCCGGAGGAGTGTGAGAAGCATGTTATGGAGCAAGGATGTCCCTCAGAACAGCAAAATGATCATATATCGGACGTACTATGTCCCTATCCTGACGTATGCCTCGGAGACCTGGGTTATGAAAGGAAGGTAGAAGAGCAAAATACAGGCCAGTGAGATGAGGTTCTTGAGAAGCAGTATTGGAGCTACAAAGAGGGACAGAATAAGAAATGAGAGGACCAGAGAATTAATGAAGGAGGAACCATTACAGGATGGTATAGAGAAATCTAGACTTAGATGGTATGGACATGTAAAACGAATGGAGGAGAAGAGGATACCCAGGAGGATACACGAGACGAAGTGGGAAGGAAAGAGACCTAGAGGGAGACAGAGAGACAGGTGGCTGAAGGAGGTGGAAGAAAGCGTGAAGAAGAGAGGAGAAGACTGGACAAGGGTGGAGGCTGAGAGATGGTGGGAAGACAGAAGTCGTTGGAGAGGCTTGTGTTCCAAACAGACCCGGCCAGTGGCTGGAAACTGTGCAAGATGATGATGACCTCATCACGTTTTCAGTCATGACCAGCAATATGTTGCAATGCTGAGAGTGCTATCTTTTGACGCCCTTAAAGTTGCAATAGTGCTAAAAAGTGTTCGTACAAAGAATGTAACTTATATAAGAAGCTTCTTCAGTAATTTTGTTTTCCATTGTCCGTCATGTTTTGACGGGTTTCATCTAGTTATTATTAAAATGCTACAAGCGCCATTGTTCGAAAACTAATAACGTTCAGTTAAAGTTTTCCTCATGTAAATATTATAATTATTACTATTATGACTATTCCATCAGAAATAATACATTCATTTCCAAATGTATGTTATGTCCGGAATAGGTGTTCAAACACCAATATTAATAGTAATCAAAAAGCAAAGCCAATTCCATACAGGCCATGGAGGCCCTGGGAGTAGTGGAAGGTAGAGGCTTCCACTCTTTGTTAAAATAGCACTAGATGGGATGGACACCGGGACGTCTTTGCTCCCAGGAATTACCCTAGTACTCATTTCTGGTGTAAGCTAAGTGAATCCCAGGGCTATTTGTGTTTCCGAACGTGGTAGTTTTGTTTCCACTACCCGGGTGGGAATCGAACCCACTCCCTTTGAGTTAGAAGGTCAGCGCCTCTACTGACTACACTACGCAGCCCCCATTAATAGTAATAATAATAATTAGTCACATTCTTTATTTTTTCGGCTTAAGCACTCAAACTCTTACATTATTGTCATTTAGACTTTCACGGCCCGTGTTATTATTCATAATGTTGAATTTTGGGCTTATGCCGTGTTTTATTATACTAATATTCGACGCGTTTCGAAAGAAACCATGTCTTTCATCGTCAGGAATAATCTGGAATACGACAATGTTGCTTAGAGAAAGCAACGAAGAACATATAGAAGGTGCCCAAAGATGGACGCCATTATAGCCCCATGTTAGGGACAACGGAAAGCAGCAGTGAATTACTTTCTCAGGGTTCTGATAATAGGTAGCCAGGATTCACTGAGATTGTAGCCGGTGTCGCGGTTGAAATTATCTGGGTGTTTACGTATTTCAACCGCCTCCCTGATGATTCTGGGACGATATTGCTTTATACGGGCAAGAACATCCACTCCTTGGAACATGACATCATGGCCAGGTGTTAAAGCATGATCGGCAACAGCTGATTTATCAGGTTGAATGAGCCTGATACATCTATTATGTTCCTTAATGCGAGTGCATATTGTTCTCGAAGTCTGCCCGATGTAAACCTTGCCACAAGTACAGGGAACTCTGTAGATACCCGGTTGTTGCAATTTAGGCAAACAGTCCTTAGTTGGTCGCAGGAGTTGCCTAATCTTAACAGAAGTTCCAAATACAGTCCGTATGTTGTACCGACGTAGGATTTTAGCAATACGATCCGTTGTGTTATGTATGTACGGAAGGTAAGCAGTTCCTCTTACATCTCTTTTCTCAACTGACGTCCTATTATTATTTGTTGGTTTCAGAACCGTAGAAATCAAAGCCTTGCTATAACCGTTGCTCTCAAAGGTGGTTCACAGGGTGTTAATTTCTTCTTGTAAAGAAGACACTTCACAAATCCTCCTAGCCCTGGTAGTTAGAGTTGTAAGGATACCATGTTTCTGGGCAGGGTGATGGTGAGAACTTGCGTGGAGATATCTATTGGTGTGTGTTGGCTTACGAAAAACGCTGTGTCCTAAAGATCCATCCTCTTTCTTGGTGACGAGAACATCTAAAAAAGGTATTTTGCCGTCAGATTCCTTTTCCATGGTGAAACAAATAGAAGGGTGCTGGAGATTAAGGTGATCCAGGAAATGGCTAAGATTTTCCTCACCTTCCGTCCAAACAACGAACGTGTCATCCACATAACGCCACCAGATCTTCGGTTTGAAAGGAGCCGACGACAAAGCTTTCTCTTCAAAGTTCTCCATGAAGAAATTAGCCACAACAGGAGAGAGAGGACTACCCATGGCCACACCATCAGTCTGCTCATAAAAATTCCCATTCCATAGAAAGTAGGAGGAGGTCATGCAGTGATAAAAAAAAGTCTTGTGATGTCTTCAGGAAAACAGCCATTAATGAGAGACATAACACCATCAATAGGTACTCTCGTAAACAGAGACACCACGTCGAGACTCACTAGAATATCACCCGGCTGAAGTGTTATAGCTTTTAACTTTTCCACGAAGTGTGTGGAATCCTTAATGTACGAAGGCGTGTTACCCAGAAGCGGCTGAAGTAGTCTACCTAAGTATTTGGAAAGGGCATATGTAGGAGAACCAATCGTACTAACAATAGGTCTAAGAGGAACATCTTCCTTATGTATTTTAGGAAGACCATAGAGTCTCGGAGGAATAGCATCCCCTGGAAGGAGAGTCTTCGCTGCATCCGCTGGAATACATTATTGTTTATTTAGCCGAGTTGAACATCCATTAATCACTTCTAATCTAATTTGTAATTTAAGTTCATTTTGCCTATGTTCCTGAGTATTTGTTGTAATCGTTGTTGTTGATTCTTTAACGGGCTTGTTATATCACGGTCATGTAACCTCGTATATTAGGGTGTGTGTAGAAGTTAACTGATAACCCGTGTCACTGTCGTGTCTGTACTAGTGAGGGTATTGGTAATCGAGGTAGGATATGTGTAGGAAGCGGCCGTGGCCTTACCATAGGTACCATCCCGGCATTTGCCTGGAGTAGAGGTGGAGAACCACTTCTATGATGACTGAGGTAGGAATAGAACCCACCTATTCTCAGTTTTGTCTCAATAGGCTGAGTGTGCCCCGTCTCAGCCCTCAGACTGAATTGCATTTCTTGGAAGAGCAGGGAAACGAACCCAGGCCTGCGCGCTGACAGCCAAGAATGCTAGTCACTACGCAATGAGGTGGTTCCTGAGTTTTTGAATGTAGTCACTAGAAAAGGGGGAATCTTTTATGTTCCAGTAACGTTATCATGAGAGAATAAACTCAATTTCAAAATAACCAAACATTGTCTAACTCACTCGCACACAAACAGATTAACTTTTAACTGCTACTGTATGTATTTCCAAATGAATAAACACCCATGTGCTGAGTTATTATCAACCATCTTAGCCACATTCTACATCAAGGCCCTAAATCAATTTAACAAAGTCCTCCTTCTCCTATTGATTCCATATATTACATAGGGTTACATTTTACACACATGTAGGCTACTCAAATGAATTTCTTTCAGGAGCGTACCCACAAATTAATTAATTTACGGGAGGATACTTGAACTGGATGTAGGTAAAGACTGCCTCATGTAGTGACTGGCTGAATGGCCTTTCATTAGGCATGAAAAATCAGACTTTTACGAGTTATATATCACTTATGCTTCCTTCTGGTACCTGAGATTTTTAGAATCGCCACTACTTGAACTACTACTTCGTCTGTTGTCAGTCATTACAGCGCACAGAAGTCAAACTTTTCCATCTCTTTGAACAAATGAAAATCGTAATTCGCATCACAATAGAGATTAACAAGTAGTTCCGTGACGATCTAAAGAGCCTACTTTTCTTAAAATTTAAGATTCAAGCCACTCTACATAGACCTATCTAGAATAACGACGAAATCAAGTTGCCAATACTAACATTTCTAAGTACTGCAGTTTGAGATACACCTGAAGTAATGTAACTTACTAAAGTTGGCAGCCCTGGTGACTCTGAATATATTCTTAGTTCCATCTCTTAAGGTATAGAATGCACATACAAAAATTTGGATGAAGTCTAATGGATAGTACGGATGTTACATGCTGTTTGTTATTGGATTTATCAGTGGCCGTAAAATCATGTTGGGAACAATGTGATGCATGTGATGCTCAGAATTAGTGTGAAATATTACGATCTATTATAGTACCAATTTTGGATACAATTCATTTGTTAGTATAGAAGTTACATGTAATTAAAAATTGAAACTATCACAAAGCTTAGAATCATGTTGGCAGCACTGAGGTTTATTAGTTTCTCCAACTTATTCTAGAATGTGAGGTACTACACGTGTGAAAAATTTAGATCTGATGGCTTGCAAACTTTCTGATATATTGATATTAGGATTTAAAAAAAATATAGAGAGCATTTATTAACAGTTGGCAGCCCTGTTGGTTCTTACGAATACGCATAGAAGTAACTGTTATGGTACACAAAGCACATACGAAATTTGGTTGAAACCCATTTGTTAGTATAGAAGTTATATGCATTTAAAAACTGGACATATCAGCAGGCTTAGAATCGTGTTGGCAGCACTGATGTAGGCTATATAAGTTACACCAAACTAAGGTAGAATGTCAGGTACAATACGTGTGCAAAGTTTAGAGTTGTTGGCTTGTATACTTTCCGACATATTGATATTAGGGTCAAAACATATAGAGAGCATTAATTAACAGCAACTGTTACAGTAATGAATTTTGTAAAGTCGAGCAGAAAAGCTTGGAGAATACTTCACGGACTGACTGGAAAGAAAAACTCCAGAAAGACATACGGTACTTTAAGTCCTGACACCATTGCTAATAGAATGGTAGATCTTACAAGGGCAAAGCGAGACAAGTGTCACACCAAAATGGTGAAACGTAACCTCACTCTCCTCAAAAAGAACGCCCAGAGAAATAATCAACTATCCAGGGCGTTTTCTGTTGAAGAAGTTGTGGCAGCTATCAAGCAGTTGAAGACCAACAAGGCAGCTGGTCCTGATAACATCTATAATGAATTCATCATACACATGGGTCCACTCAGTATAAACTGGATTACTTCTTTTTTCACATATATCCTTGAAAAGAATCACGTACCCAAACAGTTTAAACTATCCAAAGTTATAGCTATTCTGAAACCAGGTAAATCTGAACACAATCCTGAAAGCTATCGTCCCATTGCCCTGCTTAGCGCCATGTTTAAACTTCTGGAACGTGTCCTTCTGAACAGGATAGCACCGTACATTGAAGATGTCATACCACCTGAACAAGCTAGCTTCCGAAACGGTCGTAGTTGCACAGATCAAGTTCTTGCCCTTACAACACATATTGAAGCAGGTTTCCAAAACCATCTACAATCCTCAGCTGTCTTCATTGATCTCACGGCAGCCTATGATACTGTCTGGAGACAAGGGTTACTTTTCAAACTGTTTCAAGTTATTCCATCTTTTGAAATTGTGAATTTGTTATCAAACATTCTCAGTGAAAGACAGTTTGAGGTGTTCTTGGGTGACTCTAAAAGTCACAAGAGGAAGCTGAATAATGGACTCCCACAAGGATCTGTTTTGGCCCCAATCCTTTTCAACCTGTATATTTATGACTTGCCAAATACTAAGACAAGAAAGTTCATTTATTCTGACGATATTGCGCTTGTAACGCAGAGCAGAAATTTTGAAGATGCAGAAAACACCCTTACTGAAGACCTTAAGAGAATGTCAGCTTTCCTCTAGTCCTGGAGATTGATTCCGAGCCTGAATAAAACAGAAGTATCTTGCTTCCACCTTGCACATCGGTTTTCTAATTACAAACCAAATATTTTTCTTGACGGACAGCAGCTTAGATACAATCCCTTTCCTACTTATCTTGCAGTGACTTTGGATAGAACCCTGACCTACAAAGAGCATCTCGCCAAGCTCTCCCATAAAATTGCTGAAAGAAACAACATCCTACATAAACTTAGTGGTACTTCCTGGGGAGCCTCTGCCAACTGCTTACGCCTAACTGGCATTAGCCTTGTATATTCAACAGCAGAATACTGTGCACCCGTGTGGTTGGAAAGTGCACATGTGCATAAAGTAGACTCAAGATTAAATGATACAATGCGATGCATCACTGGTACTATTAAGTCAACGCCTTGCCATTGGCTGCCTGTGCTGAGCCACATTCCTCCACCACATCTAAGAAGGAAACAAGCATTGTTGAGAGAGGCTAAGAAGATCAGGGCTTCACCTACTTTACCACTATACCATGAATTTTGCCATCCCTCACAACAGCGACTTCGGTCTAGGAGGCCAGCATGTGTTACTGCAGAAATACTGTAAGTGGATGGGTTTAATTCAAACCAAAGTTGGAGAAACGAGTGGTCAACTAAAACAGCGGGAACAAGTGCCCATTCTCTTGATCCTACAAAGGAACTGAAAGGTTCTGACCTACCAAGGAAACTGTGGTGCCGTCTTAACAGATTCAGAACCGGCCATGGCTGCTGTAAATTATTTCAACACAGATGGGGCTGGATCAATTCAGCAATGTGCGACTGTAATCAAGAGGAGCAGACAATGGATCATCTGCTCCGACGCTGCCCTCTGTTCTCGTTCCCTGGGAACCCTGCTGAACTCTTTCATGTCACTCCAAATATCATAACTTGGTTGCAGAATGATGTTGTATGATGTAAATTTTGTATATAATTCACCATACGATTAAATAAATAAATTAACAGTTGGCAGCTTTGGTGTCTCTTTAGAATACGCACAGTCATATATGTTGAAGTACATATAGTACACACGAAATTTGGTTGAAATCCAATTGATAGTATAGACGTTACATGCATTTAGATATTGGACTTATCGGCAGGCTTAGAGTCATGTTGGCAACACTGGCATGTATGGACTTCAGAAAATTAATCTGGAATGTTATTATCTATATGTGTGCCAATTTTGGAATAGTTCGCATTCATAACTTCTGACATATCCAACATAGAGCTCAATTTTTAATTGCGATTTTTCAGCAGTTGGTAGCACTGACGTTAATCTCTCTCTATATATATAAATGAAAGTTTGTCTGCTTTTTCTGAATTTCCACGCAAATTTTCGATATTTGCGCGTTTCAGACTGTTTTATGATGAATGCTAACAAAAATAAATGTTTTGTCTGTCTGTCGGTCTGTTTGTCTGTGGACATTTTTGCAAAAAATGAAAGTAGACTTATGAGATCACTACATGGCCAAAAATTGTGTGTCTGTCTGTGTGTGTGTGTGTGTGTCTGTGTGTGTGTACTCTGAATGTCTGTCCCCCCTATCAATTCGAACACGGTGAAACCGAATTGAACGAAATTTGGTACAGAGGTAGCACTGGCAAAGGGCATCTCAGTGTCATGTTTTATATTGCCGCCATCTTTACCAAAACTTAATGGCGGCCACTCAAACATCAAAACGTAATAATGCATTACGACCAAACTAATAATCGGATCTTTACCAAATTTGGTAACAACGTTCCTTCATATGAGACGCGTCTTGTGTCCAAACTACGAGGTCATCAACCGTACCATTTCAGGATGGCGGCCGTGTGAATTATGCAAACATGGGACCCACCAGTTCCGACTATCGAACCAAGAATCGTTTAATCTGTTCGAAACGACGTGGCCCGTTTGAAATTAAAAGTTTATATTTTAATATTATAGTCTAGAAGTGATTTTAAAAAGCTGAGTCGTCTCGGTTATTTGACAAGATGGCAGCTGATCTCTCGTTCTGACCTATATTTTATTAATGTCAGTATGTTGCATGCAATATAGCCTAGTGGTAACAAATATATGAACTTTCTATGAAATGAACTCGGTTTAAAATATACTCCAGTGAAGAAAACGTTTAGTCCAAGTCATGATTTTCTATAACGTTGAATATATATTGATTCCTAACGATCAATTAGAGTGTGCACGATTGGCTGAGTTAGTTGGTCTCTAGTCGTGGCCGAGTGAGGTGCGTGTGTGCGAGCTGTGTGACCGCATTGGAAGAGTGTACGTTTCCTAATACGGTACTTCCGATAGTTCCACGGGTGTACTGACCTTCCGTGTGTCATTCGGACAATACTTTTTCAAGTAGTGTTCCAGATAGGACAACAAAACCAGAAATCCAGAAAACCCCGCTGAAAATCATGTCCGGATACCAGAGGAAAAATACCGTACGCTGTCAATGGGACAGGCAGAGTTCTCGCCCCACACCAGGAGAAATTCACCGCTGTATTAGCGATACCCTCCGGTTGACTGTCGACCAAGTAGAAGCCTTCCAATTAAATGCGCAAGAAAGAACCATGTACATCAAGGTAATCAGCATATCTACTTATCAGAAATTGCTAAATACTTTTGCAGCACCTATTAAATTTCAGTATGAGGCGAAATGACTAATGTTAAGCTCTCCACAGCGGATTCAAAGTTTACCACAGTGCGTATATTTAATGTCCCACTCGAAGTTCCCCCTGAAATTTTCAAATCCGTCCTGTCGAAATATGGCACTGTGAGTGACGTCAGGAAAGAACAATGGTCTTCTTCTAATCAGTTCCCGGTGTATAATGGAATACGTGCAGTCACTATGGAAATCAAACAAGATATCCCCTCCACTGAGACTTTTGGTGGCCATTCTGGCTACATATCTTATAATGGACAGAAACAGACCTGTTTAATTTGCAATGCTAACACACATCTACATATCAACTGTCCAAAGAAAATGATTCCCCTCGGTATAACTCCTACACAACAACGACGTGTCCAATACTCGGATGTTGTGACACAGCAAACGTCATAAGAAAACATGCTTATTGATCAATCAGCAGGTACACCAGCAGAAATGGCCTCTGACACACATGACGCAGAACACGTACCTTGCACTGACCAGATCAGCGAGCCACAGAGTGCCCTTGTGCTATCGGCAACCTGTATGGCAGCCTTAGAACCAACTCTGCCGTCACTACAGGCTGCCACAGAAATTTTGTCTTCACTGCCCCCACCGTCTCTGGTACCTACCGACTCACTTAAGCAGGTTGATCGGAGATCTGAGAACGTATCTAAGAAGATTAAAACAAATGCCTCGATTGCCGTACCAGCCCCGAAGAATCAAACTGGTTCTACAAACGTTCCCGCAGCTGTGAAAAAGAAACAAAATCTTCATTCTACGTCATCTAGGGACCCACGAACGCTCTCAAACGCTGACAACCGGCCTATGAATGGCAGTCATAAGGAACTATATCAGCCTAATTTGACATAGTGCACCAGTATATTTCTCACCCATGTCTTTTTTTTTCTCGAGTCCACCTTCCAGTATGTCTAGCACAGCTTTTATACTTCTCTTAATGGCGCAATTTCTCACTGTGGCCACTGTGAATATCAATTTAATAGAATGCCCCCTGAAATGTCAACTGTTGGAAAGATTCCTTCGAGATGCAGACATTGACATTGCTTTCGTTCAAGAAGTTGCTATACCCTGTCTTCCCATATCTGCCTTCTACAAACAATACATCAATACCGGTACTACGAACAGAGGGACCGGATTCCTCATAAGACATGATATCCCACTCGAAGGTGTGCTATGTCATCCATGAGGACGCATAATATCTGGACACATAAACAATACCACCCTGATAAATGTATATGCCCCATCCGGGTCCAATAAACGTGTGGAACAGAAAATGTTCTTTCAACATAGTATACTGCCCCATCTGCACGACGTTAAGGAAAAACTTATTCTTGCAAGGAATTTCAATTGTATTCAACGCCCAGAGGATTCTACTAGTCCATACCAAGGTGTCAACCCGGCTCTCAGGACCCTCCTTACCTCCCTACACCTCATTGATGCTGTGGATAGTTTAAAGGTGCCCCTGCCCCATTACACCTGTATAAGTCACAACTCCTCATCACGAATTGACCGTATCTACTTTTCCCAGGAACTTATCCAGCCTAGACGATATGAAGTGATACCTGCCAGTTTCACTAACCATCATGCAGTCGTATGTACAATCTCTTACCCCCATCCCATATTTCACATAGGAAGAGGTTATTGGAAATTGAATTGCTCGCTGTTACTGGAGGAGGAATGCCAAGATATTTTCAGAAAACACTGGACTCGATGGGTCCAACAAAAATGCAACTTTCGCGACTGTGCAGACTGGTGGGATATTTTAGTTAAACCAGGGATCCGCCGCGTCTTTAAGAACATATCCTACCAAAGAGGTCGGGAAAGACGGGATACAGTTGAATTTTACTATCGAGTTCTTCGCCAGCTCCAGCAAAGATCTGATGCTGGGGAGCGTATGTATGACCAGATCCTGGAAGTGAAAACCAAGCTCCTGTCTCTACAGCAACGAACGCTCGCTCATATAACATGGCTTTAAAAGATCGTACAGTGCTCCCAGACGAAAGTGCATGTGTATACCATATCGCCAAAGGACAACGTGAGCGGCAACGTAAATATATCCACCGCCTCCGCATCAGTACTGGATGTGTCGTCACCTCCCCTGACGCTATACGTAGTGAAATATCATTATTTTATCAACGGTTCTACGCTAAGGCTCCAATTGATCCACAGCAGGTGACCCTATTGTTTTCATCTTGCAGTACCCATCTATCTCCTGACAACAAAACTCTGCTCAGCGCGGATATTACGGATGAAGAGATTCACTCTGTGGTTAAGCACCTCCCAAATAACCGCTCACCTGGCATTGATGGACTGCCATATGAACTGTATAAACACTTCTGGCCTCTCATTGGCAAAGAATTTTGTCACGTCTTGCGTACCATTCTCCAACGTCGTGCTCTTTGTCAATCACTTCACGAGGGTACCATAGTCCTCATACCAAAAACATCCTCTCCCATGGCAGTTGGTGACTTCCGACCAGTTAATCTGCTCTACAGTGATTATAAAGTCCTTACCAAAGTACTTGCATGCCTATTAAAGACTGTTCTACATGATATCATTGGTGATGAACAATGTTGCAGTATTCCTGGAAGAACTCTGTTAACAAACTTAGCGATACTACGGGACCTACACCTAAAAGCCGAAATGCTCCCCACTGAGCCAATGAGTTTTCTCACCTTAGATCTTGATAAAGCTTTCGACCGCATCAGTCATGAATACTTGTACTTGGTCTTGCAGCACTTTCAATTTCCTGCAATCCTTATTGACTACATTCGTATGATAAATTGTAATGCTACGCCTCGAGTGCTCGTCAACGGTTTTCTTTCCCCTCTGATTCCAATACAACGATCAGTTAGGCAAGGATGTCCCCTTTCCATGCTACTTTTTGTCGTTGGCCTTGAACCGTTCATTCGGACTACCCAGGTGAAGCTACAGGATTACAAACTGTCCACACATGTTTTTGGAATGTGCGCCTATGCTGATGACGTATCAATATTGATCCGCAATAATGAAGACATCTCCCACATCGATAGCGTCCTTCAGCTCTACCATATCGCCTCTGGAGCACAATCGAACCCCCAGAAAACTGCTTTGCTTCCGCTCAATACTAACTCAGTGATAACCCAACAGCCCTGGTTCCGGATAGTAAATGAGGTGAAAATTCTTGGCATTACCTGGAAGCAATCGCTTCTGGACACAGTGCAAGCAAACTGGACTAAGGTCATTGCCAAAGTTAGGGGAATGCTGATCCAATTTGGTCAAAGAAACCTCAATATAGTGCAACGGGTCATAGTCCTCAACGTATTTGCGCTCTCTAAAATATGGTATGTCGCACAACTTTTCCCACTTCCCAAAATGTTTGAGAGCCAATTGGCAAAATATACAGGTTGGTTTCTATGGCAAGGATTTTTGCTCCGAGTACAACGGGAACAGTTGTATCTCCCATCCCGGCAAGGCGGGCTAGGGCTAACAGCTCATGGCATGAAATGCCGTGCACTCCTCTGCAAGAACGATATCACCATCCTTTCCCAACATGACACTTTTACGAAAGCGCTATACAAAGATATTCGAAACACAGCCCGTGGTTGTGATAGAGCTTTGCCGAAGATATTTAGGGACCATCAACAGCACCTTCTGGAAACTGTTCGCCAAATGCCTTCAGGGACTGTTCCAACGACGAAAAGTATTTAAAACATGTTGCGGCAAGTGGTACACTCCAAACCGTGAATCGAGGCCACCACCCTTTACGCCCATTGTCCCACTGTTTGGAAAAATTTTGGGGGCTATGACCATTTCTTCTGCTGTACACTCCCAGGTTTTTATCTTCCTCAACGATCTCATCCCAACGGCTCTACGGCGATATACCATCCGTCTTGAAGCTTACCCATGGTGTACTATATGTGTTCAAACTGATACGACGATACACCGCTTCACATCATGCACGCGAGTTGCATCCACGTGGCTGTGGTGTAAGGGAAAAGTATGTCAACTATTAAATGTGCCCACGGATGACCTTGATGACAGGAAGTTGATTCGTTTGTCGGTGACCGCCTTCCCCCAAATTAAACAGACTGCCATTGTGTGGATAATGGGCCAATATGTACACTTCGTGATGGACAATGATCAACATTTCTCGTTCCTGGATCTCATGTATCACCTGCAGAAAGAGCGTTGGAAGCTTAGTGAAAGTGGACAATTGTACGATAAATATGGACACTATCTGGATTTTCTTGTGATGTAATAGTATGTTATTTATCATATCTAAAAATTCTGTAATTCTGTAGAGAGCTAAAAGGAAAAGTGGTCAGGGCGTTGGTCTTTCATCAGGCTGGCCGTGGTTCAAATCCTATCAGAGTTGGACTTTTTTGCTTGAATTTTTTTATATTTATTATTTCTTGAGTACTGAGACGTTATAAAATAAAGCATTATATGGTGCATTTTGAAATGGAAAATATATATTTAATTAAAACAACATTCACCACCGGAGTGACATCTAAGAGTAATTACTTGAACTATGTTATAGCTAACCACAGCCTTCTACGCCTTCTAGATGCGAGCTGTGCTCTCTACCGGCCAGTTAGTGAACCCATGTCAACAGTATAATTGAAAAGGTTATTATTTTTGCTGATAGAGGGTACACATCCCCAAGATAAGGCGCGATTATCACGGCCAACGAGAATGACTGGCTCTGGTGAGTTTTCGTGACGTCAGCAATGTAGTTCTGTTGCACCACTGCCTGGTCTTCGTTTTACTGCCGGTGTGGTACCTAGTCATCTTGTCTACATCATTGAACCTGTATAAACTTTGGTATTCATTTATCACTCGTCTTCATAGAAGGTATTGATGCAAGTCGTTAGTCGGTGGGTAGTGTATTCCGCAGATCTCTTCTATAAAAGAATTAATTTATGTTCTGCCCCTTGAAACAACAATAAGGTAATGATATCTGTACTGTGCTGCAAGATTCTTTGATCTAATTATACTCATGTGCACATAATTTAACTCACAACGAAGGTCACAGACTCTACAACTCAACTGCTGCTCGTTGCAGCTATTAAAGACACAACGAACCCTTGAATCCTAGTTCGCGTGGATTTTTGTAAGGAGTAACTTCAACAAGCGTAGTTATGCAAACCTATACAGTATAATTTATCGTGTTTGAAAACACACGGAACATCTAAACTGCGTCCATTTTATGAAGATTGATATAAAATATTGCATTTCTGCTGCTTATGAATTGCTCTCGACTTAAACGTACAATCACCATCAAGCAGTACCGGTACATTGCCTACGTCACAGAAGGGTTTGGTTTACGCGCCATGGCCTGTCTTTCTTGTTAGCCGTGCGCGATTACAAATTAGCTGTGTAATAGGTATATTAAATATGTTTCTCCCAGTGATATATTTAGAGCAACGAAGTTTACATTATTGTAAGCAGTCGGTGTTAATATACTGAATACCTACGTTGTTTGGAGTGTTTGCTGATGAAATTGCAAAATGCTGGGGTAAATTATTTGAACGCCACTCTTCAAATCCAGTGTGCCAATTTGCACTTCGAATTGGAAGAAATTAAGAGGTGATAAAGACAAAGAGTTGTAACTATACCCATACATTTAGGAGAAAGTAGGCTATATGTTCTTTCCTGAACATCTTGTTTGTGTCCTTATAACTCGAGAACGGCTGAGTGGATCAACGTAAAATTTGATACAGATATCCTTCAGAAGCACTTCTCCGTACCTCTTATGAAAGGGGCCCTACCCCCTTAAAATACATGCTGAAATAGGCGTAGAAGGGTGAAACAAAGCTCATGTTCAGCCCCTCAATGCGAGAAACGAAACTAGGGCCCCTGAAAACCACATTTTAAGGCCCTAAAACCAACAGTTTTTGAGATATTCCCAAAAAACTAATTTCACTTAATAATAATGAAGGAACGATGCCGGTAACAATGGCAACAGAATCTCAGAGGTTTATCTATTTCGGTAAGACGCAATGCAATTTCATTTATTACATTACTGTGAAGGTTTGCAAACGGCTATAAGGTTATAACGGATCCAAATTAAGCTGAAATATTCATCAATACATACTGTTACGTGCCACCCCCTAGTGGCACTTTTGTTAACTGGATTACGGTGGGGGTACAAAGCACTACACCAATTACTGCTTAAAGAAATAATTATCTTTATTGTGGCCAGAAAATTACACTAGTCAGCAAATACAAGCAATTAGGAGCCTTATTCCAGTTTCCTCAAGTCGAGAATACTTCCCCTTTCACTTGTCAACAGATCACAGAAGTTAATCCGTCCTAATGAGTACGGTGGCCTTGACAGAAACTACCTGCTCCTCTCTTTTATGTTCACCGACCACAATTACTTACGTTCACTTGCTGCAGGCTATTTCGCTGTCCACACGCTGGAGAAACAATGTCACAGGATTTCGTAACTCGCACAGCACTTCGTCACCACACTTCTGTCGCACAAGATAATCGCTCGCACTAGCTCGTAAAACACACCAACAACTGCTTCACGGGTCACTCTTATATAGCCGGCCGGTGACTCAATAAATGCTTCTAGATCCATCCAGAGTCCACGGCTTCTCGAGGTTTCCAGCGCTGGTCCAGTCTCGAATCTTCTGGACTATCCCTTTGTCTAGCAGCCCTGTTGCATAAGGCACACGCAATACAGGAGGCATGCCACAGCCCAGCCCCTGGGGCAGCTGTGACTCAAGCGGCGAGCGATGACACAAACTCACAGCCGTAACACCACCCCCTTCCTAAAAAGGCTGATCGTCCCGATCAATCATTGGTCCGTCTGTGTCCCTCCGTAGGCTGCCAGGCGATCTCGATGCACGATCTTCATCTTCGCCCTCGGGCTCCGCTGGATCCTGTAGACGACATCGTTGATCCGTTTCACGACTCGGTACGGGCCCTCCCAGGACTTCTGCAGTTTGGGTGACAGGCCTTTCTTCCGTAATGGGTTGAAGAGCCAGACCAGGTCGTCCTCGTAGAATCCGCCGGCATCCGTCTGCTGGTCGTATCGGGTCTTCATTCGGTCGGTCTCGATCCGCAGTTTCCTCCTCGCGAACGCGTGTACGTCCTCCAGTTGGTCGACCAGTTCTTGACAATACTGGCTTACCGGGATCGGATCATTCCCAGGTCGGCCGAAGGCAAGATCGACAGGTAGACGGAGCTCCCTCCCAAACATGGCCCGGGCTGGTGTGCACCCGGTGGCTTCATGCACGGCGGCGCGGTAGGCCAGGAGAAATAGTGGAAGATGTTTGTCCCAATCCCTCTGGTGCTCGCTGACGACTATTCGGAGATGGTTCTCGATGGTGCGATTGAATCGCTCTACCATCCCGTCGGACTGAGGGTGTAGCGGCGTCGTCCTTGTCTTCCGGATTCCCAGCAGCTGGCATAGGTTCTGGAACACCTGCGACTCGAAGTTCCTCCCTTGGTCGGAGTGCAGCTCCAGGGGTACTCCGTACCGGCTGACGAATTCTTTCACCAGGGTCTCTGCAATCGTCGCGGCTTCTTGGTTAGGGAGCGCATACGCCTCCGGCCATTTGGTAAAGTAGTCGCTGACGACTAATATGTAGCGGTTCCCTGCCTCGCTTAACGGGAATGGCCCAGCAACATCGATGGCCACTCTCTCCATGGGGCCGCCCACGTTGTAGGTTTTCAGTGGACCCCGTCGTCTTCGTCCTGGGCCCTTGCTGGCTGCGCAATCGTGGCACCTCGCACAGTGGTTCTCCACGTCTGTTCGGCATCCGATCCAGTAGAACCGCTCTCTCAGCTTCTCCAGGGTCTTCTTTATCCCTAGGTGTCCACCAGATGATCCTCCATGAACTTCCTTCAGGACTTCCTCCGTCATAGCCTTTGGAACGACGACTTGTTCCCGAGATGTCTTCCCGTCGGTGCTCTCCCAGGTACGGCAGATGAGGCCATCCCTTACAATCAGCGAGTCCCACTGTGCCCAGTAGGACTTAAACTTTGGGCTGCAGTCACTCACAATGTTCCACCCGGGTCTGGGGACACAGGCCCTCTTCCATTCGGCTATCAGTCCCAGGTCATCATCCTCTGCTTGTGCCCGCGTGAATGATTCGCGGCTCCAGTTCCCTTGAAGTTCCACAGTAGTCCGTCGGCACAGTATCCCGGTGTTCTCCTCCCTTCGGGCACAGAAGGTGCAGTCTTCGGGGCACGGTCTTCGTGACAGGGCGTCGGCGTTAGAATGCAGTTGGCCTTTCCTGTGCTGAATCTCAAAGTTGTACTGTTGAAGCCTCTCTAACCACCGCGCGAGTTGACCCTCGGGCTGCTTGAAGTTCAGGAGCCACCGCAGGGATGCATGGTCGGTCCTGATGAGAAATTCTTGCCCGTACAGGTACTTGTGGAAGTGTTCAATGGTTTTCACGATGGCGAGCAGCTCCTTCCTGGTGACGCAGTAGTTCCTTTCTGGCTTTGACAGGGCCTTGCTGAAGTAGGCCACTACTCTCTCCTCGCCGTCCACTACTTGCGACAGGATTCCCCCTATGCCAAAGTCGCTGGCATCGGTATCGACGATGAACCTTGTTCCAAGTCTGGGGTAGGCCAGAATAGGTGCGGTGCACAGAGCCTGCTTGAGTTGTTCGAAGGCACTGCGGCATTCTGCTGTCCACGTGAAGAGTTGGTCCTTCTCAGTCAGTCGATGTAAAGGTTTGGCGATGTCGGCGAATCCTCTCACGAAGCGACGGTAATAAGTGCAGAGTCCCAGGAAGCTTCGTAGTTGGGACTTGTCCTTCGGAACTGGCCACTCCCTCACAGCTGCGGTCTTCTCTGGGTCGGTGCGCACCCCTTCCTCGGAGACGATATGCCCAAGGTACTGGACCCGCTTCTGGAAGAGCTGACACTTCTTGGGGCTCAACTTCAGCTGGACAGCCCGTAGCTTCAACAAGATCTCCTTCAGGTTGCTGTAGTGGTCCTCGAAGCTCCTCCCCAGAACGATGACGTCGTCTAGGTATACCAGGCAGGTCTTCCAGTGTAGTCCCCTCAGAATGGACTCCATTAGCCTTTCGAAGGTTGCAGGGGCGTTGCACAGACCGAATGGCATGACGGTGAACTGCCAGAGCCCGCTGCCCACAGAGAACGCCGTTTTCTCGCGGTCCTTCGGGTGGACCTCCACCTGCCAGTAGCCACTCTTCAAATCCAAGGTGGAGAACCATCTTGATCCTGATATGGTGTCCAGCGTGTCGTCGATCCGGGGTAGAGGGTAGCTGTCCTTTTTCGTGACGTCGTTCACCCGCCTGTAGTCCACGCAGAACCTGGTGGAGCCGTCCTTCTTCTTCACTAGCACGACCGGAGAACTCCAAGGACTATGTGATGGCTCGATCACCCCTTGCTCCTTCATCTCTTCTACCATCCGGTCGACTTCGGCTTGCTTGGCGAGCGGGACACGTCGGAATGGGGCCCTTATCGGTGCGCTGTCCCCAACGTCGATTCTGTGCTGGACCAAGCTTGTCCTGCCGAAGTCTTTGCTCCCCACGGAGAAGACATCCTGGAATTCGCGTAGCAGGTCCTGAAGTTGGCGTGATTGCTCTTCGTCTAGATGGTCCTGGGATCCTTGGTACAGCTTCTGTAATTCTTCTGGCAGGGCGCGTCTTCTTCGGTTGTCCGTCTGCAGGTGTCCGTCCGTCGTATCTGTGATGCGGGCAATCCAGGTAACGGGCTCGCAGACTCCTAGGTTGGTGTCCCGGTGAACCGTAATGTCGTAGTCGTTCAGGTTGGACAGGCGGACGTACGGCCGAGACGTCGTGTTGATGAGGGTCTTGGCAACTAGCAACCCTTTTGTCTGGATGTCCTCATATTTTGGTTCGATGACAGCCGCCACTCCCTCAGCTGTTCCGTCGACAATTACGGCAGCGCTGACTTCCGTCCTGGCGGGAACGATGACGTCCTCTCTCAGCCTTACTCGTCGTGCGGCGACGGCCTCGTGTGCTGGTCGCAAAGCAAGTTCCTCCCTTCCGAAGTGCAGAGTGTTGGTACTCAGATCCAAGATGATGTTGTTCTGGTCCAGGAAGTCCAGTCCGATGATCACTTCATTTGATACGTCAGCCACAAGCACTGGATGCTTTATCGCCCGTCGACCAATGACGAACTCCAGAGATGCTTCGCCATGTACCGGTGCGGTCTCTCCGGTCGCGGTTATTAGCTGGAGGTTCCTTTGTGTGGGTTGCACTCTCCACTTCGGGATCACGGTGGGGCTGACGATGGTCCTCGATGCTCCCGTGTCGATTAGCATGGGCCAGCTCACTCCTTTGATGACTCCGTCGACCATCAGGCTGCTTTTATCCCTCCGTAACTGCGTCACACGAACTTGGACTGCCGGGGCTTGACGACTGTCACGAGCCAACCTTCGCCCCTCATGGCTGGCTGATACTTGCTTTCCTGGGCCGCGCGGTTTCCCTACGACTGACTGTCCCGACGGAAACTCTTGGCAGCGGCGATCACCGCAGTCCTTGCTCAGGTGGCCTCTCTTACGGCAGGTCCAGCAGGTTGGTAGTCCTCTTCCGGGCCGCCTCACCGGATGTCCTTCGGCTAAGTTTTTGTTGGTGGTACTGCGACTCTTGAAGAACCGGCCTAGCACCTCCATCAGTTCATCGGCCAGGGGCTTGGTCTTGTTGGCTTGGGCTGGTTCGTCAACGTCCACCTGACGCACCCGCGCGCACATTCTAGATACCTGCTTTGCCGTCTCGAACTCAAGTGCGTGGCTCAGCGCATCTGCCAGGGTCTTATTGCGCGCGAGACGCAGCGCCTGTTGAGTGTCCGAGTCCCGTAGCCCGTCGGTGAAAGTCTGCGTCGCCATCTGCTCCAGAAAGTCGGCCGGCGCTGTTGGGTAGGCGAGCCTTACGAGGCGTGCGATGTCCATCTCGAACTCCTGCAGGGTTTCCGCGTTCTTCTGTACCCGGGTCCGGAGCTGCATCTGGTAGGCCTGCTGAAGATGGCTATCTCCATATCGGGACTCCATATGGGCGATCAGTGCGGCGTAGTCCTGGGATCCAGTCGGGATGGCCTGAAGGACGTTAAGGGCGTCGCCTCTCAGCGCTACAATGAGAGCTGTAGCCTTTTCTGTGTTGTTCCAGTTGTTTATGGAACAGGCTGCCTCGAACTGACGTAAATAGGTGCTCCACGGGACCTTTCCGTCGAAGGTTGGGGGCGTCACTCTGCTCTGTCCCGTTCCTGATATTCCCGGTGTAACGGTGGGCGGGCGTTGGCGCAGCTCGGCAACTTCCTCTCGTAGAGCGTTGAATTCCTCTTTCACCCCCGTCAGTGGGCGTTGGCGCAGCTCGGCAACTTCCTTTTGTAAGGCGTTGAATTTCTCCTCCACCCCCATCAGCGGGCGTTGGCACAGCTCGGCAACTTCCACTTGTAAGGCGTTGAATTTCTCCTCCACCCCCATCAGTGGGCGTTGGCGCAGCTCGGCAACTTCCACTTGTAAGGCGTCGAACTTCTTTTCTACTGCCGTGACTTCCTCACGCAGACCCAGTTCTAATTTCTTCAGGTCCTGTGTCAACTTACTCTGACCGTCTTCCATCTTCTTCTGGCCGTCCTCTATCCTCTTCAGGTCCTCCGCTAGCTTCTTCTGGCCGTCTTCTAGTTTGGCAGTTAGGTCCTCGGCTAACTTCTTCTGGCCGTCCTCCATCTTCTTCTGGCCGTCCTCCATCTTCTTCAGGCCGTCTTCCATTTTGGCAGTTAGGTCCTTGGTTAAATTCTTCTGGCCGTATTCTATGCCATTTAACTTTTCTAGCAGTGCTGCCAATTTCTCCTCCATTTTAGTTGTTTGTCTTGTAAAGGGCATGCACTCACAGGAAAATTAGAGAAAATGACCTGCTCGGGTTTTGAAACCAGGACCGTCAGGTGTTGTGCTTGAGTTCGTAATCCGGCTTCTGACACCAGTTGTTACGTGCCACCCCCTAGTGGCACTTTTGTTAACTGGATTACGGTGGGGGTACAAAGCACTACACCAATTACTGCTTAAAGAAATAATTATCTTTATTGTGGCCAGAAAATTACACTAGTCAGCAAATACAAGCAATTAGGAGCCTTATTCCAGTTTCCTCAAGTCGAGAATACTTCCCCTTTCACTTGTCAACAGATCACAGAAGTTAATCCGTCCTAATGAGTACGGTGGCCTTGACAGAAACTACCTGCTCCTCTCTTTTATGTTCACCGACCACAATTACTTACGTTCACTTGCTGCAGGCTATTTCGCTGTCCACACGCTGGAGAAACAATGTCACAGGATTTCGTAACTCGCACAGCACTTCGTCACCACACTTCTGTCGCACAAGATAATCGCTCGCACTAGCTCGTAAAACACACCAACAACTGCTTCACGGGTCACTCTTATATAGCCGGCCGGTGACTCAATAAATGCTTCTAGATCCATCCAGAGTCCACGGCTTCTCGAGGTTTCCAGCGCTGGTCCAGTCTCGAATCTTCTGGACTATCCCTTTGTCTAGCAGCCCTGTTGCATAAGGCACACGCAATACAGGAGGCATGCCACAGCCCAGCCCCTGGGGCAGCTGTGACTCAAGCGGCGAGCGATGACACAAACTCACAGCCGTAACAATACAATGAGCTTAAGGGGTCAAGGGATACTCTAGAATGTTTTCACGCGATTTGCACGTGCGGATGTGGTACGGAAGGTCTATTATATCCCTTCTCTATTATATAAAAATGAATGTTTGTCTGTTTTTTCAGCATTTTCACGGAAATTTGACATATTAGCCCGTTTCAGACTGTTTTGTGACGGATGCACACAATTTTTTTTGTCTGTCTGTCTGTTTGTCTGTGGTCAATTTTTTGTGTCCTTATAATTCGAGAACGGCTGGGTGGATTAACGTAAAATTTGATACAAATAACCATCAGAGGCACGACACTAATCATTGATTTAACTCTTCTCCGTACCTCTCATAACAGGGGGCCTACCCCCTTAAAATACATGCTGAAATAAGCGTAGAAGGGTGAGACAAAGCTCATTTTCAGCCCCTCAATGTGAGAATCGAAACTCGGGGGCCCTAATAGGACCCCGAAACCCACATTTCAATACCCTAAAACCAACAGTTTTTGAGATATTCCCAAAAAACTAATTTCACTTAATAATAATGAAGGAACGATGCCGGTAACAATGGCAACAGAATCTCAGAGGTTTATCTATTTCGGTAAGACGCAATGCAATTTCATTTATTACATTACTGTGAAGGTTTGCAAACGGCAATAAGTTTATAACGGATCCAAATTAAGCTGAAATATTCATCAATACATATAATGCGCTTAAGGGGCAAGGGGTACTCTAGAATTTTTAAAGGCGATTTACACGTGCGGGTATGGTACAGAAGGTCTATTGTATCCCTATCCCTATATTGTTATATTATTATTACTACTATTCTTTTAATTATTATCATTATTGTGGCGTACAACGACGAGACAAAGCTCATTTTTAAACCCTTGGTGTCAGAAACGAAACTCGGGGCCCCTCAAGAGCCGTAAGGGGTCCCCGAAAACTATATTTTAAGGCTCTAAACCCAACAGTTTCTTAGATATTCCCAGAAAACAAATTTCATTTAATAAACTAAAGAAGGAATGCAAGCCATTAACCATGACAACAGTATATCAAGAGGTGGCATCCAACTTTCCATCCATTTCTGGAATAAGTAATGCCACTCCATTTATTACATTTCTGTGAAAGGTTGCAAATGGCTATAAGGTTATCACGGAACCAACTAAAACTGTAAAATTCATCAATGCGCTTAAGGGATTCAAGGAGTACCCTAGATTTTTAGCCTATTTTCAATTTTGAAAAAATAGGCTTACGAGATCACCTTTTGTCCGTGTGTGTGTGCGTGTGTGTGTGTGTGATTCGTGTGTGTGTGTCCCCCTAATAAAATCTAAACGGCAGGAGCGATTTCAATGAAACTCGGAAAGTTCATAGCACTACTCCCGGCGACCTCGACCGTGCCCTTCAAATTTTGTTACGACTCACCAATCCAACATGGCGGCTGTGCGAAATATTTCACCAGCATTCAATATCTCCGAAACTATTACCGATATTACCCTGAGATTTTCTATGGTGATAGAGGGAACTACTATAAGTTCACTTATGTGACTTTTGAAAACCTGGTAACTACAAAACCAACATGGAGGCCAAGCGAATTTGCGACTTTTAAATAGATGTTTCTCGTGATTTGAACAGCCAAACGCAATGAAACTTGGTACAGTATATGTTCATATTCATTGTAATGCACCGACTTCTAACTTCGTTCAATTGTTTACATAATCACAAGATGGCGGATGTGCGAAATATTTCACCGGCATTCTATATCTCTGAAACTATTAGCGGTATCTCCCTAAAATTTTGTACGGAGATAAAGGGCACTACTGGAAGGCCATCGATAAGACTTTCAAAAACCGGTTAACTACAAAACGAACATGGCGGCCAAGCGAATTTGAAAATTTTAAATAGACCTTTCTCGCGATTTAATGTTCCAAGCGCACTGAAACCTGGTACAGGAAATATTTATACACATTGTAATCCACTGGTATCTAATTTAGTTCAATTGTTTACATAACATCAAGATGGCGGCAGTGCGAATTTTAAAATTAAGTTTTTATTTCTTGTGATGTAGTCATGCGATCGAAGTGAAAGTTTGAATAATGAACCTACGCAATAATTTTCCTTTAATGGTACATGACTCTATGGCCTATACATTTAACAATCCAACATGGCGACCATCCGAAATATTTAGACGATACTGAATATCTACGAATCTATTTTAGCAATCAAACTGCATTTTTTAATGTTCATAGGGGCTATGAACTTAAGTTCACCTATAAGACTTTAAATAACCTGGTGATCACAAATCCAACATGGCGGTGACGCGAATTATAAATATTCACATGGACATTTCTCGCAATTTAACCATCGAAGTGCAGTGAAACTTGGTACAGTAAATCCTTATACGAATGTTAATCCACTGGCATCTAATTTATTTCAATTGTTTCCATAACCTCAAGATGGCAGCTGTGAAAAATTTTAAAATCTCCTTGTTTTTTCTTGTGTCCTAATTATGCGATTGAAGTTTGAATACTACACGTTCACAATAATCTGCATGTAACAGTACATAACTCTAGGACCTACATATATAAAATCCAACATGGCGACCATCCGAAATATTTAGTCGGTTCTTAATATCTACGAATCTATTACAGCAATCAAACAGAAATTGTGTATGTTGATAGTGGCAATTAACATAAGTAGGATATATGAAAATAGGCTGTATAGTTCTTCACGGAACTACTTGTTTCTCACGACTTCCACGTGCGATATGTCGTACAGAAGGTCTATTATATCTCAAAACAGTAACATTATTTTCAAAAATTCCTGATTCGAAATAGTAAGATATATATATATATAAAGGAATGTCTGTGTGTTCGTCTTTTATACGTTCATAAACCATTCATCCGATTGCGATCAAATTTTGGTGAGTTGTTGTAAACTTTTCCGGGATAATCATAGGCATAGTTAATCCATTTCACAATAGATAGCGCGCGAGTAGTTTAAACAAATGCGTAATGGCGATGCGTTCATATACAATTCGTCCGATTGCGACTAAACTTGGATGAGATGTTGTGTACACTTCAGGGAAGGCTTCTGGGTTAGTAAATCCACTTAACAATAGGTATCGCACAAGTAGATTAAACAAATGAGCGACGACGCGCGAAGTGTTTCAACATAGTCACGTATGCGTTCATATACCATTCGTCCGATAGCGACTAAACTTGGGTGAGTTGTTGTGTACACTCCAGGGAAAGTTTTAGGCTTAGTAAATCCATTTTTCAATAGGTAGCGCACAAGTAGATTCAACAAATGAGCGAATTCGCGCGAAGCATTTCAAGAAAGTCCCGTATGCGTTCCTCTACCATTCGTCCGATAGCGATGAAACTTGGGTAAGATGTTGTGTACTCATCAGGGAAGGTTTCTGGCTTAGTACATCACCTTTACAATAGGCATCGCACAAGGAGATTCAACAAATGTCCGACGGCACGCCAATCGTTTCAACCAAGTCCCGTATGCGTTCATATACCATTCATCCGATTGCTATGAAACTTTGGTGAGTTGTTGGGAACACTTCCGAAATCATTATAGGCATTGTCAATCCAATTTACAATGGACAGCGCGCGAGTATTTTAAACAAATGAGTGTTGGCGATGCGTTCATATTCATATAGCCTATAATTCCTCCGATTGCGACCAAATTTTGGTGGGTTGTTTGGCACACTTCCGGGATGGTTATAGGCATAGTTAATCCAATTAACAATAGATAGCGCACCAGTAGTTTAAACAAATGGGTGTTGGTGATGCGTTCATATACAATTCATCCGATTGTAATCAAATTTCGGTGAGTTGTTGTGCATACGCCAGGAAAAGTTATAGGCATAGTAGATCCAATTAACAATAGATGGCACGCGAGTAACTTCAACAAAATGGCGTGCGTTTTTTTCAACAAAGTCCCACATGCGTTCATATACCATTCCGCCCAATTCGATGAAACTTGCGTGAGATGCTGTATACACTCAGGGAAGGTTTCTGGCTTAGTAAATCCACTTAACAATAGGTAGCGCACGAGTAGATTCAACAAATGAGCGACGACGCGCGAAGTGTTTCAACAAAGTCCCGTATGCGTTCATATACCATTTGTCCGGTAGCGATGAAACGTGGGTGAGATGTTGTGTACACTTCAGGGAAGATTTCTAGCTTAGTAAATCCATGTTACAATAGGTAGCGCACGAATGGATTCAACAAATGAGCTACGACGTGCGAAGTGTTTCGACAAAGACCCGTATGCGTTCATATACAATGTTCCGATAGAGATGAAACTTTGGTGAGTTGTTGTGTAAACTCCAGGGAAGGTTTCTGATTTAGTAAATCCATTTTACAATTGGTAGCAAACGGGTAGATTTAACTAATAAGCGACAGCGCGTGAATCGTTTCAATAAAGTCCCGTATGCGATCATATACCATTCATCCGAGTGTGATAAAACTTTGGAGAGCTGAGTACAGTCCTGCGAAGGTTCATGAATTAGTAAGTCCGTTTTTCAATGGGTGGCGCACAAGAAGATCCAACAAATGAGTGACGGCGCGAATCGTTTAAACAAAATCCCGTATGCGTTCATATGCCATTCATCCGATTGCGATGAAACTTTGATGAGTTTTTGTGTACACGACAAGAAAGGTTTTCGAGTTAGTAAATCCATTTTACAATAGGTAGCGTACGAGTATACTCAACAAATGGGTGACGGCGCTCTAATCGTTTCAGCAGTCCCGTATGCGTTCATATACCATTCATTTCATTGCGATGTAACTTTCGTGAGTTGTTGATCACGCTCCCATGAATGTTTCTGAGATAGTAATTTTTTTTTATAATAGTTTAGAGGTGGTTAACGGAAAAAGATGAAAATATTGGGAATCCAAAAGCACTGCAACTAACAAAGTCAAAACCCTAACACTTTCTTTGATTGGAATTGCAACGCATGCCGGGTACAGCTGTATATAACAAGTAGTTCCGTGAAGAACTATACAGCCTATTTTCATATATCCTACTTATGTTAACTGCGACTATCAACATACAAAATTTCAGTTTGATTGCTGTAATAGATTCGTAGATATTGAGAATCGACTAAATATTTCGGATGGTCGCCATGTTGGATTGTATATACGTAGGTCCTAGAGTTATGTACAGTTACATGAAGATTATTGTGTACGTGTAGCATTCAAACATCCATCGCATGATTAGGACACAAGAAGTAACAAGGAGATTTTAAAATTTCACACAGCTGCCATCTTTTGGTTATGGAAACAATTGAGAAAAATTAGATGCCAGTGGATTAATATTCGTATAAGGATTTCGTATAAGGATGTTTCACTGCACTTGTATGGTTACATTGCGAGAAACGTCCGTGTGAATATGTATAGTTCCGGTCGCCGCCATGTTGGATTTGTGATCACCAGGTTATTTTAAGTCCTATAGGTGCACTTAAGTTCATAGCCCCTATGAACATAAAAAAATTCAGTTTGCTTGCTATAATAGATTCGTAGATATTCAGAGCCGTCTAAATATTCGGATGGTCGCCATGTTGGATTGTTAAATGTATAGGCCATACAGTCGTGTACCATTAAAGGAAAATTATTGCGTAGGTTCATTATTCAAACTTTCACTTCGATCGAATGATTACGACACAAGAAATAAAAACTTAATTTTAAAATTCGCACAGCCGCAATCTTGAGGTTATGCAAACAATTGAACTAAATTAGATATCAGTGCATTACAATGTGTATAAACATTTCCTGTACCAGATTTCATTGCGTTTGGAACACTAAATCGCGAGTAAGGTCTATTTAAATTATTCAAATTCGCTTGGCCGCCATGTTCGTTTTGTAGCTAACCGGTTTTTGAAAGTCTTATAGATGAACTTCCAGTAGTGCCCTTTATCTCCGTACAAAGTCTCAGGATGATACCGCTAATAGTTTCAGAGATATAGAATGCCGATGAAATATTTCGCACATCCGCCATCTTGTGGTTATGTAAACAATTGAACGAAGTTAGAAGTCAGTACATTACAATGTGTATAAACATATAATCTACCGAGTTTTATTGCGTTTGGTTGGTTAAATCGCGAGTAACTTCTATTTAAATGTCGCAAATTCACGTGGCCGCCATGTTGGTTTTGTAATTACCAGTTTTTCAAAAGTCACATGGGTAAAGTTCTAGTAGTTCCCTTTATCACCGCAATAAATCCCAGGGTGATATCGGGGATAGTTTCGGAGATATTGAATGCTACTGAAATATTTCGCACAGCCGCCATGTTGGATTGGTGAGACGTAACAAAATTTGAAAGGCACGGTCGGGGTCACCCGGAATAGTGCTATGAACTTACGGAGTTTCATTGAAATCGCTCCAGCCGTTTAAAAGTTATTAGGGACACACACACACACACACACACGGACAAAAGGTGATCTCATAAGCCATTTTTATCAAAATTGAAAATAGGCTAAAAATGAATGTTCGTTTGTTCATCTTTTATGCGTTCATAAACCATTCATCCGATTGCGATCAAATGTTGGTGAGTTGTTGTAAACACTTCCGGGACGGTAATAGGCATAGTTAATCCATTTCAAAATAGATAGCGCGCGAGTAGTTTAAACAAATGCGTAATGGCGATGCGTTTATATACAATTCGTCCGATTGCGATCAAATTTTGGTGAGTTGTTATGCACAGTCCCGGAAAAGTTATAGACGTAGTAAATCTAATTTACAATAGACGGCGCGTGAGTAGCTTCAACAAAATGGCATGCGTTTGTTTCAAGAAAGTCCCACATGTGTTCATATACCATTCATCCCATTGCGTTGAAACTTCGGTGAGAAGTTCTGTACACTTCAGGTAAGGGTTCTGGCTTAGTGAATCCACTTAACAATAGGTGGCGCTCGAGTAGATTCAACAAATGAGCGACGACGGGCGAAGCGTTTCTACTAAGTCCTGTATGCGTTCACATACCATTCGTCCGAAAGCGATGAAACATGGGTGAGAGGTTGTGTACACTACAGGCAAGGTTTCTAGCTTAGTAAATCCATGTTATAATAGGTAGCGCACGAGTAGATTCAACAAATGAGCGACGACGCGCGAAGCGTTTCAACAAAGTCCCGTATGCTTTCATATACTATTCGTATGATAGCGATGAAACTTGGGTGAGATATTGTGTACACTACAGGGAAGGTTTCTGGCTTAGTAAATCCACTTAACAATAGGTATCGCACAAGTAGATTCAACAAATGAGCGACGACGGGCGAAGCGTTCCAACAAAGTCCTGTATGCGTTCACATACCATTCGTCCGATAGTGATGAAACTTGGGTGAGAGGTTGTGTACACTACAGGCACGATTTCTGACTGAGAAAATCCATGCTATAATGGGTAGCGCACGAGTAGATTCAACAAATGAGCAACGACGCGCGAAGCGTTTCAACGAAGTCCCGTATGCGTTCATATATTATTCGTCTGATAGCGATGAAACTTGGGTGAGATATTGTGTACACTTCAGGGAAGGTTTTTGGCTTAGTAAATCCACTTTACAACAGGTATCGCACAAGTAGATCAAACAATTGGGCCACGACGCGCAAAGTGATTCAACATAGTCCCGTATGCGTTCATATACCATTCGTCTGATAGCGATTAAACTTGGGTGAGTTGTTGTGTACACTCCAGGGAAAGTTTCAAGTTTCAGGCTTAGTCAATCCATTTTACAATAGGTAGCGCACAAGTAGATTCAAAAAATGAGGGGAGACGCGCGAAGCGTTTCAACAAAGTCCCGTATGCGTTCATATACCATTCGTCCGATAGCGATGAATCTTGGGGGAGATGTTGTGTACACTTCAGGGAAGGTTTATGACTTAGTACATCCACTTTACAATAGGTATTGCACAAGTAGATTCAACAAATGAGCAACGGCACGCGAATTGCTTAAACAAAGTCCCGTATGCGTTCATATACCATTCATCCGATTGCTATGCAACTTTGGTTGAATTGTTGTGCACACACCAGGAAAGGTTTCTGACTTAATAAATCATTTTTACAATAGGTAGCGCACGAGTAGATTCAACAAATGAGTAACGGCACGCGTATCGTTTAACAAAAATTCCGTATGCGTTCATGTACCATTCATACGATTGCCATGAAATTTGGAGAAATGTTGTTTCCACTCCCGCAAAGATTTCTGATTTAGTAGATCCATTTTACAATTGGTAGCGCACGAGTAGATTCAATTAATGAGCGACAGTGCTGAATCGTTTCAACCAAGTCCCCTATGCGTTCATATACGATTCATCCGATTATGAAACAACTTTGGGGAGTTGAGTACAGTCCTGCAAAGGTGTATGAATTAGTAAATCCGTTATTCAATGGGTGGCGCACAAGTAGATTCAACAAATGAGTGACGGTGCGCGAATCGTTTAAACAAAATCCCGTATGCGTTCATATGCCATTCATCCGATTGCGATGAAACTTTCATGATTTTTTGTGTACAAGCCAGGGAAGGTTTTCGACTTAGTAAATCATTTTTACAATAGGTAGCGTACGAGTAAATTCAACAAATGGGTGACAGCGCTCGAATCGTTTCAACAAAGTCCCGTATGCGTTCATATACCATTCATTTCATTGCGATGAAACTTTGGTGAGTTGTTGAGCACGCTCCCATGATTCTTTTTGAGATAATAAATCAATTTTACAATAGTTTAGAGGTGGTTAACGGAAAAAGAAAAAAATATTGGGAATCCAAAAGCACTTCAACAAACAAAGTTACAACGCCAAAATGTATTTGATTGGCATTGCAACGCATGCCTGGTACAGGTAGTAATTTATAAAAGGGGTCTTCCTGTAGTTGGGCACTTGACACAACGGTTAGGGTCAGTTCGTATGCGACGTGTATTGCGATTCGTTTACGAGGTTTTCAATTTTATTTTCACGCCAGGAAGAACACGTTAGGTAAATTTAGTTTGAGAGCTCATTTTAACTAATAATTTTTCTTTGCCAACAAGCAGGTTCCAAGCCCCTATACATTGCAACAGTAGCTCAATTGATAACATCTGGTTATTAATACCGAAGACCGTTCGAAGAATGGGTACTTCTGCTAGTATCAAATATGGCCGAGGGATATTCAGGTATAGATCTTTACTCTTACCAAATTTTGTTTCGATAGCTGCAGCCGTTTAGGAGTTGATATGGAGACAGACAGACAGAAGGACAGACAGACACACATTTTCCCGGATCGATCTCATAAGTCTACTTTTTCCTCATTTTTGCAAAATGAGAAAAGTAGGCTAAACATGCAATGTACTTGCTTCTATGGTTTATCGCCAAAGGGCGGGTAAGTCTACTTTCAAAGAACATCGTCTCAAAGAGCTGGAATGTGGAACTAAAAGGGCGCGTGCGTAGCGACAACCCGTTTCTTCATTAGCACCACCGCGTGGCAGAATAGGTGACGAAACGTTTCGTCGATAACGTTCTAAAGGTTAATACGAATCAACTTCACTCCAAGCTAGAAGGTGTCTGACAGTAAGGATTCACGATGAAGTCTAAGAAGAAACCCAACTTAAGTATGCTAGTTGCGTCACGAATCGATAGTTCACATGCCATTGAAGAATAAGAGCGTTCTGCTTGTGTGCACTACCCACGCAAATCAGGCAGACAATTAAGCATGCCACCCCGGTCAGTACATAAAACTGTGCGATCACGTTCCAGATTTACTAGCACCAGACACCGTACCATGTAATGGACTAAAACAAAGCGCATTCTTGTTGATTAACTGAGGGATATTCATCGACCAGGATTAAAGGACCGCACAAGTATTCTCCAGGATAGTCAATCCAAGGTTCGAAGGAAATAACTTCAGAAAGACAAGTTTCGACATGTCAATAACGTTCACCATGCTAGGAAAATGTATGATGTTTTCCATATTGATTAATAGATAACTCTTAACTATACTGCGCCAATCAATACAAATTAAGAAACATCTATTCAATTGTTGTATATTTTAGCCTATTTTCATTTTATGATACAATCTCAATGAAACCCGGTAAGGTGATAGTACTAATACGGCCGATCCCGACCGTGCCTTTCAAATTGTATTATGTCTCAACAATCCAACGTGGCGGCTGTGCGAAATATTTCACCGGCATTCTATATCTCCGAAACTATTACTGATAGGCTATCACCCTGAAATTTAGAACGGTGATAAACGGCACTACTATGGGACCTTCAAAAACCTTTTAAATACTAAACGAACATGGCGGCCAAGCGAAGTTGAAACTTTTAAATAGACCTTTCTCGCGATTTAACCATACAATCGCAATGGAACTTGGTACAGCAAATGTTAAAATGCATTGTAATGCACTGGCATCTAATTTAGTTCAATTGTCTACATAACCTCAAGATGGCGGCTGTGAGAAATATTTCACTGGCTTTCTATCTCCGAAACTATTACTGATATCACCCTGAAATTTTTTACGGTGATAAAGGGTACTCCTAGTAGTTCAGCTATGAGACTTCCAAACACCTGTAAAATACAAAACGAACATGGCGGCCAAGTGAAGGTGAAACATTTTAATTGACTTGTCTCGCGATTTAACCATCTGAGCGCAGTGAAATATGGTACAGTAAATGTTTATACACATTGTAATACACTGGCATCTAATTTAGTTCAATTGTTCACATAACCTCAAGATGGCGGCTGTACGCAATTTTAAAATTAAGTTATTATTTATTATGTATTAATCATGTGATCGAAGTGAACGTTTGAATAATGAACCTACGCAAAAATCGTCATCTAATAGTACAAAACTCTATGGCCTATATAATATATAAAAATCTAACATGGTAAACAACCAAAATATTATATTTAGACAGTTCTCAATATCTACGAATCTATTACAACAATCAAACTGAAATTTTGTATGTTGATTGAGGCAATTAACATAAGTAGGATATATGAAAATAGGCTGTATAGTTCTTCACGAAACTATTTGTTCGGCTTAACAATGAAGCCTTCTTCAGCTAAAAGTTCAATTAAGAATACTAATTGAGATATCGTTGTGCCAAATCTATAAATTACTGATTACAGCCAAGTTAGTCATAACAAATTATCGTTCTTTGTAACCAGTAATTTCTAGATTTGGCACAACGAAATCTTAATTAGTATTCTTAATTGAACTTTTAGCCGAATAAAGCTGCATTGTCAAGCCGAAACATGTACAACAATTGAATAGTCCTTTCTTAATTTGTATTGATTGGCGTAGTATTATTAAGAATTAAGTCATATTCACCTTGAATGCTATGGCGCTGATTATATGTAACGTCAGCACAGAAAATTAGTACAAAAAAGTGTTAAAATACGGACAATAGAAATACCCTTTTGCAAGTTTCTAGCCTATATTTTTCATGCTGTCTACGTGGCGTAGCGGTGACGTAAGGTACTCGCCAATGAGCCCAAGGTTGGGGGAACAAATCCCGGGGAGTCAATCAGTCTTCAGTTCAATGTTTTGAATATAAGATAGATGCTAGGCTGTGCCTTGAGCATGTTAAGTTCCCAAAACAAAATTTGAAGAATATCGAGGAAGCGTGGGCCTATTGTCGGTATATGATTCAGGAGTAAATTTATTTATTACCCCGACTGCTCCCAAACCCAAAAAAATAATCAAGAAAATTTTCTCCAACTCGTTTATATCTTTCGAACGTCGTGCCATAAAATAATTCAGTGATCAATATTTTAAATACCTCCTTGATCGCCCAGTTCCCCAATATGTTTGGATTTTATAATAAAATCTGTCCTATCCCGTGTCCTCAAGATCAATGTGCCATTTTTGAAATTTTCACTATGATCGAATGAACCGTTTCGAAAGTAAGACTGGTCAGACATTTTAATCCCTTTCCAAAGTCCCCAGTCTTGAATTCCATTCTGGGCACGAAATGGAAGCTAGTTTGTGCCATGAGTGCATGTCGTGTTCCCATAACAACATTCCAAGAACGTTGAGAAGGTATATTTTGTACATTTTGTTGGCAAATTATTGAAATAAAAATGGTATTTCATCTCCCCAACAAAAAAGAGAAATTGGTTTCCTCTTTAAAACTCCTTTGACGATTTGTAAGTTAATTTAGTGTTGAAAATAATTCACCTGTGCTCCATTTTCGGAAATGATATACCTAGGTATTATAATCTATCCAGTGTTTAGGAAAATGATGTGATCGGTCCCAGTTTTTCTTTTCGTGTTGATTGGAACAGCCGTTTAAATGCCAGTCCCGGACAGACAGACAAACAGACAGTCAGAAACTTTACATGCAGTATATACATGCAGAAACATTTTAATTATTCGACATGACTTTCCATTTTGAAAATCTAATATGCATTAACCATGAATCCAACACAGTCCACTTTAGAGAAAGCAAATGGAAACAAAGCAAAGGAAATCGTACCAGATGTTTTAACTATCATTGTAGGGTGACGTCTAATCTGAATTATCTTGTCGAGGGTCACCGTCTACTGATTCTCACTTTACTGCATCTAAGGGAATTTTTGCCTGGTACAACTATTCCTCTCTCAATGAATGCTCGACGTAAACCATCCATATCGTAAATACTTAGCTGTCCGAAAGAGTGGGGCCTACCGTACATGATATTTATTAACAATAACATATTTTTAAAATTGTTCCATTAGTTGTTTATTTCAAAGCATACAAACAGAAAGACGGACAAATTCTCTTTGAGTTGATGTAACAAAAAGAACACTGTTTCCAGAAACGTGCATATCCTTGTTAGATATTATCAACTCCTTATATACTTTACTTCAAGAAACATAATGATATTATTTCAAAACGATGAATTCTGACATTATCCTTCGTTCATTATACAAGCATCATTAGCTAAAACGCTAGAAAGCGTTTCTTTTATAAAACGTTCCATAAATTGGCTGTCTATCTTCCCTACGCTTCAAATAAATATATTAGCCATCTGTTACGGTTGACCCACATTTCATATCCCCTGAACCCACAACTCTATATCTGTAAATGATCATATTTCATTGTTATACTTTGTTCACATAATTTCTTTCGGGATTTCTTTAAAGTAACGGTTCATAAAATATATTATTGTTGCGTTACACCTGCAATGTTCACGTGTCACTAATGGGAAGATAGAGTACAGTTTCAGCGTGGTTCCCACATCCACAAGTTAGGCCACCCTTCTTACGTTTTTTAAATCTGAACTTTAATTGGGTTATTCTTGTTGCGTTCTGTTACAGCGGTCATGTTCGTGCATCGAGCGTCAATAAGAACTCTTTAAAAATCTCACCAACACCGTTATCCTTTTGTATAATAACCCATAAATCATATTTAAGTTGATGGAAATCAAAAAATGAATCTTCAAAGGCATGAAATTTTATGAGTCAGGATAAAGAAATAATGTGATTAACAAGGACACAACAGGCTTAGTTCTTCCTTTGGTATAAATCACGTTATTTTTATTTGTTAAAATGAAATATTTCATAATTACATTTGGGTTATCACTTGACGGCAGAGAAAAGCAGGTGTAGTGTTTCTCTTTTGAATAAGTCAACGATTACTCCCGTGTTACTCTGTAACAGTTACCAAACATTAAAGGAGGGAATAAACGACCACCACGTGGAGTAGCGACTAGCATTATTAGCTGTTGCCCCGGAGGTCTGGGTTCAAATCCCGGCTACGCCAAGAAATATAATTCTAGTCTGAGGGATGAACCGGGGTACACTGAGCCTCGTTGCGCAAAACTGAGAAGATGTGGTTGTTCAAGGTATCCTCAGTATCTTTCTATAAGCCTGGTTGATTTCAAATTTAGAGATGTTTGACCTTAAAATGTCTTCCGAACGTTATCGTAAATGGAGTTCACCATTGCATTCAATCGCAGCAGTTGTTTGTTCCGAACCGGGCAGCACTCAACAAACATCTCAAGGACAAACAACTTCCCTTTTGAAAACAACTATAGGCCCTACGTAATACCTAAAAGTTCTAGTGCTAAATGTATCGGCAAGTAAGAACAATAAACAGCAATTCCCAATAGACTACCATGAAGAGACTGAAAGTAGAATACTTTGGTCATATTGCGCGTTACTAATTAGATGAAAGTAGGCCTAATACTGAAATGAAAAAGTGTTAGAAGAAATGAACCAAAATAGCAACAAGACATCTGTTGGTGGTCTGCTCTATTTGACGAAATACAATCGCTTTAATTTGTAGAGACTACGTATTTATGCTTTATACGCCTGTAAATAAAAATACATGTACAGTAAAGTATATGAATAATGGAGATAACGATGCGTGGTGATGCAAGTAACTTGTTATTATATGTGCAATTGGACAGTAATACATCTTTCAAATACTGTTTTAGTACTGGTTGATCCAGTATAAACAACAGTACATAAACAACATCAGATGTTCAATTAAGTTAATATTTGGTAAATTTTGAAAACAGCTAAGCCTACTTTCAACTCTCGACATTTCGCGAACGAAATATGCTGTAGAATTGCTGGCAACGGCTTCACAAAGGTCATACATGTCGCAAAATAGGGCTATTTTTGTACAGTTCCTCCAATATTCAGTTTATTTATTTAATTATTTATTTATGTATAGCTGTCGGAAAAATATATAGCATCATTCCAGACTGAGGCTGGATTTTCAAGCGATCAATTTTTAGTGCATTGAATAGCCCAAGGAACAAAACTTGTTATTGGTATCACAGCTGGGACATCCTGAGATTGGAAATAGCATATTGATAGGGATAGGAAAAATTCGCAATCGCAAATTTCGCGAATTATTAAATGAAGTAATACACAGGTGTTAATGTGTTTTAATAACCCTAAAAATGGCGAAAAAAATGTTTTTTGAACTCGCGAATTTTCGCGAACTTTGCATGAAAAAGCGAATTTTAGTTTTTTTCTTTTTTTTTTCTTTACAGTGCACTTCTGATAATTCGCGGCAATTAAAGCACGAATTTCCGCGAATTATTGGAAACCGCGAATTATCCACAGTAATGTTTTTAAGCTTAGCAAAGAGAGAACTATTGGTTAAAATATTGAAATGTATTTTATGAACATGCAAAAAATATATAATACTTTATAACATAGTATTGTAAGACACACTATGTGGATTATACCAATATTAAAAACTAAGAAAAATGTCTGTCATCACTTTTGGTTTCTTAGATTTTTTCTTATTTTAGATTGTACAATTCTGAAGAAAACTCATATAGTGCGCCTTTCAGACATGAATATCTAGATGGCAAGTATCCAGATCAAAATGTGCCACAGTTTCCTGAACCAGTATTAACCAGGTGGCCTTCTTGGTTTCATTCTGTAGTGTGCCTGTCGGAGTACTTGAAAGATATTTTGCAATTTATGAATGAAGTAGTAGGGACTGATAACTCTGGTGTTGATTTTCTCAACAATGTTTCACATGACGAAATACTTGAGATTCGAAGAATTTGGCACAGGCATCACAGAACTCGTCCCCTTATTAGAAGGCCACGTCCAACTGTTCTCCTTCTTGATGGATATCTAAGGAGAATTCAGCAAGCCCGTAAACTTGCTGTTTCTGAAAAGTATGGTACCATCATTAAGGAACAGTTGGAGGGTTGTGGAAATGTGTTAAAAAGAGGGAAAATACATTCAGTTTTAGTAAACGCTGGGTCCCATGCTCTTGGAATATTAATCAGCTTGAGATCCGTTGACCCTGGGAACAAGATTTACAAATGTGTGCGTTTGATCCAGCAGAAATAATGCCAATGAATATCAATGAGGACATTGCAAAGAAAATTAAGAATTTGCCATTGTGTGAAACACTGGAAGAAAGTGAGGTGTTAAGAGGATACAAGGAACTGCAAACTTTAATCAAGAAGCAGATGCAAGACAGGACCAAGAACACATTGTTGGAGTTTTGCAAGAAATGACATTTGTATTTCCAAAGTTCTCAGAATCTGTGCTAAATACCATTTGGATACTCTGTTCAAACGCTGTGAACTTTTGTTTTTCACCTTACACTAGCATGTTAAGTGATATGCGTCACCGTTTGTCACTAGAGAATTTGGATCTCTTCACTGAAGTATACATAGAATGATGACTGAAATGTGTTATGCTATGCATGTTATCCATGATATTAAAAAAATCCCGCCTAAAATTTATGATTCCGAAAGTACCGAAAAGTGCACTTGAAACCACCGAATTTGCCACTTTAAAATACCGCTTTCTTCACTCTGAAAAATTCCAATCTCTACATATTGAGAACGATGAATTTAAAAGACTACCAGAGAAAACGTAATTCTGTTATGGCGAGATTAATTATTGTTGTCTACTACAGTGAGAGCCTTCTCTAGAGAACGGAGCTTCGCCTACGACGCCGTGCGACGGACGAAGCGCGGACTAGCATCTACCGTTACACAACAGTGCGACGGGAAGCCCCGCATGCGGTCATAGCTTGATTACATTCCCAGATGGCAATATAACTTAGTTGAGAGAATTAAGACTATCTGTGAAGTACTGTATCCAGTGAATATGGTTATGTATAGAACAAAACATCGGCATTTCCTAGTAAAACTTATCTCCTCAAAACGAAGTCTTCCAGTAAATGTGTTCGTACGTTTCAACGCCAAGCGATTTTTACTTGTGGGGGAACCTCACACTAAAAAAAGGTATACAGAAACAATCCGCGTACTCTGGAGACTTTCGAGAACAAAATAAATGCACCGATACGAAATATCAGCGAGGATGAATCACAGCGAGTGTACCAAATCTTCCTACGTTGGTGCATTGTGTGCTCAGACAATGAAGGACAGCATTTCCAGTAACTACTCTGAAATTCATGCACGTAATGAGGAAATTAAATGTGTTAAAAAGTGTAACTGTGTTGAACTAGTTGGATGCTTCGCTGCTGCTAGCGCCAGTGCCTTCCTTGACAGGCAGAGTGCCCCTGCCGTCACATGGCGCTTCCGAGGATCCGTTCTATAGGGAGGGCTCTCACTGTAGTTACCATATGTGATAAGAGTGGTGCTTTATGAGTGGTCATCATAAGACTCGGGAGAGCTTTACAATTTTTCCGCCCATAAAAGAAAATTACCATCTCGGCCTAAAATCTTGGGATCGGCTTGGAATCAAGAGTTGGTTGGTTGGTTGGTTTAGGGGCTGCGACAACATGGTCATGTAGCCCCGTTTACTTCGGGTGTGTGTAGAATCTGTCTGATAACTGGTGTTAATTGTGATGGCTGTATTAGTGTGTGTTATCTGTTTTAATTCAAGTAAGGACTGCAGAAAATAATTTCAAGTAGCCTAGTTCCTACTTATGCTACCAAGTTCTACCGTCCACAACACCTAGCTTGCGGACTTGGCTACTAGATGACATCGCAGTCAGCACCTGGTGGCGAACGTTGGGACTAATAGAGTGTTATCAATTCTAACCTACACATTTTGGCTTCACACAAGTTTAGTTAGTGGAAGGTTCTTTTACATGCCATAAATCTATGACATGGGACTGCCAGCTTTACTTCCCCTCGGAAGGAAGGCATACTGAGGGGTGTAAAACGCTCTCAGAAATCCGACGGCTTCGGCCGGGTTTGAACCCGCGACCTTGGGCAAAGAAGCCCAGCATGCTACCAACTGCGCCACCGAAGCCGCCTGGAATCGAGTCTCGGACAGTCTACCGAGGAAGTGTCCTGCACTGTGTGTGTGAGCTGATGAAGTTATTTGGCACGGTTGACCGGAGGGTAGAGAGCCGTGCTGTATTGGACGGACTGGTCAGTGAAAGTGCTCACACGCACTCCGCGACTCGACCACGGAAGTGGGCCAACCGTGTGGGAGGAGATGAACTTGAGAAGTCGAGGTGGTACCCTTTCCCACACCAACCGGCTACCAACTCAGACAGGTGGAAAACCGATTGCGCAAAATCTATCTGTCCCATCCTTTGCCTGTCATGGGGGTCTTCATTTATTTCCTACCCCACCCGTCATCCATTAATACTAAAATGGCTTGTCATATGAAATTAGCTTTCCCTTTAATCCCAACATAAATCTGAAGTGCCTTGCCTTCCGGAGTGAAATGAAACAGAATAGTTCAGTTTGGCGGTAGACGCAGCGGGAATACTCGATCTCAATCTATGGCAGAATGGGGTAAATCAGAATAACACTTCTAGTTCTCTCACTTTCCTCATTAACGTCTGTGTAGAGCCAGGGCTTTCCCAGATCGAGGCACACTCTAAACCGTAGCTACTGAGAACAAGCAGTGAGACCGGACAGAACTGTGTGCAACTGTGCAACACTCGAGACATGACAAGCGAGCCGGCAGCCAGGACCGCACTGTAGACCAGGGGATCCCAAACTTTTTCTGTCACGCCCACCTTCTGAAACATGAAATAACTAGCCCCTACCCCCCACCTTCCCTCTCCCATCCTATTCCTCTTTCCTTTCTTATCACTTCACATAGGCTCCTTCGCACACACAAGCAAAACGGTAACAAGATCTACTGGATTTGCTTCTATCCAATTGCTGCAACTGCCAGTTACAATATAATAATAATAATAATAATAATAATAATAATAATAATAATAATAATAATAATAATAATAATAATAATAATAATAAATTCGAATCTTGTTCTTTATTAGGACTGAATATTTCCGAAGGAGGGCAAGCGCTGTCACTTTCATGGGGTATCATTTTACCACTGCCAATAAGCCATTTATCCATGGGTAATGGTGTAACTTGTATCAGTTTATTGTAAATCAGGCTAACCTCTCCCACTGAATACGCACTAGAATTCACCCACTCACTCACTGTCTTTGAACGGACTGCAAAGGCCTGGCTGAATTCAAGTTAAGAGTGGCAGAAATAGAAGAATCTATTATTGTAAGGAAATGGCGGTCACATTGTCAAGCGGTTGGTTGTCATTAGTGGTGGTTGAGTGTTTAGTGAGTAGATTATCGCTGCGGGGGTGGGTAAAAGATTGTTGTGTGGGAAATGTTTCCCTACACCTTTTCTCAAAATTCCTGCTGGCAAAATCTAGTCTACTGGTCAGTTCTCGTGAAATAAGACAGCAAAAGAAGTACGATTAGTTTTGAATGGTCGTGGGGGCTTCTTGCCTATACAGGGTCTTTCATATAAAATAAGAGCGCCAAGCGGCGGCTTTGTTAACCGTAGCTGCGGTCACCTTGGCCGAGATTTTGGCGCGCCAAGGCCCCCTGCTTTAAGCGTGTGTACAATCCTATATGATGCAGCGGCCTTGCTAGTGTGTGCACAATGCTGAAATCTTACCCGCACACGAACAGTTTTAACAGAGGATGAGCTAGATGACATTGGCGAGAATCTTGAACGGTCTCCGAATAAATCACTCACAAAATTAGCACAAGTAGGAGTTTCGTTTTCATCAACAATAACTAACTAACTAAAGTAAGATTTCAGCATTGTACACACGCTAGCAAGGCCGCTTCATCATATTGGATTGTACACACGCTTAACGCAGGGGGCCTTGGCGCACCAAAAGCTCGGTCAAGGTGACCGCAGCCGCGGTTAACAAAGCCGCCGCTTGGCGCTCTTGTTTTATATGAAAGACCCTGTAATAGGTTCATGGATATGAGGATAGCAACAGGCTATTTATTACAGAATATGAAATATAAATATTTCAATGAGAGCCGACGTCCCCCTTTATTACCGATTGCGCCCCCGCGCCTTATGGGGCCCGCCCCCACACTTTGAGGGCCTCTGCTCTAGACTCCACGTGGAAAGATACAAGATGGACTCTATTGGTCAACAACCGTCAGCTATTGGTCAGCAGCGAACAATGGTTGCTGTCGGCGCGTGGTACTGCCTAACGTTTGAGTGAGAAAGCGATATGGGTAATAAGCAAACGAATGTGAACACCAAATGTTCTGCCCCATATAAGATGGTAACAGTAAGCTGCGACTGTCTAGACTTCGTTTGAAAGGTTCCGGGTTGGATTTCCGGCTGGGTCGTGGGGATTTTAATATTCAGTTCTGGCGAAAACTTACGAAAATGAGGTATTCTGTTTTTCTGACGAGGCCTCTTTCCACATTTCCGGGAAGGTAAAGGGACAAAACTGCCGCATTTGGGGAAGGGGAACCCCACACCATGGTAGAGCAGGACGTGAATCTCCAAATGAGAATGTGTGGTGCACATTGCTGAAGGACAGGGGCATAGGGCATTCTTTTCCGTGGAGAGTACCGTTAATTCACAAAGTGCCTAGACATGTTGGAGTTGTATGCTTTACTACAGGTGTGATCTTCCAAGAAAATGTCATTATGCGGTTATTGTGAGAAATCTCTTGGACCGTAACTTTCCAGGTCACTGAATTGGAAGAGGTAGTCATGCGATATTTGCCCCCACCCCTAGAAGTCCAGAAATACGCCACTTGATTTATCCTGTGGGGTTTTGTTAAGAATTACGTGTACCAAACACCAGTTCGTGGTCTACCACATCTACTCAATCGCATTGGAGCAGCTATTGCAAATTTTACACCTACAATGTTACAAAAACACATGAAAAAGGTGGAATACAGATTCGACATTGTCGCGCCAGTAATGGAAAAAGGAAGCTTGTAGTTTAACGTGACCGTTAATCTCGCGATCATGAGCCACGGGACCTGCTTTTTACGTGGAATCCGAACCACAGGACATGGCATTTCACTTCGAAAATCTCACATGCATTGACCGGGAATCGAACCCGGTCCGCCTTGGTGAGAGGCCAACGGCTTGACCGCTGCGCCCCCCCCCCCCTCCAATAATGGTGCGAATATCGAGGTGTATTAGGTAATTAAAACATTTTGAGTCTCTCTAGTCTCTCTACTTGTAGATACAAACCGTCACACTTTATTACTTTACAAGATATTATTTTTTTAATTTTATTATACATCCAAGTGGGACAAGCTGTGCATCGAAGACAGCCTGCATGGTAGAGGACGTCATTGGTGCCTATGTTATGACGACATACACAACTTGTGACAAAACATCATCGGCGGAGAGTAATAATGGATGGAACCCAATCCTCAGTGATAGGGACAGTGAAGAGGATTATCACATTATCGTGCTGGAAGCCATTCTTCAGTGTTCCCTTAGTAATCGAAATGTAATGCTTTTCAATCGGTCAACACGATTGTTACCAATTATAATGGTCACAATTGTGTTGAAGGATTATCACACAGAACCATACATCTTAAGTGACACAAGTGACGACAGAGTTTAATAAGCATTATTATTATTATTATTATTAGTCTATTATTATTATTATTATTATTATTATTATTATTATTATTATTATTATTATTATTATTATACCGGCCGAGAGCGCTACCGCGCTACCGCGGAAAACTACTTCCTGGGTGGCTGAGGTACCAATCGAACCCGCCTTTCCTCAGTTTTACCTCACGAGGCTGAGTGTACCCCGTTCCAGCCCTCAGACTAGAATTACCTCCGCGGTGACAGCCAAGAATGCTAACCACTACGCAATGAGAAGCAGTGATTTGAGGTTAACTCTGAACAAGAGCGTGACTATTAGATTTCCTCAGCTTATCATAGAAACTCGTGCACAAAAATCAAACTGAGAAAAAATTGAAATTAAAAAAAGTAAAATAAAAAACAACGTCCTTTTTAAACAAAATTGATGTTTCAACATAAATTTGTAATTGAAACTTTTTATATTAAACCTGTAGGCTAAAATAATTTTGAAGTTTAAATACTTTGTAATTAAGTTGTACTGCACACTAATTAATAGTAATTAATAATAATAATAATAATAATAATAATATTAATAATGGTAATGTGGGAGCCGGATGAGAATCAAGACGGCCGAGTATGGGATCTAGGGGGCGCAGGAGTAAGCTCAGCGCCATTGTCTGAGAATAAAAAGAAGAGAAGCAATATTCCGAGTTCCGATGAGCGCGAAACACATTCCCTTAATTCTATATATTGTATTCTAATAAGTTTATTTGTTTAAATAAATAATTCAGTCCTATATTCGATACTTGTCAGTGTCATGATCTGGAAACCGTTTCCCACAAATGGGGGCTCGTCCGGGATGGACTGAAACAACGAGTTACGACGCAATCCATGACACGAAGTGTTGCCTACGACGCTGACGACGAGTCGACGTGCAGTTTTGTGAGCCCACGACGTGCGAATCTACGACGAGGATTCATTGGCTAGCAAAATTTGTTCTTAAGTTACAGTGACAATTAGTGGTGCCGTGACGACGACGACGAGGGTCAGAATCTAAACGACGACAGAGGATTGTGGATGTGGTAAGAGGATAGCGACTCGTCAGAGAGAAACGACGGGAAGCGGTATTCAATGATATCACCTACAAATATCACCGGTTTAGTGAATGAGGTTAAACAGGTTTGATTGCGAGGTTTTGAGGAAGCGATATTGACGGAAAACTACTTGATAGACGTGAGTAAACAAATAAGATGACTACACTCGGTGCAATAGAGAAAATAAATAAGAACATAAGTGATGCTCCGGTCAAAGCAATCAAAGTTTTACATAACCTCATTTTCGAGCATATACCAGACGACAGGAAGAATCGAAAGCGACTGCGAGAGTTTCCTGGATTCGATTTTGACGAAAATTCCATTGAAGAGGAAGGTAAAAAGGAATTTATCGAAGAAACATTTTCCAAGGCTGATCTGTTGCGTGTTTCTGAGATTCTAATTACCAAGATCGGGACAAAGGAGGTAATGATTAACACCATTAGTTATTACTTGAGAAAATTGGACGAACTCGCAACTAATATAGACGATCATGACGAAGAAGACGAAGACGAAGAGAGCGGAGGAAGACCAGGACAGAAGGTATAGAGAACAACATAAGTTTTCATTGTCGTTCCGCGACGTAGAGGGCGCTATGAAAACATTTAACGGTATGGATGGTTACCCAGTGAATAAATGGATCGCAGATTTTGAGGAGACTTTAATCTTGATGGGATGGAGTGAGCTGCAAAAGTTTATTTTCGCTAAGAAATCACTCGATGGTTTAGCTAAGCTTTTTATTCAAGGTGAGAAAGGACTGACGTCCTGGACTGAACTGAAGAAGGCCTTGAAAGAGGAGTTTGACGTGGCGGCAAGCAGTGCAGAAATCCACAAGTTGTTAACCGAGCGACGATAAAAGCGCGACGAATCTCTACAGGAGTACTTTCTTGTGATGAAGGAAATCTCCAGTAGAGGTGATGTTGAGCAAGTTTTTCTGTGCCAGTACGTGATTGATGGGATCGAAGACGATTCAGGATCAAAACTTCTTCTCTATGGACAAAAAATTCCAAGGATTTCAAGGAAAAAATGAGAAGTTATGAGATGGCGGAGAAGTCTTTGCTAAAGAAAAGCACGAAGTATAATAACAGTAATTTTCAAGGAAGTGCCTGCGAGAAGGACGGAAAGTGCTGGGGCAGTACAAATAAGAAAGAGGCGAGTAGTGGAGATAGATGTTATAATTGCGGTGGATCTGGTCATAGTTCAAAGGAATGTGAGCACAAGGATAAAGGCAAGAGATGTTTCAACTGCAACGAGTTTGGCCACATTTCATCCGAGTGCAAAAAAGTGAGGAAGAACGATAAGAGGAATAATCAAGGTATCAATTTTATTGATGAAAAGAAAAGCTGCCTCAAGTTCAAAGAGGTTACTTTGGGTCAGCAGAAACTTCAGGCACTTATCGACTGTGGCAGTCCTTATAACCTACTGCGACAAAACATCCATAAGACCATGGGTTCCCTAGGATTGAAGAGCACGGATCTTGTTTTGAAAGGATTCAGTAATGGTTTTGTTGCTCCTCAAGGTTACTTCACAACAGTCATTGAGGTAGACGAGATGGAGTTCCAAACCAACGTCTATGTTGTTTCTGATGATACTATGGAGTGGGACATGGTGATTGGTAACGATCTATTGGATCAGGGTGAGGTCATACTGAGCAAGAAAGGAGCTACCATCAAGAAACTAGAGGTCCCAATGATGTTGATCAGGGTAGCTGACGAACAGGAATTGGATATCGAGAACTGCGTTAATGAGGAAAAAAGGGAACAGATCCAGGATTTGGTAGCGAGATATGTACCAAAGAAGACGATATCTACTGAAGTCAAGATGAAGATCACTTTGAAAGAAGAAAAACTTATATTTAGCAGGCCTAGATGAATGGCACCGCTTGAGAACGAGTTTGTCGATGAGCAAGTCGAGGCGTGGCTGAAGGAAGATGTCATAGAACCGAGTCAATCAGAATATACATGCCAAGTGGTGTTAGTCATAAAGAAAAATGGAAAAAAAAACTTTGTACTGATTTTCATCCAGTGAACTCAATCGAGGTTAGGGATCTATTTCCCAAGCCAGTTATAGAGGATCTTCTGGACTAGTTACAGGATGATACGGTGTTCTGCACCTTGGATCTTAGGAACGCATTCTTTCACGTGGAAGTCGAAGAAGGAAGTCGACGATATTTATCATTCGTAACGCGTTCTGGACAGTACCAGTACAAAAAAAAAAGTCCCATATGGATTTACCAACTCACCCGCAGTCTTTCGACGCTTTATTAAAGCTGTGCTCTGGGAGTTAATCCGAGAGAACATAGTGTTTACCTATATGGATGACTTAATCATCCCAGCGAAGGATGACGACGAGGCACTCCTACGATTGAGACGAGTGTTGGAATTAGCTGCAGAGTATGGGCTGGAAATCAACTTCGAGAAGTGCCAGTTTCTGAAGAGGAGGGTACAGTTCCTTGGATACACTATTCAACGTGGACAGATTCAACCCGCCACTGAGAAGGCCCTTGCTGTACAAAACTTCCCAGAGCCATAGACGATCGCTGCGCTGCAGAGCTTTCTCGGACTGGCTGGCTATTTTAGAAAATTTATCCCAAATTTCTCGATTGCAGCGGCCTTGCTAGTGTGTGTACAATGCTGAAATCTTACCCGCACACGAACAGTTTTAGCAGAGGATGAGCTAGATGACATTGGCGAGAATCTTGAACGGTCTCCGAATAAATCACTCACAAAATTAGCACAAGTAGGAGTTTCGTTTTCATCAACAATAACTAACTAACTAAAGTAAGATTTCAGCATTGTACACACGCTAGCAAGGCCGCTTCATCATATTGGATTGTACACACGCTTAACGCTGGGGGCCTTGGCGCACCAAAAGCTCGGCCAAGGTGACCGCAGCCGCGGTTAACAAAGCCGCCGCTTGGCGCTCTTGTTTTATATGAAAGACCCTGTAATAGGTTCATGGATATGAGGATAGCAACAGGCTATTTATTACAGAATATGAAATATAAATATTTCAATGAGAGCCGACGTCCCCCTTTATTACCGATTGCGCCCCCGCGCCTTATGGGGCACGCCCCCGCACTTTGAGGACCTCTGCTCTAGACTCCACGTGGAAAGATACAAGATGGACACTATTGGTCAACAACCGTCAGCTATTGGTCAGCAGCGAACAATGGTTGCTGTCGGCGCGTGGTACTGCCTAACGTTTGAGTGAGAAAGCGATATGGGTAATAAGCAAACGAATGTGAACACCAAATGTTCTGCCCCATATGAGATGGTAACAGTAAGCTGCGACTGTCTAGACTTCGTTTGAAAGGTTCCGGGTTGGATTTCCGGCTGGGTCGTGGGGATTTTAATATTCAGTTCTGGCGAAAACTTACGAAAATGAGGTATTCTGTTTTTCTGACGAGGCCTCTTTCCACATTTCCGGGAAGGTAAAGGGACAAAACTGCCGCATTTGGGGAAGGGGAACCCCACACCATGGTAGAGCAGGACGTGAATCTCCAAATGTGAATGTGTGGTGCACATTGCTGAAGGACAGGGGCATAGGGCCATTCTTTTCCGTGGAGAGTACCGTTAATTCACAAAGTGCCTAGACATGTTGGAGTTGTATGCTTTACTACAGGTGTGATCTTCCAAGAAAATGTCATTATGCGGTTATTGTGAGAAATCTCTTGGACCGTAACTTTCCAGGTCACTGAATTGGAAGTGGTAGTCATGCGATATTTGCCCCCACCCCTAGAAGCCCAGAAATACGCCACTTGATTTATCCTGTGGGGTTTTGTTAAGAATTACGTGTACCAAACACCAGTTCGTGGTCTACCACATCTACTCAATCGCATTGGAGCAGCTATTGCAAATTTTACACCTACAATGTTACAAAAACACATGAAAAAAGGTGGAATACAGATTCGACATTGTCGCGCCAGTAATGGAAAAAGGAAGCTTGTAGTTTAACGTGACCGTTAATCTCGCGATCATGAGCCACGGGACCTGCTTTTTACGTGGAACCCGAACCACAGGACATGGCATTTCACTTCGAAAATCTCACATGCATTGACCGGGAATCGAACCCGGTCCGCCTTGGTGAGAGGCCAACGGCTTGACCGCTGCGCCCCCCCCCCCTCCAATAATGGTGCGAATATCGAGGTGTATTAGGTAATTAAAACATTTTGAGTCTCTCTAGTCTCTCTACTTGTAGATACAAACCGTCACACTTTATTACTTTACAAGATATTTTTTTTAAAATTTTATTATACATCCAAGTGGGACAAGCTGTGCATCGAAGACAGCCTGCATGGTAGAGGACGTCATTGGTGCCTATGTTATGACGACATACACAACTTGTGACAAAACATCATCGGCGGAGAGTAATAATGGATGGAACCCAATCCTCAGTGATAGGGACAGTGAAGAGGATTATCACATTATCGTGCTGGAAGCCATTCTTCAGTGTTCCCTTAGTAATCGAAATGTAATGCTTTTCAATCGGTCAACACGATTGTTACCAATTATAATGGTCACAATTGTGTTGAAGGATTATCACACAGAACCATACATCTTAAGTGACACAAGTGACGACAGAGTTTAATAAGCATTATTATTATTATTATTATTATTAGTCTATTAATATTATTATTATTATTATTATTATACCGGCCGAGAGCGCCACCGCGCTACCGCGCTACCGCGGAAAACTACTTCCTGGGTGGCTGAGGTACCAATCGAACCCGCCTTTCCTCAGTTTTACCTCACGAGGCTGAGTGTACCCCGTTCCAGCCCTCAGACTAGAATTACCTCCGCGGTGACAGCCAAGAATGCTAACCACTACGCAATGAGAAGCAGTGATTTGAGGTTAACTCTGAACAAGAGCGTGACTATTAGATTTCCTCAGCTTATCATAGAAACTCGTGCACAAAAATCAAACTGAGAAAAAATTGAAATTTAAAAAAGTAAAATAAAAAACAACGTCCTTTTTAAACAAAATTGATGTTTCAACATAAATTTGTAATTGAAACTTTTTATATTAAGCCTGTAGGCTAAAATAATTTTGAAGTTTAAATACTTTGTAATTAAGTTGTACTGCACACTAATTAATAGTAATTAATAATAATAATAATAATAATAATAATAATAATAATATTAATAATGGTAATGTGGGAGCCGGATGAGAATCAAGACGGCCGAGTATGGGATCTAGGGGGCGCAGGAGTAAGCTCAGCGCCATTGTCTGAAAATAAAAAGAAGAGAAGCAATATTCCGAGTTCCGATGAGCGCGAAACACATTCCCTTAATTCTATATATTGTATTCTAATAAGTTTATTTGTTTAAATAAATAATTCAGTCCTATATTCGATACTTGTCAGTGTCATGATCTGGAAACCGTTTCCCACAAATGGGGGCTCGTCCAGGATGGACTGAAACAACGAGTTACAACGCAATCCACGTCACGAAGTGTTGCCTACGACGCTGACGACGAGACGACGTGCAGTTTTGTGAGCCCACGACGTGCGAATCTACGACGAGGATTCATTGGCTAGCAAAATTTGTTCTTAAGTTACAGTGACAATTAGTGGTGCCGTGACGACGACGAGGGTCAGAATCTAAACGACGACAGAGGATTGTGGATGTGGTAAGAGGATAGCGACTCGTCAGAGAGAAACGACGGGAAGCGGTATTCAATGATATCACCTACAAATATCACCGGTTTAGTGAATGAGGTTAAACAGGTTTGATTGCGAGGTTTTGAGGAAGCGATATTGACGGAAAACTACTTGATAGACGTGAGTAAACAAATAAGATGACTACACTCGGTGCAATAGAGAAAATAAATAAGAACATAAGTGATGCTCCGGTCAAAGCAATCAAAGTTTTACATAACCTCATTTTCGAGCATATACCAGACGACAGGAAGAATCGAAAGCGACTGCGAGAGTTTCCTGGATTCGATTTTGACGAAAATTCCATTGAAGAGGAAGGTAAAAAGAAATTTATCGAAGAAACATTTTCCAAGGCTGATCTGTTGCGTGTTTCTGAGATTCTAATTACCAAGATCGGGACAAAGGAGGTAATGATTAACACCATTAGTTATTACTTGAGAAAATTGGACGATCTCGCAACTAATATAGACGATCATGACGAAGAAGACGAAGACGAAGAGAGCGGAGGAAGACCAGGACAGAAGGTATAGAGAACAACATAAGTTTTCATTGTCGTTCCGCGACGTAGAGGGCGCTATGAAAACATTTAACGGTATGGATGGTTACCCAGTGAATAAATGGATCGCAGATTTTGAGGAGACTTTAATCTTGATGGGATGGAGTGAGCTGCAAAAGTTTATTTTCGCTAAGAAATCACTCGATGGTTTAGCTAAGCTTTTTATTCAAGGTGAGAAAGGACTGACGTCCTGGACTGCACTGAAGAAGGCCTTGAAAGAGGAGTTTGACGTGGCGGCAAGCAGTGCAGAAATCCACAAGTTGTTAACCCAGCGACGATAAAAGCGCGACGAATCTCTACAGGAGTACTTTCTTGTGATGAAGGAAATCGCCAGTAGAGGTGATGTTGAGCCAGTTTTTCTGTGCCAGTACGTGATTGATGGGATCGAAGACGATTCAGGATCAAAACTTCTTCTCTATGGACAAAAAATTCCAAGGATTTCAAGGAAAAAATGAGAAGTTATGAGATGGCGGAGAAGTCTTTGCTAAAGAAAAGCACGAAGTATAATAACAGTAATTTTCAAGGAAGTGCCTACGAGAAGGACGGAAAGTGCTGGGGCAGTACAAATAAGAAAGAGGCGAGTAGTGGAGATAGATGTTATAATTGCGGTGGATCTGGTCATAGTTCAAAGGAATGTGAGCACAAGGATAAAGGCAAGAGATGTTTCAACTGCAACGAGTTTGGCCACATTTCATCCGAGTGCAAAAAAGTGAGGAAGAACGATAAGAGGAATAATCAAGGTATCAATTTTATTGATGAAAAGAAAAGCTGCCTCAAGTTCAAAGAGGTTACTTTGGGTCAGCAGAAACTTCAGGCACTTATCGACTGTGGCAGTCCTTATAACCTACTGCGACAAAACATCCATAAGACCATGGGTTCCCTAGGATTGAAGAGCACGGATCTTGTTTTGAAAGGATTCAGTAATGGTTTTGTTGCTCCTCAAGGTTACTTCACAACAGTCATTGAGGTAGACGAGATGGAGTTCCAAACCAACGTCTATGTTGTTTCTGATGATACTATGGAGTGGGACATGGTGATTGGTAACGATCTATTGGATCAGGGTGAGGTCATCCTGAGCATGAAAGGAGCTACCATCAAGAAACTAGAGGTCCCAATGATGTTGATCAGGGTAGCTGACGAACAGGAATTGGATATCGAGAACTGCGTTAATGAGGAAAAAAGGGAACAGATCCAGGATTTGGTATCGAGATATGTACCAAAGAAGACGATATCTACTGAAGTCAAGATGAAGATCACTTTGAAAGAAGAAAAACTTATATTTAGCAGGCCCAGATGAATGGCACCGCTTGAGAACGAGTTTGTCGATGAGCAAGTCGAGGCGTGGCTGAAGGAAGATGTCATAGAACCGAGTCAATCAGAATATACATGTCAAGTGGTGGTAGTCATAAAGAAAAATGGAAAAAAAAACTTTGTACTGATTTTCATCCAGTGAACTCAATCGTGGTTAGGGATCTATTTCCCAAGCCAGTTATAGAGGATCTTCTGGACTAGTTACAGGATGATACGGTGTTCTGCACCTTGGATCTTAGGAACGCATTCTTTCACGTCCAAGTCGAAGAAGGAAGTCGACGATATTTATCATTCGTAACGCGTTCTGGACAGTACCAGTACAAAAAAAAGTCCCATATGGATTTACCAACTCACCCGCAGTCTTTCGACGCTTTATTAAAGCTGTGCTCTGGGAGTTAATCCGAGAGAACATAGTGTTTACCTATATGGATGACTTAATCATCCCAGCGAAGGATGACGACGAGACACTCCTACGATTGAGACGAGTGTTGGAATTAGCTGCAGAGTATGGGCTGGAAATCAACTTCGAGAAGTGCCAGTTTCTGAAGAGGAGGGTACAGTTCCTTGGATACACTATTCAACGTGGACAGATTCAACCCGCCACTGAGAAGGCCCTTGCTGTACAAAACTTCCCAGAGCCATAGACGATCGCTGCGCTACAGAGCTTTCTCGGACTGGCTGGCTATTTTAGAAAATTTATCCCAAATTTCTCGATTGTAGCCAAACCACTGAGCGATCTGTTGAGAGGTAAGCCGGAGTTCAAGTTTGGCGAGGAACAACGACGTGCGTTTGTTGAGCTCAAACGTCTTCTCGCTTCAGAACCTGTGTTGAAGATATACAATCCGAAATACGAGACGGAGCTGCACACTGACGCCAGCAAGAGTGGGTATGGCGCTGTGTTGTTGCAAAAGTACCCAGAGGACAACAAACTACATCCAGTCTCATACATGAGTAAAAATACGACGTTACAGGAAGAAAAATACAGCAGTTACGAGCTCGAGATATTAGCTGTGGTGAATGCATTAAAAAGTATAGGGTGTACTTGCTTGGAATTCCGTTCAAGATCGTGACTGACTGTATGGCATTCCAAAAGACAATGCACAAAAGGGACCTGGTCCCACGAGTAGCTAGATGGGCTATGGCCTTGGAGGAGTTTGACTATACCATCGAACACCGAACTGGAACCAGGATGAAATATGTCGACGCCATGAGCCGATGTCCATCAGTGACGTTTGGATTCCCTGATGGCCTTGCAGCGAGGATCAAAATTGCCCAGAGAAAAGACGAAGGATTGACAGCGATAAAAGCGATACTGGAGAAAGGGCCTTACGGAAACTTCATTGTCAGAGATGGACTGCCCAAATTTGTTGACGGGGGAGAGATGTTGGTGGTCCCGCGGGCAAAGCACCATGAAATCATCAGAGCTGCACATGAGAAGGGACACTACGCTGTTAAAAGGACTGAAAAAGACGTGAAGCAGGAATATTATATTCTAGACTTGGCCAACAAGGTGAAACGAGTCTTAGCCAACTGTGTGAAGTGTCTGGTGGTTAACAGGAAGGCAGGCAAGAAAGAAGGTTGGTTACATCCGTTGTTCACGGAGAGAGTGCCCTTGCACACCTACCACATGGATCACATTGGACCACTTAAGTCTACACACAAGGGATATGAACACATCTTCTGTGTGATAGACGCCTTCACGAAGTTTACCTGGCTGTGTCCTGTGAAAACTACCAAATCAGCCGAGACGATTGAAAAGATGGAGTTTCAGAGGACGAACTTTGGAAACCCAGTTCAAGTGATCACCGACAGGGGGCCATCGTTCTCCTCCCATGTGTTCCAGGACTACTGCAAATCGCAGGGAATCAAGCACGTCTTGATCACAGCTGGACTGCCAAGAGCCAATGGTCAAATCGAGAGAGTCAACTCAACTGTGACCAAGATCATCGCTAAACTTAGCATTGACGATCCGACAAAATTGTAAAAGGTTGTACCATCCGTCCAACGAGCTATCAACTGTACGTTCCACAGGAGCATCGGAATGTCACCTTTCGAGCTGCTGACAAGAGTCAGAATGCACAACCAAAATGATCTACGTATAGTTCAACTCATCGAAGAGGAGCTGATCGATTCGTTCAACGAAAAACGTGATCAGATGAGAGAAGATGCAAAAAAGCAGATAGAAGAGGTACAATATGAAAATCGTGCTGAATTCAACCGACGACGAAAGGAGCCTATGGAGTATCAGGTCGATGACTTTTTTGCCATCAAATGCACTCAGATCGGTCCACATCTGAAACTAAAAACCAAAAGTCTAGGACGTTATCGAGTGACTCGTGTTAAACCCAACGACACATATGACGTCAGCAGAGAAGGAGACGATGCTGGACCAAGAATCACATCGTCCTGTGTGGAGTTCATGAGGCCCTGGCCGGGCGGATCTTCTTCATCCGGGTCGGATGAGGATCAGGACGGCCGAATGTGGGAGCCGGATGAGGATCAAGACGGCCGAATATGGGATCTAAGGGGCGCAGGATTAAGCTCAGCGCCATTGTCTGAGAATAAAAAGAAGAGAAGCAATATTCCGAGTTCGGATGAGCCGCGAAACACATTCCCTTAATTCTATATATTGTATTCTAATAAGTTTATTTGTTTAAATAAATAATTCAGTCCTATGTTCGATACTTGTGAGTGTCATGGTCTGGAAACCGTTTCCCACAATAATAATAAACAATGTGTTCCAAGTCTGTTTTATTATGGGGTTTGAAGCCATTTTTCAGTGTTGCCTTAGTAAACAAAAGTTTGGTGCTTTTCAGTCGGTCAACACTAATGTACTCAAAAGAGTTGGGTAATACCCTAATCCTGAAAACAATTACATGAAATTAATAAATGCTCTAGGATGACCAGTTTCGATCGTCAAGCGATCATCATCAGATCCATTACACTCAGGCTATAAAATCTATGTTTGAAAATACAGATGAAAATATTTACAATATATACGATTATTTAGTTGCAGTATTGGCAATGCATCTGTCGGTGTATGCTAGTTGTAGTATATATGATGTTAGGTGAAATGCTAAAATGGTGATAGGAATCTGGAATTTGTCTGTTTGGAGTGACTATATGGTTGTAAAAAGTCAACTATGGTTGTACTGTATATTACAGGCTACTACTTAACTGGTTGGGTGTCTTCCTCGCTGGGCCTACGAGCAGTTTCAATTTCACTCTTACACCAGTAGCCTGTACTATACAGTACAACCATAGTTGACTTTTTACAACCATATAGTCACTCCAAACAGACAAATTCCGGATTCCTATCACCATTTTAGCATTTCACCTAACATCATATATACTACAATTAGCATACACCGACAGTTGAATTACAAATACTGCAACTAAATAATTGTACATATTGTAAATATTTTCACCTGTATCTTCAAACATAGATGTTATAGCCTAAGTGTAATGGATCTGATGATGATTGATTGACGATCGAAACTGGTCATCCTAAAGTAATATTTAAACTCATGTATTTTTTTTTCAGGATTAGGGTATTACCCAACTCTTTTGAGGACATTCGTGTTGAAATCTGTTTTACTTAATCACCTTTAGATTTTGTTATGTTGAAGAGTTACAACTGATAGTCCGCTGACTTCTACGAGTTGGGAACCGATGCTTTAAATGAATCAACAACTAGGAGAAAAAGGCCATCAATGGGAATATATGCAATAGTGTGAGGAGGCTGCTATTAATATCCCAGAGCATGAAGCTCGAAGGATGTGTGCCATTTGCGTGGAATGCCGACCGTGTGGCCCACAAGTAACGGAACCACACTCCAGTGGAGAATCAGATCCTTATCGAGAAACATTAGTTGTGTTGCCGACAAGCTTGCGTAACGACCTGCCGGCTCGTCCATCTACGGGCACGATGAAGTCCTCTGTTGTGTTGTTCCACGAACGTTAGACAGTACCGACAGTGCCCAATAAACTGGAGAGTTTGTGGTTTTTTAACATGTATAATTATGTTCAATGAAATGGCATATTGTATTCACAGATGACTGAAATGTTTTTGTTTTATGACTAATGATCTGTGTGTGCCTTATTGTTTTGTGCGACGTTACTCGATATGAGCACTAAACAGGTGCAGCATTTATGTTAGCAGACAAACGAATGAATGAATGCCCTCTTGCAGTAGGGAAATAATTCTGCTACAATGAACGTCTTATAACCTTCTTCAATAATAAGACATGAGAACGAAAGATTAAGTGCTTCTCAGTCGGTCAGCAAGATTGTACCTCATTATTTTAACCGGCGTTATTCCCTAAAACAGGTGCTCTTTAAAAGAAATTTGGTGCTCTTGTCATAAGAGCCAAACAGTGCTCGCGAGCACAAGCTCCCCTGAGATCCGTTCTTCAATTCAAATTCTGTTGCACGAAGTATTTTCATTACACGTTTTGTCAGATTTTTGATGTGTAACATCTTTCCACTCGGTTGATGGATATTTTTGTGGGAGTGATTTTGAAAAATGGGACGGAAGTGGATCGGAACGATCGAGCTGGCAGTGGTGGATCGAACAGAAGTGTAAGACGCACTGCCAACTCGATCGATCGATCCAGCTGGCAGTGGTAAGATCCAGCTGACAGTGGTAAGAGAAACAATGAGCGCGCGGTGTCGGAAATGGATACCATGACGTGCTCTCGGCCATGTGGAATGTATATGACATACTGATCGGTAAACGCTCATGCGAACTCTGGTGTCAAGTGATTGAAACAAAGCACATGGTACATGTTCGAAGTCTTCGTATCAGTATTTAAATGGTAAAGTGCCTTAATATCAAACATTGTAAGTAGTCTGCATTGCCGGTATTAAGTTTCTGCACAATGGCTATTCAAATATTAACCCACATAACTGTAATGCAGTCATCAATATAATATAATCGTTGTGGTTATACGAGAATTGAGCAAGCCTTCATGAACTATTGCTGAATACATTCTCTTTACTCACAAGAGGGCCTATTCATAAGGCATTTTAAACTCAATTTCACGTAGGAACATTATCGAAACAAGCAAAATATAAATGAAACTTAATTCCGCAATGTATTATTGGAACGTGGAAATAAGTCACCATCTTGTGCACAATATTTGCGTAGTCGAAATAGCCGTGGAGTTAGCACTTATAGCTGTGAATCTAGAGATCTCGGGTTCGAATCCCGGACGAGGTAGATATTTCTGCTACCAGATTATAATTTTAAACGATGTTTATCATATCAATATGACTCATTTTAACAGAATCCATATGAAATTACGTGTTGGTCTGGGAATCAAGAGGACCTGTTTATAAGGAATTTAAGGTCATGAGCGGTGTCGCATCTATTAATCTAGTTGATCCATATCCTATTCTTTATTTAGGCTGGTGCTGGTGGAAGCCACAAATCATCTAATAAAATGAGTTCCGTATTATAAACTACAATATCTGTAAAGCACTCCCTTTTACAATAGATTAATATTTGTGCCATTAATAGTATAAAATACCCGTGTATCAACAATTTCATGTGAGGTTTCTTCTATGTCAGATGTTACACATCATATGCGACTAGCCTACTGTAAGGCTCGTATTTTTTTATTTTTTTATTTTATGAAATTTCTACCTAGTATAGAACAAAGTCCCCGATTCTTGGATGTAACGGGTAATCTTATGAACCACTGGATGGATTTTGATGCGGTTTTCACCATTCTGTATAGGATTTCTCGAGGAAGGCTTATGTAGAAAAAACATTCATTTATAACCAAAAGAAGCTGACAGTAACGATTTCAGTGAATCAAGTCGAAGAAAAACCTGCCCTTCGTGCGCCTTTTAAGCTTATGCTGGATAAACGGTTAAAAATATCAATATACAGTACTGTACTATGAGTGTAAGAATTGTTCAGCATGAAAGTTCTACAAAAAAGTCCACGGCAGCAAATTTCTATCTTTAATACATAGATTTAGAACCTTTATTTAATTATATTATTTTTTAAGGATATCCATTTTTATTAATCTCTACTTAGTATGAAACAAAGTCATGGGGTAATCTCGAGAACCACAGGATGGATTTTGATGCGAGTATCAACATTCTGTAAAGGATTTCTCGAGGAAGGTTTCTGTAAAAAATAACGTATTTATGATCAAAGGAAGCCAACGAGTAACGATTTCAGTGAAAGAGTCGAAAATAAACCTGGCGTCCGTACGCTCTTCAAGCTTACACTGGGCAAACCGTTAAGAATATCAATATCCTATGAGTGTAAGAATTGTTCAGCATGAAAAGTTCGCGAGAGCATATCTCTATCTTAAATACATCGACCACTATAAGTGTTTTTAGATTGGACGGAAGGGGGATTTTGTTTCATGCGCCTCGCCATTCTTAAATTACGTCTGACAAGAATTCGTTGCACATGCATCTCCATGATAATATTATTAATACTCCAGTCAGTGATTTTAACCCATCATGCCAAGATGGATATAGGTCGTAGTTCATTGACATCGAAAAAAAGCGCTTATCGCGTAATGCATTCATAACTGTTCCCGGGCGAAGCCGGGGCGGGTTGCTTGTATTGTACAAACGCTAAAGAAGATATCATCGTATATCGAATAGAATAGAATAGAATTGAATTAGTATTGATTGGCTGAGCATTTTAATTAATTACTGGACCTTCAGGGTAGATGATTAGTGCCGTGGTTACAAGCTCTGTACTGAGTTGAGTTATTTCCCCGTCGCTCTCTCCTACTTGAGGAAGACGCGAGAATGTCGTCAGCGTGATGACCTGAGGCAGCCTTTCTATTGTGGACGCACACTTGCATACTGTATGTACCCAGCCTCGAGCCATTATAAATGATTCTACAGTTCTGGTAATGTAAAACAATGGTACAGGTAGCCAATTGAACGTGAAAGTCCCCAGAGCATGCAGTCGAGGTTAAAGATGTAAAATATATGGAGGATAATTTAGTTTCGTTATAACTGCGATTTGGTCCTCCATGGAATTGCTTGGCGTGATATTGTGCTATTACTTATGTATCTGCGTGAGACTGCCATGGTTTCCACTTTCATTTCTCATTTGTCGTGATATCCAAAGAGAAATGACTAGTATATGAATGGTTTCGTATACAACAAAACATAAATCAATAAAGAGATGGTGAAATTTCCATGTTTAAATAAGTTTCATACTGAATCATTCTTAACATCGTTGATGCTGCTTAGGGGCTTGAACATCAAAGTCACTTCAGTCCCATGTACTGTAGGTGTTTGTAGAATTTTTCTGATAACCTGTGTTCCTGTGGTGTCTGTAACAGTGTGTTTGTATTTGCAATTGCGGCAAGGATTGAGAATGAGGCGGCCGTGGTCTACGTGTAGGAACCTTCCCATATTTTTTCTAAATTTGGGAAGCCATGTAAAATTATTTTCAGGATGACTGAGGTGGTTTCTTACCCGGGACCTTTGGGATCGAAGGATCAACACGTACCCCGAGACAATCGAAGGTGGCCATTTTTAACATCTCATTAAATATTTTACCAATGTCCATACACGTGTACTATACGTGACATATGCATAGCATATGCTGCGCCATTTAGGGCCTTAGACACCGTGGCCATGTGCCCCGTGTACTTGTGTGTATGTGTGTGAGTGCGCACGTGCGATTTGTCAGATAACCTGTGATACTGTGCGAATGTAGAAGTATGTGTAATTGTAATTGAGGTTAAGATTAGAACTGCGATCGTTTCCCTAAGTTAGGAAAGTTTCGGCACTTGCCTCAATTAAAAGTGGGGAAACCTCTAAAAAACACTTTTAGGAAGGCTGAGGTGGAAATTAAAGGTTTGCCTTGCAGGGTTGAATGCACACCCTTCCAACATTCAGACTATTGTAGAATTCTTAGGCACAGCCTCAGAGGTGACAGCCAATAATGCTACTACGTTACGACGCGTCTATCAAGAATGATATCGAAGCAACGGATGACAAATAGTTGTGTGTGTGTGTGTGTGTGTGTGTGTGTGTGTGTGTGTGTGTGTGTGTGTGTGTGTGTGTGTGTGTGTGTGTCCTAATAACTTCTAAACGGCTGGAGCGATTTCAATGAAACTCGGCAAGTTCATAGCACTATCCCGGGCGACCCCGACCGTGCCCTTCAAATTTTGTTACGTCTCACCAATCCAACATGGCGGCTGTGCGAAATATTTCACCAGCATTCAATATCTCCGAAACTATTACCGATATCACCCTGAAATTTATTACGGTGATAAACGGAACTACTAGAAGTACACTTATGTGATATTTGAAAAACTCGTAACTACAAAACCAACATGGCGGCCACGCGAATTTGCGACTGTTAAATAGACGTTTCTCGCGATTTAACCAACCAAACGCAATAAAACTTGGTACAGTATATGTTTATACACATTGTAATTCACCGACATCTAACTTCGTTCAATTGTTTACATAACCACAAGATGGCGGATGTGCGAAATATTTCACCGGCATTCTATATTTCTGAAACTATTAGCGGTAACACCCTGAAATTTTGTACGGAGATAAAGGGCACTACTGGATGTTCATCTATAAGACTTTCAAAAACCGGTTAGCTACAAAACGAACATGGCGGCCAAGCGAATTTGAATAATTTAAATAGATCTTTCTCGCGATTTTGTGTTCCAAACGCAATGAAATCTGGTACAGGAAATGTTTATACACATTGTAATGCACTGGTATCTAATTTAGTTCAATTGTTTACATAACCTCAAGATGGCGGCTGTGCGAATTTTAATATTAAGTTTTCATTTCTAGTGTCGTAATCGTGCGATTGAAGTGAAAGTTTGAATAATGAACCTACGCAATAATTTTCCTTTAATGGTACATGACACTATGGCCTATACATTTAACAATCCAACATGGCGACCATCCGAAATATTTAGATGGCTCTGAATATTAACGAATCTATTATAGTAATCAGACTGATTTTTTTTATCTTCATAGGGGCTATTAACTTACGTTCACCTATAGGACTTTAAATAACCTGGTGATCACAAATCCAACATGGCGGCGACGCGAAGTATACATGTTCACATGGACGTTTCTCGCAATTTAACCATCCGAGTGCAGTGAAACCTGCTACAGTAAGTCCTTATACGAATGTTAATCCACTGGCATCTAATGTATTTCATTTTTTTTTCCATAACCACAAGATGGCAGCTGCGCGACATTTTAAAATCTCGATGTTACTTCTTGTGTCCTAATCATGCGATTGAAGTTTGAATGCTACACGTACACAATAACCTTCATCTAACAGTACATAACTCTAGGACCTACATATATAAAATCCAACATGGCGACCATCCGAAGTATTTAGTCGGTTCTCAATATCTACGAATCTATTACAGCAATCAAACTGAAATTTTGTATGTTGACAGGGTTAGTTAATATAAGTAGGATATATGAAAATTGGCTGTATAGTTCTTCACGGAACTACTTGTTGCAAAATGTGAAAATTAGGCTAAAAATGAAATTCAGCAATAAAAGCAGAAAATGCAGTCAAATAGTTGAGGATCAGTCTATTAATCTATAGGCTCGGCTAAAGCATCTCTATATAGTATATAAAAATGAAAGTTTGTCTTTTTTTCTGAATTTCCACGGAAGTTTGAGTTATTAACGCGTTTCAGACTGGTTTATGACGGTTGCGCGCAAAAAAAAAAAATGTTTGTCTGTCTGTCTGTTTGTCTGTGTACAACTTTGCACGCGCATCACTCGAGAACGGTTGAGTGGATCATCGTAAAAGTTGGTACAGAAGTCCATCAGAGGCACGAAAGTAATCATTGATGTACTCTTCTACATACCTCTCATAAAAGAGGGCCTACCCCCTTAAAATGCATGCTGAAATGGGCTTAGAAAAACTAGACAGAGCTCATTTTCAGCGTCTCAATGTGAGAAACAAAACTCGGGAGCTCTACGGGCCCCGAAAACTACTTTTTAAGGTCCTAAAACCAACAGTTTTTGAGATACACCCAGGAAACTAATTTCATGTATTAAGCTACTAGCAGAAGTACCCGGTCTTCGAACGGTCTTTGGTATTAATAACCAGACGCTATCAATTGAGCTACTGTTTCAATGGTTAGGGGCTTTTCATTCCTTCATAAGTTTATCAGAACGAAGTTAGTTTTCTGGGAATATCGCAGACACTGTTAAGTTAAGTGCCATAAAATGTGGTTTTCGGCGACCCTTTATAGACTCCCTAGTTTTGTGTCAAACATTGAGAAGCGCAACGTATGCTTTGGTCGTCCTTCTAGGATTATTTTTATTTTTCTCCTATTTTAGCATGTATTTTGAAAAGATGTTCCTTATTGACGTCCGAAACGGGGGAGGAGCTTACGGTCAGCTGATTCCAATATGGCGGCGAGATAGTGACGAGAAGTAAGCAAGATAGTGATTGGGTGTGCGTTTGTTATGGCTTCTAATTTATGATGGCAAAATACTACATATTTTCTTTCATTGATAGAAATATTGTTATAATCAATTTAAATGCAGTGCTTAATTACTACCAGTTAAAAATATTACCCACATGTAGATAGTTAATTTACTGTCTGCTGCTGTGGTGTTTGAAGCCATATTTTCAGTGTTGCCTTAGTAAACAAGAGTTTAGTGCTTTTCAGTCGGTCAACACGAATTCGTGTTGACCGACTGAAAAGCACTAAACTCTTGTTACTGTCTGCTGTTACATATATGAAGCCTGTACTTGGGAGCCTAGCGGTATCGATGTTTTTATTAATTTCACATTATATATATCTCACATAACACAAAGGATGACTCCCTGATAATAAATTGAATCCAGCAACCCTGAATTTGCATGAATGTTTTGGGTTCAAAGAAGCGTTACTTGGGATGCTCAAATCATACTTCATTATTGCTAATATTGACCTACATACTAGCTGTTCAAAGTCAAGAATATAAATTTATTAATATCTTGCCACAGGCAAGTTAAAATGGAGGCATCGTATTTATCAATATATTTAATTAAATATTTAAAATACAGATATTTAACAAAGCTGGAGTCCCCATTTGAACTTGTCATAAGCAAACGGAACAGATCAAATACTACACTTTAAGCCAAATCAAATTCACTCCTCAGATCGACATAAACCATAATACCAAATAAAACCTATAGAAAACATACTCTCCTTACTGTTGTACAACTTTCAAACCAACTATTCGCACTCAAAACCGAAAACCCCTGAAATGGGAAGTAATTAAAGTTAAAATAACCTAGGCCGATCAGGTCTCCTGCTACATTACCGCATATGTATACTTAACATCACTATAACTTCCAAATTATGGCTAAGTGACCTATCTGCCTGAGTAGTATAGGTGTTACCGGCCTGCCTGGGATGATGGGTCACCAAACCTGTACTTAAAACTAAGATTTTACACATTAATCAACTAAATTCAACAGTAAGGAGATCATAGCCAAAAACACAATTTAAGCCAAATCATACTTCAATATGCCAAATATTGACCTACATACTTGCTGTTCAAGGGCAAGAATATAAATTCTCTGGCGAATTAAGGTTAGGAACAGCATTTTTCAAGTTTTCTAACCATTCGGCTATTGTCAATCGGAAGAACCCCTAAAATAAGTTTACGAAGAGCGGATTACATTCTATGTAGGCCTACGGCACAGAAGTATTTGGCTACAAGTTTATCAATATTTTTGATGTAGATAAATCCTTGTGAATACAAATTAGAGACAATAACTATCAATAATCACCAGTACCGGTGCTTATGCTGTGGAAAGAAGTCGTCTTAACAAAAATGCAGACTGCACTTTGTCATGTAACGTGTAACACGTTTTCCAATTGACAGCGCCGAAGCCCATCTTTCTCTCTGAACTTTTTGTACAGGAAAGTAGTGAAGAGATTTCGTATCCGCTTTATACGATTTGCACCCGTATACAGAGCAGTACCTCCTCGAATTTGACAAATTCCTTTCTGTTTCCATCAAGACGTCAATGCTTCACCATGCTCACCGGTCACTATGTTACAGCTTCAACATTCTACCACGTGGCTGCGCCATCCAACTTTTCTGACGTCAATACCCACCCTTCTACGAGAAGTACGTTGAAGAGTTTTATAAATGATTGGTGTATTGACTCATTGTTAAAATACCTAATTTTACGATGCTCCAAGAACCCGAATATGAATTATAGGCGTACATAAACATAAAGATGTATCAACCACACAGTATTAAACAAAATCATCTTTACGATGCTCCCGTTTGTCGACAAAAATATGATTAGTTAAAATGTGCTCTCAAACTAAATTCACCTAACGTGTACTTCCTGACGTGAAAATAATATTGCATACGTCGTAGACGAAACGCAATATAGGCTATGTCAAATTAAAACTGACCCTCACCGTTGTGGAAAGTCCCCATCCCCAGGAAGACACCTTTAATAAATTATAAAGGCTTGTGGTTCATGGAAATTCGGGATTTTTAGCTTCAAATGGCCCAAATTCCCAAAAGCTGCAAAAAACACTATTCCAATCCAGAAATTTTTGAAAATAATGTTGCTGTTTGGAGATATAATAGACCTTCTGTACAACATATCGCATATCGCACGTGTAAGTCACGTGTAAAAATTATAGGGTACCCCATGATCCCCTTAATCGCATTGTTGAATTTTACAGTCTATGTTTGATTCCACGATAACCTTATAATTATCCATTTGCAAACTTTCACGGAAATTTAATAAATTGAGTGGCATTGCTTCTAACAGAAATAGATGGAAAGTTGGAGGTCACCTCTTGTGATAGGCCTACTGTTGTCATGGTTACCGGCTTGCATTACTTCATTATTTTCTTCTTGTTCTTCTTCTTTCGGATGAGCCAACTAAGGACCACGACGTTCAACTTTTCAGCTTGGCGAGGGACTTGATGTTTGCCCAGTATTCGCGCATTCTCTGGCTATGTTGCTCCTTTCTGTCTTTTGTCCAGATGATGCCGGTTTTCTTACAGGGTGGTCTGTCCTGAATACTCTTCTGTTTAAGTATCTTTCTGAGATGTGATCGGCTTCTAATATCACTTTTCATTATCTTCAGTTCTTGGATATCCTTGTTAACTACTGTTAGCGACGGTGTCACGCTCTTTCTATTCCCCCAGTAGTTGAGAAGTTGGTTGGTTAGTCTTGTTGGGTTCATCCATGAGACATGTCCGTAGAAAGCCAGATGTCTCTTCCTGGTCACATATGTGATTTTTTCAGTATATCTATTGAACCCATCTGCAATTGGTTCAAGCGTCGAATCCATAATTTATTTGCAAAAGAAGAGAGGAAATAATACAGACCTTAGAATGACTAAGGAAAGATTTTAAGAAGTGGGTTGTTTTAATGTGGCGCAAGAATGGGTGGCCACGAGTCATGCGGACGTGAGATCATGCTTGACGCATCGATAGGAGCTGGCTCATGATTATAAATAGAACGAGAAAAACTTTCCACGACGAGTAAGAGAGAAGAGGTTTCGGAAATAGACCTTACTCAGCTAGAAAATGACAACCTCGCAATGGTGCAAGAAGAGAAATAATTAGAATTAAGCCATTTGCGAGCATTTAATTAAAGAAAGTAACACATCATTGTTGATCATTTTGGAATAGAGATTTTTGTGTGGGGAAAAAGTTTATAATATTTGCACAGGAAAGAACTGCAGACGTAGCATGACGTCGTTAGTAATTCCCCAAGACCAGAGTTGGTAGGGATGGAAAAATAAACCTCAACGCCCACCTACCTGAGGAGACAAATTATTTAATATCTTGGAATTGTGTGATCGATTTTCATGATCAAAGAAACCAGTTTACGTTTAGAACAAGAGCTTTCCAGAGATATATTTTTCAAAATTATACGACAATTACTTCAGAAGTTAGTGCTGGAGAAGACGCGGATTTTATCTTTTTGCCGCCGATTACGATATAAACCCTGGAGGTGCCAGGAGGAGCATGCAGTTTACAACAGACCTCGTACGGAGGTGCTGCATCACAGCACATGCAGTTATTGTCAGACTGCGGGCGTGACGCTGTGTCACAACAATTCAGTCTTGAGCGACCGCTGAGGCGGGTCGTACTCTTTCGCAAATAATTCAGTTCCGTGAGCGCAGAGACGCTGCACGATGGATCATCAACTACAAGACAAACTACAAGTAAACTCCTAGTGTAGGAGTGCTGCATCAAAGTACACTCAGTTTATAAAAGACGCCAGAGAGCGTGATACTGTGTCACAAAGTATAAAAAGTTATTTTAGTGAGCGCGTAGACGCTGCACGCAGGAACAATTATCGTTCAAGTTCACCAGTACAGTCAAAGTTTAGGCTGTGGACTTGAGAAATAACAGGCGATAGGTACTCGAATATAATAGTTCAGTTAAAGAACCGACGCATCATAAGGTTTCGAAGTACCCAAGGAAAGTGAAATAGAGTCTATCTACGTTAAAGAACCCAAGCAGGGTAGAACAAAATAGTAACGCCTAGTGTTCCGGATATTTAGGAACCAGAGCGCAGGACGATAAAAATTAGGAATTGTAGTTCCAGGCTTTGTCTAGGTAGACAAATGAACAGTAAACATTGGGGAGTACTCCAATAAGCCACGAAGCAAAGTAACAGAAAGTACAAGGAAATTATTAGGTCACCGATAAACAGTTCGAGCGATCGAGAAAGTAATACATCAAGGACAGACTTTTAGTAGACGAACAAGTTAGCGTCTATCAAGATACGACATCGTGCAGTAAAGTTATAGAAGCCGATAGTCAAACCCAGGATTAGAAGATCAGCCGTTCCAGTGAGGTTTAGTTCGATCGAGACTTTCCATCATCTCGTCAGATTAGGAAGCCGACGTGCTATAGTGCAACCCTTGGAAACGGGAAAGGAAAAGAAATCACGTGTGTAAGGCGAATAATTAACGCCAAAGTGATAAAATGTCTATGTAATGTTAATATAGTGAAATTTTTGAGTGTAATATTTTAGTGAAATTGTATTGTGTGAAGTGAAAACGAATACAAAATGGTATTCATTATATTCCAAGTGATTAGGGTAAATATTTTACGTGTCATTAAGAAAGTGTCATTGAGTGTAAATATAACCATGAAAATGGCTTAAGAAAAAGTTGGTGGGCGAAAATGTTCCATCGCTGGAGAATTCGGTCGCTGACCGTACAGTCATGTGAGTAACTATTTAATTATTATGTGTTTGGGAAGATTTGCGTATAATCCTCATGAGAGAAAGAGTAGGGATGTTTAATAACAGGTGAAAGAAAGATTGCGCGATCTGAACGATTAATTTGAGAGAAATATAATAAATATAAATGAATCCCTTGTGGAAAATATTCAGTAAAATATCAGTGTAATTGGTAAATGATATAAATATGAGAATGCAAGCGTTATAATAATAATAATAATAATAATAATAATAATAATAATAATAATAATTATATAAATGAATGAATATTGTGATGAATTTTATATTGAAAGTAGTAGCTTCCGAGCTCCTTTAGATGAATTAATACATGTTATGAATACATGTTCTTTATGGTAAAAAGGATTATTGTAAAGGGAGGGAGAGTAATATATATTTTGAGATGTAGATCAAACGTTGATTTTGAATTTATTTAGTTCTTTGAAGGCAACTTGGCTAATTAATGTATGAGCGCCATGTAGCGCATTGAAGTAATTTGTCACGCTAGGAATGCGTTGAAATGCTCGGTAAAAGTAATTATGAGGGACAGTTAGTCGTGGTGAATGAACTGTGATAAGTCCTCAAAGTTGTGATAGTGATCACGAGGCATTCTGTGTTGTATGTTAAAAGGGTGCTATTTATGTTGTATTATGAGCGCTGGTAAAAGGCGAGGCCTACCCTAAGTCGCTAATGTTATAAATCCTCCAAATTGGGATACTGCTCCCGAGGCATTTGAAAGGATCGAACTCAGGGTCGTCCGTGTTGAAGCCCCTTAAATATTGGTTGTATTAAGGATTTTTCTTACCCGCTAATGAGGACACTTCATAATTATTATATACCGAAGCTAAGAGAATAGGTCTGTAGAACCTAAATATGTTGTTTTATGATTTTGTATTAGAAGCCTTGTCATTCAGAGAATTGCATTTGAAACAGCTGTGTGGAAAGCTGATGTAGCCAGCCCCTTGTGAAAGCGAGACTGTGAGCTCTCTTCTCTCCCTGCAATAAATCACGCCAAGTAGTTAAAATTAAACCCTTACCCTCTGGTAGTGCGGTAGGTTAGGACGGACTGTCTGAGTCATTAATATACAGAAGTGTTTAAAGATTGTTTGAACGGCCCGGTCATTGAACCGAGGTCCCTTTATATCAATTATTATCGCTTGCAGAGTTCAGATCGTTGCTTTCTTATAATATAATGGTCTTTTAAGACATAATGATAAATCCCTAACTTTATTGTTCTATAATTCAGTGATTCACGAGTTCTATTGAAGACATTAGATTCCGGGAGTAATCTTAAGTTTGACTTGTTCAGTAGTCTTCTATAGCTCGGGAGTACGCAGGTTTTTCCCAATCACGGTAGTGAGTTGTTAGCTTGAGAGAGAGGGATGGTAACATGTGAGCCTTGTGAAAGCCCAAAATTAATTGATGATTAGCCATACTTTGATAATTATGATTAAAAAGATATACTCATGTAAATAGTAATTGATGTGCATTAAATTGATAACACAGTGTATGTAAACCTTACCGAGCCATTTGGAGCTCGTTATTTTAAAGAATTTGAATTGACACCATATGGAAGTGAAACTTAGTTGAAGTTCGTTGGTTTTTGGAAAACCATTCATTATGATCTTATAATTGTTTAATATGAATTCCTTGTTCAACTTTGGACAAGTGTGAAGTGGAGTGTCAGTATTTTTATTTGTTTAATTTTTGTAGCGCCATATTTTTGGATAATTAAATGTTTTAATAGTGCAAGCCTCCGTGGCTTAGGCGGCAGCACGCCGGCCTCTCACCGCTGGGTCCGTGGTTCAAATCCTGGTCACTCCATGTGAGATCTGTGCTGGACAAAACGGAGGCAGACAGGTTTTTCTCCGGGTACTCCGGTTTTCCCTGTCAAAATTTCATTCCAGCAACACTCTCCACTATCATTTCATTTCATCTGTCATTCATTTAATCATTGCCCCAGAGGAGTGCGTCAGGCCTCGGCAGCCGGCACAGTCAATATCCTCGCCGCTAGATGGGGGCTTCATTCATTCCATTCCTGACCCGGTCGGAGACTGGAAGCAGGCTGTGGATTTTCATTTTAAATGTTTTAATAGTAGGATTTGATTTTTGTTTATTTTTGGAAGTGTATCCTTTGCTTAATCCAAAGTGTGTAAGTCACAGAGTGGAAGAACAAACCATGAACCCCGATACTCCCGATTGAGCATTGCTGGCAAACTGTGATTTGCATATTTCATTGTTGAATGGGCACACTATATAGCTCCTGATTTGGTCTTCTTCTGTACTCGTCATCTATTTATTAGTTTATTAAATGAAATTAGTTTTCTGGGAATATCTCAGAAAAGTGGTTTTAGAGCCTTAAAATATACTAGCCACCGAGGGGCTGAAAATGAGTTTTGTCTCGTCCTTGTACGCCATAATATAATCATAATCTTAATAATAATTTAATAATATAGGGATAGGGATATAATAGACCTTTAGTACCACACCCGCCCGTGTAAATCATGTGAAAAAAATCGAGAGTACCCCTTGACCCCCTTAAGCGCATTACATACGTATTGATGAATTTTACAGCTTAAGTTGGTTCCGCGATAACCTTATAGCCGTTTGCGAACGTTCACAGCAATATAATTGCGTCTTACAGAAATAGATGGACTTCTGAGATTGTGTTGGCATGGTTACCGGCTCGCATCCTTTCAATAGCTTAATACATGAAATTAGTTTACTTGGGTATATCTCAAAAACTGTTGGTTTTAGGACCTTAAAATGTGGTTTTCGGGGCCCGTATGGCTCCCGAGTTTTGTTTCTCACATTGAGACGCTGAAAATGTGCTTTGTCTCGTCTTTCTACGCCCATTTCAGCATGCATTTTAAGGGGGTAGGCCCTCTTTTATGAGAGGTATGGAGAAGAGTTACATCAATGATTACTTTTGTGCCTCTGATGTACATCTGTTCCAAATTTTACGTTTATCCACTGAGCCGTTCTCGAGTGATGCGCGTGCAAAATTGTACACAGACAAACAGACAGACAAAAATTTTGTTTTTGCGCGCAACCGTCATAGACCAGTCTGAAACGCGTTAATAACACAAATTTCCGTGGAAATTCAGAAAAAACAGACAAACTTTCATTTTTATATAGAGAGATGGTTGGTTGGTTGGTTCCTTAGTTTAGGGGCTGCGACAACGCGGTCATGTAGCCCCGTGTACTTTGGGTGTGTGTAGAATCTGTCTGATAACCGGTATTAATTGTGATGACTGTATTAGTGTGTGTATCTGTTTTTTAATTCAAGTAGAGACTGCAACTTTGAATTTTCAAATAGTTCCTACTTTTGCCGCCAAACGCCACCGTCAACGACTACTAGGCCTAGTTCAGAACTAGCTACTAGACGCCACCGCAGTCGGCTCTTGGCAACGAACGTAGCAACCTAAGAGCGTTGTTTACATTCTTAACCTATCCAATTTAGTTTCACACAGGTGTAATTAGTGGAAAGATCTTTAACATGCCATAAATCTATGACATGGGACCGCCGGCTTTACTTCCCCTCCGAAGGAAGGCATACTGAGGGATTTTTAACGCTCTTAAAAAATCCGACGGCTTCGGCCGGGTTTGAACCCGCTATCTTGGGCAATATAGAGAGAGATTGAAAGAATGCAAGCCGGTAACCATGGCAACACGATCTCAGAAGTCCATCTATTTCTGTAAGACGCAATGCCATTCCATTTATTACATTACTGTGAACGTTCGCAAACGGCTGCTGTAAAATTCATCAATATGTATTTAATGCGCTTAAGGGGGTCAAGGGGTACTAAAGGTCTATTATATCCCTGTCCCTATATTATTAAATTATTATTATGATTATTATATTATTATGGCGTACAAGGACGAGCAAAACTCATTTTCAGCCCCTCGGTGGCTCGGAGGCTACTACGTTTTAAGGCTCTAAAACCATGTTTCTGAGATATTCCCATAAAACTAATTTCATTTCAAAAACTAATAAAGACCACCTCGTGGCGCAGTGGCTAGCATTTTTGGCTGTCACCCCTAAGGTACCGGGTTCGATCCCCGGCTCTGCCAAGAATTTAAAAGTCTTGGTGTGATCTGGTACAGGGTCTCCCAGCCTCGTGATGCAAAATGGGAACCTGCCGGATGCTATGGAAGGAGGAGGAGTGGAAAGGAACTAGCCACCCTACCACAGGCAACTTCGGCTCGGGATGCCTGGTTAGTGATCCCTTGACTTAGTCAAGGGCTCTTATTCAGGTCTCCTACGTCCATGGAGGGGATATGGCACTCTTTTATTTTATAAACTCATAAATAGATGACGAGTACAGAAGAAGACCAAATCAGGAGCTATATAGATATACCGAGAAAATCACAGATGTGGCCAGGAAGAGACGTCTGGCTTTCTACGGACATGTCTCATGGATGAACCCAACAAGACTAACCAACCGGCTTCTCAACTGCCGGGGGAAGAGAAAGAGCGTGACACCGTCGCTAGCAGTAGTTAACAAGGATATCCAATAACTGAAGATAATGAAAAGTGATATTAGAAGCCGATCACATCTCAGAAAGATACTTAAACAGATGATTTTTAAGGACAGACCACCCTGTAAGAAAACCGGCATCATCTGGACAAAGAGAGGAAGGAAAAACATAGCCAGAGAAAGCGCGAATATTGGGCAAACATCAATTCCCTCGCCAAGCTGAAAGGTTGAACGTCGTGGTCCTTAGCTGGCACATCCGAAAGAAGAAGGACAAGAAGAAAATAATGAAGTAATGACAACAGTGTAACAAGAGGTGACATCCAACTTTCCATCTATTTCACTCAATCTATTAAATTTCTGCTAAAGTTTGCAAATAGCTATAAGGTCATCGTGGAATCAAACATAGACTGTAAAATTCAACAGTGCGATTAACGGGGCCAAGGGGTACCCTAGAATTTTTACACGTGACTTACACGTGCGATATGTGGTATGTTGTACAGAAGGTCTATTATATCTCCAAACAGCAACATTATTTTCAAAAATTCATGAATTGGAATAGTGTTTTTTGCAGCTTTTGGGAATTTGGGCCATTGGAGGCTAAAAATCCCAAATTTTCAGGCACCACGAGCCTTTATAATTTATTAAAGGTGTCTTCCTGGGGATGGGGACTTTCCACAACGGTGAGGGTCAGTTTTAATTTGACATAGCCTATATTGCGTTTCGTCTACGAGGTTTTCAATATTATTTTCACGTCCGGAAGTACACGTTAGTTGAATTTAGTTTGAGAGCACATTTTAAGTAATCATGTTTTGGTCGACAAACGGGTTCATCGTAAAGATGATTTTGTTTAATACTGAGTGGTTGATATATCTTTATGTTTATGTACACCTATAATTCATGTTCGGGTGCTTGGAGCATCGTAAAATTAGGTATTGTAACCATGAGTCAATACACCAATCATTTAGAAAACTCTTCAACGTACTTCTCATAGAAGGGTGGGTATAAGGAATAACTTTTCAAAATACATGCTAAAATAGGCGAAAAATAAAAATTATCCTAGAAGGACGACCAAAGCATATGTTACGCTTCTCAATGAGTGACACAAAACTCGGGAGTCTACAAAGGGTCTCCGAAAACCACATTTTACGGCCCTTAAATTAACAGTGTCTGCGATATACCCAGAAAACTAACTTCGTTCTGATAAACCTATGAAGGAATGACAAGCCCCTAACCATTGAAACAGTAGCTCAATTGATAACGTCTGGTTATTAATACCGAAGACCGTTCGAAGAGTGGGTACTTCTGCTAGTCTCTTATATATAATCCAAAACTGACTCATCACCGCAGGGCTCAAACCACTAGACCTAGGAAGCTGAAATTTTGCATGTTGGTTGATCCGAGTTTGTAGAGGCTCACTAAGAAACGGTTTTTGAAAATTCAATTTGTAAGTGACTTTTTTCGGCCCTTTGGCATTGACAATCCAAAATTGACTCATCGACGCAGGGCTCAAACCACTAGACCTAGAAAGCTAAAATTTTGCATGTTGGTTGATCCGAGTATGTAGAGGCCCAATAAGAATCGGTTTTTGAAAATTCAATTTGTAAGTGACTTTTTTCGGCCCTTTGGCACTGAGCAAGGACAGTCGGTAAAATGTTCGGATTTAGCTCATTTTAAGCCGCCACATACGAGAAAAAATACTCGGAGGTCCTGTAGGGACCCCGAAACACACTTTTTAAGTTCCTAAAATGAACGGTTTCGGAGATATTCCCAAATAACTGTGTTCCCTCTGAGAAACAGATCAACGTTACTATGGCAACCGCTGAAATTTCGCAGACCGGGGATAGTTTTCTGGCAATATCTCGAAAACCGTTCGTTTTAGGGCCTTAAAACGCTGGGTTCGGTTCCCACTTCTTGGAAGTGGAAACCACGAACATTGCTCCTCACATTGATACGCGCAAAAAGAGCTATAATCCATATTTCTACGATCAAATCGACTCGGAAAGTCTCATCTCTTATATATAATCCAAAACTATCTCATCACCGCAGGGCTCAAACCACTAGACCTAGGATGCTGAAATTTTGCATGTTGGTTGATCCGAGTATGTAGAGGCTCACTAAGAATCGGTTTTTGAAAATTCAATTTGTAAGTGACTTTTTTCGGCCCTATGGCATTGACAATCCAAAATTGACTCATCGACGCAGGGCTCAAACCACTAGACCTAGAAAGCTGAAATTTTGCATGTTGGTTGATCCGAGTATGTAGAGGCCCAATAAGAAACGGTTTTTGAAAATTCAATTTGTAAGTGACTTTTTTCGGCCCTTTGGCACTGAGCAAGGACAGTCGGTAAAATGTTCGGATTTAGCTCATTTTAAGCCGCCACATACGAGAAACAATACTCGGAGGTCCTGTAGGGACCCCGAAACACACTTTTTAAGTTCCTAAAATGAACGGTTTCGGAGATATTCCCAAATAACTGTGTTCCCTCTGAGAAACAGATCAACGTTACCATGGCACTCACTGAAATTTCGCAGACCGGGGATAGTTTTCTGGCAATATCTCGAAAACCGTTCGTTTTAGGGCCTTAAAACGCTGGGTTCGGGTCCCACTTCTTCGAAGTGGAAACCACGAACATTGCTCCTCACATTGATACGCGCAAAAAGAGCTATAATCCATATTTCTACGATCAAATCGACTCGGAAAGTCTCATCTCTTATATATAATCCAAAACTGACTCATCACTGCAGGGCTCAAACCACTAGACCTAGGATGCTGAAATTTTGCATGTTGGTTGATCCGAGTATGTAGAGGCTCACTAAGAATCGGTTTTTGAAAATTCAATTTGTAAGTGACTTTTTTCGGCCCTTTGGCATTGACAATCCAAAATTGACTCATCGACGCAGGGCTCAAACCACTAGACCTAGAAAGCTGAAATTTTGCATGTTGGTTGATCCGAGTATGTAGAGGCCCAATAAGAAACGGATTTTGAAAATTCAATTTGTAAGTGACTTTTTTCGGCCCTTTGGCACTGAGCAAGGACAGTCGGTAAAATGTTCGGATTTAGCTCATTTTAAGCCGCCACATACGAGAAACAATACTCGGAGGTCCTGTAGGGACCCCGAAACACACTTTTTAAGTTCCTAAAATGAACGTTTTCGGAGATATTCCCAAATAACTGTGTTCCCTTTGAGAAACAGATCATCGTTACTATGGCAACCGCTGAAATTTCGCAGACCGGGGATAGTTTTCTGGCAATATCTCGAAAACCGTTCGTTTTAGGGCCTTAAAACGCTGGGTTCGGTTCCCACTTCGAGAAACCACTAACATTGCTCCTCACATTGGTTGCGTTCACTGTAGCAAACAGTTGATCAACTGTTGAAGAAAGTACGCTGTGAACGCGGTGTGATGGAGCGCTCCCTAAACATGTTCCATGGAGCGGACGCCATTTTATGGAGCGTAGAAAAACTTCGCTCCGTCCACGGAACACGTTTAAATCCAACATGGCGTAGCATGAAGTAGATTTAAAAACAAATGTAAACATTGTGGAAATCGTTCAAAATAGTTCCTAAACTGATGAATACTGAAATAATAATGAAGAACACAACATCACGGTCCCTCCATAGCCTATAAAATGACCTGCATTGTGTTAAATTCGTGATATATCTTTATTCCGATTTACGGACCGCAGTTGCGGCAAATGTTAACCTATGTGTGAAACAACATAACCTGACATATCGGATGTTACATCCTTTATTTTGTTCCAAGTATTAAAAATTATATGAATTCAGGTGTGTGGTTTCCTTTATAGTAGCAATGTGCATTTTTAAAGTTTTTAAATCGATGTTTCAGCGTTTTTTAATCACTTGTAATTTGGTAATGTGGTCTGAAAATACGATTTTAACCTATGCATTGGGCTAAATACTGTACCTCGACGAATATATTGTTGTGTAGGCAGTATAGAGAGAATCAAACTTCTAGGCTACCGGTACCGGTACTGTATAAAAAATACCTTTCATTTGGAGCAAGCATAGGCAACCGGTACTGTATAAAAAGTACCTGCATTGTAAGGCCTACTTGGCCTACCCCAAATTCTGATAGGCTAAGACCTATTGTCAAGAGTCTTGACTCAAAAATAAATTATTTCAATACCGTAGGCTACCGGTACTTGTTGGGTTAAGGATTTATATGCAATAGGATATAAGAATTACACCGTAGGTCTGTCTGTGCCTGCATTATTAGGTGATTCTTCCAATAGAAAACTGAGTGTTAGGCTGATCAGAATGTAATGACTGGGAAATATTAGTAGCCTATCAGTATTTTTCTTTTCATGGTATTATCTTAACAGTTCTCTTGCTTCTTGGATGCTGTTTAGGTCTAGATTAGCCTACACATCCACATTCCTTTCAAGAATGCTGAAAAACCTACTCACTAGGCCAATATTTTTTCTTGAAACAATCGTAAATGTTTCACTAAATTGTACGGTATTTTAAATTCACATAGCTCATTATCAGACCGCAAGACCCCCCCGGCTTTCAGCTTGGACTGAATGAAGTTAATTTGGTCTTGTATAGGCCCTAGCCAATAAATATGTTTCTATGTTTGAAAGAAACCAGCTTCCCTTGGTAAGCATTTCAAGTACCGGTAACCATTACTTTTCTTTTCATGGCATTAGCAGTCTTATCTTAACAGTTATCTTGCTTCTCGGTTGCTGTTCAGGTCTAGATTAAACAGCCATATTCCTTTCAATGTAATGAATATTACCAACCGTACTGGTACCATTGGCTATAATTGGGCAAGCTCAATAGCCAATGTTCACTGCAGTAGGCTACCAGTACCGTACATCAAGAAGCTGGGAATGATTATGCACTGAAACTCATGATATAATATATATATACTGTATATAAATTTATTTTCTTACACAAGGAGAGAAAACTAAGCACTCTCCAACATAGCACTTACCCAGTTTGTCCTTTATTTCCTTCATTTACGGTATCTCAACATGCCTGAGTATTAACATTTTGTGACAATTATTGTATGCACATACTGTATTTTGTCCATGCTTCAACTAATCTAACACCAAAATTTCCATCCTTGACTTCCTTTTGTCAAACGAGTGATGATTTTCTCTCAAGGGACAGGTTAGGTCTCTGTAGCCTACTCAAATAGGAACTGACTATTAAGTAAAATGCATTATGAGAATTGATTTAGAAATTGTGACATAAGGCTAATTTATTTTACTCACTCTCTTATGTGTATGCTACATATTGATCTATATTTTAACAGTAGCCTAGGCTACAGGATACATTTCAAAATGCTGTGGTGTCAGTGACATGTGCATGTATTTTTAACTGAGGCTAGGATTGGGAAGGAGGCTTTAAGTTACAAGCTTAATAACCTGTATAGGAAATTGTTAGTAAAATGAAAACTTTAAGGGAGTGAGGAGTCATGAATATTACCTAAAGGTACTGCACAGTAGGCTATAGGCTACAATGGTCAGGCTTGCTAACCTAGGTTCACTGCAGTAGGCGACCAGTACATCAGGAAGCTGGTAATGGTTATGTACTGAAACTCAAGATATATAATATATTTTTCTTCTTACACTGGCAGAGAAAACTGAGCACTGTTCAACACAGCACTACCCAGTTTGTCCAGTATTTTCTTACCTTATCGCAGCTTGCCTGAGTTTTAACACCTCATTACAGTGATGCTTCACTTTATAATCTGCATATTCTATCACACAGCAGTATTTGCTGCTGACCACAGAAGACCTGATGTTCTTGTACAGTGACTGAATGAACTATGTTTGTTACAAAACTACACCTATAGTTTTGATTTACTGTAGTTTCATTTGTATTCAATCTGGTAATGAGCCTAGGTGGAAGATATTACTTCTTTTAACATTTAGTTTGCTGATTCATACCAACCATCTCTCTACCAGGCACATATTGAGCAACAAAGGGAATTGTTAGTAACCAAGTATCAATACCTTTAAGAGAGTGATGGATGAGTCATGAATGTTACCTTTGGTAATGGTATGTAATTGTGCGAGCCCACTAGCCAAGCCCCATTCAAGTACCAGTATCGTACATCAAGCAGCTGGTAATGATTATGTACTGAAATTCAAGATAAAATGTAGTCATTGCTGCTTTTCGGGTACAAATTATAAATATATAAACACACTCCTGGAAAAAGTTACACTTTATTAGTTAGTTATCACACTTAAATTGGCAATGGGCAACTAATACATGTAATTGTTTCCAGGAGTGTGTTTACATATTTATAATTTTGTACCCCATGTTGACCGACTGAGAAGCAGCAAAGACAATTTGTATAGGCAACACTTAAAAAAAAGAATGGCTTCAAATTATCACAGAAAATATGTATTCTTTAGCACTGCTTCATTTATCTTTGCTCCTAGGAGTCATTCATCCTGTTACTTTCCTGCTTTTTACATATATATATATATATTTTTCAGTTTATATTTTTGCAGTCTAGCTTCCTCTACCTCATTCTGTACTGTCCAGACTTGGGTAGCAATAATTTTAAAATGCCCTATTTTCCTGAATTCTTTCTATGTTACTGGACCATTTGATGACATGATCTATTGAAAAATCAATTGTGAAAGCATATTTTAGACAACTGCTTTCAACCAAAAATCTGTAGCCTAACATTTTTCATTTTCATTAGATGAACAGTAGCCTATAGGATATATGGTATGGAATCCAGTTGTGTATTGATAGGAGGAGAATGGACTGCCAAGTTAGAGACTAAGTTAATCCATCAACAGTTCATGTTGTGCCTTTCTCTTTAAGTACTAATATTGGGGTGTAAACAAGTAAGGTACCGGTATAACAAGGATAATACAGGCTCGTGCCATGATTTCCTTTGCTTTAAATGAGGGACCCAGAAATTTTATTTCTAGATGCTGGTTATAATTTTAATGACCTTGAGGTCATCTGACCTTATTAGATAGGGGAAGGGTAATGATCCAGATAAATACCTCTTGTTGACAGGTAGGGACAATGTGATGTACATTCTTGTAGTGTTTCAAATTAATTTTGCAATCTAACCTGATCTTTTGTAAATACAATTAATTTGTATAGTACAGTAACTAAAAACTGTACAGCACAGTTAAGCTGATGAATAAATCCAAAAACTTCAAATCCTTGAGAAGAAAACTAGAGTGAAAAAGAAAAGATATAAGAAGCAGGAAAGTATCAGCGTGAAGGATACCTAGGGACAAATTAGATAGATGAAGCAGTGCTAACAAATAATGAAGTCATCATGTGTGGATGACTGGTAAGAGGTTTACTCCTAGACTTAACAGACTCTTGACCCTTCTCATAGGATATAACCCTACATTAATAAAATCAAAGCTATATTGATATTCTTGAATAAATATTCGTCTATTGAGACGTAGGCCTAACCTACCTTGTTCAATTTCAAGAGATTAAAATGACTTCAATTATCATAAGTCTTGGGATATACCACCTTAATATACCGTACCATACGTTAAACTGTTAAGTATTCTTTACCATAGCCAAACTAGCATAACACAATAAATGCCGTATCAGAAAGGCAAGAAATTTACGTACGTAGGCCTAAAATTATCGGGAGCAAGGTATGGTTTGATACATGTTCACAGCCTTCGGTACATAGTTTCAGAGCAATTTCGTTCCGAGTTGCAAAACTAAAGGTAAATTAGATACTGATCTATTATCAGCATTCACTCTCACAAGATTATCTGATCATTTCAACATCGCAGGCTCGAGGATAGTACATCGCCCTTGTCCACTTTCGAACAACGCGCGCTGCTACAGATCAGATGGAGCAAACCGTTCACAGGTACACGTAAAACCTGATCCCGCTCCCGATGCATCAGCTTTGGAGCTGTTGATCAACTGTTTGCTACCGTGAACGCAACCATTGATACGCGCAAAAAGAGCTATAATCCATATTTCTACGATCAAATCGACTCGGAAAGTCTCATCTCTTATATATAATCCAAAACTGACTCATCACCGCAGGGCTCAAACCACTAGACCTAGGAAGCTGAAATTTTTCATGTTGGTTGATCCGAGTATGTAGAGGCTCACTAAGAAACGGTTTTTGAAAATTCAATTTGTAAGTGACTTTTTTCGGCCCTTTGGCACTGAGCAAGGACAGTCGGTAAAATGTTCGGATTTAGCTCATTTTAAGCCGCCACATACGAGAAACAATACTCGGAGGTCCTGTAGGGACCCCGAAACACACTTTTTAAGTTCCTAAAATGAACGGTTTCGGAGATATTCCCAAATAACTGTGTTCCCTCTGAGAAACAGATCAACGTTACTATGGCAACCGCTGAAATTTCGCAGACCGGGGATAGTTTTCTGGCAATATCTCGAAAACCGTTCGTTTTAGGGCCTTAAAACGCTGGGTTCGGTTCCCACTTCTAACCACGAACGTTGCTCCTCGCATTGATACGCGTAAAATGAGATATATTTTATTTATAGAGGTTGCTTTTGGGGCTGGGATACGATCGTCATTTTGAGTCTAATTTTATGCTCCTTCAGCTGGTTGTTGTAAGCGAGCTTTCAGAAGTTTACTCGAATTTACAATGTTGAGATACTTTCTATTTTGCACGGTATGCTTTCATTTTCTTTATAAATTTGTTTTTTCTTAACTGAATATTTTTGTTTGCCAATTTTGATCTACTCTTTTTCGTTTTTAACCATGATCTGCAACGTTGATTCACAGTCGAATGTGTCGTATTCTACCGGCTGTCACGTTAATTATTATTGTTTCTTAATTACTCTTACTGAGGAATTGGGCAAACTTATTTCAATAAAGTTGTTGTTTTGTCTTTCACGGCCATTGAATCCCCGCACAAGGCACGGCTTAAACCTAGAAAAGTTGCTGAGTTGTACTAATGGACTAATGGTGCAGCAGAAAAGAGGAGAATTGAAGCTTTTGAAATGTGGTGATAAGGGAGAATGATGATCAGATGGGTAGTTAGGGTAACAAATGAAGAGGTATTAAGACGAGTGGGAGAGGAGAGAGGTTTCTGGCGACTGCTAATGAAGAGAAGAGATAGGAGGGTAGGACACATATTATGACACCCAGGAATAGCAAGCTTACTGTCGACCAAAATATTATGTGCACTCGAGTTTGAAGGTTGTTTGTGAAGTAGCCAATAGACCTTCATAAAATCCAATGACATCATCATTTTCGACGTTCGATTTTACGTTAGTTCATGTAGGTTTGGAATTTTTAATTTATATTTTAATATTTTTTATCGCAGTTGAAACACAATAAGTGCCCCTTTTTAAGCGTGTTTCAACCATGCGTCACATTTAAGAATTATTATCTCACAAACCCGTAATCAGATCGAATCCGAATTTTAACACAATATACATTGGAATGTTGTATAACTGGTTTATTAATTTCAAAATTTTGTGTGTTCAAGAACGAATGTTGTTGTTATTTTTGTAAGGTAACTCTTTCTCGGCTCGGGGTCGTTGGAAAATGTAGTTCTTGGTTGAGTTGTAATCCTTATACATCAAAACGTTATGCTGTATGACTGTGAAATAGGTAAATTAATTCACTTGTTTTATATCGGTTTGTATTTGTACGGAGAATTAAGACATGGTTCACCAGCTAGCCGCTCCGGGAAATGCTATACAGCGTTGCTGATATGGAGCCCATCACTTCCGAGCGAGACGTGCCATGACGCGTGATGTAGCCCATCTTGGCAATGATGTACTGCTTTCACCGGAGCGGCTAACTGGTGAACCATGTCTTAATTCTCCGTACAAATACAAACCGATATACAATAAGTGAATTAATTTACGTATTTCACAATCATACAGCATACCGTTTTGATGTATAAGGATTACAACGCGACCAAGAACTACATTTTCAAACCATCCCGAGCCGAGGAAAAGTTATCTTACAAAAATAATAACAACTTTGTTTCTTGGACAAAAAAAATAATTAATAAACCTGTTATACAACATTCCAGTGTATGTTGTGTTAAAATTTGGATTCGATCTGATGACGGGTTTGTGAGATAATAATTCTTAAATGTGACGCATGGTTGAAAAACGCTTAAAACAGGCACTTCTTGTGTTCTAACTGTGATAAAAAATATTAAAATATAAATTAAAAATTCTAAACCTACATGATCTAACGTAAAATAGAACGACGAAAATGATGATGTTATTGGATTTTATATAGGTCTATCGGTTACTTCACAAACAAACTTCAAACTCGAGTACACATAATAGTTTGGTCGACAGTAGTTATGGATGGGAGGGTCGCAGACTATAACTGTAGGGGTCAACCAGGCTTAAACAGATTGCCTCGGATGTAGGGTGTGGTAGCTATGTAGAAATGAAACGATTAGCTCAGGAGAGGGATACATGGAAGGCTGCATCAAACCAGTTAAAAAACTGAAGACTCAAACAACAACAATCTGGAATTTTAATTACTTAGAGAGGCATGTGGGGCAAAAGGGTCGTTGGAGAATTTCAATCCCTGGGATGTAACACTGGAAGAGACTGCATAATGTACATCAGCGGCCAAGGTGAGCGATATTTAACTATAGGTCTATTAATAGGGATATGTTTACGTTCAAATCATCAATTAGTATGGCCAAATTACATCCAGAATAGCTTAAGTAAGAATACATTTAATTCCCCATATTCCGATAGATTTGCCATTCCAGTGTGCAAGAGTGCAGTTCCCTCTTCAAACAATATTCGCAATTTCTTTAACAAAGCGCAATGACACACACTTAACAGTAGCACGTGTAGACAAAACAATTTTTTCCCATGGCCAACTGTATGTGGCGTGCTCGCGAGCATCCGGACAACAAAATCGTAATTGATCCGTTACTACGTCATTAACGGACCGATGAGATACGAGTTGTTGAATAGTCTGCCATCTGTAGGTTTATATTTGAAGCGCAACCTGTTCTGGAGTAAATAAAACAAAACGCGCCCGCTGTGGAGTTTGTGCTCTGGCTCTGTGGAACTCGACTGCAGTTATTGTTATGTCGAGAGAATCGTGTTAAAAAAGAGAAGAAGTGAGGGTCGGAGACATAACTTCTACTACCGTTTGGTCGGCTTAAAGATGCTGTTGTCTATTTATGAATATATCTACCGGATTTGGAAACGATCGATGGGACATGACGGGATTATGGCTATTGATACCACAACTTAAAAGGACAGGAAAATTGAATTGTTATTAAAATGTTATATCATCGAGAACATCCAGAACGTCGTATTCTAAGCTAAGTGTCATTTTATCTTGAAGCCTATTATCAAAGAGTGAAGTGTAATATGCAGTTAAGCAAATAGTGTCATGTCCTCCCATCCTTTGGTGATAGTATGTCCCTAGTTCCTGCGGTATTTAAGTTAGATTGGAGATTGTAATTCTTTTGGTTATACTTGCTTGTCTATTGTCCTCCCCTTTGTATACATAGCGTGGAGAGGAAGCGCGTTGTTGTTTGGGATTTTATTAATTTTGGTTTATTGCCGTTATTGTTGTTGATTTGTTTGATTGATGTTATTTTTCTGCCGTATTTTTCTCATTGTTCGTCATGAAACGTGATTGTAGTTTGGGAGGTATTTCTTACTAACGTCTACTCCTTGTAATAGTATGGGATGTTACAAGATTTTTGAGGGGTTAGTATTTTAAGTTAGTTCGCGTATTTTGGGCCTCGAAGAGGAGGGTGTGTGTTTGTGCTTCAGATGACTTTCTGTCCTTGTCTGATAGTCGAAACGCTCATCATTATTTTTTGTTTATGTATTAAGGGTTATTGTGTTTCTTTTGAGATGTCAGTCATTCGTGCAACCTTAAGGATAACCGACTAGGTTTTCTTATTTTCCTTAAGGACTGGGCTGACATATTCATTGGTTTGTGTCGAAAGGCTTTTCTTTGTATAATCACGTTTCTAGACATGTGGTTAAGGGTGGGTTAACGTCTTGTTTAAGTGGGACCTTGACCGAAAGTTGAGGGTAATTTATGGGGTTGTGTTTGTTGCTTTCGGTCGGGAAACAACGTGCGTACTCTTTATGTTTATTAAATGAGGTGTATCGATTATTCTTGCGGTTTGTGATATGTGTGTTTGTGGCAAGTACCCGGGGACTGTCATTGATGCTCATTTTACTTTCAGCAAGATGATTGAATCTCATACTTTCGTCCGAGAAGAAGATTTATTCAGAGAGTTTATGAAGTCAGTTGCTGTTTTGTTTTGAGGAGTTGTAAATTGTTTCTCTTAAGGGTTGTGTATGTTTTTCTTTCCTTTATTTATGGTCGTCGTCGTGTTATACTGTAGTAAGTGGATGATGTTTGACCGATAGTTATCTGTTTACTGTAGTGCTTGTTTGTGAGACATATTTTAATTCATTTAAGGGGTTTTGTTCTTGGTTGGTACGACTTCATATGCTTTTTGAATATCTCTTCTGGTTACTTTCTGTAATCAGCCTGTGGTGGGACGAACGTATTATTTCTTATTTATTTTAATTAGCTTTCCCATTGAAGTCACAAATGGTAATTTCGCTACGATCTCCAATCTAACTAGGGTTAGGCTTCTCTGCTCTCCGTTTTGATAGTATTTTCATTGTGTGTGTTTTATTTTTATGTTTACCTCTTGCTAATTTGTATACTTTTATTTACAGCCCCCTCACCCCTCATTTACCATTTCATGCGCTACTCACGTCCCCTTTGTTATGTCTTTTATATGATTAAAAGTTTGTCTACAGCCTTTACTCGGAGAGTGTAGTAGTTTTTTAGTAGTCGATTCTCCATCTATTTCTTAAGGTGCGAGTCAACTCGACTTAGGTCTCTATGGTCCACGTCCTAAACCGCCTTCTCAGTAATGTCTCAGCAGAAGATGGCAAAACCATAAACGTAATTTTAAAATGTGTTAACATAATGTAACAACGAACCCTGCAGACGTTCACAACTCGATAAAATTCCCACTTTGCTGATCATATCAATATACTGTATGTATCAGAATATTCAGAATTAGAATGGACACACCTATAGCCGCGATTGCTGTAATAGAATAGACCAATTATCAGCAATAATACATCGTCCCCATTGTCTTGATCGCGGGTGAAGCCGCGGGTACCTGCTATTAACTTATACAACTGAGGATGGTGACAGGCCGATCACCCAGGCAACCGCTATCTTGGGTCTATTAAGGAAGGGTCAGGTAAGGGATTTTGGATGAATGTCGGCCGTGGTATTGTTGAAAGGGACCGTCCCGGCTATTTGCCTGGTGGTGAAAATGGGAAGCCATGTAAATCCTTTTTCATGGCCGATTGCCACTGAGGCACGAAATAGCGCGTTAGCTATTTTATGCGGCTTCGGTGGCGTAGTTGGTAGCATGCTGATCTTCTATGGCCAATTTCGTGGGTTCAAATCCGGCCGAAATCGTCGGATGTTTTAAGAGCGTTCAAAAACCTTAGTATGCCTTCCTTCGGAGGGGAAGTAAAGCCGGCGGGCCCACGTCATACATTTACGGCATGTAAAGGCACCTTCTACTAACTACAATTGTGTGAAGCTAATTTTCTAGGTTAGATTTGACTAGCAGTAGTGCCCGAATTCGCCCGGTGGATTTATTTGTTTTATGGATGATAATGAATACTACTACAAAACTAGCACATGCTACTTAAACTAACAGAAAAAATATTTTAAAAATATAACATTTTGTGGTGGTGGTGGTGGTAGTGGTGGTTGTAGTGGGGGTGATAAGTAGTACAGTATAATGGACGTAACATTCAGGTCATTTTCCCGTAATGATAATAATGATAATAATGAATAGAGGAACGGCTATTTTCTAACTACAGCACTGACACATGTTATTTGCAAACAAATTTAAAAGAAAAATGATTAGAAAGAGGAATACGTGAAATAAAAGTCAATGCCTAGGGCCTATATCTCATTGGCTGTTAGAAATGAAGAGACCAATAGTGTCGTCTGTTGTCGCATAGCGCCGTAGGAAAATAATCGGAACACTTTGGAAAACTTCGGCTGACCCGAGCTACTGAGGTAGCAATAGTATCATTTATCGCCACATGGTGCTCAACGATAAGGTTCGGAATAATTGAAGGTAAATTTGAAAGCACCAACATTTATTGCAGCTGGTAAGCTCAATGTACTGCACCAACACCATTGCACTTATACCGAGGCATAATATTTTCATGATGATAACTGTTTTAAGGTGCCTAAGGGATATTTTTGCACTAATCGCTCCCCGTGACTGCAATTTATAAACAGCGCAAGATGCAACTATTTTCGCAATTCTGCACCAGAACACTGGTAGGGGAGACGTGATGCAGCCCGAACTGCCCGTCAACAATAGACTTATTAAAATACTCTTACAGATACACCACTACGCACATGAATGGTTCTAGAGCCTTAATACGTGGTTTTCAAGTTTATTTTGTCTGTTATTCTAAATGAAGGGAATGGAGAGCGTTGTCCAAAATATGAAGTGGACACTGTTACCAGCAGGGTTTCAAAGAGTATGTAAAATTTGGTTAAATTAGGAGAAACGGTGTGGATTTCTAATAATGTGCCTAAATGCAGGGAATGGAGTGGTCTGTCCTAAATTTAAAGTGGACAGTATCACCCGTAGGGTTTCAAAGGGTAAGCATACAAAATGTGGTTCAGATCAGTGAAACGGTGTAGTCTATATGTGTGCTAAACGGTGTATATTTATGCCAAAGGGCCTAAATACAGGGAATGGAGTGGTCTGTCCAAAAGGTCATGCAGACAGTGTTACTCGCAGGGTTCCAAAGAGTAAGTATACACATTTTGGTTCAGATCAGCAAAATGGTGTAGATTTGTGCCAAAGGGCCTAAATGCAGGGAATGGAGTGGTCTGTCCAAAATTTCAAGCACACAGTGTTACTCTCAAGGTTCCAAAGGGTAAGTATGCAAATGTTGGTTCAGAATGGTGAAAAGGTGTAGATTTGTGACAAAGGGCCTAAATGCAGGGAATGGACTGGTCTGTCATAAATTTCATGTAGGCAGTGTTACTCGCAGGGTTCCAAAGGGCAAGTATACAAATTTTGGTTCTGATCGGTGAAACGGTGTAGATTTGTGCCAAAGCGCCTAAATGCAAGGAATGGAGTGGTCTGTCCGAAATTTCATGCAGACTGTGTTACTCGCAGGGTTCCAAAGGGTATGTATACAAATTTGGTTCAGATCGGTGAAACGGTGTAGATCTGTGCCAAAGGGCCTAATTGTAGGGAATGGAGGGGTCTGTCCGAAATTTCATGTAAACAGTGTTTCTCTAAGGGTTCCAAATGGTAAGTATACAAATTTTGGTTCAGATCGGTGCAAAGGTGTAGATTTGTGCCAAAGGGCCTAAATGCAGGGAATGGACTGGTCTGTCATAAATTTCGCGTAGACATTGTTACTCGCAGGGTTCCAAAGGGTAAGTATACAAATTTTGGTTCAGATAGGTGAAACGGTGTACGTATCACTAACCATAACGCCAGCGCATGCGGATAGAGCTGTTCGGGAGCGCTTGTTCTACCGACTGACTGAACAAAAATCAATCTTTTATGTTATCTGAGAGGAGTAGCCTAATGCTACATAGCCTAAACTATTCCTCTTGAATCTGGCTATCATACAAAAAAAGAATTTTTTGAATCGAACTGCTGGTTCCAGAGATTAGCGCGTTTAAACACATAAACACACAAACACACAATCACACAACCTCTTCAGCTTTATTATATTAGTATAGGTTAACGCTTAACCCTTCGAGTGTCACTGAAATAAGTTGTAGGCTACAATATTATTTGGGTGTTTTTTAAGGACATTTTTGAGACATGTTTAATTTCTATTTTTAGCCTACTTTTCACATTTTGCAAAAATTAGGAAAAAGTAGACTTATGAGATCGATCCGGACAAATGTGTGTCTGTCTGTCGTCTGTCTGTCTGTTTGTTTGTCTGTCTGTCTGGCTGGCTGGCTGGCTGACTAGCTGTGTGTGTGTGTGTGTGTGTGTGTGTGTGTGTGTGTGTGTGTCCCCTGTCGACTCTTAAACGTCTGCAGCATCGAAACCAAATTTGGTATGAGTGAAGATCTATACCTGAATATCTCAAGCCCATATTTTGATAATGATGTCAGTGCTACTAACTGCTGAAAAACCGCAGTTGAAATTTGAGCTTCATGTTGGATATCGAGGAAGGTATGCATGGGAGCGATTCCAAAATTGGCACACATATAGATAATAATATTTCAGTTTAACTTCCAGGAGGCCATACATGACAGTGTTGCCAAAATTATTTTAAGTCTGCTGATAGGTCCGATTTTCAAATGCATATAACTTCTAAACCATCAATTCGATTTCAACCAAATTTCGTATGTACTATGTGTACATAAACACATATGACTGAGCATATTATTAAGAGCCACCAGGGCTGCCAACTGTTAATAAATGCTCTCTCTATTTCTTTATCCCAATAGCAACATATAAGAAAGTATGCAAGGCGAACGCTCTAAACTATGCACACGAATAGTACCAGGACATTCTAGATTAATTTGGAGTAACTAATATACGCCAGTGCTATCAACATGATTCTAGGTCTGCTGATAGGTCCAACCTTTAAATACATGTATCTTCCATACTATCAATCGGATTTCAACCAAATTTCGTAGGTGCAATGCGTATTCTTAAGAGCAACCAGGGCTGCCAACTGTTAATAAATGCTGTCTCTATTTGTTTTTCGTAATATTAATATATCAGGTGAAAAGCTAAAGGAAGTAGGAGACTTCTGTTACTTAGGAAGCAGAATAACCAGTGATGGACGAAGCAAAGAGGATATAAAAAGTAGGTTGGCTCAGGCAAAGAAAGCATTTCTACAAAAAAGGAATCTGCTGACATCGAATATAGATTTAGGTATTAGGAAGTCATTTTTGAAAGCCTTTGTCTGGAGCGTGGCGCTCTATGGAAGTGAAACTTGGACTATTGGTGCAGCAGAAAAGAGGAGAATTGAGGCATTTGAAATGTGGTGTTACAGGAAAATGATGAAGATCAGATGGGTAGATAGGGTTACAAACGAAGAGGTATTAAGACGAGTGGGAGAGGAGAGATGTTTCTGGCGACTGCTAATGAAGAGAAGAGATAGGTTGGTAGGACACATACTAAGACACCCAGGAATAGCAAGCTTAGTTATGGAAGGAAGGGTCGAGGACAAGAACTGTAGGGGTAGACCAAGGTTAGAATATGTTAAACAGATTGCCTCGGATGTAGGGTGTCGGAGCTATGTAGAGATGAAACGATTAGCTCAGGACAGGGAGTTATGGAGAGCTGCATCAAACCAGTCAAAAGACTGAAGACTCAAACAACAATATATCAGAATGTATGCAAGTCCACAGCTCTAAACTTTGCACACGTAAGTACCTGACATTCTAGATTAATTTTCAGTATCTAATATAAGTCAGTGCTGCCAACATGATTCTAAGCCTGCTGATAGGTCCAATTTTAAAATACATGTAACTTCTATACTAACAAATGGATTTCATCCAAACCTGGCACAACAATAGATCATGTATCAGAAAGTATGCACGCCGACAGCTTTAAACTATGCATACGTATAGTACCTGACATATATTAATTTGGAGTAACTTAGTGACGTCGGTGCTACCAACATGATTCTAAGCCTGCTGATAGGTCCAATTTTAAATACATGTAACTTCTATACTATCATTTGGATTACAACCAAATTTCGGTGTGCTATGTGTACCATAACAGATATGTCTATGCGTCTTCTTAAGTGCAATCAGGGCTGCCAACTGTTAATAATTGCTGTCTCTATTTTTGATACCCTAATATCAATATATCAGAAAGTATGCAAGCCAATAGCTCTAAACTTTGCACACGTATAGTACCTGGCATTCTAGATTAATTTGGAATAACTAATATAGGCTACGTCAGTACTGCCACCGTGATTCTAAGCCTGCTGATAGGTCCAATTTTAAAAAGCATGTAACTTATATACTAACTAATGGCTTTCATTCAAATTGGCACAACACATGCATGACATTGTTGCCAGCATTATTTTACGAGCGCGATTAGATCCAATATCTAACTACATGTAACGTCCATGCTATCCATTGGAGTTCAATCAAATTGTGTATTCTGTACCTTAAGAGATGGAACTAAGAATATATTCAGTCACCAGGGCTGCTAACTGTAGTGTTCTATTAGGCTGCATTATGCCAGGTATACTGTATTTTGAACTAATTAGAATTATTTATTTTATTTATCTATCGTATGGCTTCTAGTGCCGGGAGTGTCAGAGGACATGTTCGGCTCGCCTGAGTCTGTAGCTGCTTCCAGCGGACACCCTAAAGGGCGAGCTACAAGTTCCGTTCAATTTCAAGTAGTTCCAACTTTCGCCACCAGATATCAATGATACCTAGTGGTGAACGTTGGAACTTTGATAGAGCGTTCTGACGAAATCTAACCTAACAAATTTTGCTTTACACAAGTTTAGTCTGTGAAAGGATCTTTTACATGCCATAAATCTATGACATGGGACCGCCGGCTTTACTTCCCCTCCGAAGGAAGGCATACTGAAGGATTTTTAACGCTCTTAAAAAATCCGACGACTTCGGCCGGGTTTGAACCCGCTATCTTGGGCACAGCAGTTCAGCATGCTACCGACAACGCCACCGAAGCTGCTAACTAATTAGAAATTTCGATATTACTAACTTAATTTCGTCATTATTCTAGATAGGCTAGATCCATTTAGATTAATCATTGGCATGAATCTTGAATTTTAAGAAAAGTAGGCTCTTTAATTCGTCACGGAACTTCTTGTATTTTCACTTGATGGTAAACCCTAAATGTCATTAATGCTGTTTTCAAAATTCTTGTTATGCCTGTTCGATTAGTCCAGATACCTTCAACTCGCAGTCACATTATTATCATACGAGCCCGTAATTTCATTGTTTACATCGTACATCAGATGTTAGTTTTTATCACAAGTAGGCATATCTTTCAACGCAATCCTGAAAAATGTAAATGATATGATTCACATAGTCATTTCTGTTTTCAGGTGTAATCGTAAAGGTTGTCTAATACCTTCCTTCCAACTATCGTTGTTAAATGTAAACTTAGAATATTCCGCACGCGACCTGCTGGAGCGGAAATAACGTCACGGAATATGTCCTAAACGACACGTAAGGCAAAGGTATTAGCGCGGAATATTCTGGAAAAGACACGGTAAGGGAGTTCCAACGTTCGCCGCAACGTGCTGGTTGCGGTGTCACCTCGTAACCAAGTTCGCAGCTAGGTGTCGTTGACAGTAGCATTTGGTAGCAAAAGTAGGAACTACTTGAAATGGATCGTCTGCAGTCCTTACCTGAATAACAGATTTTTTTTATTATTTTTTTTTTGTCGTGTAGCCTCCTGAGAGGCCGAGTGCAGGTCTTTCTAGTCGACGCCCGTGGGCGATCTGCGCGTCGAGATGAGAGATGGAATGGAAGAAGATGAATGAAACTGGGCAAGGATGCGGAAGGAAGCGGCCGTGGCCTGTCAGAAGGTACTGTCCCAGCATTTGCCTGGTGTTGAAAATGGGGAAACCACGGAAAACCATTTCAAGGACAGCCGACGGTGGGGCTCGAACCCACGCGTCTACCGCGTCAGCAGAGAGTTTGGCCCCTTGACCTAACGCTGCGCTTTAGCGCGCGTAGCCACTACTGTCGTCACCTGAATAATAGATAACACACACGAATACTGCCACCACAATTAACACCGGTTATCAGACAGATTCTGCATAGTCTACACCCAAAGTACACGGATCTACATGACTGCGTTGACGCAGCCCCTAAACTGAGGAACCAACCAGCGGAAAGTAGAGTTTGAATGGCGCGGTCCCAGACTTGGTGACGTGGCCAGCCAGATCTCAATGAAAGCAGGCAAGGCGCGAGGTATGTGATGCCGAACTGCGATAAGAGGTGCTGTACGTGTCCCGCCAGGGCTCTTCTGGCCGGCTAATTGAAGGCTACACGATCTCCAAACCCAACATCAACACTATGAAATTAGCGCGACTATAAACCAAGGAACAAATTGGATGTGGACATATTCAGCAGGTATGTATTGGGGAGGGAGAACAGACCAGAGGATGGCATATTATGGCAGCAACCTGTCTGGATGTAATATCTCATCTCTCCCTGAAGAGTTCCAGGAAGTCAATGACTAATCAGTCTTTCGTCAACTGAATCAATTAAAGAAACTATATAGTTACAAAATTGTTGGCATTCAACCGTCTGGATCTTTTTGATGTGTAACTTCTTTCCACTCGGTTGCTGGATATTTTTGTGGGAGTGATTTTGAAAAAATGGGACGAAAGTGGATTGGAACGATCGAGGTGGCACCAGCTGACTCGAACGGAAGTGTACTAGCTGGCAGTGGTGGATCGAACGGAAGTGTAAGACGCACTGCCAATTCGATCGATCGATCCAGCTGGCAGTGGTAAGAGGAACAATGAGCGCGCGGTGTCGGAAATTGATACCATGACGTACTCTCGGCCATGTGGAATGTATATGACATACTGAACGGTAAACGCTCATGCGAACTCTGGTTTCAAGTGATTGAAACAAAGCACATGGTACATGTTCGAAATCTTCGTATCAGTATTTAAATGGTAAAATGCCTTCATATCAAACATTGTAAGTAGTCTGCATTGCCGGTATTATGTTTCTGCACAATGGCTATTCAAATATTAACCCACATAATGTTAATGCAGTCATCAATATAATATAATCGTTGTGGTTATACGAGAATTGAGCAAGCCTTCATGAACTATTGCTACCTGGCTGCGTGGCTCAGGGGTAACGTTCTCGCTTGCTGAGCCCAAGGTTGCAGGTTCGAAACCTGGCGCAGTCAGCTGGCATTTGAGGGTGAGCAAATGCGAGGGAGCCGTGTCAGTAGATTTACTGGCACGTTAAAGATCCCCTTCGGGGCAAAATTCCGGCACCCCGGCGTCTCTAAAAGCCAGTGTAGTTAAAAGGGACGTAAAACCAATAACATTATTATTATCATTATTATGAACTATTGCTGAATACATTCTCTTTACTCACAAGAGGGCCTATTCATAAGGCATTTTAAACTCAATTTCACGCAGGAACATTATCGAAACAAGCAAAATATAAACGAAACTTAATTCCGTAATGCAGTATTATTGGAACGTGGAAATAAGTCAACATCTTGTGCACAATATTTACGTAGTCGAAATAGCCGTGGGGTTAGCGCCTATTAGTGTGAATCCAGAGATCTCCGGTTCGAATCCCGGACGGGGTAGATATTTTTGCTACCTGATTATCATTTTAAACGATATTTATCATATCAATATGACTCATTTTAATAGAATCCATATGAAATTGCGTGTTGGTCTGTGAATCAAGAGGACCTGTTTATAAGGAATTTAAGGTTATGAGCGGTGTCGCATCTATTAATCTAGTTGATCCATATTTTATTTCTTCTTGTCGTTTACCCTCCAGGTTTTGTGGAACCCACGGGCTCAGCGAGGGAACTCACCACTACCGCCTCTACGGGCAGTGTCCTAGAGCTGGGAACATCTAATCGGAGTGGATACAACTGGTGAGGTGTGATTGGCACCTCGCCCAGGCGGCCTCACCTGCAAAGCGAACAGGGGCCTCATGAGGGAAGGTAATGGATGGTCAGGATGGATAGGCAAGGAAGAGGGAAGGAGGCGGCCATGGCCTTGAAGAAGGTACTGTACCCGATATCCGGATAGTAGGCTGTCAGATATCCGCCCCCTCAATCGGATTGCCAATAATCAAACGCGCCGGCATAGCTACATCAATGAAAATGGCACTGACAGATACTATCGAGATTAGAGCACAATAGTTAACAAGAAAATTATTGTGGAACACACCAAAATATACGGGGGTTCATACTTACCTTTACTTACCTCTTAAATATATCTCGGGGACTGGGTTGTCAACTGGATCACTTAAAAGTATGTCCTCACAATAACCTCCACCATGATATTTAAAATGAACCAGAAACGAAGACGAGAAACTTTAAACTGCACAATAATTTATTTCACATAAAGTATGATTTTTAACAAAAATGAAACAACAAAATAAACGTGGCAATCAGAAGCCATCGACCACATAACCATGTCCTCCTGTAGGACCTGTATTCTCTACATATAATGTTTTAGCTTTCTCAAGCTCCTAGCAACGAAAATATAACAATGCAATGGGAATGGAAACGGGATTTGGGATGAGACACACATATCAATTGCTTTGCGTGTTTATATACTGCACAATTTATTTATAGCCACAAGGCTATTATGAAACGCCCTTGGTCTCAGTAACACAGTTGTCCGGACCAGCTGCAAAGCACCTGTCGTCAAAGCGGACACCCGTTCGTTCAACCCTACCATAAGCGTGTTACCTCATAGCGTGGCTCTCTTTCAAACACGTAAATGTTCACATCTCAACTGAAATATTATCACGCAAATGTCTTACATGCTTCATTCAAACACCATTGGATTCCTCCAACAATCCCAAATCATGATTATTTGTTCAAACCACTTGCTTAACTTGCATTGTTTAGAGTGTAAAAAAAAACTCTAAATGTTAATAACAAAAGTTCATTAATTATTTATAACAATAATAAATTGTTTATAACAATGTCAAATGACCATTGAAAATTTAATACACGCTTCTATTAATCACTATCATTTTAAATTATTTAACAAAGATATTTACAAAATTATTTTTACACTATTAAATTGTTTATATTATTTATACAAGGAATACATTGAACCACACGTCTATCCGGTTGATAATTACTCAAATCGTGTTGATATAATCGACCAATGAAGGTTAGTTATATTTAATTGACAAATTCAGGTTTAATAATGTTTAATAATAATTATTAATATTTGTGACTGTAACCTCCATTCAAAATCTTTATCTCAAATTATTTAACACTCTTGTTAACTTTAACAGTATCTTCATATGAATAATCTTTCAAAGAACAAGAACAACATTCAGTGGGAAACTACTTCGCTCATAACGCACAAAAATGGGACAACAATTGGCCCAAAATTCATCATATATCTTCATATATATGGCATAAAAATCCTCCAAACTACACACAAAAACCTCCACTATTAATTCATCAACTTCATTAATTATTGTGGGAACCTCCTTCATTATTCAAGGGCATTACTCAACAGCGACTTTTACACGTCCACTGAACTATCGATTATACATCCATTGTTCCTCTTTAAAAATTCTTATATTCATCAATTGTAATAATGACTGTTATTATTTAACCTTCGTGGGTTTCATTCATGAATCGATATGAAGTAAAAATTTGCCAATCACAAATAAATTTAATAGCAAATACGATTAGACACTCCTGCCTGGTCTATCAAAATTGAGATTAACATCTTCAAAGTAACGTAGTATAAAAATACTATCTTCAAACAAAGTTCAACTAAACTGCAAAATAGTCGAATAGAATACAATTAGATTGTGGAATGCAAACATTATTGTTCCAATCTAGAATTGAGAAAACTCCTATCATCATTATTCATTACTATAGTGTATTCAATAAATTGTAATTAACGTTCGTATTTCATAAAATTGTCTATAATGCAATGATAAATGTCTATGTTGCAATCATGTTCATAAGACGACTAGTATTTCAAAGATCGTCGATATCGTAAAAGATTTTAACGCTCTAAAATCTTTTAAATATTCTTCTTTCTTGAGGATGACAGAAAATTGGTCAAAGTAATTTACTGAATGGAATTACTTTAATAAAATGACACGCTGTCTGAATTCAAATCTGCCATAGCAAATCGTTAACTTTACAGTCAAATCGTGACTACAAAAATATGCAAATTACTGAAAGAATCTAAATCATCAGTCTCAACTGATCCAAAATTATTTAAGTATGCCAATGACATAGCAATGTCTCAAAAATCGAAGAAAAAGGCATAAATCATCGAAGTGTACTGAGTACAAAAATATCAATCAAGAAAATGGGGCAAAAGGTAGGACAGAAAATATGGGAAGAATGTTTGCTCAGATATCGCTACAATACTGAAATAATACAAGAAACGTTCACAACTACCTTATCTGCCGATTGACGTTCCAGAGAAAAATTCCCCAAAGAAGACTGCTGATGGATCCATTTCACCAACTTAAAGATGAGCTCCATCCTCGAAACAGGAATCAGCGTCCTCGGAGAATCGAACTGCTTCCTCCTCCGAAATTGCACTGCTCCGTGGATACGAGAAACATCCTTCCGGCAAAATTCTTCATTGTGCGCCGGGATAACCCTGGCCTCTCTTGAAAGTTCTCTGAAGTTCTTGCAGGAATTCGTCATGAAGTTTAATGTAGTTATTTCCGCAGAAATATTCATAGTTGTGGAGTATGAAAATATTTCCACAGTTATCTGGTATAATTCAGCGATGGATTAACGATGCATGAGTGTAGTTGGATGTTCACTACATGCTCGCTTTTGTAGAAAGACGATTAACGAAGTTCCATGCTGTTACTTTACTCCAATAATGTATGTCCCAATTGCATCAAAGCCTTAGCCTTCCATCTCACCTGCAGTTATAATGATCAAAAGCACTGCAATATTATAGTGTTCCATAGTCGAATGTATCGTTGTAATATCAAACTGTTGCACTCCACGTGTCAGCCGTAGTGTATAATATGGAATATAAAAGTGTTTCTCCTGTGGCGAGAAAATCACTTTTGTTGGCAGCCTAAAAGTTCCAATATCTTTCGAAGTATCACTGTGAAATCGTTGAAATCTTGTATACACCTTAATGTTATACTGCCTAACAGAATTATCGTAAAGGCTGAAGTTAGCGCTTGATATCTTGACTGGTGGAAACGTTAATGTGCGCGTTTCAACTTCACCTAGTTTTGAGCAGCGTAGAATGGAACTGCCCCGAGTTCGTTCGATGCGGCAAGGTTTTCACCTCACGCTAAAGACACCTTACTTCACTGAATCACTTGAAAATAACTCTATATCACCAGAAATATATATGCGATCACAAGTATGAGATCTGAGCGTATCAGTATCAGTATGAGTATGAGAGCTCCTCTCTCCTGTGCATGACCTTTTATCAACTTCTTAAGGGGCGTAACCATCCCTTCCATAGCCTGTTGCTGCGTCATTGCTGGAAGTTTTAACTTTGGCTATACTTGACGGATTTTCAAAATTCAAAAACTCAAAATTAATTTCTTCAAAATTCCAAATCAATGCCATAACTGAAAATAGATTTCCACAAATCTGCATGCCAAAAGTAATCGAATATCGTAGTTTCAGCAATCTCCGTCTTCCTTCCAAACTATCGTTCATTGGTTCTCGTCTCTCCTCCAATAGCGTAGCTTCTTCCTTAGCACAATACCTTGTTTCCTGCGACTGCGTCGTAAATCTCGGATCTTTCTCGAATAAAATCATGACGTCACCAAGAATCTCAGCTCAATCAGCCTACTGGCATGAATTCTACGTCATCCGTGCCTACGTCATGAATATCCACGTCATAACTATGACATCCTTAACTTTACTGATATTTTCCAATACAGCCATCGTGGTCTCAATATAATTCAATTTCCGGGGGCATTCTCCCTTCACCACGTTTTAAAAACAGTTGCAAATTGTTTTTAAACCCTGTGTTATACATATCTCAATTCACTTGAACACGAAATTGAATTATTATTGGTTTACTCTTACATGATATTTCTACTATGTTCCTTAATCATAAGTCTCTTCTACTCTGGGTTTGTGTGTGGTTAATGTATTCTCTCCTCTCTACTGTCTCTTCTGTCCTGAATTTCTGTTTTCCGAATTATGCTGGCTCGTAGAAGGCCCAGGATCAATCACAACATCTTGCCTTTTCTTTTGATTTTCGGCATCTTTTTCCCGTAACTCCTTCAGGTATTGCTGGCTTTCCTTCTCTCTTTCCTGATACTGATCGGGTGTCATAACCTGACCTTGAGAAACCTGATTTCTATTTTGGTTCTGGTTATTTCTATTATAATTTCTGTTATAACCATTATTATTGTAATATCTGCCTCTTCCATTGTTGTAATTGCCTCGATTATAGTTCCAGCCTCTTCTCTGTTGATACGGACGGTAACCTTGCGATCTGTTATTCCGAAACTGATTATTCCTGTGAGGACCTACATTGTCAGTTTTCTCTTCATCTGGCTTGTCAGTTTGCTGAACTTGGTCCATATATACAGTATTTATTTCTTTGAAGTCATGTCTTTGACCTTTCTGTACCACGTTAGGCATTGGACTTGTGTAGTCTAATCTCCTCAGTAATTCGTCCATGCTGGTCAAATCCCTGATGTTTGACGAAATGATTAGTCTCCTCACCTCCACAGGCAGCATACGAGAAATCGCATCAATTAATTGCTCCGTTGACAATGGGGGTTGCAAAAATCTCAAGCGGGACAATTGACTCGTAAAAAAATCAGCGTACCGTGTTGGAAGAGTACCTGAGTATTTTCTTGAATAAACCTCCGCTCTTAACGAATTCTGCGCTTCTATGGACCAAAATCGTTTGATTAATGCCTCTGCAAACTCGTCAAAGTTACTGAATGTGTATCTAAAAGCTCTAAACCATTCAAGGGGTCCTCCAATCAAAAATCTTTCCACTATCTTCATCTCTCTCTCTCTGGGAATGTGAGCTTCGATGAAATAATCTTTGAGGTTCCTGACATATTCTATAGGCGTCAAACTATCAGTGTTGCTGAATTTTTGCGGTTTGTCTTCAAAATTCCTGATGACCGTTACATTCCTCGGATATGAATCCGGGTAGTTTTTCCCACTATCTCGATAGTTCCACTCCGGTTCCCTATTCCTCTCGTCATCTTCCTCCCTGAATCTGGATATACGTTCTTCAGGAGTCACGTCTCTCTCTTCTGGATCTAGGTTATATCTTCTGGCATAATTCCTATTGGTTTCGCAAGCCAAGCCTTCTGTATCCTTGTCAGTGATTTCCGTTAAGACTTTCCTGATTAACTCTTCTTTGTAGGTCTCCATTAAACTAGCTTCTCCTAGCTTCAAATTCTGCAATTTGCTCGTCGTTTCATTTACATCAGAGACAACTTTATGAATCTGATCCTCTAACGCAGATTTTAATGCTTGCACATCCTGACCCATTTGTGTTCTATCTTCTACTTGTCTCTCGGATAGCGAATCCATCCTTACGCTTAAATCTTTCCTAATCTGTACTACTTCATTGTTAATATCTATTTGAGTACTGGCAAGTTTTCTTTCAATACGTTCCTGAATTTGGGTTACATGTTCCCCACTTGACCTATTCCACTCGTCTTTCCATACTGCTACATTTGCCGTTAACATTTCTGCTATGTCTCCTTCGATATCTTCTTTGAGTAATCTATTATGGTCTAATACCTGGGTTCTCATGACCTCTACATCATACTTTAAACCTGCTAAAGACGCTGTCGTTCTAACTGACTCATCAACTAGCCTAGTCGTTAATGCACTCATATTACGCGTACAAAGTGTTTTCGAGTTTTCTATTTCTTCCCTGACTTTATTTACATCAGTTTGGACTTTAGCAATATCTACGAAAACTGTGTTGACTTCTACTTGAATCTTATTTATGTCACTTTGCATCTCATTTACATCCGAATGAATGTTATTAATATCAACCTGAACATTGGACACATCAGTTCTAACATTTTGGACTTCTCTTTGGACTTCCTCGACCTTGTCTTGGACAGTCGCAACATCATTTTTAACAACAACTACTTCAGCCCTAGCACAAGAAATATCACTCCGGACATTAGCAACATCAAGATACAACATAGTAAGATCCTTTTGTACCTTAGACACATCAATTTTAACAACAGACACATCTTTATGCATGTCACTCACAGCATTCTCTATTCCCTGGGTATTAATCTGTAAACGCGACATATTATCCTCTAGGTTTGCAGAACTGGTCTGAATAACTTTCAAACTCTCATCCATTCTACTAGCATTCTCCTCCATTCGACTAGTATTCCTAGCTTCCATTTCCTTTACACTTTCATTCATGCTAGCTTTCATTTTTCTTGCACTTTCATCCAGCCTAATAGACATATTACTAGAATTCTCCTCCTTCATTTGCTTCATACTGCTAGTCATGCTAGCTTTCATCTCCTCCAACATAATTCTCAGACTTTCATCTGCCATTTCAATAATATTCAATAATAAACTGCTTTAGGGACATACATCAAACAGAGTAAAATAACAACATCTGAGCAACCTTCTTCACCATATATAAATTTGAGCAATTTTCTGTCTTAAATCTAACTTATAATTACCTTATAATTAACCTTCGTAGACACTTCATGTTGAAACAAACTCAAGCACATGTTCAAGTTTCTTTGGTTCATTTTAAAATATCCTAACACAAATAATTTACATTTATAATCCAAATAGTTTAATTTTATCTTTAATATGACTATACATGTCATACGCCGGTCAAATAAAATAAGATTCCAGATCATAGGCGATTTTTCTAAGTTTCCAGCCTATTTAACCTCTCTCAAGTCGTGTAAGATCTGATCTTTTCTGAGTGTAATTTTCCTAATACAACACAACATTTATTCCTATATAATCACACTCTCAAATTCTACAATTGGCTAAGACATCTAACAAAGAATCAACCTCTTTATTTGAGTCTTCACAATCCCTTTGACATCGATAACTTGGTAATCCAATGTTATTCGAACACTCCACAAAAATTGCGGTGTCAATTCTACTGGTAATCCAGTTTTGTAGAACATGCCCCACGTTTCAGGGTCGCCAATCCTACTGTACCCGATTACCCGGATAGTAGGCTGTCAGATATCCGCCCCCTCAATCGGATTGCCAATAATCAAACGCGCCGGCATAGCTACATCAATGAAAATGGCACTGACAGATACTATCGAGATTAGAGCACAATAGTTAACAAGAAAATTATTGTGAAACACACCAAAATATACGGGGGTTCATACTTACCTTTACTTACCTCTTAAATATATCACGGGGACTGGGTTGTCAACTGGATCACTTAAAAGTATGTCCTCACAATAACCTCCACCATGATATTTAAAATGAACCAGAAACGAAGACGAGAAACTTTAAACTGCACAATAATTTATTTCACATAAAGTATGATTTTTAACAAAAATGAAACAACAAAATAAACGTGGCAATCAGAAGCCATCGACCACATAACCATGTCCTCCTGTAGGACCTGTATTCTCTACATATAATGTTTTAGCTTTCTCAAGCTCTGTAACGTGTTTTTCGAGGGGTTTTATGCAACTGGTATAAGTCAGTAGGAAGCCATTCTATATTTATTTACGCGGCAAATTGTTCAGCCAAGAGAATTTTTCATGTTAATTTATTATTATTATTATTAATTTATTATAATTATTATTTAGGTATTTTCGGAGCATTTTATAAAAATTATTAGCATTCAGATAGGTTTTCTATGTCTTAGAAAACGCTATCCAGCAAATTATTACGAACGACGATATCATAGAAAATTATCTGATAACGGAATTTTACGGAGTTTTCGTCAGTTAGGGTATATCGAGAGACGTGACTCACTGGGATTTCAAGTACACGCTTAATCTTGTCGAGAAGCATGACGCAATCTTGGGTCGCAAGGTCTAGAAAAGACGAATTGTTGGAACGGAACCCTCCCGCCGAGTGTAATGACCCGGAGGAGGAGAAGATCGCGTGGTAGGTCAGCCAATCAGGGGAGACGACGTAAGCTAGTTGGGACTGAAGAGTGGGGAGCCGGCGTGTGGTTATATCGTTCGACGCGCCGTGAAACAAGGTCTATCTGTGAAATACTTGAGGAGTATGGATGCGCGTGCGTGTCGCTCCGATGTTCAGTGGAGTTAGTGTCTATCTGTGAAATACTTGAGGAGTATGGATGCGCGTGCGTGTCGCTCCGATGTTCGGTGGAGTTAGTGACAATCTGTGAAATACTTGAGGAGTATGGATGCGCGTGCGTGTCGCTCCGATGTTCAGTGGAGTTAGTATCTGTGAAATACTTGAGGTGTACGGTCGCAATGGCGTGTCGCTCCGATGTTCAGTGGAGTTAGCGACGAACTTTTGTAAAACTTGGTTGTACGAGTGTTTGGGTCCGAGGTACGGACCATAGAATTATCTAATCTACCAGAATATCATCAAATTCCGACGGAGATGACGACGTCCAGGAGACTGTGGGAAGCTCACAACATCATCAAGAACGAGGGAAATGCTTTGGCAATTTCCAGTGGTAAGCGCCAATGACGCAGAAATACGCAATCTCTCATTTTCTTTGTTTTACATTTCATATTTCAGTAACTTCATAGCTTGGAAATAAGAGTAAAATCAATTTATCAGACTCCGTTTTCACGTAATTTTCTATCGGTAATATTCAAATCACAACGCTCCAATTTAAATTTTATACTTGTTATTATTAATTTTGCTATTCTTGTTTTATATAATAAATTCATTTCTTTTACAATGCAATCTTTGCTTTCAGTAGGTAGCATTAGATATAGACCAATTCCTTCTCCTGATACAATTGTTTGTTGGGTTAATGATCAAATCATACCACGATCTGAGTGAATAGAGTCTTGAAGGTGTTCTGCCAGAGCTAGACGTTGTTAAATACAAATTTAGATTTCAACATTGCGTTGAGGTCTTGGCGCCCATTAAAACAACATAGCTTAGGCAAAGGTAAACAGTTACATTTCTCACCCAACAGTTGGGCGCCAAGCAAAACGTTTCACTTGTCGCCGACAACTTGGGGCTGAAAACCTAATAACATTTGTGGAAGGAGAAGGGTATATATTTCTGTGCCTGTATTTTGGGGGTTATTTGTCTGTATCAGTGTATATCATTATGGGGGATGAGAAAGAAAGACAGATGAGGTTACGTAGTGGTCATCAACGGGAGAGTATGTCGAGTGATGGTAGTACCGGGGTAGCGGAGGTAAATCCCGATACTGAAACAGGGAGTGTAGGCGGCCAACCAGAATTAAAAACTTTACTTCTCGAGTTTATGTATCAGAACAAAGTTAGTAGTGATGCCTTAAATGCAAAGTTAGAACAGAATAACGCTAAATTAGAACAAAACAGTAGGGAAAATAAAGAAAGTACAGAAGCTTTAAATGCAAAGTTAGAACAGAATAACGCTAAACTAGAACAAAACAGTAGGGAAAATAAAGAAAGTACAGAAGCTTTAAATGCAAAGTTAGAACAGAATAACGCTAAATTAGAACAAAACAGTAAGGAAAATAGAGAGAGTACTGAAACTTTAAATGCTAAATTAGAACAAAACAGTAGGGAAATGAGTGACAAATTCGAACTGATTAGAGGTGAGATCAGGGGGGTGATGGAAGAAAAGGCTAAAGAGATTATTGCAGATGTAGACAGAAAATTAGGAAAAGTACAGGAGGAGTTGGAAATTAGAATCAGTACACAGGCTGAAAATTTAAAAGAACTAGTGCAACTGGAAACACAGCAGGTCAAAAAGCAATTGGGGGGAGAAATTGACAAAATTCAGGTAGCTACTAAAGAGGTTAAGGAACAGCTGGGGGGTAGAATTGAGAAAGTCCACTTACAAATAGTTGCAGAAGTAAATGATTTAAGAGAGAGTAATAAAGAGAGCATTAGCAAGATTGAGGAGAAACAAGCAAAGCTATATGATAAAGTAGAAGAATCAGAAGGAAACATTAAATTAACAGTAAACAGTATTGAGAGGAAGGCTGAGGAGAAAATCGCAGAATTAGAATTAAAATTAAAAGCTAGGATCAGGCAAGAAAATAGTCAGAATAGACCAGTTTTTGTGAATAGCACACACAGGGAGGTAGAACTGGGTAAGTTCAGCAATCGACAGGGGTGCCCAATGGAGTTCATGAACACTATAGAAAATAAATTCGGGGAGAGGTTGGAAAATGGTAGTATTGAGTGGTGCCAGGTAGTTGAAATTTTAGAACAAGTGTTTGTGGGGGAAACGAGGAATTGGTTTGCTGTCTACAGAGACAAGTTTACTGATATGAATGATTTTAAAATGAAATTCTGTGAAAAGTTCTGGAATGAGGTTATTCAGTCGCAGCATCGTGAGGGAGTAGTGTGTGGTAAATATAACCCTAAAGGAAGCTCCACCATGACCGAACACTTTTTAGGGCAGGTATTAGTGTGTAAATATCTGGATGGCTTGAAGGAGGAAAGTGATGTGGTAAGGTTGCTACTTAGGCACTTTCCCTATAGGATCAAGGAGGCTGCTTGTATCCAGAATGTAAAGACTATATCACAAGTAGAAAATTTGTTAAGCACATTTGATGCACTAGGGAGAGGGGGTTATGAGGACAATTTCAATAGGAACCAGGGTAATAATAATAATAGACCTAATGAAGCCAGGCATCAGGAAGTTCAAGGGAACGGTGGCGAAGGGGCCAATGCTCAAAATAGAAATAATAATAATCAGCTAAATCAGAACAGAGGAAATGGCTATGGTAATCAGTATCAAGGGAGGAACAACGATTTCAGGGGAAATCAAGGGAGGAACAATGATTACAGGGGAAATCAAGGGAGAAACAATGATTTCAGGGGAAATCAAGGGAGAAATTATAATGACAATAATTACAACCAGAATAGGGGTCAAGGAAGAGGACAGCCTAGTGGTAGTAATATACAGCCAAACAATGACAACACAGCCCAGAACAACCAGACCAGTTTAGTAGTTAGTAGTACTACGGCCAGCTGTAGCGGTTCTTTAAACGCGAACCAGGCTGCGAAGTAAGGTCAGAATCTCAGTCTGTAGCATGCCCTGTCCATACAATTATACAGGAACCCTATGACCTAAATGTGAGAAATGAATTATTACATGAACTAAATGATGAAGGTATTATTCAGGAAGTGGTTAGTAAGAGCCCCATAGTTAAATTTAACGTGTCCGAGGCGTACACAGATGTTTTAATTGATAGTGGTTGTATGAAGAGTTGCATAAGTAGTGCATTTTATGATAAAATGAAAGGAACTGGAGTAAATTTTGAGGAGATGCCAATTAAAAGCACTTTTGTTATCACAGCTGTTGGGAAGAGGTCTAAAGTAATTTCTAAGCAAGTTTTAGTAGACATTAAAATTAATAATCATGTAGAGAAGCAGATTTGCCTTGTAATTCCAAATTTAGTATTCAGTGTTATCTTGGGTTCAGAGTGGCTAAGTAGAGAGTCTGGTAACTTATGATATGATGTAGGGAGTTTGAAATTTAAATGGGGAGATTCTGAAGTAGAAGTAGCGTTCAATGACCATATTCAGAGAAGTAGTATTGTAGGTGTGATTTGTACTTTAAATGAGATATCGCCAGCCGTAGAGCGGGGTTCTCCATGTTTTGTGGGCAGTGTGATTACGAACGGAAGTCTAGAGGACTCGTTACGTGAGGCTGCATTTCAGGGAAATATAGAGGATGAACAGTGTGTTCGGCTCTGTGATGTGTTATGGTGTAATAGGAGAGTTTTTGAGGATCGCATTGGTATGGCCAATTGCTATACACATTCATTGAACGTTATTGATAGGTCAGTATTCACAGGACATAGATATCCTGTACCTTTCACTTATCAGAGTGCAGTTGAGGCACAAATTAACCAGATGCTTGAAGATGGGATTATTGAGCACTCGAACAGTCCATATGTTAATTCTTTGATCACGGTACCCAAGACCGACGGCACTGTTCGTATTTGTTTAGACGCTCGTTTGGTTAACAGTAGAATTAGTTCAGATCAGCTGAAATCTATGTCAATAGAGGAATTAATGCAAACATTTGAGGGGAAGAAGTATTTCACTTGTGTAGATTTGAGTTCCAGTTTTTGGCAAGTGCCACTTATGTACGAAGATAGACCATTTACAGCTTTTAGTCATAAATATAACCTTTATCAATTTTGTAGAACACCTTATGGGTTAAAGAGTAGTTCAGCAGCTTTAATTAGGGCTTTAAACATCGCATTAGGGGATGACACAGGAGAGTTTGTAACCATTTACATAGATGATATGGTAATTAGTTCACGCAGTTTTGAGGAGCATCTACGTCATTTAAATATAGTTTTTCAGAAGTTAGATCAGGCAGGGTTCACTTTGAAGCTGTCTAAGTCGTCATTCTGTCAGTCAGAAGTGACATTTTTAGGTCATAGAGTGTCGAGTAGAGGTGTAACACCAGAAGAAAGTAGGGTTAATAAGATACTTAACGCAGAGGTGCCACAGAATGTTAAACAGTTAAAAACTTACCTGGGAATGTGCAACTTTTTCAGGAGGTTCGTTCTTAAATACTCAGGGTTGGTAGAACCATTCAGGGAATTGCTTAAAAGTGGGACTCGGTGGAGATGGGAGTCTAAGCATGATCAGGCTTTTAGAGCGCTGAAGGAAGGTTTTGAGAAAGCTGTAGTGCTGAAATATCCGTTAAAAGATAAGGAATATGTGGTTATGACAGATGCTTCACATATAGGCATTGCTGGAGTATTATGTCAGAAAGATGATGAGGGTAATCTGTGCATTGTATCTTTAGCCTCGCGAGGACTGACAGCAGCGGAGAAAAGATACACGATTACTGAGTTAGAGCTTTTAGGTATTGTTTTCAGTTTAGGGAAATTTAGAATGTATTTAGTAGGGGGGAAATTTGAGATCCACACAGATCACCATGCATTACTGTATATGAGGACTTGTAAACTCAGTTCTAACAGAGTTAGTAGGTGGATTCTTGCTCTGCAGGAATACGAATTCACAGTAAAATATATTAAAGGTAAAGATAACATTCTTGCAGACATGCTATCGAGGGACACTAATTTATGTAGGGATTATCCTGTGGTTAAAGCAGAGGATGGTATTTTAATATGTGCATGTGTGGACAGTAGCAACAGGGCATCGTTACAGACACTGAGAAATATGCTAGGTAGAGCAACGTGATGACGTTCATTTAAGGGAGCCACTTGCAAGGTTGGAAGCAGGTGACTCAGAAACATTTATAGTTTCCAAACGTATTGGGAAAACAGCATATGTGCTGGAGAATAGTGAGGGAAACAGATTATACGGAACGTATAATATACATAGTCTACGAAAATATGTGTCATAAAGTGAGTGTGTTTAGCTGGCGAGCCAGCCTATCAAATGAGTAAGTGTGGTGTCTGGTGCGTGGAAGATCTGGTCTTAAGGCAGGCGTATCAGAAGTCACACAGGGGGGTAGTATGTAAGTAAATGAGAGTTTTTAAGGTACAGGGAAATATGACGGGATTGTCGGATGCTGTTGAGCACTAAATTGTCTCGATGCACCAAGGCCATTTTGGCAGCGCTGATGGGTTCCCATTTATCTCCAAGAGATGGGGGAGCGCTTGAATAGGGCTTGTTAGCTTAAGGCGTCCACGAGATAAAAGATGGGCCATCAGAATGCGAGACAGTCCTTCATGAAACTCATACATATCAGCACACGTGATTTCTGTTTACGGCCTCGCCATGTAAGATTTGTAAGTGTGTAATTTAAGATAATATGTACAATGGTATTATTTGTGTGAGGAGAAATGGTCTGTGTTGAGAACTAGTATTAAGTAGAATATGGTTAACGGGAACTTAACAAGACAGGGCGATTACGGCACAGAAATATTTGGTGTTATATGTAATGCACATTTACTGTTTTTTTTTCAGAAGTCAATATTAATTTAATCTACTTCAAAGAGAGATTAAGTATTATGGTCACGAGGCGCTGCCACAATAGTGTGATCGTGTGCTCAGTGATAAGTGGAATTAAATGTCACCATAAGGAGGGGACCTCCAGTGAAATTAGGAAGTTCTAGGGTGATATAAATATATCAGAACACCTTCAATGCGTGTGATATGACATCATAAATACATAGTGCTCACACATTAATTATGTCATTTCTCCAACATAGAGAAATTTGAGAGGCGGATATATCCGTGGAACACTATTCCATATGTAAAACATTGGACTGGTTGCAAAGTGCAATCCATTGTGACAACAAACTTTGACGCAAAGTGCGTGAAGAAAAAATATGAGTGTATATATCTGTAATTTAGGGTGATTTCATTTATGTAATATGTATTTTGGATGGGGTTTATTAACGTGTCTGGGATAATCGGATAATGGACCGTCGTCACGGTAAATCATCCGATGATCCGAGGCGAATATGTAACGTGTTTTTCGAGGGGTTTTATGCAACTGGTATAAGTCAGTAGGAAGCCATTCTATATTTATTTACGCGGCAAATTGTTCAGCCAAGAGAATTTTTCATGTTAATTTATTATTATTATTATTAATTTATTATAATTATTATTTAGGTATTTTCGGAGCATTTTATAAAAATTATTAGCATTCAGATAGGTTTTCTATGTCTTAGAAAACGCTATCCAGCAAATTATTACGAACGACGATATCATAGAAAATTATCTGATTACGGAATTTTACGGAGTTTTCGTCAGTTAGGGTATATCGAGAGACGTGACTCACTGGGATTTCAAGTACACGCTTAATCTTGTCGAGAAGCATGACGCAATCTTGGGTCGCAAGGTCTAGAAAAGACGAATTGTTGGAACGGAACCCTCCCGCCGAGTGTAATGACCCGGAGGAGGAGAAGATCGCGTGGTGGGTCAGCCAATCAGGGGAGACGACGTAAGCTAAGTGGGACTGAAGAGTGGGGAGCCGGCGTGTGGTTATATCGTTCGACGCGCCGTGAAACAATGTCTATCTGTGAAATACTTGAGGAGTATGGATGCGCGTGCGTGTCGCTCCGATGTTCAGTGGAGTTAGTGTCTATCTGTGAAATACATGAGGAGTATGGATGCGCGTGCGTGTCGCTCCGATGTTCGGTGGAGTTAGTGACAATCTGTGAAATACTTGAGGAGTATGGATGCGCGTGCGTGTCGCTCCGATGTTCAGTGGAGTTAGTATCTGTGAAATACTTGAGGTGTACGGTCGCAAGTGCGTGTCTCTCCGATGTTCAGTGGAGTTAGCGACGAACTTTTGTAAAACTTGGTTGTACGAGTGTTTGGGTCCGAGGTACGGACCATAGAATTATCTAATCTACCAGAATATCATCAAATTCCGACGGAGATGACGACGTCCAGGAGACTGTGGGAAGCTCACAACATCATCAAGAACGAGGGAAATGCTTTGGCAATTTCCAGTGGTAAGCGCCAATGACGCAGAAATACGCAATCTCTCATTTTCTTTGTTTTACATTTCATATTTCAGTAACTTCATAGCTTGGAAATAAGAGTAAAATCAATTTATCAGACTCCGTTTTCACGTAATTTTCTATCGGTAATATTCAAATCACAACGCTCCAATTTAAATTTTATACTTGTTATTATTAATTTTGCTATTCTTGTTTTATATAATAAATTCATTTCTTTTACAATGCAATCTTTGCTTTCAGTAGGTAGCATTAGATATAGACCAATTCCTTCTCCTGATACAATTGTTTGTTGGGTTAATGATCAAATCATACCACGATCTGAGTGAATAGAGTCTTGAAGGTGTTCTGCCAGAGCTAGACGTTGTTAAATACAAATTTAGATTTCAACATTGCGTTGAGGTCTTGGCGCCCATTAAAACAACATAGCTTAGGCAAAGGTAAACAGTTACATTTCTCACCCAACAGTTGGGCGCCAAGCAAAACGTTTCAGCTCCTAGCAACGAAAATATAACAATGCAATGGGAATGGAAACGGGATTTGGGATGAGACACACATATCAATTGCTTTGCGTGTTTATATACTGCACAATTTATTTATAGCCACAAGGCTATTATGAAACGCCCTTGGTCTCAGTAACACAGTTGTCCGGACCAGCTGCAAAGCACCTGTCGTCAAAGCGGACACCCGTTCGTTCAACCCTACCATAAGCGTGTTACCTCATAGCGTGGCTCTCTTTCAAACACGTAAATGTTCACATCTCAACTGAAATATTATCACGCAAATGTCTTACATGCTTCATTCAAACACCATTGGATTCCTCCAACAATCCCAAATCATGATTATTTGTTCAAACCACTTGCTTAACTTGCATTGTTTAGAGTGTAAAAAAAACTCTAAATGTTAATAACAAAAGTTCATTAATTATTTATAACAATAATAAATTGTTTATAACAATGTCAAATGACCATTGAAAATTTAATACACGCTTCTATTAATCACTATCATTTTAAATTATTTAACAAAGATATTTACAAAATTATTTTTACACTATTAAATTGTTTATATTATTTATACAAGGAATACATTGAACCACACGTCTATCCGGTTGATAATTACTCAAATCGTGTTGATATAATCGACCAATGAAGGTTAGTTATATTTAATTGACAAATTCAGGTTTAATAATGTTTAATAATAATTATTAATATTTGTGACTGTAACCTCCATTCAAAATCTTTATCTCAAATTATTTAACACTCTTGTTAACTTTAACAGTATCTTCATATGAATAATCTTTCAAAGAACAAGAACAACATTCAGTGGGAAACTACTTCGCTTATAACGCACAAAAATGGGACAACAATTGGCCCAAAATTCATCATATATCTTCATATATATGGCATAAAAATCCTCCAAACTACACACAAAAACCTCCACTATTAATTCATCAACTTCATTAATTATTGTGGGAACCTCCTTCATTATTCAAGGGCATTACTCAACAGCGACTTTTACACGTCCACTGAACTATCGATTATACATCCATTGTTCCTCTTTAAAAATTCTTATATTCATCAATTGTAATAATGACTGTTATTATTTAACCTTCGTGGGTTTCATTCATGAATCGATATGAAGTAAAAATTTGCCAATCACAAATAAATTTAATAGCAAATACGATTAGACACTCCTGCCTGGTCTATCAAAATTGAGATTAACATCTTCAAAGTAACGTAGTATAAAAATACTATCTTCAAACAAAGTTCAACTAAACTGCAAAATAGTCGAATAGAATACAATTAGATTGTGGAATGCAAACATTATTGTTCCAATCTAGAATTGAGAAAACTCCTATCATCATTATTCATTACTATAGTGTATTCAATAAATTGTAATTAACGTTCGTATTTCATAAAATTGTCTATAATGCAATGATAAATGTCTATGTTGCAATCATGTTCATAAGACGACTAGTATTTCAAAGATCGTCGATATCGTAAAAGATTTTAACGCTCTAAAATCTTTTAAATATTCTTCTTTCTTGAGGATGACAGAAAATTGGTCAAAGTAATTTACTGAATGGAATTACTTTAATAAAATGACACGCTGTCTGAATTCAAATCTGCCATAGCAAATCGTTAACTTTACAGTCAAATCGTGACTACAAAAATATGCAAATTACTGAAAGAATCTAAATCATCAGTCTCAACTGATCCAAAATTATTTAAGTATGCCAATGACATAGCAATGTCTCAAAAATCGAAGAAAAAGGCATAAATCATCGAAGTGTACTGAGTACAAAAATATCAATCAAGAAAATGGGGCAAAAGGTAGGACAGAAAATATGGGAAGAATGTTTGCTCAGATATCGCTACAATACTGAAATAATACAAGAAACGTTCACAACTACCTTATCTGCCGATTGACGTTCCAGAGAAAAATTCCCCAAAGAAGACTGCTGATGGATCCATTTCACCAACTTAAAGATGAGCTCCATCCTCGAAACAGGAATCAGCGTCCTCGGAGAATCGAACTGCTTCCTCCTCCGAAATTGCACTGCTCCGTGGATACGAGAAACATCCTTCCGGCAAAATTCTTCATTGTGCGCCGGGATAACCCTGGCCTCTCTTGAAAGTTCTCTGAAGTTCTTGCAGGAATTCGTCATGAAGTTTAATGTAGTTATTTCCGCAGAAATATTCATAGTTGTGGAGTATGAAAATATTTCCACAGTTATCTGGTATAATTCAGCGATGGATTAACGATGCATGAGTGTAGTTGGATGTTCACTACATGCTCGCTTTTGTAGAAAGACGATTAACGAAGTTCCATGCTGTTACTTTACTCCAATAATGTATGTCCCAATTGCATCAAAGCCTTAGCCTTCCATCTCACCTGCAGTTATAATGATCAAAAGCACTGCAATATTATAGTGTTCCATAGTCGAATGTATCGTTGTAATATCAAACTGTTGCACTCCACGTGTCAGCCGTAGTGTATAATATGGAATATAAAAGTGTTTCTCCTGTGGCGAGAAAATCACTTTTGTTGGCAGCCTAAAAGTTCCAATATCTTTCGAAGTATCACTGTGAAATCGTTGAAATCTTGTATACACCTTAATGTTATACTGCCTAACAGAATTATCGTAAAGGCTGAAGTTAGCGCTTGATATCTTGACTGGTGGAAACGTTAATGTGCGCGTTTCAACTACACCTAGTTTTGAGCAGCGTAGAATGGAACTGCCCCGAGTTCGTTCGATGCGGCAAGGTTTTCACCTCATGCTAAAGACACCTTACTTCACTGAATCACTTGAAAATAACTCTATATCACCAGAAATATATATGCGATCACAAGTATGAGATCTGAGCGTATCAGTATCAGTATGAGTATGAGAGCTCCTCTCTCCTGTGCATGACCTTTTATCAACTTCTTAAGGGGCGTAACCATCCCTTCCATAGCCTGTTGCTGCGTCATTGCTGGAAGTTTTAACTTTGGCTATACTTGACGGATTTTCAAAATTCAAAAACTCAAAATTAATTTCTTCAAAATTCCAAATCAATGCCATAACTGAAAATAGATTTCCACAAATCTGCAAGCCAAAAGTAATCGAATATCGTAGTTTCAGCAATCTCCGTCTTCCTTCCAAACTATCGTTCATTGGTTCTCGTCTCTCCTCCAATAGCGTAGCTTCTTCCTTAGCACAATACCTTGTTTCCTGCGACTGCGTCGTAAATCTCGGATCTTTCTCGAATAAAATCATGACGTCACCAAGAATCTCAGCTCAATCAGCCTACTGGCATGAATTCTACGTCATCCGTGCCTACGTCATGAATATCCACGTCATAACTATGACATCCTTAACTTTACTGATATTTTCCAATACAGCCATCGTGGTCTCAATATAATTCAATTTCCGGGGGCAGTACCATCCTGGCATTTGCCCGAAGACGAAGTGGGAAACCACGGAAAACCACTTCGAAGATGGCTGAGGTGGGAATCGAACCCCCTCTACTCATTTGGAACAACCGAGCTGAGTAGACCCCGTTCCAGTCCTCATACCACTTTTCAAATTTCGTGGCAGAGCCGGGGATCGAACCCAGGACCTCCGGGGTGGCAGCTAACCATGCTGACCGCTACGCTACGGAGGCGACTAGTTGATCCATATCGTATTCTTTATTTAGGCTAGTGCTGGTGGAAGCTACAAATCATCTAATAAAATGAGTTCCGTATTATAAACTACAATATCTGTAAAACACTCCCTTTTTCAATAGATACATATTTGTGCCAATAATAGTATAAAATACCGGAGTATCAACAATTTCACGTGAGGTTTCTTATATGTCAGATGTTACACATCATATGCGACTACTGTAAGGCTCGTAATTTTTTTTATTTAGCTATGGCACTTCTTGTAATTTAGTACTTCATGCATGCCCATAAGCCAACTTTGTATAGTACAGGGATTTTTTTTTCTGGAGCGGGGCCAGCGGCCAGCTACCATGCGTGCGCACGCCTTCCGCCAGCCAACCGAACTCGGGCCGCAGATTGCACGAGGTACCGTAACAGAGTACATTAATTAATGGTAAATTCATCAGCAAATCATGTCCTTTTCACATAAAATGCAAAACATTTCTCCTTTAACTGACAGACAGTAACTTTGGAAGTTGCATCGTTATATTATGTAGCTACTCCTGTATCACCCTGCGTGTCTACTGTAATTAATCGAACCACGGACCTAAGCCCGTTTGATGTTCAATTGTGGGGTAATTTAAAATACAAAGTGTACAGATCAATTACCCGTACTCTAGTGGAGCTGGAGAACAATATACGGCAGCAGATACCCTCACAACAGAAGGCAATTACAACGTGTAAACGTTAATTTATTTACGCGGTACAGCGCATGTCTGTCAGCTGAAGGAGAACAATTTCAGTATCTTCTGTGAAAAGGTAAGTTCTTTAATCATGATTTGCTGATGAATTTACCATTAATTAATGTACTCTGTTACGGTTTCTACCTCCGCGAAATCTGCGCACCAATTTCGGTTGACTGGCGGAAGGTATGCACGTGCCTGGTAACTGGGCCCCGCTCCAGCAAACAAATCACCCTGTATAAGTTATATCTTTCTTCCATCATCGGTCTGATGACGAGAAGAGACATTATGAGCCAAGAGACCTCCATTTCACGTCGAATCCGAACCCCCAACCATGATATTTCACTTCTGAAATCGCACATGTATTAACTGGGAATCTAATCCGGTCCACCTTGGTGAGAGGCAAGTAGCTTGACCTCTGCACCTCCCATGCTCCTTTTTCTATGTAATCATCGATGTTTTATAAGCCTGTTAATGGCAGTTAAATCAGCCAAACAGATCTCCACACACATTATCGTCTCTCTGTTCACAAATTGCGTAATTGCTTGTTGATGCCTTGTGTGCAATATGCACAAATTACATCATGAAAAAGTTGTGACACCGGCCGCTGGCATCGGAAGAGCGTGGGTTTGAATCCCACCTCGACCGTCCTGAAAATGGTTTTCGTGGTTTTCCATTTTCACTACCAGGAAAATGCCGGGACGGTTTCTTTCAATAGGTCGATTTCCTTCCAAAATCCTTTCCTTGACCCATCCTGGAAAGAAAATAAATGGTCATTGGCTGCATTAAGACCTATATGGTTACCAAGGCAACAAGGCTCCCTAAATGGGCCATTACATGAATTACATCAAATGTTGTTTTATAATAATAATAATAATAATAATAATAATAATAATAACCATATATACAATTGGAATAATTAAATGGTCCCGTACTGGCATGGAAGAGTTATGTAGGAATTTTCTAACAATTTTGACCAAACACAGAGTACACCACTTCAAATATTAGCATGGATGTTCTCATTCCTGAGCGTAACATTGTTTTAAAAATATTACCTTTGAAAGAAGTATAATAATTTAATAATAATAACATTTTTCGTGTAGCCTCCTGGGAGGCCGAGTGCAGGTCTTTCTAATCGACGCCCGTCGGCGACCTGCGCGTCGGGATGAGAGATGGAATGGATGAAGATGAATGAAACTGGGCAAGGATGTGTAAGGAAGCCACCGTGGCCTGTCAGAAGGTACTGTCCCAGCATTTGCCTGGTGTTGAAAATGGGAAACCACGGAAAACCATTTCAAGGACAGCCGACGGTGGGGCTCGAACCCACGCGTCTACCGAGTCAGCAGTGAGCTTGGCCCCATGACCTAACGCAGCGCTTTAGCCAGCGTAGCCACTACTGTCGGTACAATAATAATAACAATAGTAATAGTAATTTTGAAATTGGATTTATTTAATAAATACTATTGATAATCCATTTGCGATATGTCTCACGAATCTGACGGCAAAACCAGTATAGATTAATTATCTGTTAGTCATCTTATACTACATTATGCAACGAGCCTATAATGGCAATAATTAAAACACGAGTATTTTATAATTTCCATACGAGTGTCTTAATTACCATTAAAGGTGAGTTGCATACGACTGTTTATGTTCGACGATAGTATAACTTTTTTATTTGTTCTAACATAAATATTCATGAATATCTGTCGAGATTGTGTCAGTCGAGTTTGGTGAAGAGAGTGCATGCGCTGGACTCACACTAAAGATCGAAGACCTTCCAAAGCTTTCTTCTTATTATTCTTCTTCTTCTTCTTGGGAATTGTGAGGGCTCAGCACTTGCTCTCTACCCAATAACAAATTCCAAAGCTTTGAAACATAATTTATCCTTAACTAGCAAAAACAGATAGCGCACAGGTAGTCTACTATGTGGGATCATTTTGTTCTTTTGGACAAATAACACACAATAGGCTGTTATAAACGCTTTAAAATTAAAATGTATCGTATTATCAACTAGTTATTCTTTAAATTAGATGCGTATAGAATGTCATCGGAAGGCAAATCAATGGAGTCCCACATAGAACAGTCATGGCATCTGGTGGAAAAGTTTCGCATAATTAATCTCTTTACTGAACAGGGAGATGGGTTATTGATTTACGTGGATCAAATGCCATTCAGTTTCCAGCCTCCATGACGTTACAGTGTGGTTATATCAACAACAGAATTTACTGATATTGTCCGCGAAATCGTATGCAATGCCCTGTGTAGAAATTGGAGTTGTGAATATTAAGGTACAGTGCTAATTCGTTGTCATATTCCCCAGTTTGTTGATGCATTGATCGTATATCCTATACATTGTCAACTTTCAAATCATGAAATTCATGTGCGACAAGTTGGATTTTGTTTTCATGTGGCAAGCTGACAAGTTCCTAACTGGTCACACAACTGTTTCATAATGAAAAAATCTTGAGCTCTGATTGGTGGGAGAAACTGTATCATAATGAAAAGTAGTAGGCCTACTTTAATGACCCTCATTACAGTAGACTACAGTTTTCTGACATATAATATTTACTATTTTGACATCGTCGAACAAAAATTATTTTTACAACATATATACAGATTGTATTTCAATACAAGAGTGCATGCAATAATAATTTTATGTTCGACCCTCACTATTATGTGTCAGAAAACGGTGTCATAATGATGGTCATTATAACACTTATTTTCATTATGATACAGTTTCTCCAGCCAATCAGAGCTCGTTCATTGACCAATTAGGTAACGATACCTTCGCGCATGCGCTCAAAATCCAACATGTCGGACATAAACACAACATCGAACTATAATAAATTATCGACATGGAATACGCACCGTCCATATGTTCGCGTAAATAAACTGGCGAATATGAAACAAGAAATAGCACTGTACCTTAAAATCACCAACACTAATTTCTACACAGCGCATTCAAACGACTCCGGTGACAATATTACTGAGGGACGGCAGATGTAAACATATGGCTTGCATATGTCATTGCAAGGACACAGAGCGCATGCGTCAAAGATCTTGAAAGACAGAGAGATGTCTCGCGCTCGCTCTCCGATAACAAAATTCTTGTGGCTGACTCTCAACAGATATTTATGAATATTTATGTTAAAACATATAATAAAATTATAATTATCGTCGAACATAAACAGTCGTATGCAACTCGCCTATAATGGTAATTAAGACACTCGTATGGAAATTATAAAACTCGCATACGCTCGTTTTATAAAAGATACTCGTGTCTTAATTATAGCCATTATAGGCTCGTTGCATAATGTACTATTATGTTATAAATTAATGTTTATTTAGGTAATAATTTTAATGTGACGTATAGCTAGTTGTTTGCTGTTCATGTTGGGCAATCCAGGTGGTAGTTCATTAAGTCTCTTGAAACCATAGCTATTTACACATAAAGGTTTTTCGTATTTATTATTTGTTATGGCTCTTGTGGGTTCGTTGTGAGAGACCTTATGCCTGAATCTTGCATCATGGTAGTAGAGATTCAGTACAGTAACTTGAAACAACTCTTAATATTAAAATAAGGGATACCAGTGAAGTATTTAAAGAACCTGTTTTGGATATCTTGCAGATTATTAATTAAAGTTGTGTTTTGATTTCCCCGAGCTGATATGGCATATCCATGATTAAATGTTACTCACCCTGCGGCGTAGCCGTGATCATTAAATCGTGCACCACGGCTGCAATGGACAGCTGTAGTCAAGCACTGACAGCGTGGCTATTTAGAGGTTTCGCGACACCGTGGTTATTTAGCCCCGTGTACTTGGGTGAGTGTAGAATTTTTTTCTGGATATCTATGTTCTTGTGGTGTCTATCATTGAGATACCGAGGTTCAACTATAGTATCAGCATACACGTTCTAATTTGACTAGTTTCTGCAGAATTTCTAAATTGTTGTTAAAATATTGTGCAGCTCACTCTTTATTGAGGAAACGACCATTCTTAATGCCCTCGTACAAAGCTTCAACGTGATGAGATTAAAGGAATGAATGTCGAGTGGGCACAACCTCCGATAATCCCCTTGTTTGTTGTATGAGAGTGATCGTGAGGTGTATTGGTGCCAGCCGGCTGCCGGTGACCCCTCTGTGACGCAACTCGACCCGCAGTGCTACTTACAACTACACACTGGGTCGCCTTGAGGTTCTCATCGATGGTCATCGCACAGCCTTTTCAATTCTTAACCTCAACGCATTCATACATGCACTGCGAGTACGAGTCAAGGTTTCCCAAACCATTCGTGGGTCAGCTTGCTACTACTGTACTGTACTTCACCACTGGTTGTTGTTTCATTTGAGGGGCTCGGGCATTGTGATCTTCAGCCCCTTGAATTTGTCTGATAGCCTGTAATTATGTAATGACTATAGTAGTGTGTGAAGCTGTATTAAGGACAGGGATGAGGTAGATGCCCCAGGAATTGAAATATGGTACTATCCCGGCATTTGACAGGAGGGAGTGTGGAAAAAAACGGGGAAACCCACACTCAGGATAGCCGCTGTCAACGCCGGGATTCAAACCTACGATCTCCAAACTTCCTGAAGCTGCCCGCATGGTCGTGGTGCACGGTTTAATTACCACGGTTACGCCGCGGATGTCAGTAGTTAATTGTTGTTGTAGAAATTATCATTGTCATATGTATTTTCATTATCATCCCAACCGTTGTTGTTTTCGCTGTTGTTGTTGATTCATTTTATAGGCTCGGACATCGTGGTCATTGATCCCTGCGTACTTGGGTGTGTATGTGGAATTTGTATGAATACCTGTGTTATGGTAGTGTCTGTAGTAGTGTGTGTATTTGTAATCCTGGTGAGGATTAAGAAGGATGTGGCCATGGCCTTAAAGCTGGGTTTTCCTAGGCGCGGAAGCGGGGAGCGGAACCCGGAGAGTGGAGTCGGCTCTCCGCTCGTGAGTCATCAGCTAGCTGAATTGTGTTTTCCTAGACGCGGAGTTGTCCTCTGGCGGAGAGCGAAACGGTTGCTCATTTGTATACTAGGATTGATAAGGTGAGGTCGATATGGACGTGGAATCTAGACTTTCTATTTTATTACACTTGGAAGAGGAGGAGGAGGAAGAGTTACTACTGCATTTAGTGAAGGATCGAAAATGTGCAAGTGACATATTTAAAACGCGTGAAAATGAGGGAGTGTTTAAAATTCTTATAAATAACCATTTAACTGATGACGAAATTAGATTCAAACAGTACTTTCGATTGACCAAAAACGAGTTCTATGATCTATACCAAGAAATAAAAGATGTAGAAGAACTGAAATCGCAGGTTTATAACATAAAGCAGTAAACCGACACACACTCATGGTGCACACACTTTATACTAAACACACAAAGGACACGATTGAACAAAACTTTACACAAGTTGTACAGACGTCCAGCCACTCCGCCAGCCGACAGCGGACTCGTCTGCTCTCGGAGCAGAGGAACGCGGAGGAGCGAGTTCCGCTCGTCAAGCGGCGATCCACTCCGCTTCTAGGAAAACAGTACCATTAAAATTACATATGACCAGAGGAGAGCCGACTCCGCTCTCCGCGTTCCCCTCTCCGCTTCCGCGCCTAGTAAACTCCAGCTCAAGTTAGGAATCATCGCAGCATTTTCTTGGAGGGGAAACGGGCGAGGGATCACGGAAAACCACTTTCAGGATGGCTCAGATGGGAATCAAACCCACCCCTTGTCAGTTTTGCTTTACGAGGATGAGTGTACCCCGTTCCAGTCCTCAAACCAGTATTAAACGTCTTGGTAAAGGAGTGTGTATACAGGGTGTTTCAGGAGGAATAGTAAATATTTTAGGAGGTGGTAGTATAGATGAATTGCAATAAAAAAAATCCATTTAACATGTGTCCTATTTGTATTGCGTACCGAGATACAGCTGGTAGTATTTAACCCAAAAAAAATTTAAAGCCAATGCAAATGATGACGTTCAAAGTTGATTTTCAAAAAATCTTCTACCGACTTGAATGAATTTTGCAACTCGGCTCTTGTGTTAACTTTTCCTTGTAAACTTCGCCTTTCAACCATCCCCTTATCGGCATACTCAGCATGTGTAAAAAGTGACAGTCAATCTGAAAGACTAGACTTTGTATCATTTTAAATGCTACAAATGATGAAAAATGCTAGAAAGGCTGGAGGCTTCTCGCTTCGCTCGAAGCCAAAGACTCTTGACAAGTTAGAAAAGTATCTGCATAATACTTATCTTGCTTTATAATACTTTACCTTGATTCAAATTACTCGCGAACGGCAAGTGCAAACCAAGGGCAAAGCAACGTCAAGCGTACGGAGGGAGCTGGCTGGATGACGTGCCCCTTCCATCCAGTCTAAAAACACTTATAGTGGGCGATGTATTGAAGATAGAGATATGCTCTCCCGGACTTTTTTGTAGAACTTTTCATGCTGACCAATTCTTACGCTCATAGTATATTGATATTTTTAACGGTTTGCCCAGCGTAAGCTTAAGAAGCGCATGGACGCCAAGTTTGTTTTCGACTTTTTCACTGAAATCGTTACTGCTTTGCTTCCTTTGATCATACATAAATTATTTTCTACAGAACCTTTCCTCGAGATATCCTTTACAGAACGGTGAAAACCGCATCAAAATCGATCCAGTGGTTCTCGAGATTGCCCGTGACTTCCAAGAATCGGGGATTTTTGTCTTATACTAACGAAGTAGAGATTGTCGGGGGAACACATGCACCAAGCGGTACTGTGACGTCACACACTCAGTGCATCTAGGTACATTTCGTCCCGTCACCGTAACGTAACGCCAGACCCCAGCGTAACGACGAAGTCGACAAGATCATTTAAAATGATAAAACGTGCGGCATGATTAAACGATACAGTACAGTCAACTTGGCCAACAAAGCACAACTTCACAACGTGAACATCAACACATCAATCGTTAAATACGCCCATAGTAATCGGTGTACCAACACACGGAACGACAACTGCCCTGGTTACATACCAACATCTGTATCTCGGTACGCAATACAAATAGGACATATGTTATATGGAATGTCTTATTGCAATTCATCTATTCTACCACCTCATAAAACATTTACTATGCCTCCTGAAACACCCTGTAATTAGGATTATCATAGTACTGTAATCTCCTAGTTCAAACGTTTGATCTTTAGATTTAATGCAACTTCCCATCGCAGTTTTAGAGCGTATTGTCTGGATTATATTTAAACAAGGCGTTGATTTAGTGGGTGTATGAGTGCGGGGAAGAGCAGGTGACCTTAGCAGCGTTGTGCAACACGTGATTTGATCGCACAGAAGCAATTAACCGCCGCTTCGTGATGCACTGTGCTTTCTTGGCCAATACGGAAATGGCACTTGACTTGAAGGCTATTGTAGGCACTGTACATGAAGGGCGTTCGAATGTCATACATGTGCTTTAGTATGCCCAGAAAAAGTTGTCGATAATGGGAAAATTATGTATGATAATCAGGTTCAGTGAAGCCTCCGTGGCTTAGGCGGTAGCACGCCGGCCTCTCACCGCTGGGTCCATGGTTTAAATCCTGGTAACTCCATGTGACATTTGTGCTGGACAAAGCGGAGGCAGACAGGTTTTTCTTCGGGTACTCCGGTTTTCCTGTCACAAATTTCATTCCAGTAACACTCTCCACTATGATTTCATTTCATCTGTCATTCATTTAATCATTGCCCCGGAGGAGTGCGATGGGCTTCGGCAGCCGGCACAGTTCATATCCTCGCCGCTAGATGGGGGCTTCATTCATCCCATTCCCTGACCCGGTCGGTCGACTGGAAGCAGGCTGTGGATTTTCATTTTCATTTCAATCAGGTGCGGTAGTTGTTGATTCACTTTGGAGCCTTGAGACATCGTGGTCGTGTAGCCCCGTGTATGTTATATCTGTCTGATAACCTGTGTCGTTATGATGGCTGTATTAGTGTGAGTGTATTTGCAATTGTGGTAAAGCTTAAGAAGGAGATGGCTCTTGCCTTGAGTTTGGAGCATTTGCCAGGAGTAGAAGTAGAAAAACACAGAAAACCACCTCTAAGACAGTGGAGAGGGGAATTGAGCTCCATCCGTTCTCAGTTTAGCTTCACGACGCTGAGCTCGTTTCCAACCCCCAGACCAGAAATAAGGTTCTTGGCAGATCCGGGAATCGAACCCAGACGCTCTGAATACGGTGTCTTAATACGAATCCCTAAACCACAAAATATGGCCAGTGATATTCAGTGTTCTAATTAACATGGCAAAGGTGGAAATTCCCTTCTTAGAGGAAATACCTCCCTACTTTTCAAAGAAATAAATGGTTCACTTGAATGGTAAACTGTTTCCCGATCAAATCTACAAAACATCAATGTGTCACATCATTCAGCAAAACATTACTCAGTCGAATAAACCAGCTGTTATTTGGTGTCATCAAAGACAAGTTTGAAGTAAAAACATAATTCACTTACAACGGTGATTAGCCAATATTCATGTTGTTGATTGTTGTTTCATTTGAGGGCTTAGACATCGTGGCCATTTAGCCCCGTGTACTTGGGTGTGTGTGAGAGTTTGTATGATAACCTGTGTTTTTGTAATAACGGTATTTGTGTTGTTATTCAGGTAAAGATTGAGAAGGACGTGGCCGTGGCCTTACGTCAGGAACCTTCTTTCTGGAGTAGAAGTGAGAACCCATAGAAAACCCCACCCAGAATGGCTGACGTATGAATCTAGCCCGCCTCCAACACCAGTTTTGCCTCACGAGGATCAGTGTACCCCGTTCCAGCCCTCAGGTCAGAATTACATTCCTTGGCTGAGCCGGGAATCGAACCTGGGCCTCCACGGTGACAGCCAAGAACGATAGGCGGACACTTGTAATACAGTACATATGGAAACTTCAATGCACATGCTGTAGAATGAAAATCACACATAGGCCAAGCTGCGGAACACCAAAACTTCCAGAATAATCCTTCTATATTCCAATTAAGGATTTTAAACCTTATGGTGACATATTTCAATACTACTAATATACTTCTTGGTTTGTAAAAAATTGTTGCCATTCATCTGTGTTTTCGATTTCTCTGTAATCACTTTAGAAGTGGTAATTCCTGTACAAGTAGAAATATGACATTTGTCACACAGTTCGGTTGAAAGTTTGCGGGGAGTAGTGAGTGAGTGGACGCAGGTGCTGCACAGGATAGCCTAAATACCAGCTAAATTTGCATAACTTTACTAATTTATAGTGTTTTAGTAGTTGTGTATTTGCATGATTAATCCAACTAACCACATTTTAATAGACAATCAAATAAATAGGAGCTCTAGGGCGGCTTCGGTGGCGTAGTCGGTAGCATGCTGAGCTTCTATGCCCAAGATAGCGGGTTCAAACCCGGCCGAAGCCGTCGGATTTTTAAGAGCGTTAAAATCCCTCAGTATGCCTTCCTTCGGAGGGGAAGTAAGGCCGGCTGTCCCATGTCATAGATTTATGGCATGTTAAAGAACCTTCCACTAATTGCACCTGTGTGAAGCTAAATTGGATAGGTTAAGAATGTAAACAACGCTCTTAGGTTTCTACATTCGTTGCTAAGAGCCGACTGAGGTGGCGTCTAGTAGCTAAGTTCTGAACTTGGCCTAGTAGTCGTTGACGGTGGCGCTTTGCGGCAAAAGTAGGAACTATTTGAAAAATTCTAAGTTGCAGTCCTTACTTGAATTAAAAAACAGATAACACACACTAATACAGTCATCACATTTAACACCGGTTTTCAGACAGATTCTACTCACACCCAAAGTACACGGGGCTACATGACCGCGTTGTCGCAGCCCCTAAACTTAACAACCAACCAAACCAAATAGGAGCTCTAAATAGAAACGGACATCAACGAAATAGTGTTGACGACATTCATATCTGAAGTTCGTTACAGAAGTACTCTACGTTAATAAATCACAGTGTTTACATACTTATTTTTTTCTTTTCTTAGTCGTTTACCCTCCAGGTTGGTGGAACCCACGGACTCAGCGAGGGAACTCACCACTACCGCCTCTACGGGCAGTGTCCTAGAGCTGGGAACATCTAATCGGAGGGGATACAACTGGTGAGGTGTGATTGGCACCTCGCACCAGGCGGCCTCACCTGCAAATCGAACAGGGGCCTCATGAGGGAAGGTAATGGAAGGTGAGGATGGATAGGCAAGGAAGAGGGAAGGAGGCGGCCGTGGCCTTGAAGAAGGTACCATCCCGGCATTTGCCCGAAGACGAAGTGGGAAACCACGGAAAACCACTTCGAGGATGGCTGAGGTGGGAATCGAACCCCCTCTACTCATTTGGAACACCCGAGGCTGAGTTAACCCCGTTCCAGTCCTCATTCCACTTTTTCAAATTTCGTGGCAGAGCCGGGAATCGAACCCAGGACCTCCGGGGCGGCAGCTAACCATGCTGACCGCTACGCTACGGAGGCGACGTTTACATACTTATACAATATTAATTTGATGATATATGAATCGCAGCCAATGGCCATTAGCTGGACATTTTTGATTGAACGCCCGAGGGCTCCCATCAAGTTTAATATCAAGTAGTTCCAACGTTGGCTACCAGATGCTACTGTCACTAACACCTAGCGGTGAACGTTGGAACTTGATAGAGCGTTTACTAACCAGCCAATGTTGCTACACACCACCAATTGCACTGGTAGGTTCTTTTACATGCCATAAATCTCTGACATGGGCCCGCCGGCTTTACTTTCCCTCCGAAGGAAGGCATACTGAAGGATTTTAACGCTCTTAAAAATCCGATGACTTCGGCTGGGTTTGAACTCACAATCTTGAGTACAGCAGTTCATCATGCTACCGACTACGCCACCGAAGCCGCTATAAACAATATTAATAATAACGCAACATTTTTTATTTTTTTTTATTTTTTTTATTTTTTTAGCGTATGGACTTTTAGTGCCGTGAGTGTCCGAGGACATGTTCGGCTCGACAGAGTTTGTAACTGCCTCTATACGGACACCCATGGGGTGAACTACAAGTACCGTCACGTGTGAAGTGTTGTCTGGGGAGGAAAGTGTGAATGTAAGGACGAGGAATTGTAAGGTAGCGGTTGTGGCCTATAGTTAGGGACCAACCCCGGCATTTGTCTGGATTGAAGATAGGAAACCACAGAAGACCATCTTCAAGGTGGCCGGTGGGGGGATTTGAACCTCTCGCCTCCGGGATGTGAGCGACTGCCTGCAGCCACGCCGTATCTCATCCGGTAACGCAACAATTTTAATATCGAAGTGCTATACACCAACTAACAATAAGTAGTTATATCTGTAAATAAGAATGACACGTTGCACAAGATATAAAATAAACGTTTGTAATTTAAAAATTGTAAATATGTTTTTATATAATACGTATCCACCTATCCTAATCCAAGCCGAAGTGAACAGTCCAATGGTGATCCAAACATGTCAGCCAGTTAATTCCCCCTCCTCCTTCTTTGTGTGTTAATTAAGTGATATATATTTCGTGTAATATGTATTTCAGGTTAGAGTTTTTAAATAGTTGTGGTCCCCACCTGATACAGTTGGGCACACTCTTGATTTTATGATGAAAGACATACATATATGTTCCAAAAATTAAAATTAGCAACTTTAAGGGATATGGCATTGCCATAGTTATGATTTGATATTTCAATACCACTAATATATCAATTTTCGATGTTCTATTTCAAAGATTTTCCGTTTTGTTTGTTTGTATCCCACCACCTATCATAGCCTACTTCCTGATTTTACATTTCTGTGTAGTAAGTATTATTACCAGCGCAAATATGAACTTCAAGTTTAGACTGCAGGTTGGTTTTTAAGTCCCTACAATAAAAATATAATTCTTCCCAAATAACTCTTTATACTGCATTTCAATTACAGTAGTTAGTTGCCAATTCATTATGTTCTCCTTCGAAAACATTGAACTATTGATGTGGTAGGGCATATAATCGAGAACTAATTAATTAATTAATTGGCCTTAACTTTCTTGATATTTATGTATAATTAAGACTGAACTGTCATTTTAATCTTAAAATACGACTTGCGGAATTTTACTCTCAAATAAATAAGTAGTCACAAACTTCTGTGCTCTATCCCTTGGGCCCAAAAATGACTATTTTAGATATTGTACAAAGCGACCAAATAATTACGGTATATGGATTATGAAAGAACTTGTGGAATTTGCCGAGTGCGTCAAGTTATGAGATTATCAGGCTCCGAAGTTAACCCTCCTCGTCCATTAGTAGCACATGGGCTCACCATCCAAGCTGACCCATACAAACAGCTCCATTTAATTGTATAATCCCTAACTTCCCCATTATCTATCTCATCATTGCATGTAACCTCCTATCATTTTACAATATGTTTGTCCCATCAATGTTCTCCAGCTAATGAATATGATATTTTAAACACACTCAACTTTCTCTCTCATACATCAGAGTCTGCCTGGACATTGAACGATATATCAATGCAAGAGTTGAGTCAGAGAACGAAGTTTCTTCTTGCAAATTACAGCTGAGATATCAATGCATTGCCTTTGCTACATCTCTTCTACACCTACTCAGTCTTGGACTGACAGTCTATCGTCTTATGTTTCTTTCCTAATGACGTCAACGTCATCCTTGACGTGATTATCTCGCCATAAAACTGAATAAATTTAATTTCTATAACATATAATGTAGTGCTGTTAGGATAAAAGCTGTAGCCTAATCCTTTCCTTAAGGATCGGGTATAGGGGACGCAAAGCAACCTAGCCGAGCACGGTAAGTCACGCTTCAAGATTGCAATGAAGAGTTGCACTTCGGAGATCCAATATTCGAATCCCAACTCAGACAGTGGCCAACCTGAGTGATATCTTTCTATGGGCATTTCAATATTCATCCCAGGTAAATATTGGTACACCTACCACAATCTTAGACCCTACTGTTACGACATTAACTTAGGTTTCTTTTATTATACCGTATGGTTTTACAAGTAAACAAAAATAAACTATTACTATTAATCAAACGGCAATGTCCAAATTTAACAACCAGTTCTGAACACTCGGAGTCACTTGGTGTAGAGTCCTCAGATAACTGTCAAATACTCGTAGTGGGCACTCCTAAACATAGCTCGACAAACAGAGACAGTTCGGAATATGGGGAAGAAAGGCCAAGGAGATTAAGAGATAACATAATGACATGGGACAGGAAATACCCTCCAGTTCAATGCAGACAGCCGGAGACTACAACTGCTCGAAAACAGGCCACACATTGCTCAAACAGCTAAGTGCACAATCCACAATAACCTGAACATTTAATAACAATCACATAATTACACTAAGCAAGCAAACTTGAAGATCAATCACCACTTACATTATCTCAACAACAAAAAACTCATATATTGAGTAGTTGTGCTAGTTTAATCATTATTGCAACTAAATAAGTACATATACCGAGTGATTCGGCAGCCCCTTCCAATATCGTTTGCTGCAACCCAACTTACGCATGTTGGTATGAAGGTCGATACTTCCCTGCCTAAATCCCCGCAAACGGTAAGGCAAACTATTAGTTTTCCCTTGTATTAGTCTGTAGTCACATCTACGGAAAAATAATATGGTTCAGTATCGTTTGCAGTTTATTCTTGCTGTGCATTAGTATCATACGGGATGCAGGCATAGTTATCGACCTTACTGCCAACACACGTCAGTTGGGTTGCTGCATACTATATTATAAGGGGCTGCTGAATCACCCGGTATTGTAAATATCATCATAACCCATACTTGTAGATATACTGTACAATAGATTTAATAGCCTAAGTGTAAAGAATCTGATGATGATCGCTGATCGAAACTGGTCATCCAAGTGTATTTATTAATGTCATGTATTTTCTTTTCAGTATTAGGGAACCACCCATTACAATTGGGTACAATCGTGTTGACCAACTGAAAAACATTAAATTTTGATTACACAGGCAATACCGAAAATTGGCTTCCAACACGATAATACCAATGTGGTCTATTGTCTGCTCCTCCGCTGCGTAGTCGCAGTCAGTGGATTTACGAAAACCCCACTTCTTCAAGGTGTTGATGATCCGAAATGCCTAAGTCCCTGATTGAAACAACAACAACAACAACAATAGTGAACCGTATCGAATGAATCTCACAATCCTACGGAAGTTTCAGACAGGATGCAATGATCTGGACCATTTCACATAGATCGAAGGTGGCGATATAGCGTTGGACGTAATCTATCGGTCAATGAGAAATAATTTCAACTCTGAGATTTGCTAATAACATTGTCATCTTCGCCGATTCACCTGAGGGTTTGAATGAGTTTTCAAATGGTGTGGTCTCCGTCTTGAGAAAAGAATTCATGATGAAAATCAATAAATGTAAAACAAAAATAATGGAAAGCAACCGAAAGAAATCAGAAACCTTTATCGACATCAAATTAGCAGGTGAAAAGCTAAAAGAAGAAGGAGGCTTCTGCTACTTAGAAAGCAAAATTACCGGTGATGGACGAAGCAAAGAGGATATAAATAGTAGGTTGGCTCAGGCAAGGAAATCATTTCTACAGTAAAGAAATCTGTTGACATCAAATATAGATTTAGGTATTAGGAAGTAATTATTGAAAGCCTTTGTCTGGAGCGTGGCACTCTATGGAAGTGAAATTTGAACTGTTGGATCAGCAGAAAAGAGGATAATAGATTGTTCGAAATGTGGTGTTAGAGGAGAATTATGAAGATCAGATGGGTAGATAGAGTAACAAATAACGAATTATGATGATGATGATAATTGTTGTTTTAAGGGGCCTAACATCTAGGTTATCGGCCCCAAAACGAATTATTAAGACGAGTGGGCGAGGAGAGACATTTCTGGCAACTGCTAATGTAGAGAAGAGATAGGATGGTAGGACAAATACTAAGACACCCTGAAATAGCAAATTTAGTTATGGAAGGAAGGATTGAGGACAAGAACTGTAGGGGTAGACCAAGGTTAGAATATGTTAAACAGATTGCCTCGGATGTAAGGTGGGCTAGATATGTAGAGATGAAACGATTAACTCTGGATAGGGAGGCATGGAGATCTGCATCAAACTTGTCAAGAGACTGAAGACTCAATCAACAATCTGATCAGAAGAAATTTAGCAACATAATGAAATGGTACATTTTAAATTATTTTATTTAATTCCAACTTATTAGCAATACATATACAAATACATTTCTGGTTCTAATAAATTCAAAATAAACTATCTAGCTGAAGCACATATATTTATTATTAATATAGTAACCAATAAATTAAAATTATACACAATCACTGGATAAAAGTAGCACATTATACAATTATCTATATCATACAATGCCGTCTCACGTAATAAATGTGTTATATGATGATTTATGTGTTGCTAACATCTAGGAGTCGTGTATCTTTACCCCAAGACTACCTCTTTTTATTATATCAAGGAACATGGCAAACGTAACGTCTCATATAAGGAACCAACGTGTGTAAACTTCAATAGTGTTTACAATAATTATTTCGCATTACCCTCCGTATTTCTAGTATCAGTTACATAGTCTAATGTACTTCAATTATTAGAACAGATGGAGCGTGTTTCGTCTGGTTATTTTCAATGCAAAGATACTGAGTTTTTTAAATTTACTTGTGAGGAACTAAGTTATTTGATCTGTAGTTATTCAAATACGCGAGAAGAAACAATTGTATTTATGGCATTTACAGCAACTAATAATTCAATGAAAAAACACAATTTTTGAAATAATAACCAAAACATTGTAATTTTCCTAAACATATACTGTATATTACACCCTTCTAGAAATGACGTCTAACAGAGATATGTAGTTTCACCTCAACACAAGATATATTCCGAAATGTTCTATTTTTTTAATAAGCTAATATACTCTTTAATATATGGAAATCATTTGATATTTATAACTTAAGTACAGTATTTATTTTATTTAACCCACCTTGTCAATACTATATATATGATGTTTATTATTATTTAAACGCACATGTTTCGTTATTCAATGATATCTTCTTCAGCGTTTAACATTACTAAAATAAAATGGATATCCTTACAATACCGTAATTTGATTAAAATAAAAGTTCCAAATACTTTTTAAAAATTATAAACATTTAGAAGCTGTATAACTTAATCGATATGAATATTTCCTGCATCTCCCATATTGAATAACTATCATTCATCTTTGTTAACAGGTTTTGGCATTATTCTTATTGCACGATAGGCTCCATCTGTCTTTGTAACTAACAGCTGTCATATTCACAGAATATGTCTCGCAAAGTATAGCTTCGAAGTAATGCGTGTTACTGTTGCTGTTTAAGAGGTAGTCTTCTTATACCAAAACCATGACTGTGGACTATGACAACTAATGTATTAGAGAGCAGTTATCGTAAGTAAGGGTGACACAGAATTAAATATTACGTGCTCTTTCAGGTTTATATAACATTATCTATATAAAATAAAGAGCATTCAATGCTGTGGCACTCGGATTGGAACATGAGATTTGTGATCCCATTGTCTGTCTTATTCAGAGAAACAGGACATAAACTCGTGAACTTGTTTCTAACTTTTATGTCATTTCTAACAAATAGAGTAATCTGCTATGTACATATAAACTGTTACATCATCTATATAATCTCCAATAATATTTTAGTGCTCTCCCAAAATATAGCACACGTTTTGTTTTATATTTTGTATTTCTTTGTTTTAATATCTAGTCGAGTTCTTTGCGTCAATTACTGTTTTTTTTTACCTCTGCATATGGTTTGACAGACTAGAATACTTATTCTTTCAATGCTTATAGCAATAGTTTTCGGTCAGCCCCTTGAAATATAAATTGACATTATGCGTGTTGAAGATACATTCTGAATGGAAGTAGCGGATTCTTGAATGAAGATGAATGTAATTGATTCAGTAAAGGAAGACAGAGTATTTGGACGCCCTGTACAAGATTTACATGTGTACAATAAGTGGAATCAAAATATCTTCTCTTTTAAATATCGTTGTTCTGATCCCAATACATAATATCCAATGTGTATGGAAATTATAATTCAAAATACTTGTAATCTCCAGATATAGTCATCTTCAAAGTTAGCGTAATATTTGAATCAGAATTACTGTATATTATTTTAAAGATATTTGTAAAGCGTTCATGTTACTAAAAGTAAAATCCACCTACATTTCACAAAATGTATCAACGTAAAGATTAGCCTACTATTTCCATAAAGAATGCACATCTAAGCTCCTAATGTCATATTAAAATATTTGCATAAAGAGACAAATCGACAGCCAATACTCCTTTAGTATGGATTTGTGAGTTAAATGAAAAAGCCACTACAAGTGTTCAATTGTCTATTATCGATATCCAAGTCCAACATCTCATAACACTCATAATGACGAAGTTTAACAGTCTGTCATTTAGCTAATTAAGCTATTCCAGGCTAATGTTAAAGAATCATATCAAGTCTATCGGAAACATCCTAAGGTATCTTACTCTCAAACATATGTTCCATTCTACAAATCCAATGCCCTTTGTATATAGTTTTGAACCTTCCGTCAATAAGCATGGATCATGACTGAGGATGCTTTGTTAAATAACCAAAGTTTTGATGTCCATCCAAATAGTATTCTTCTGTTCAGGAGAATGTTATTAATTAATTCATCATCATTAGTGTTACTGACACTGAAATAAAAACAAACTGTTAAACAACTACATATATTAACATGACTACTCTAATGATGCTGCGATATAACCTTCTATATAAATTGAATATGCATATGATATTCATGTTCTTCTCACTAAGTGACGAATATATAAATAACAACAGAACAGATTCACGTTATACATCTTTGTATAAACTGATTCTATACAGTCTTCATAGTTTCTTCATTATTTGATACTCGACCAGATTTTATAATTAATAATCATTTTATCTACGTATTTACAAATAAACAAATATCATCTGATAAATAATAACATGCCATTTTGTCACACTTCACTAAGTAATAATACAAATATTATCATCTTAATCACTATTTACTCTAAGACATGGAAAAGGAGGAACAAATATTGCTGCATCAGTTACAGAAGACTTACGAGTAACCATGGTGAAATCGCTGGGCTGTGCCTTACAACTGTCACAAATTACAACGATAATACCACACAAGTGTTAAATATTTCTCTCTTAACCATTAGTTTAAATATAAAACACAAGATATGGATTTGAATGATTGTAACCCTGTCTCGGAGTTAAGTCTGTATCGTATTTACACAAATACACTACTTTTCGTGTGAAGTAATACTTTTAACTTGAACGACGAAATCCCTAGTATTGACATATCATGGACACAACCCAACACAGCCTATGGAAGGAGTAAAAATAGAAACTGTATACAAGAATGTTTTTGTTAGTACTATGGTCTACGGAGGTTAGTTGTTCATTTCACTAAATTAACGTGTTCTCACTTGATGGAGATAACTTGTTGAGTCCAACCAGACACACGCTACGTATGGTCTGAGGGAATAGACAATAGTAGTGTAGTAAGGGATCGGTTAACACTGGAATAGTAACACCGAGAACGCCGTCTTCCCGGTACCCAGGCCATTGGAATGTTGCTGCACAAAATAGACACTCGCTTGTAAAAATCAAACACTGATTCAAATATGAACAGCACTATTTCAAGTACATTACGTGGTGTATATTGGTAAGTCCATTACGTTTATTATTGCGTTTTGTTGAAATAGCTTTTTTGTTTGCCACGGTGATAATCAAGTTTAAATCATATTTAATAACACTGACGGAGCACCGATTACCAGTTCTGCCAACTATTTCCGTTATAGAGAGGTTGAACACTTAGTATCTGGTTTGTAGTCACGTATCCAGACAGCTTCATAGATATATTTGACGTCCATTATGAAGTATCCAGATGTGAGAAGATCTGTGCATTGGGTTGGACACAACAATTAAGGTGGGTTTTAAGTGTTGATGTAGGCTATGGTGCTGGTGTCGTGTTGGTGATGCCACATCCTCGCTGGTCCGGAAGTGGCTACCATTGCAGGGGTGGAAGGACCTGAAAATAGATATAGGAATTGTGTCACTTGACATGTTCTCAATTTGCTCACCAACCCGTTATAGTTAAAGTGTAGACAAATATATTCCAATGAATATAGACATCATTTGTGTAGGGTTACACCAATAATATTGTTGAAAACCCTTATTACTTAATTATAAGATAACTGGATACCAGACAAATGAAGAATACAAGTATTAAAGACACCTTGAATAAATAAAATAGCAAAAGCACAGATATTGTCTGGCAAAGTAGAAATGAACTTAAGTAATATTATGTTGTTCAGCCTCAAAATATGTGAAGATTCCTCTTTTTCCCAATAAAATACCAAATGCTAGAAAATGTCATTTGTATCACAATTCTGATGGGTTTGTGACATCCTACGCTTCCTATCGATGTCGAGTTGCTGAACTTCCTTTGACATATCATTTTGTGAACTGGTCGACAGATAATTTCTTGTAATTACTTTTGATATAACCTCTAAAACGTTTTGTTCCAATAATATAGCAAGATAACATTACCGAGAGGGTAAAATAACTTACACTTGAGAGGTTGTGGCATGTTGTTTAGATGAGTCATCTCATCACCGCCAACCGCACCTGTAATTCAAGGAAAGCAATAGGTCAAAAATAGTTGACGTAAAATATTTTCAAGGACAATATTTGATGGCAAAAATAGTGAATGAATGCACATTAATTGTTAAGTTGTCAGGGACACTTAGATAAAACCTAAATATGATACATTAAGGGATAGGTTAAAAAATGGTAAACATGTATTTAGTACCTACATTTTTGACAAATTATTTGACTATTTTATTAGATTTGCATATTCAAATTGGTTTCTTTAGGGTTGAATTTTATTTATTATATTATTTTTTCATAGAAAATAACCTAGTATTTAGGTATGTTATAGTAATGCTGATGAAGACCCCAATGAAGGGTTGGAAACATGTTTCAAAAAACATTATAGTATTAATCGGTGTCTCTCAGTAAACTCAATTAATGTATAAGTTAATATTTCCATTTGTTAGTTAGTTATATTTGTTTTAAGGGGCGGAACTACGAGGTCATCTTCCCCTTTAATATTTCCATTAAACACATTATCCGTCATTACTAATGTTTTTGCTTCATATGCAAAAGAATACTCCAAGTTCTGCGGACTTAGCCTAGTCTCCTCTACATATTAGAAACATTATTTGAAAGGACCTATTATATTTTAAGTCGCTATATTGTGCATCTTGCGAGATACGATCAAAAACCTTTCATAAGCAAATAGATAGGTTTGTTGTTGTTGTTGTTGTTTCATTTAGGATCACAATCATTGGGCTAGCCACTACACCACGAGGTAGTCAATGTTAGTTCTATTTTAACAACCACATCAAATCTACTTTCCATAAACACAAATTTTAATCATACAAAATAGACAAAATTTAATCAACCGTTTTGATGCCCAAATATTTGTAAACAAATACAACTAATAATATAAATAAATAATAACCCCAGCCACTACAGCCCATGAAGGGCCTAGGCCTACCAAGCGACCGCTGCCCAGCCAATTGGCCTGCAGATATTGGGGTGACACCTGATCAGCGCATCGGGTCCCATCGGCCGTTAATCTTGGTTTTCGTGATCGGGGCACTGCCTCACTGTCAGACAGCTACTCAATTGTCCTCACCAGACTGAGTGCACCCCGTACCAGCCCTCACGTCAGTTTCTAAAATACCTGACGGAGGTGGGAATCGAACCCGGGGCCTCCGGGTGAGAGGCAGGCGCGCTATTCCAACACCATGGGGCCGGCAAACAAATATACTGTAACTAAACTACTGTTTATCCATGTTCAACGGACCAAGGGCCCAACTAGACCACGACCGACCAGGGGCCCAACTATACCCCGACCTTTCGGCGATCGACGATAATTCACAGAGTAATGATTTGACCGAGGATTCAACTCAAACGTGTCCGCTTGTGCCCACTTTAAACATCAATTTAGCTACTTCACTTTCCACGATATCGTCCTTCTCGATGTCTGTCGGCAGAATTTGCAATGCAGAGGTGTGTAAATTATTACTAGACTCAGCGCTAGTTTTCATACATTTCAGTGAAATAATCTTCGTGATTTAATAAAGTAAAAATATTTTGCAAGAGGCTGAAATTATTTCAAATGTTAACCAATAGACTATTTTCTTTTAAGAAACTGACAGTAAAATGATTTTTTAGAATTTGCACTAAAAGAAGAGCCTTGCTAATACAAAATGTTACACGTTATGTATTGATTATTTTACTCTAGCCCTCGTGTACATTTAGAGCAGAGAGATTCAAAATCCTATTTACTGATGAGCCACTCTTAAATTTATCAAATATTCATGGATTTTGAATTGAAGCCACCTGATTTAGAGAGCACATCTCAAAGTCAATGAAAACAGAGGAAATGGTCTCAGCTCAGACGTCCATTGGAATCCCCAATTTCGAAAGTTTACAGACGTAAATCCTTATGGGAAATGTTTTAATTCCCTAGGAGAAAAATCATTACTAATTAGACAAATACAATATGGAAACAGCCGGTCAATAAAATTATTTTAAATTGAGATTGATTTTAATTCTTCATTTGAGTCTAATAAACGAAAGTTTGATTCTTTTCAGTCGGTCAACACGAGTTTTCCCAAAAGATATGGGTTATACCCTAATCCTGAAAGAAAATACATGTGATTAACAAATACACTTGGATGACCAGTTTCGATCGTGAAGCCTTCATCATCAGATCCATTGCACTTAGGCCCTAAAATGTATGTCATACGATGTCGCCATACTTTCTGACATAAATGTATAGAGCCTAAGTGTAATGGATCTGATGATGAAGGCTTGACGATCGAAACTGGTCATCCAAGTGTATTTGTTAATCTCATGTTTGTTTTTCTTTGTTTTTTGTTTGTTTTTTCTTCTTTTTTCAAGATTAGGGAATAACCCATCTCTTTTGGGAAAAATCGTGTTGACCAACTGAAAGTATCAAACTTTCGTTTACTAAGGCAACACTGAAAATGGCTTCAAACACCATACTGAGTCTAATAATTTGCAGACCTCTGTAAAATCTCATCCTAATATACGATGACTCCTCTGAGTGACACTTTCTGTTTGAGAAGTGAATTCAAACGATTGTTTTTTTTGTTATATTCTTATTAATAGAATCGGTAACATGGGCAGTGTCTCTAAATATTCAGCAGAGCGCCGCTCTGGAAGGTGCGAATAAGGATGATAAATATTAAAGTAGGACGGAATAGGAAGTAGACAGACAAATGCTTCAAGAAGGCAATAAAGATTGAGTTATAGGAGACATAAACTCATGGTAAATGTCCGGGTGGTAGTTTCTAGTAGGCCACTTCCTTCCATCTTGTTAGCCAGTTACAATCATCTTAATTCGTGTAATCTCACAATAACTCATCTAATGAGTTTGGCTTGAGGAAGGAAATTCGGCCGTGGAAAATAACCACCACATTTTAATGCATAGCATCTCATCCCCGACCTCGTTGATACCGAAATAATATGTTGTTGTTTATTTATTTAAGGGTCCCTGCGACATCGTGTTCATGTAGCCCCATGTACTTGTATGTGGGTGGAATTTGTCTAAAAGCCTGTGTTATTGTCATGGCTGTATTAGTGTGTCTGTAAGTCAAGTGAGGATTGGGAAGGAGACGGTCGTGGCCTTAAGATAGGAACCATTTGCCTGTAAAACCACTTCCAGGATGACTGAGGTAGGTATCGACCCCACCTCTACTCAGTTTTGCCCCCAAGAGGTTGAGTGTACCCTGATCCATCCCTCAGACCAGAATTCAATTTCTTGGCAGAAAAGAATCAAACCCGGACTTCCGGGGTGACGACCAAGAATGCTAGTCACTACACCACGAGGTGGTCTCTCTCTTTTTCTTGACTGTCTTCCTTTGGATCTATGCATGTGTTTCTAAAATAGACTAGTATATCAATCTCTTAATCTCTCTTCCTACTGTAATGGTCCACCTCGTTGCTTGTGGCTAGCATTGTGGAGGCCCGGGTTCGATTCCCAGCTCTGCGGAGAAATTTAATTATGGTTCGAGGGCTGGAACGGGCTACACTCAGCCTCGTGAGGAAAAAGTTGAGAAGATACGGGTTTAATTCCTACCTCAGCCATCCAGGAAAGGGTTCTCCTTGGTTTCCTACTTCTACATCAGACATATGCTGGGATTGTACCTACTCTGAGACCAAGGCCGCTTCCTATCTAAATCCTACCTAAATTACAAGTAGCTTCACACACTAGTACAGACATCACAGTGACACATCTTATCAGACAAATTCTACACGGGGCTACATGACCACGAAGTCGCAAAGCCCCTATAAAGTCAACAACAACAACAACAACAACTATCTTCATAACCCTAGTATAGTAGCGTTCGTCTCGACGACGAAAATGGGATACAATTCTGCTTCCCCGACTTCTCACTTTTGTCCAATCCCCACCAGTGTTTGGCAGTCCTCAAATACAAAGCAAATTAGTCAAAAATATTGTCAAAAAAAGCTCAAAAATTTAAATAAATCGAAATAATACTTAAAATCTAAAAAGAAACACAAAAATCAAAATTAGTCTAAATGCACAAAAACAATCAAAATTATTTTAAAAAAAGAATCTCAAAATGTCCAAAAAATCACAAAAAAATAAAAAATACAAATTAGTCATAATTCAAAAAGGAAACATTCACAATTATTCAAAATTAGTGAAAACCAGCTCAAGAATTCCATAAAGAAGAAACATTAAAAATACGTCCAAATCTACCCCCCCCCCTCTTCCCGAAAAAATTAACAAATATTAAACAAAATTATTCAAAATTGTTGAAAACCAGCTCAAAATTAAAAAAAAAACAATTAGTCAAAATCCCCCCCCAAATAACAAAAATCAAACAAAATCAGTCTCCATTCTGCTAGCCTAGAGTGAAATAAAAGTTGACGTAAGTCGTATTTACGGTAGGCTATTATCAGTTTCTACTATAGAATCTTAGTCATCGCCGATACGAAACCCTATCGATAACAACGTTGCAATTAGAGCTACCGTTATAGGGCTAATGATAGCAGAAGGATATGTTAAAATGTACGATACCGTAATAGAAAAAGGGATATATTAGGTAAAATAATTTATTTTGAAAAACTGATCTAGGCAATACTAAACACAATTAGTTACCAGAACGTTGCCTGTTGTACAATAATGTATGGTTCTCATGACAGCTGGGTTCATCCAGAGCACATGCCAGTTATATTGAACTCACAGACGATGTCGCTTTTCTACCCGTGACTAATTGGAGGCCCGAGCGCTGCGAATCGCAGACCAGCGAGGAACGAATCACATTGTGCGAGACTGCATATATTGTTTTCCCATCTCGCGCAGTTCTGGTTACGTTGCTTCCAAGAGACAATCTACTGCTTCAACCAGAATTACAGCACCACTTAAATCAGGGAAATATACGTGTGCTGTAAGGCAAGGCCAGGTCATAAGTGAACAATGTTAAACCCCAGGGCAATATTGTACATAGAAATATAACATAAGCTACGTGCTTTTCTAGCTGGCATGCGTTTAATTAACCGCCGTAAAGCCGCTCACCAGTTTCATGCAAAGAGTGTGCCTTTTACTGCTGTAACGTTGGTTGCATTAAGCATTAAGGAGCCCGGGATGGTCGAACTGCGCTAATTAGAATAAACCCAGAGAATCCAGTCAGCTTACACTAATGGGCTTAGGAAGAGAGTGGGGGGTAGGCAACCTCTCCTGATATGTTGGTTAGTCATGAGTTGACTGACAGCTGCGTACACCTGGAGCCCCTGGAGTCTCCGCAGATAGGCTATAGTCAGGGCAGCTAACATGTTGTCAATGAACATTCAAAGGGGTGGAGGATTTTGAGTTGTAGGAAACTAAATTTTGTGAGTGTGAGTTGTCAAAACGAGGCCAAAAGTGGACGTGTTCGAACAAGGAATGTTCTGCCCATGTATTTACGAATACACCTTCGTTTGTAGCAGAATACATACAGTATAAGCATTTTGGTTCCAACGATATCGTTTTAAAGCTCATAGTGCAGGCTATAACCTGCATACGAAGACATGTTTCCGAAGCTACAACACAAAATTTAAATGTGCAGATCTTAAAATTAATTGTGAAACACAAAGAAAATGACCGAACTTGAGCTTTAAGTGAAAGGCTAAAGAAATCTAGGAATCTGGAATAATGCCAAAACTTGCTAATGAATTTTATCGAATGCGTCACGTACAGTTTGGTGTGGGGGGCAGTGAAGCATGCCTCAGGCAACTTCCCCGGTTAGGATTTTCCTAATTGGCGCCGTGGAGAGAATCCATTAGCGCAGCTCGGTATCACCCAATGACCACAAGGGAGCTGCGTATCCCAGTCGGTATACGTGCTGAGTTTCTAACGGTTAAAAAGTAGGATTTTCCCCATCCAGGTAATGGATTTAGAAACAAGACTACTACTTTCTGAAACGTAAATAGCACTGGAGTTCACTCAGCTTACATCAGGAATAAGTACCTGGGTAATTCCTGGGAGCAAAGTAACAACTCCATCCCATCTACTGTTGTGCCGATATCATAAAGTCTCTACTTTACACAACTCCAAGGGTCTCCATGACCTGTATGGAGCTGGCTTTACTATGAAGGAATCTTCTACCAGAGACGGCTTCGGTGGCGTAGTTGATAGCATGCTGAGCTTCTATGCTCAAGATCACGGGTTCAAACCCGGCCGAAGTCGTCGGATTTTTAAGAGCGTTACAAATCCCTCAGTATACCTTCCTTCGGAGGGGAAGTAAAGCCGGCGGGCCCATGTCATAGATTTATGGCATGCAAAAGAACCTGCCACTAACTGCAATTGTGTGAAGATAAGTTCCAACGATCGCCGACGGGTGTTGGTTGCGATGACATCTAGTAGCCAAGTTCGTAGCTAGGTGATATTGACGGTAGCATTTGGTAGCAAAGTAGGGACTACTTGAAATTGATCGTCTGTAGTCCTTACCTGAATTACAGATAACGCACACTAATACAGCCATCACAATTAACACCGGTTACAGAATTCACGGGGCTACATGATCGCGTTGTCGCAGCCTCTAAACTGAGGAACCAACCAATCTTCTACCAGTTAAGACTTGAACACGAGAGTCGCTCACCAGTCCGGACGTAATTGAGAGGAAGAGAAAAATAAAGGAACGAAGCTTATAGTTTTACGTGACCATCAATCCGACGATCATTTTTGAGTGTTGCCTTAGTAAATGAAATGCAAATCCTTTTTTCAATCGATCAACACGATTGTACCCAAATTGTAATGGGTGTTGTTCTCTACACCAAAATCGTTTCACCAACTGAAAGGCATTTAAATTTCAGAAAGAAAACAGTTATATTCGTGTCCTCGTTTCCCCTTGAGTAGGCCTACTCGTAGCTTGTGCCCGCCGTCAGCTACTGTACGGTATATTCGTGGTTCCCGCTTCCTGTACAAAGGGTGATGTCTCGAGCACTATTGGGACATTAATGAGTACTCACAACAAATATAAAGATAAAATCTTGACATGTATGTTCGATTTTATAATGTAGTGCACTCGCGTATCCTCAGCAGAAAAGTGTCCTGTCCTAGGAGGATGTGATATGTTCAGGCAGCCGGTCAACTCCCTCGCCGTGCATTGCCAACCGTCTGGAAACGGTGAAGTCAAACAATTATCTGCTTCCAGTGCGGGCCATGATGGCGTAGCGGCCAAGCTGCTTGTCTCCCACCAAAGTGATCCTGGTTCAATTCACGATGTAAGCATGTGCGATTATCGAAGTGAAATGTCACATTCGGTGGTTCGGATTTAACATAAAAAGGATGATCACGAGATTAACATTCATGTGAAACTACAAGCTTCCTTCCTTCCTCCCTTCCTTCCTTGCTCGCTTCCTTCCTTCATCCCTTCCTTCCTCCCTTCCTTCCTCCCTGCCTTCCTTCCTCCCTCCCTTCCTTCCTCGCTCCCTTCCTTCCTTCCTCCCTGCCTTCCTTCCTCGCTTCCTTCCTTCCTTCCTCCCTTTCTTTCTTCCTCACTTCCTTCCTTCCTCGCTTCCTCCCTTCCTTCCTTCCTTCCTCCCTTCCTTCCTTCCTCGCTTCCTTCCTTCCTCCCTGCCTTCCTTCCTCGCTTCCTTCCTTCCTTCCTCCCTTCCTTTCTTCCTCACTTCCTTCCTTCCTCGCTTCCTCCCTTCCTTCCTTCCTTCCTCCCTTCCTTCCTTCCTCCCTTACTTCTTTCCTTCCTTCCTTCCTTCCTTCCTTCCAGTGCATGTCATGAAAATGTTTGCAGGATTTACGTTTGCAACACAAGCTGCGACGTAATACTAGTGGCATTAAGTAGGCCTATGCGAATACTGAATTTTTGGATCGTATATGACAATTTGTTCAGATCAAACGCAGTAAAGGAAACATATGCATAAGAAATAATTATCGTATTGAACATTTCAACAATATTTATTTGAAAGAAATTATAAGCATTAATATAGCCCAAAATAATAAATTAAACGCAATTAAAATACAGACGTGTGTCTTACATGTCTTCGAAACGGCTGGTAACTGTTTTGTTGGTTGAGTTGTTCATTGTTTGTAATCAAGCTCCGCGTAATGGTTAGTCTCCCGCGGGAGTTGGAGGTCTTATCTGCCCTTGCTGTGATTAACGCAATAATATCATCGTAATGTAGAAGCAAACGTACAGCGAGAAGTCCACGTTGCCCGGTATTAGCAGGCCTGGCCTAAGCAATAGTAAAACGTATGTGCACATTGATGTAACAGTGGCTTTGGTGGCGTAGTCTATAGCATTCTGAACTGCCATGCCCAAGATCGCGGGTTCAAACCCGCCGAAGATATCGGATAGGCCTATTTAAGAACGTTAAAATCTTTCAGTAGGCACCTTCCTTCGTAGGGGAAGTAAAGCCGGTGGTCCCATGTCGTAGATTCATGTCATGTAAAAGAACCTACCAATACAATTGGTAGTGTGTAGCTAAATCTGTAGGTTATTTGGTTCGAAACTCTCTATCGAGTTCCAACGTTCGCCGCAAGGTGTCAGTGACAGTGGCATCTCTGGTAGCCAAAGTTGAAACTACTTGAAATTGAACTTGATGGGGAGCCTACGGGCGTTCAATTGAAATACCCCGCTATGGCTATTGGCTGCAATTCAATTATAATACATTGATGTAACCTGCCCTGAATAAAACAGCAGTGTCCCTGCAATGCAGGAGGCCATAGCGCTTATGGGATTTGTAAGGCGGATTCATTTATTTATTTATTTATTTATTTACTTATTTATCTTGTATTCATTCATTCATTTAATTATTTATTTAATTATTTAATTATTTATGTATTTATATATTTATTTATGTATTTATTTATTCATTTATTTATTTATTTATTTATTTATTTATGTATGTAATTATTTATTTATCTATTTATTTATTTATTCATTTATTCATTTATTCATTTATTTATTTATTTATTTACTAGCAGAAGTATCCGTTCTTCGAACGGTGTTATATATTAACACCAGACATTATCAATTGAGCTACTGTTGCAATGGTTTGCGGTTTGTCATTCCTTCATAAGTTTATCAGAACGAAGTTAGTTTTCTGGGAATATCACACACACGGTTAATTTAAGGGCCTTAAAATGTGATTTTCGGAGACCCTTTATAGACTCGCGAATTCTGTGTCTCACAATGAGAAGCGCAACATATGCTTTGATCGTCCTTCTAGGATAATTTTTATATTTTGCCTATTTTAGCATGTATTTTGAGAAGTTTTTCCCTATATCCTCCCTTCTACAGTATGAAAAGTACGGTGAGGAGTTTTATAAATGATTGGTGTATTGACTCATGTTTACCATACCTAATTTTACGATGCACCAAGCATCAGAACACGATTTATAGGCGTACATAAAGATACACAGAAAGACAGACAGACAATTCTATTGTCTACAACATATCACCCAGATATCCAAATATGGGTATATCTACCATAGTGTATCAAACAAAATCCTCCTTACGATGAACCAGTATGTCGACAAAAAAAGATTAGTTAAAATGTGCTCTCAAACTAAATTCACCTAACGTATACTTCCTGACGTGAAATTGATTTGAAAGGCTTGTAGACGAAACGCAATACATCTCACATAAAAAATTACCCTCTACGTTGTGTTAGGTCCCCATACACAGGAAGACCTCTTTCATAAATTATAAAGGCTTGTGGTGCATGAAAATTCAGGTTCTTTAGCCTCAAATGGCCCAAATTCCTAAAAGCCGCAAAAAATGCTGATTCAATTCAGGAATTTTTAAAAATAATGTTGCTGTTTGGAGATATAATAGACTTTCTGTACTATATGTCGCACGTGAAATTGCATGAAAAAATTCTAGGTTACCCCTTGACCCGCTTAATTGCATTGACGAATTATACAGTCTACGTTGGTTCCATGATAACCTTATAGCCATTTGCAAACTTTCACAGAAATTTAATAAATGGAGTAGCCTAATAATAATATCGTATGGCCTCGGGTGCCGGGTTCAAACTTCGTAATTTGACACCCAGAGGGTAGCTTGCATGTCGAAATTTCGTTGTTCCTTGAATCACTATGAAAGTCAAGGAGGGTAGATATCTAAGCTCCTTGAACACTATAGCACTTTCTAGTAGAGATATGAGGAACTTTGTGTTGGCGGAAACTGCTGAGTTTAATTTTGCCATTATGAACACGGCCTACTGAATTCAAATGGGTTCTTTGACATGCCAACTTCGTATGACATGCGAGTCGTATTTTTGCCGCCTTTCAAAAATCACTTACCACGGCCAGGAGTGAACCTGCAATCTTGGGGTTGGTAGACCGACACGCTATCCACTCACCCACCGTGGCAAGGTATAAATGGAGTGACATTGCTTCTTACAGAAATAGATGGAAAGTTGGATGCCACCCCTTTAGATAATGTTATCATGGTTACCGATTTCCATTCCTTCAGTAGTTTGTTAAATTAAATTAAATTAGTTTTCTGGGAATATTTCAGATACTGTTGGTTTTAGAGCCTTATAATGTAGTTTTCGAGGCCCCCAAGTTTCGTTTCTGGCACCGAGGGACTTTGTCTCCTCGTTGTACGTCATAATATAATACTAATAATAATAATATAATATAGGGAAAGTAATATAATAGACCTGCCGTACAACACCCGCAGGTGTAAATCGCGTGAAAAAATCCTAGTGTACCCCTTGACCCCCTTAAGCGCATTATACGTATTGATGAATTTTACAGCTTAATTTCTTTCCGTGATAACCTTCTAGCCGTTTGCAAACTTTCACACCAATGTAATTAATGGAATTTCATTGCGTCTTACAGCAATAGATGGACCTCTGAGAATCGATTGCCATGGTTACCGGCTTGAATTCGTTCATTAGTTTCTTAAAAGAAATTAGTTTTCTGGGAATATCTCAAAAACGGTTGGTTTTAGGGCCTTAAAATGTGGATTTCGGGGACCCTTCGGGCTCCCCGAGTTTTGTCTCCACATTGAGGGGCTGAAAATGATCTTTGTCTCGTCCTTCTACTCCTATTTCAGCATGTATTTTATGGGGGTAAGCCCTCTTTTATGAGAGGTATGGAGAAGGGTTGCATCAATGATTAGTGTCGTGCCTCTGATGGATATCTGTACCAAATTTTACGTTGATACACCCAGCAGTTCTCGAGTTATAACGGAACAAAGTTGTCCACAGACAAACAAACAAACAAACAAACAGACAGACAGACCAAAAAATATTTTCGCGCGCATCCATAATAAAACAGTCTGAAACGCGTAAATAACTCAAATTTCCGAAGAAATTGCGAAAAAACATACAAACTTTAATTTTTATGTAAGTAGAGATATACTGCACCGCTCGGTGTTGACCGTGTTTAATTGCACAAATTTAGGTTTTACTCGCTAACCGTTGGAGATACACGAAAAGTGATAAGGACCTTTTGGATAGCAAATTAAATGGTAAATCTTGTGTATGCATCAAAGGTTTGATATTTCTTAGCGTTCTCGTTTTATTTGAAATGGAAGTATGAAATTTTGAAACCAAAGGGTGTAGTGACGTCACATATGTGGGTTTTACTCGCTAACCGTTGGAGATACACGAAAAGTGATAATGACCTTTCGGATAGGAAATTGAATTTTGAAGCTCGTATGTGCCATCAAAAGTTTGCTATTTCTTAGCGTTCTCTTTTTATTTGATATGGAAGTATGAAATTTTGAAACCAAAGGGTGTAGTGACGTCACTAAAATGGTCGACATTTTTAAATAGTGCAAAATATCGAAATTAAAATTATCCTATATGTAAACATGGTAAATCAGCTACATCCATGCAAACTTTCATTTAAATCGGACCAGTGGTTCTTGCATTATTGAGTAGCACACAGACAGACAGACACACACCATCTCATTTTTATATATTAGTAAGATTTAGTTATTTATTTATTTATTTATTTATTTATTGTTGCGCTATATACTTACTGGCATATCAAACACGCTGAAAATTAAAGCCTACAGTACTTGGTATTATGCTAATTTGTAGGAATGAACTTCCGGGTCCTTACTGTGTGCTGTATAAGATCCTTATGCCTCTCCGGGAAAGGTCATGTTACGATAAACAAGCCATGAGTAAGTGTTATTTTCAACGCTGATCACTGTTATTACTATTCAGGATTGTCGGTTCGATTCCCAACCACACAATGAGCTGTCGTCTTGCATCTGATTTACGCTCTCTAACAGACCTTGACTATCAAGAAGGTAATAGTAAACAATAATGGTACGTTCCTCTTAACTACGGTGGCTTTAAGAAACGCCGGGATACCGGAATTTTGCCCCGAAGAGGATATTTAACGTGCGAGTAAATATATTGACGCTGCTCCCTCACATTGCCAATTGAGTACACCACGCATCCAGTCCTAACAAGAAGGCTGTCTATGATTGTATGATATACATTTATTACATTATTTAAATGACTCATGGTGGTTCCGTATTGATATGTTAGAATAGTTATTAACTAGAAATGAACATCTGCCTGAATCAATACTATACAGATAAAATTAATTATTGAACTTGTTTACAGTACATGTTTCGGGGATTAATTATATTTTATCCCCTTCATCAGCTGTTGAAAAAAACAAAAAACTAAGCGTAGCACAGTAATAATATACGTGTTTAAAACCTAATATGGTGCACCATTAAATTTAGGGTATAAGAATAGAATAAAATGAAGAGAAACAGATGGTGACGGTGATCAGTTGCTCATGACAAATAGTAGTTCCTTGAAATGGTAGATATGTAACACCAATACTTCACCAATCCGTGTAGCTTTATAACCAATGAAGAGCCTGTATGCTTATATCCAAATATAGCCCTTCAAAACAAAGCGGCTTTAAGAAACCCGACGTGATGGAAAGTGGTCATAGAGACAAATCACTTTCTAATAAATGTAACGTTATTCTAACCACATACACCATATGCTTTAAACTAACCTATGACCACTTTCCATCACGTCGGGTTTCTGTACCAACACACGAAACGACAACTGCCCTGCTGGGCCCACCAGCTTTACTTCCCCTCCGAATGAAGGCATACTGAGGGATATTTAACGCTCTTAAAAAATCCGACGACTTCGGTCGGGTTTGAACCCGCGATCTTGGGCATAGAAGCTCAGCATGCTACTTACTACGCCACTGAAGCCGCTAGATTAATAATTAGTAAGTAATCAATTAGTCATTTCAAATAAATATTTCTACGTAGCCACCGCGTAAAGCCTCACTCCAATATATCAAGGAAGAACTGCTGTCTGGAGAGACCTCTTCGCGGCACAGTGGCTAGTATTCTTGGTTGTCACTCAAGAAGTACGGGTTCGAAACCCGGCTCAGTCAGGAAATTTAATTCAGTGTAGAGATCGAGAATGAGCCTCGTGAGTTAGAACTGAGAATAAATGTATACGATCCCCACCTCAACAATCCTATAGGTGGTTATCTGTAGTTTTCCACTTCTCCTCCAGGCAAATTCAGAGGTGATACCTAAATTAAAGCCATGGATGCCTCCTTCCCAAATCCTGATCGTAAATACAAATATAATATACACATTACTACAGTCACCACAATGACACGGGTTATCAGATAGATTCCACTCACCCACGCCCAAGTACACGAGACTACATGACCACAATGGCACAAAACTCTAAAATAAATCACAAAAACAACCTTCTTGGAGATCTGAGATTCAATTCCTGGCTTTGTCAGCGGCCATTCTGAATGTTTTCCCCTTGCTGTAGCGGCTAACATGCTTGGCTGTCACTCCGGATGTCCAGGTTTGATTTCCGGCTCAGCCAAGAAATATAATTCTGGTCTGATAGCTGGAACGAGGTACACTCAGCCTCGTGAGACAAAACTGAGAAGAGGCAGATTCGATTCACACCTCAGACATCCTGGAAGTGGTTTACCGTAGTTTCCCACTTCTATTCCAGGCAAATTCTGGGATGGTTCCTAAGGCCACGGCCGTATCTTTCCAAATCCTCACACTAATACAGTCATCACAATAATACAGGTTATCAAACAAATTCCACACACACCCAAGTAAGTTACATGGGGCTATATGACCACGATGTCACAAGGACTCTAGAAATCAACAACAACGATTGTGTTCTTCTAAACACATTCCTAGAAAATGTTGGATGTTGGTTATTAAAAGTTCTGTGGCAACTACACCAATACTGATGCTATAACAGTTACACACAATAGTAGGCTATAGTTACCACAATAACAAAGGTTATCAGACAAATACAAGCCATCTTGTAGTTTTACGAGGTTTTTAACTTCTCAGCAATAAGTTCTTCGTCTGAACTCTCATTTTTCCCCTGATAATTGATTATAGCTCTGCTGTAAACAATGATTTACCAGAAACACAGAACATCAAACTACAGTACAAACCTTACTACATGCAGCTGAAATGGCTGAAACTCCACGAGCGCAGTTATAAGTTGCCATTCTGACACATAAAACATTGCATACCAAGACTCCGTTATATCTCTACAGTGCCTTTAAACCAATGCATTCTCTTCATAATAGAGAAAATAGGTACACAAATTAACACTCCAGATTCCTATCCACAGAACAATGACGTTCAATAAAACTTTTGTTTGCACCACCTCACGCCTCTTCAACACCTTCGATTTATACATAAGTTCGTCAACATTGCAGCTCGCAAACGTCGTCTTTCATCCTGCTTCTTGGAGCAGTATACCTCTCACATCTGATACTGCATTATGTTAAAAGTTTATTTATTTTCAATTAAAACATCAGGACAAAGCTGACAACCTACCTACGTTCATAGGGTGTTGTTTTTCAGGCTGATACTGGGTCTCTATGCACTCTTTTGTAAATATTATTTCTATTATTATATAATTATTATTTTTGTTTTACCGTCCTATTGTTACTGTCATTGTTGGACTATTATTATTTATATGTGAATGTTTTATGCAAATATTTTATTTATTTAGTCGATTTACCCTCTAGGTTGGTGGTTCCCACGGACCCAGCGAGGGAACTCACCACTACCGCCTCTACGGGCAGTGTCCTGGAGTTTGGAACATCTGGTCGGGATGGATACAACTGGGGAGATGTGATCAGCACCTCGCCCAGGCGGCCTCACCTGCAAAGCGAACAGGGGCCTCATGAGGGATGGGAAGGGATGGAAGATTGGGATGGATAGGCGAGGAAGACGGAAGGAGGCGGCCGTGGCCTTGAAGAAGGTACCATCCCGGCATTTGCCCGCAGACGAAGTGGGAAACCACGGAAAACCACTTCGAGGATGGCTGAGGGGGAATCTAACCCCCTCTACTCATTTGGGCCACCCGAGGCTGAGTAGACCCCGTTCCAGTCCTCGTACCACTTTTCAAATTTCGTGGCAGAGCCGGGAATCGAACCGAGGACCTCCGGGGCGGCAACTAACCATGCTGACCGCTACGCTACGGAGGCGACACTATGCAAATATTATTACACAAATTTAGCTGGTTGCATATCATATGATTTTAATTTTACCGAAAGATTATATTTGTATAAGCCCTAATCTTATTGTATGTAGAGCGCCACTGTGAAGTGTAGCCGCTGAAATAAAATTAATCAACCTGTAAGCCACGCGACTTCCTTTTTACGTTGATCTGAACGACTGGACGTGACTATGCTGGGAAGAGGAATGCTTGGCCAGCCTGTACTGCAACTCGTCTGAGCAAGTATTGTTTTGATCGTGTTTTCTTCCCTCAACTCCGATGCCGTGTATTGCAGTAATTTAAATAGCCTAAGCTATGCACAGCTCCGGGCAATCAGCTGTTGAGCGGACCTTGATCTTACGCGACACCTCGTGCGCTGTTACTTGTCGCCCATCGGTCAGTGCACATACCCATCGCAGCAGCTACGTGCACTAAGGTGCAAGATTTCCCGACTCGGTATATGAGTGGGTTCGGACCTCACCGTCGACCATCCTTGAAATGATGGTCCATTTTTTCTCGTTTTCAATTCCTGACAAATGCCGGGTGGAAACTTCTAATAAATCCACGGTCGCTTCCTTCCATCTCTTGCCCAATTTCATTCATTTCATCTCTCATTAACTCCTCATCTTTCACAGACTAAACTTGTGTAAAGCAAAATTTGTTAGGTTAGATTTCGTCAGAACGCTCTATCAAAGTTCCAACGTTCACCACTAGGTATCATTGATATCTGGTGGCGAAAGTTGGAACTACTTGAAATTGAACGGAACTTGTAGCTCACCCTTAAGGGTGTCCGCTGGAAGCAGCTACAGACTCAAGCGAGCCGAACATGTCCTCGGACACTCCCGGCACTAAAAGCCACACGATAAATAAATAATCCTCATCTGAGGTTGCTGTCAGTAGGGGCATCCAGCCGAAAAACTATTCGTTACATGCAAATGTAATTTCATACTATCCCAGATCGCATAGAAACGGAAACAAGGGTAAACAGACATTTGTATTGGGTTGAAAACGCCTTGATCATTACTGTAGAATTCTACAGTATTGATTAAGATGTTTTCATCTAAATATAATTGTTGAAAATCAGTACGTATCATATAACCTTACATTAGCTATAATGGTTAATGTATTCACATACTAGGAGAGACATTTCTCACGAGGGAACAGTACAAAATCGAAGAAGAATTTCTGTGGTGACTGCATTAGTGTGTGTAACTGTAAGTGGTTAATGACCACCATGCTCCTGGTCCATCATTGAATCAACAGCACAAACTGTTCATGATCGAGCACGGTATGGCAGAACGATGAACCCCTCAACTCTCTCTGTATTATTTAATGTTATATTATTTAATGTAATGCCATTTAATGTAAAAGAGCGGATTGCATGCAACAAATATGGCTTCTCAGCCTGGTGATTACAACCCTAAAATAAACAATCAATCTCTCTCTCTCTCTCTCTCTCTCTCTCTCTCTCTCTCTCTCTCTCTCTCTCTCTCTCTCTCTCTCTCTCGTTGTGTTATGGGTTTATGTCCCTTCTAACTGTATCGATTTTTCAATATGCCAGGGAACCAGAATTTTGCCTCGAAGGGAATCTTTAACGGAAATCTACTGACACGACTCCCTTGTATTTAAAAATGCCTACTGACTGTGTTGGGATTTCTTTCTCTCTCAGCGCCTGCTCTCTACTAGCAAAGCATGACATTCAATGGAATATTAATCACCCTGGAAACCCATCAAGCTAATGCACAGATGGTCCTGCTGAGATAAAGTTCTGGTGGACGGAGTATGTTGCTCGCATGAGTGATAGGAGGCTAGTCCGATCAAACTCGCCACCAAGCTGTCATGTGATCTTTGCTGAGATGCTCATTTCTGACTAGTTCCTTACTACTCTGAGTCGAAGCTGAGAGAGGGGGGGAAGAAGAAATACGCGGCTAACTGGGAGACCCTTGAACGGGAGCTAAGTTTCTGGCCGACCCTGAACTAATATAGTCTATAGATACCTTTCCTTAGAGACACGCTTCCCATCACTGTAATTAATACATGTAAAAACTGCTAGTTTCTGAGTTTCCATGTTTCCATCCGACAAACGGACAATCACACATGCTCTGTATACATTACACTATTCTTATTATTATTATCATCATTATTGTTTTTTTCGGCCTCTCAGGAGGCCACACGACCAAAAAAAAAAAAAAATCATTATTGTTATTATTATTTATATGTTTACCATGTCATCAGCAATTGTTGCAAGATGGAGTGGAGTTCTTTGTGTTGATAGGTTGGGGATTGAACGAACTATGGTGCAAGTGTCCAAACTGAATGCTTTCTGCATATTGATATGCAGATTATGGTGGAGCCCCAGGTTATCGAGGTTAGTCTTCAGCTACTTCGGTATGAATCCAGTGGAAGGGACTGTGATAGGCAATACAGTAACACATTCCCGTCGCCACATCTGTCGGATCTCTTCAGCCAGAGGCAAGTATTTGGTCACTTTCTCAACATAAATGTGTTGGGTATTATGCGAATTAGGGATTGCGATGTATATCAGAAGGGTCCTCTACTGCACTTGATCAATAAGAATAATGTCAGTCCTGTTTGCTGATTTAGGCTTATCTGTGATCTGTGTGTATTATTATTATTATTATTATTATTATTATTATTATTATTATTATTATTATTATTATTATTATTATTATTATTACACTAAATAAGATAGCACCCAGTATGATTGTGGAGATAATCAGGCCAAAAAACACATGATTCACTCTCATTTGTGTCCAACATCCTGTACGGAAGATGATCTACGTCAGACCTCGGAGAAAGCACTGACAGTGGCCAAGTTTTAGTCCAATGTACTGTAATATGATGTTTCTAACTGTGTATACTTGTATGTTTCTGACACGAAAATAATAATAATAATAATAATAATTTTTTTTTTTTTTTTTTTTAGGGGAAGAAATGCATTTACGCACAGAGTGTCGGGCTCCTGCTCCTGAGTAGCAGACTACCGACTAAAACTCCCCCGTTACTTCTGAACACTAGCCTGGAACCGTTTAGCACATTACTTCAGGCTAGAGTCATTTTATATTTGCCTGTAGGGCACTAAGCCTCCGTGGCTCAGGCGGCAGCACGTCGGCCTCTCACCGCTGGGTCCGTGGTTCAAATCCCGGTCACTCCATGTGAGATCTGTGCTGGACAGAACGGAGGCAGACAGGTTTTTCTCCGGGTACTCCGGTTTTCCCTGTCACAATTTCATTCCAGCAACACTCTCCACTATCATTTCATTTCATCTGTCATTCATTTAATCATTGCCCCAGAGGAGTGCGTCAGGCCTCGGCAGCCGGCACAGTTCATATCCTCGCCGCTAGATGGGGGCTTCATTCATTCCATTCCTGACCCGGTCGGAGACTGGAAGCAGGCTGTGGATTTTCATTTTCTGTAGGGCACTCTACCGTAATGAATCATCTTCAGTGGCGATCCAGATCCGTCTTCTTTGTTCGGAGGATATCTTCAACAAAGCTTGCTACCAGTTTCCAGTTTTCCTCATTTTGTAGCATCACTGCAACAATATTGTCCGGGGATATCTCTACATCAATGTGATCTTGAAGAGACTGCCTATTTTGGACCCACCGTCCACAAGAGAAGAAGGTGTGATTAGCATTATCTAATTCATTGATACAGTAGATGCAATCTGATGAATCGACCTTCCCCATCTTCTTAAGATAGGAACAGAAGTACCCATGGCCAGTCAAGAACTGAGTGAGATAGTAACCAACCTCACCATGTTTCCTCTCTGTCCAAACCTGCACCTGAGGGATCATTCTCTTAGTCCATTGGCTTTGATCTCCTTGCTCCCATTTGATCTGCCAATTTTGAAAGGTCTGTACTCTTGCCGATCGTCTTACATTTTGTAAACCCATATCAGATTTCCTCAAGTAAATGTTCTTGCGTTCTCTCGCAAGAAAAAAAATCGGAATAATCCCGGCAATAACGAGAACTGCTTCCTCAGAAACCGTGCGATATGCAGATGCCACGCGCAAAGCACCCCGCCTCTGCACTTGCGCCAGTGGCTTCCTATAAATTTCCTTATCCAGGGCATCCGCCCATATTTCCGCTCCATACAGCAGAACTGAATGGATGGCTGTCATCAATAGTCTTCTCTTACTAGATTTTGGCCCACCAACATTGGCCATGAGCCGACTGAGGGACGTTACTCCTCTGGCTGCCTTATCTGCAGTCCGTCTAATCTGTTCTCCAAAATTCATTTTACTGTCGATCATGATGCCCAGGTATTTTGCTGCTGGCTGCGTCTCTACTTGAACTTGTCCTACCTGTATTGGAAGTATTGTCTGAATTCTCTTCTTTGTTAGGATGACAATTTCCGTCTTACTAAGTGCTAGAGACAGACCATGTTCCTCCATCCATCTATTGATTTTGCGCATTACCATATTGAGTCGCAACTGTGCCTGCTCGACACTTCTTCCTGCTACAAGAGCAGCAACATCATCTGCATATCCTACTAGAATAGTTTCTTCAGGCATTTCAAGCCTCAACAAGCTGTCGTATGTAACATTCCAGAGATCAGGTCCTAGAATCGAGCCCTGGGCAGCCCCAGCCGTGACTTGTACTCTACGGATCCCTTCTGTAGTATCGTAGAGCAGAGCACGATCCTTCAAGTAAGAGTCTAAGATCCGAAGGAGATACCTTGGAACATGGAATGAAAATTCTAGAGCATCCATGATATCAGTCCATTTGACAGAGTTGAAAGCGTTTTTAACATCCAGTGTAACAAAAAGAATCACCCGGCGAGAGTAATGATTATAACTCTCCGCTCTTCGTACTTTATCGGCGACTTCTTGCACTGCATCCAGTGTCGACCGGCCTACCCTGAATCCAAATTGTCTTGGTGATAAATCGCCGGCTGCGATTATTGCTTCAAGCAATCTCCGTCTTATGAGTTTCTCAAATAGTTTGCCTGTTGTGTCAAGCATACAAAGTGGGCGGTACGATGATGGTAACTCAGGGTCACTCATGCCCTTACTAATGAGCACTAAGCGACAGATCTTCCAGCGAAAGCTAAAGATCCCTGCTTTCATGCACACATTGAACATTCTCAACAATAACAACATATCTTGATCAACTATTATTTTCAGAACCTCATTAGGAATCCCATCCGGCCCCGGAGCCTTGTTGTTCCGTAAAGAATGCGTTGCAACCCGAAGTTCGTCTTCAGTAAACAGTGGGAAATCTAGATCACTTTCAAAATTCCTCTCAGGTCTTGTGGGATGAGTTGGAAAAAGGGTTTGAACAATGGTGTTCATAATATCATCCTCCATGATGCACGATGTTCTGTGACTTCCAAGTTTCTGTGTTACAATTTTGTAACCCAAACCCCATGGATCAGTGTCAATATCTTCCTGAAGCTTTCTCCAACTCTGAACCTTGCTCGTAGTTATGGCTTTCCGAAGTAGCTTCTTTGCTGCTTTATGCTCCGCTGATTTTTCATTAGCTTCTTCCCGATTTCTTGCTCTCTGGGCAAGACGGCGAAGCCTGAGGCAGTTCTTCCTTAATTCTGCTATCTCTCTGGTCCACCAGTATACAGGGCTCTTTCGGTGACGTGGTACTGAGGAGGGCATCGAAACATCACAAGCTGACGTAATAATTTTCATGGTTGCAGAAACCAGATCCTCAACCTCAAACTCTCTCCGTGCTTCAGCACTTCGAATCTGTTCTGCACCTTTCCCAATGATATCTTTGAACTTGTCCATGCTAATCCTATTTACATTCCACCGTTGACATTTCTGGGGAGGTACTTCCCGTCCCTGAACATTTGATTCAAAGTCAAAGGCGATGAATTGATGATCGCTAGCACAATAATCTTCCAACACTTTCCATCTCTTAATGAATGGCACATTTACTTCTGATGCCAGGGAGACATCCGGAATTGTTCCCTCACATCCTGGACGTCGGAAAGTTGGAACTGTACCAATATTTAATATTAGAAGGCCTATCCTGGATGCCATCTCTAGAATGTACTTACCCCGGGAATCTGTACTTGGCATACCCCATTCCACTGCTTTGGCGTTAAAGTCTCCAGCCACTATGACACTATCTGTGGCGTTTAGAATTGCATCTTCCAAAGAATTTACTTTGCGGCGGAAGTGCTCAATTGCCTCATTAGGAGTTAGGTAAACACTAAAATAGGTGACCCTTCTGGTCTTCACCCAAACATAACCATCAGAACTTCCATGATCCTTTATAATAACTTTTCTAGGATCCAACACCCAGATTGCACAAGTGCCAAGTGTGTCACTGAACCAAAGAGATGACTCTTTATCTTTATACAGTATAAAAATAATAATAATAATAATAATAATAATAATAATAATAATAATCGTCAAATAATAATAATAATAATAATAATAATAATAATAATAATATCATTATATTTGAAACAGCTTAAAGAAACTAAATTTTTGCGAAATAATCAGGATATGGACATGTGAACGTAAGAATGCCATCCATATAGATAACACTACTAAGTATGTTAATTTATTAATTTAATCATAAAACTAATTAAGTCTTGTAAATAAAATCAATGCGATGATAATAGATATAACAATAAATCAAATAAATAAGATCTTATAGTAAAATAATAACACTAAGAATTTGAAATAAAGCTAACAGTTATGTTGGTCAATACAACGCTCCATAACTCATTGTGTCTAGCCTCTCAATGCATCATTCCATTTTATTTCCTGCGGCGAATAACACACGCGTTTCTTAGTCCATTCAGGATACAAATACTGTCGTTTGAATCCCTTTCGCCCAATGAAGAAATTGCAGACATATTATATCGTAAGCTTCTGGATGCTTAATGTGGAGAATTAAGTAAAACATTGGATTGCATTTAAAAAACTGACTAATAACGATGGATAATATTTTACATTGTCTTACAGTATTTATCTAGGCTTAATAATAAAACTTGTTACATCCATCAGCGTTGCTCTAAACATTATACTACATGACACAACTACTGTACAATGGGGAATGCAGTTGTGAGATCCGAGGTTCGAATCCCGACACTAACAGCGGCCATCCTGAGGTTTCCGTATTACTCATTCTATGCAATTGTCGAAATTGCAGGCTACATTTTTATCAAGACCCAAGGCATATACCTAAATTCTAAAGCCCAATAATTACAGTTGCACGCAATTAGGCTATACATTCTGAAAATAACACAGGCTTTCATATACAATCTACATACTGGACTGTACATTCAAGTGCGGGGCTGATAACTTAGCTGTCCCAAGACCTTAACTGAAGCCAAAACAACAAAATTGTGTTAACGGCATTGTGGACATTTCTGGTAGAATCTTCTATAGTAAAAGTTATGCTATTATTAATAATAATATTATTATTATAATAGATAATTTGCACTGGATTTGCCGTCAGATTCGTGAGACATATCACAATAATGTAATGTCAATAGTATTTAATAAATAAATTGAAATTGAAATTATTATTTATAATTTATAACATTTATAATATAATAATAACAATAATAATATTAATAATAATAATAGTGATATGTATAAACGCTCTACCAGCGGCAGTCGGCTTTCAGTGGCACCAAGGTGATGTCTAGCTACTGGGTGACAGACTTGTCCGGTGGGTGACGCGCACTTATGAAGTGAATAGCACACGTTAATAGTTGCAGTGAGAAATCGTAAGTAGAGTGACGACTCCAGATGGCTGTTACATTGTAGACAAGGATCGCCCATACGTCTTCATTTGTTTGAATAGTTCACTCTCTGGTAATAGAAATTTGTAGCACTGAATATATCATCTTCATAGATTTGAAGCTTGCATTATTGGTGTGACAATCTCCTTAGAATGAACGCAACCCATTCTTCACGGTCGCTCGCCGGGGGATTCTTCCTCTAAATAGTCTACACCTCTCTCTCCGCCTATTAGTAACTCTAGTGTTAGTTCACAGGTTAATAAATTAGATGTTGTTGTTGTTGACAATTCTTTGTAGGAGATTTACGACATAGTGGCCATTTAGCCCCGTGTACTTGGATCTGTGTATGTGTGTTGGAATTGTCCGATAAACGCTGTTATTAAGATGTGTGTATTTTCAATAGAGGCTAGGATTAAGAGGAGATGGCCGTGGCCTTTAGTAAGGAACTATCCCGGCATTTGCCTGGAGTGAGAAACCACGGTAAACCACTTCTAGGATGGCTGAGGTGGGAATCGAACCCGGGCCTCCGCGGTGATAGCCAAGAATGCAAGCCACTACGCAACGAGGCGGCCAGATAAATCTATATTCGATGTTAACAAATTCTTTTTCTGTAGAAATGCTTTCCTTGCCTGTGCTAACCTACTTTTTATATCCTTTTTGCTTCGTCCATCACTGGTTATTTTGATTTATAAGTAACAGAATGTTCCTACTACCTTTAGCTTTCCACCTGCCAATACGACGTTCATAGAGGTTTCTGATCTCTTTCTGATTTTCAGACATGGAAGTAATTCGAATCATTTCAAGAGTTTAATTGGTGGATCACACTGTACTTCCAATGAAATTCCTAAAGCATGTTTTGTAGAATATGCTACAATTTCCTCCGAATGACAGGAAATATATAACATCAAAATTTGCGTGTTGATTTAAAGTCAAAAAAAAATCAAAACCGAAGAAATTTGAAGAAACATACAGGTTCTACTCTCCTTAAAAACGTGGTAAAATTAGATTTACCTTACTCCACATTAAAGCCAAAGCGATAGTTTTCACAATAACAGATGCCAAGCCAAAAAAAATACAGAAATGGGCAGGAGCTTTGAATGTAGTGCATGTGATTCCTTCCAATTGTCAAGCAAACAACCTAGACTGTCCTAATTTGTTGTTAGTATGTCAAATATTTCACTGATTAATTCCATTCATTACTACTCCAATTATGCAGAAGACAGTAGACATTCAAATTACCGCAGTGATACGTGGGTAATTTCACTTTTGTTGTTGTTTCATTTAGGGGCTTGGACATCGTAGTCGTTTCAGCCGCATAAACTTAAGGTGCGTGTAGAATTTGTTTGATAGCCTGGCTTATTACGGTGTCTATGGCAGTGTGTGTATTTGTAAGAGAGAATATTATTAAGAAGACATCCTGAAGTTAGGAACCATCCTGGCATTTGCCTGGAGTGGATTTGAACCATCACGGAAAACCACTCGTAGGGTGTCTAAAGTGGGAATCGAACCCACCTCAACTCAGTTTTGCGTCACAAGTCTGAATTCACCCGTTCCAATCCTCAAACCAGAATTAAATTTCTTTGCAGAGCCAGGCTGAAGTCTCAATTACCCCGAGATCACAAATTCACTTCACTGAAAATGCAAAATATTGCAAAAAATAGGGAAATTCATCATCAAACCGAGTTCAATTAATATAATTTGTATGCGAAGAGATGGTGCAGTATTTCACGATGTCACTCCTAAAGTGACACTTTTGCACTATCTTTTCGTTCAGTGTGTTATAGCGTAGTATTAATAGTGCACCAAGGATTACAATGTCTGTATAAGCTTCATGTCACACGCTCAAATTCCTACTCTCTGCTAAGTAGTTGTGCATGAGCAAAGTGTGCAATTCCAAACTCTTTGACACCGAAGAATAATTTTCCAATTTAAAATTTTTACTAATATACAGTACCGTAATTACAGTTTAACCTGAAAATAATATTCTGTGAGAAACAATGAACCACGTTTGTTTTAATAGAGCAATAGATGAATGATGGTGATGTACAATATTTGATTAGCAATGCTATAAATTTACAAAGTTAAAGTCCCTTCCTCACCCAGAATCATTGCTAAATCAGATTTGAAATCTGTACCAGCAGGACTCGAGTAGGTTTCTTGGCACCTTCACGATTTTTCTTCAGCCAAATGCACATACCGACGATCCCTCAAAATGAAGACCGTGTTTAAATAATACTACTACTAATAATAAAAATAATCAGCAAATGTGCAACGTTGGCAGAAGAAATCAGGAAGATGTGGCGAGTAAACTCTGAGAAAATTATACCATTGGTGATGTTAGCAACGGGAGTGGTTACAAAGGCTCTGGTAACGGGTCTGTAGGAACTAAAAATAAAACATCTGATCACCAGATGCAGAAGGCAGTGTTGCTAGTACATGTCACATTGTCTGCTTATTTTTATCCCAGCAATAATTATAAGGTACTTGATTGTAAATTACGTAACGTATATATTGACATGCACCATATCCATGAGGAAAAGAGATAATAATAATAATAATAATAATAATAATAATAATAATAATAATGATAATGATAATAAATAATAATAATAATAATAATAATAATAATAATAATAATAATAATAATAGAGATCGTTATTTGTTGTCAATTTCTTTAATAATATAATTAACAACAGTGTAAATATAATATTTAACAACAATAAAATAATAAAATAATAAATATGCTCTATATAATTTATTAATAGTTAATGAATTAATATTATCATTAATAATTAATACACAAATATAACAAAATATTTAAATTACCGGTACTATAACTTATTATTATCATTATAATAATAATAATAATAATAATAATAATAATGATTATTATTATTATTAATATTATTATTATTATTATTTTTATCAAACTAAATTGAATTTAATGACAATCCTTTCGTGATAATAGGCCTAATTGTCCTCACGGTTTATTATGACACGTTTATTCATCCTGCTTTATATGCAACTATGTCTCCTTTACGTCACGACATCAGTTGGGAAGTCAAAAGGGAATGACAGACACCCCTCTAGGTCTGCCGCTGTTTCCAACTCCTATTTATGAAGTGGGTAATTAAGACACTTTACATAACTATTCAATAATCAGGACGTGAGAAATGCGTGTGGCCCACTCACCTGTGCTGTTTGAGGTTATCCTGGCGCTTGAACGTCTTCCCACAGGTCTCGCATGTGAATGTGACGTCATCCTTGTGCGTGCGCTCATGGATCATGAGGTTGTAAGGCTTAGTGAAGCGGCGTTGACAGTACTTGCAGATGAACTCACACTTCGCACGCATCTTGCGCCGGAATTCACGACGGTCGTCCGTCTCAATAGGCATTATGGCGAACATTGCCGTAGGGATGAATGGCGACAGCCGTGAGGACACCAGGACCTTGGATACACGAAGTCAGGGTGGCTGAGGGGGTGAGACACAGGGGAAACACGCACTGGACAGCTGCTTCACTCTTCCTATCTGTAGCTGCCTGCCCCTTGATGATCTTCACAACGCCACCACCATCACACGTCTGTCGGTAGTTGCAGCACCAACGCAACTCAGATCTGGGAATAAGTGAAAGGAAAACATTAAAATACTCATCGTTTAAAGACTTGTTGAATCCGTGTTATATCTCGCGGCTAGGCACGGAGGCGGGGGAGGGAGGGGGCTAGGAAGGGGGTCGCGGAGGAGGGAGAGTAGGGGGGCACGGTGGAGCATATGGCACATTATCAGAGATTCATCAGTAGCACTGACCTGCAGACAAACACCAATCACCTGGCTATGAGACACTGTCCTCTGTAATACACGTACCATTTGGATTTGTAGGTCAACTCAGTGGCGTATCTATGGGGGGTGATCAGGGGGATTAATCCTCCCCCAGAGGCATAGAATAATAATATCAAATTTGTTGACGTTTTTAATTTTGAATATACCAATCTCGGGATCGATGACAAATGATTGAATTATGTAAGTTTATACATACAAATTTGAAAGCATTAAAAAAAATTAGCGTTACTCTACCTTCACACCGAATGAACAAATGGTCAGCTGTTCAATTATTATTCAATTCCAAAAATACATCTTTTGCAATTCCTTTAGTATCTGAGTGTGACTGTCATATTGGAAAGCGAATAATATTGTGGTAAGATTTATGGTTGTTTTAAGTTAAACTTTAGTTGTAAACTGTAGATTTTTATACAGTATCCAGCAATAGAAAGGGTTGGCGAAGAAAACTGAACTTTATAATTTCATATCAACAAATTTGTTATTTTTTGAGCATTTTCACATTGATAAGTGCAAATACAACTATCAAATACTAATGAAATCAACCACGAAAAATTATGCATCCCCTAATAAAAGTTTACGACCATTACCTTATTTCACATAAGAGATTCCTGGCCATACACTTTTATCACAAATGATTCCGTAATTATTTTAGAAATAAGTGGCTCCTTTTTCATCTGTTTATGTAACAACCATTGTGCTCAAATATTTAACAATTTTTTAGTTACGAATTTGTTATTGAAAAATAACTTCCTTGGCATTTTCTTTTTACTATTCTGAAAGTACAGAATACATTTTAAAATGAGGAGTTTTTAGGTAGATTTCATTAGAAAGCTAACTATTGCAATGGGTACCATGTTTCGACTTCCAGAAAATTTCGACATATCTTCGCGTTTCACATCCCCCATACCCCAAAACCACCATCAGTTCAAAAGTGTATATATAATTTATGTATATATGTATCTATATATATATATATATATATCAGTTTCTTGTGGACACGCTAACTGCCGTAATTTTGCACCAATCACTTTGAATTTTTTACATAATATGTATCCCTATAACATCTCGGTCGAGTTCGTTAATGGGCAAAATCGGTCGAAGGGGGTAAAAATGGGGGGCTTTTTTCGAAGAAGTGTAATATCACTATAACTCTCTTAATATCTGAAATATCGAATCCGTTCAAAGTTTATATTATGTGTCGGATAAGTGCCAAAAATGTATGTTTAAAAAGATTTTTGATAGCACCAACCATTGACCAATGGGGTGGAATAAAGTGGGTTTTTCGGGAAACATTAATCATATCTCTCTTAATAGGCACAATATCCAATATCAAAACCGTAAGAAATGGACGATATTCCCCTGATAATTACCTAAAACTTTTGTCTGTAAGAATTTTTGATACAACCCACCATTACGCCAAGGGATGGGAAAAATGATTTCGGAATTAGAAGAAAATGCCAAGAGCCATCAGAGGTTACCATGACAACGCTTCTAAATTGATGAGGAATGAGCTATCAGAGGTTGCCATGACAACGAGATAACATTCAGTTTTCCATCTGACTATGTGGGAAGCGGCTTCGATGACGTAGCCTCGCTGGTAGCCTGCTGAACTTCTATGCCCAAGGTCGCGGGTTCAAAGCCGGCCGAAGTCGTCGGATTTTCAAAGAGCGCTGAAAATCCCTCGGTATGCTTTCCTTCAGAGGGGAAGTCCAACGTTCGTTGCAAGTTACTGGTTGCGGTGGCATCTAGTTGCCAAGTTCACAGCTAGGTGTCGTTGACGGTATATTTGGTACCAACATTAAGAACTACTGCTTGAAATTGACCGTCTGCAGTATTTACCTGATAAATAATATAAAAAAAGCCTGAATTACTGACTAATACAGCCATCACAATTAACACCGTTTATCAGACAGATTCTACACACAACCAAAGTACATGGGGTTACATGACCGCGTTGTCGCAGCCCTAAACTTAGGAATCAACCAACATCTCTGCGGGAGATAAAATTTGACGTGAAGAAGTAACAGACTGTTAGATAGTTAGTTACACATCAGTTCCAAACCTTGCATAAGGACGGTGTGACAACAAGTATAAAAATGGACCCCAAATGACAAGAAGGTTACCGTACCCCTAAGACAATAAAAGGTTAAAAATATGCATAGTAAGACGAAAGAAAAGTTAATTGAACTCCAATTACATTGTAAAATACTTTCTCGCAGTAAATGAGGTCTGATCCTTCTACGAAATCCTGCATATTTTGCCTATTATAGCCTATCCCCTAGTTTGCCCGGTGAAATCTACCTCCGCCTTCCGGCGTGCCGAGAGGATTTTTTTTTTTTTTTGTGGAATGTTGTTCATTATGCCAAAACGTTTATCAACAACAAACAGTTCCGCCAAAAAATTAACACTAAAATAAACAAGTTAGTTTAGTGTCTATAAATCAATCCGTTGGGAGAAAAGTTGATATTTGAATAACAAATTTTCAATAAAATTCGTAATTCAAAATGTGAATGGCTGATAACAATGATTTCTACACAAGCAGATGCTTATGAGGCCAAGATGTTATTGAAATAATCACAGAAACATCTGTGACAAAAAAGTATGACCAGGATTTTCTTTAATGTGAGAAATAGGTAATGGTTTTAAACTTTTGTTAGGTACTGTAGATATGAGGTTTTGAAACTTCGGTATGAGTACATTTGCTCTCATTGATTATGTCCCATTATGTCCGATCCCTCGGCCCCCAAAGTTACAGTAGTTTTGATTCAGCTTATCCCCTCCAGAATCAACCCCTAGTTACGCCACTGGTCAAAGACACCTTCAGTTTAAAACATCAATAGACACGTTGGAAACCTGAATTCCTTAAATATTAGGTCATGTGTTCGACTCTCCATAAATTATTAAGCCTGTCAATCTAAAACTGCAGTTCTTCTGATTGAAATATTCAGAATAGAGTTGAATGAATGAAAATCCACAGCCTGCGTCCAGTCTCTGAACGGGTCAGGAATGGAATGAATGAAGCCCCCAACTAGCGGCGAGGATATGAACTGTGCCGGCTGCCGAGACCTGACGCACTCCTCTGGAGCAATGATTAAATGAATGACAGATGAAATGAAATGATAGTGGAGAGTGTTGCTGGAATTAAATTTTGACAGGGAAAACCGGAGTACCCGGAGAAAAACCTGTCTGCCTCCGTTTTGTCCAGCACATATCTCACATGGAGTGATCGGGATTTGAACCACGGACCCAGCGGTGAGAGGCCGGCGTGCTGCCGCCTAAGCCACGGAGGCTTCCTAAATAGAGTTATTATTCTTTATTTGTTTCACCCAACTTAGGGGTGCATGAAATCAACCACTTTTTATTGTTTTTAGCTTTCCTTTGGGCCCAGTATTGCCTCATCCTTTGAGATCTTGCTTCCCTTTCATCGGCAGAGATGTGGATCATAAGCTTTTGTTTGAGTTTCACTTGGAACCGTTGTTTCTTATCCTTGGTGACGGTTTTGGCTGTTTTGTCCATGAGCATGGTGTCTGTAATTTGGAGTTCCACAAGGTCATTCTCGGTTTCCTTAAACCAAAGAGGGTTTTTTTTTATTACGGAAGTGGTCGAAGATCTTTTTGGTTAATCTATTTGAATTCATCCGGAGGATGTGCCTATAAAAATCAATTCTCCGTTTTCTTATTGTGTCCGAGAGTTTTTCAGTTTTTTGGTAAATAGTTTCGTTCCTGACATGGATTAATTTGTTGTTATGAAATTTGGGGCCTAAGAATTTGCGTATTATCTTTCTTTCCTTGACCTCCAGCCTTTCAAGCGGTCCCTGGGTGGTGAGAGACAATGTTTCGGCTGCATATAAGGCTTCTGGTTTAATTACCGTGTTATAATGTCTTATCTTGGTATTCCAGGAGAGAGACTTCTTGTTATAACAGTCCTTCGTAAATTGGAAGGCCAATTCAACTTTATTTCTCCTAGATTCAATTGCCTTTTTTCTAGCACATTTCAGCCGATCCATTCCCCAAGATATTTAAATTCTTTGATGATGATGATGATGATGATAATTGTTGTTTTAAGGGGCCTAACATCTAGGTTATCGGCCCCTTAAATTCTTTGACGATGTCTATGTATTGTTTGCCCACTTCAAGATTTTTTTGGTGGATTTTTGTAAGTTCGTCATTATTTTGGTCTTTTCAACTGAGATTTTGAGACCCACTTTTAACGATTGCCTCTTGAGTTCGAGGATCTGTTCTTTTGCTTCTTCCCATGTCTCAGCTAATAAGGCCATGTCATCAGCAAAAGCTAAACAATTGACCTTAATGCCTTTCTTTTTAGTTCCTATTCTGATTCCACTGTGGGTCTTCATATTCCACTCTCTGACTACTTTTTCGAGGGCACAGTTAAATAGTAGTGGAGAAAGTCCATCTCCTTGCCGTACACCTGTTTTAATCTCAAATGGGGTGGAGAGTTCCCCCATGAATTTCACTTTGGAGAATGTATTAGTTAGTGTTTATTTTTTATAATTTTTTTATTTATTTATTTTTATTTCTCAAACATATCAGGCGCAATCTGTCTTTCTCATTCTCAATCCCATAAATTATAAGTTGTTCCGTTTCGATATTTGGGACATTATGATCGACCCCGTGTAGCCTATTTAATGCCTGAGCAAAATCTGTCTGACTACAATTATTTGAAAGGACGCATTTGAAATGTGTCCACATGATAAACATCTCTATTATTAATGGTCAGATGACCTCATAGTTCCGCCCCTTAAAACGACAATAATCATCATCATACCATTTCTATTAATTTGGTATTAAATGTGCAGGAGTATCGCTATCAGCAGTAAAGGAAAATGGAAAAGGATGATTCTGATTGTGGGACTGATTTTGGAATACGCCACGTATATGTGGAATCCCTACCAATCAACTCTAACGAAGAAATTCGAGATGGTGCAAAGGAAATCTGCAAGATTCGTTCTTGGCAAATTCTCCCAAAGTGGCAGTGTCTCTCTCTGATATGTTAAAGTCATTGGTATGGGAATCCTTTCACAACAGAAGATATAAAAAGAAGACTCCAGAAAATGTACAGTGCATACACAGTGGAGCCTGTCTGGAATGAATTTACAAAACAGAATGCATGAGCTAGATTATATGTGTAGGAGTGATCACGTTTATAAAATTAGGCATAAAATTCAAAAACCAAATTGAGCTAAGTATTCTTTTATCAACAGGAGTATTGAAATATGAAATGAGTTGTCTGAAGAAGCCTTAAAATCTTCCCCTAACAGTTTAAATGTCTTCCAGAAGAAAATAAACATTTGGAAGCCATCTTAGTCATCAAAATAAACAGGTTTTTTTTCGGTTTTGGCCGGTCAGCCCCAGGTGCGATTGATTCGGGAGTTGTCAGTTGTGCGAAACAACTCATGTATCAACTGCACACGCATGAGGCTCACCGACTGCCCTCTGTATGACTTCGCAACCGCAACTGACCGGCCAAAAACCATGGCGTAATGTTTCTCAGTCGGTCAACTAATCCTAATCCTGAAAATAAATTTACAAGTGATTAATAAACACCCATTGTAATTGGGTACAATCGTGTTGACCTACTGAAAAGCATCAAATTTCTCACTTTAGTATTCAGAGTCGTACGATTTCACCCTCTCAGTGGATAGGTCAAATTAATTTGAGGATGAAAACTATCACATACGTTTCTCTTGCAAAGCCTACTTCGTACAGGACATGGAGGCCCTATGAGTAGTGGAAGGTACTGTAGAGCAGGCTGTTCCAAATCCACGAGTTTGAGTAAGCGTACACGCGAGTACTCAGCAGTAATGCTCGCAGCACGGTTGGAGAGGGACTGGGGGTGATAGCCAAAACGTCACTGGGCGAAGGTCATAGCACAAGTCAATGCGCTTCCTGCCACTCTTGATGTATCCACCGCGCAGTGACGGCAGCCCCACCAGCAGAGCTGTATTGCATGTTGCATGTTTACTCACGCAAGGCTGCGAGTACTCCACTGCTCACGGGCGAGCTGCTCGGCTGGAACAGCCTGCCGTAGAGGCTTCCACTCTTTGTGACAACAGCACTAGATGGGATGGAGCCCGGCCGTCTTTGCCTCCAGGAATTACCCTGGTACTCATTTCTGGTGTGGTCTGAGTGAATCCCAGAGCTATTTGTGTTTCCAAAAGTGGTAGTTTTGTTTCTAAAACCCACTACCCGGATGGGGATCGAACCCACTCCCTTTCAGTTAGAAGCTCAGCGCCTCTACCGACTGCGTTACGCAGCCTCCTGGCAAAAGAAAAAGGTATTCAAAATTTCAGCGGACGTTTGCTATGTTCTTTTGTTAGATACTGTGGTGGTTGTTGTTGATTCACTTAGGGGTTTTGCGACATCGTGATTATGTAGTCCGTGTAGTTAAGTGTGTGTTATATGTTTGATAACCTGTGTCATTGTGTGACTATAGTAGTCCTAACATTTGTCTCGAATAGAAGTGAAACCCCACAGAAAACCACTTCCAGGACAGCTGAAGTGGGGATCAAACCCAAGTCTCCTCATTTTTGCCTCACGAGGCTGAGGGTACCCCATTTCAAACCCTCTGACCAGAATAGAAGTTCTTGGCAGAGCCGGGAATCGAACCCAGGACCTTTGGACAGGAGTCGCAATACAGTACGTTCCCCGAGACGACAGAAAGTGACTTGTGGTTAGTTGACATTTATTGGGAGAGAGAAATGATTTTGAAATATAAAAATGAAGTCTGGTTAAGAGAGGCTGGTAGAAATGAAAGAGATAAGGGCGCGCCCCGAAGCTACTGGCAACAACTGAGAAGAACCCAGGTCAGGATTCCCTCACGATCTCGGAGTGCTGACACTCACGAACAGCGAGCCCCACAGGGTGTTACCAGTGTGTACTGAGTTGAGGTCAGCTAATGCTACACACACCGTGCAGATCACCTCAGGACCACGTGGACCTCAGCTGAGTCTGGTTGGTTGCTTGGTTCCTCAGTTTAGGGGCTGCGACAATGCGGTCATGTAGCTCCGTGTACTTTGGGTGTGTGTAAAATCTGTCTGATAACCGGTGTTAATCGTGATGGCTCTATTAGTGTGTGTTATCTGTAATTCAGGTAAGGACTGCAGATGACCAATTTCAAGTAGTTCCTACTTTTGCTACCAAATGCTACCATCAACGACACCTAGCTGTGAACTTGGCTACTAGATGCCACCGCAACCGGCACCAGGTGATGAACGTTGGAACTTAATATAGCGTCAATCAAATCTAACCTACAAATTTAGCTTCACACAATTGTAATTAGTGGAAGGTTATTTTACATGCCATAGATCTTTGACATGAGCCCGCCTGCTTTCCTTCCCCTCTGAGGGAAAACATACTGAGGGATTTTTAACGCTCTTAAAAATCCGACGACTTCGGCCGGGCTTGAACCCGTGATCTTGGGCATAGAAGCTCAGCATGCTACCAACTACGCCACCGTAGCCGCTTCACTGGCACAGTGTCCACTTACCCACCGTAGGGCGACGCTTGTTGTTCTTCTACCCAATATGACATCAGTTATGTTGTTAATCCATTTAGGTGCTTTGCGACATAGTGAAAATTAAACAACATGTACTTTGGTGTGTGTAGAACTCTTCTGATAATCTGTGTTGTACTATATTGTACTACAGAGAGATTAGTTTGTATGTATCGGAGACCCTCGCTAGCCCGCTCCCCCGCGGCGCGAGCCTATCTCCCGCCACGCGCTTTGCCGTTATGCGGCGCCTGAGCGGCACTGAGTCATTGAGTATAGGAATTTGTACTCACCTAGTTCACAGCTGGTGCTGAAAATGTTCGCCATTCACTGCTACACATCGCTGGTACATTTTTATGAAACTGGCATGTACTCTCTGAAGTTCCTCAGCACCGATTGACAGTATTTCAGCTGTAATATAGTCCTTAAGCTCATTTATAGTGGAGGGTTTCTCGCACACTCTATTTTAAGCGTCCCCCATAAATAAAAGTCACATGGTGAAAAGTCTGGGCTTCGCGGGGGCCACACGTTCCGACTTATTATCCTAGTACCAAAATGTGACGCAATTCTGTCATGGATGCTTCGTCAGTGTGAGCAGTGGCAGAATCTTGTTGAAAATAAGTTGACAATCGCTCTCCGTAAGTCAGTTCGTCAAAAAATTGGTCAAATTGGTACACTGAAGTACAAATTTAAGTACAAATTCCTATACCCAATGACTCAATGCCGCGCGCGCGCCGCATAACGGCAAAGTGCCTGGCGGGAGGCAAGCTCGTGCCGCGGGCGAGCGGGCTAGCGAGGGTCTCCGATACATCCAAACTAATCTCTCTGTAGAATAGGGTTTATACAGTAACAATTGCTGGTTGATCTTCTAACTCTAATTATGCCTTACTGGGAGGTCTTCTGACTGTGGCTCAAACAATTTTTAAGAGTTCATATCAACAAGAAATATTTCAAACTCGATGTTGGATTAGGTGTAGAAATTTAATTTATAGGTCTGTTTGACCTTTTAATCCTTACATGACCTGAGTTCAAACCGGTGCAAACTAGGTTGGTTTCTATTCTCATTTTATTTTTGTGGTAAATGTAGAAGTGTGTGTATTTGTAATGCAGGTGAGGATTGGGAAGGAGGCGGCCGTGGCATTAAGTCAGGAACCATCCTGGTATTTGCATGGAGTAGAAGTGAGAAACCACGGAAAGCTACTTCCAGGATGATTGGGATGGGAATCTAAACCAATTCCTCTCAGTTTTGAGTGAACCCGGGATGATCTTGATGATAATGATATTGATGTTGTTGTTGATGATCTTAATGATGATATTGTTATTGAATAAGTTGATGTTGATGTTGGTGATGACCCTAATGATGATAATTGTTGTGTAAGGGGTCTAACAACTAGGCTATTGGCCCAATAATTATGATAATGATTATATTGTTGATGATGACGTTGATATTGATTATTTTGACAATGTTGTTGATGATAACGTTGATGATGATTATGATGATAATATTGATAATGATTATTATTATTATAACGACAATTATGATGATGATTATGATGATGATGATGATGATGATGATGATGATGATGATGATGATGATGATGATGATGATGATATTGAAGATGACATGTATTGGGAGTACTGGAGAATGGAAGATCAGGTTCAAACTTCATACAGTACATTCCCTACCTCAACTACTGAAGATGAGAGTGATGGGGTCAGTTCTTCGATTCGACTGACTTGACCGGTTTTGACAACATCCTTCCGATGCAGTGCCAACTCGGAGACCAACTGCACGATAAGACTGGATGGTTCGGTCTCGGGCCACCAAGTTCTTCACAGTCACTCATTATTGCTTGTCCTCTCCCCCCTACCTGATTACTCTAAGTGAATAATGTGGTAATGCCTTAATTCAAGCTCAAAGTCACCTACCCAACCTTATCTCCAAGTACACTTGCACACACTCAAGTCAATTTTCATACACTAGTATACGGGGCCAATGACCAAGATGGTCCAACATCTCGGAAAAACAAGTAGGCCTAACACAGAGTTGACTTGCGTCACTTGAAATGTAAGTAACAACCTATCGAGGATCGAACCACAGGTCCTTAGGTTAATAAATTGACGCATTGTCCATTAGATCGTGAAGAGTGGCAGAGAACATAAAATAAATTAAAATCACAATTGACAACTAACACAGAACATAGTAATTATCAAGTTCTTTTTATCAACATCGCTGAAGAAGGCCACAATATCGCCGAAACTGGTACATTTTATCAATTAACTTAAGTATTTTAATTATTATTAACTAAGGAGTCACCTCCGTGGTGAAGTGGTCAGTGTGCTTATCTGTCACCTCGGAGATCCGAGGTTCGATTCCCGGCTCTGCCACGAAATTTGAAAAGTGGTATGAGGACTGGAACGGGGTCTACTCAGTCTCGGGAGGTCCAAATGAGTAGAGGGGGTTCGATTCCCACCTCAGCCATCCTCAAAGTGGTTTCCCACTTCGTCTCCGGGCAAATGCCGGGATGGTAGCTACCGTAAGGCCACGGCCGCCTCCTTCCCTCTTCTTTGCCTGTCCCTCCCAATCTTCCCCTACTTTCCCATTCCTCATGAGGCCCCTGTTCGCTTTGCAGGTGAGGCCGCCTGGGCGATGTGCTGGTCCCAGCTCCCCAATTGTATTCCCCAACCAGGTGTTTCAAGCTCCATTACACTGCCCCAGTGGCGGTAAAGGTGGGATCCCTGGCTGAGTTCGAGGGAAAAGCCAACCTGGAGGGTCAACCGACTAAAAAGAAATTGACTAAGATGTAATAAATGTATTAAATACATTAGATTAAATCGTAAATAAGGAAAGTTGTTAAACATGATTAAGTTCATTTCATTACATGTCCATATATTATAATTCAAGTTAACTGTACATCAAGTCCTACAACAACATAGTATACATGGAGAGTTCGTTATTCAGTAGCAATTTCACGCCTCAGAGAGCCGATCCGAGCCGAGCACGGCGTGGTGTGTGTATCGTGCGACCCGGAAGGCAGGCCAGTGATTCATTTAGCGCGATCAGAATGTCCCACTTCCTCGGCACACATCCTCCCTACGTAACATCGGGCGGGAGAAAGCTCCACACATGAGACACCGGCCTGAGAAGAAACAAGCAAAGGTTTCAAGGTCCCTTCAGGCAGGGATCGAACTTCGACCTCTTACTCACTTGTTCCTCCTACTATAGTCCAACAGGTGTAGCATGGGCCGCACCAGAACTCATTAGAGCAGACAAGTGCATCAACACCTCATAGAAGGAGAAAAGAAAGGAAGCTTTTAGTTTTTCGTGACCGTTAAGCATGCGATCAAGAGCCACGGGACCTCCTTTTTACGTGGAATCAGAACCACAGGACATGCCTTTTCACTTCGAAAATCTCACATGCATTGACCGGGAATCGAACCCGGTCCACCTTGATGAGAGGCCAACAGCTTGACCGCTGCGCCACCACGCCCCTCTCATAGAAGGCAAGGAAATGATGCACACACAACGAAACAAATATGATGCAATGATGTAACCTCTTTTAATGTTTTTTTATGTATGTATGTATGTATGTATGTATGAATGCATGGCAAGTGCGTTGTGTGTTTGAACAAATGACTAATGATCACGCGGTAGTACTAAAAGTAATGTACGGTATGAAAAAAGAAATTACACCTCTTATTATTCCGGATTCACCTCATAGTGAAGTGGCTACCGTTCGTGGGCTGTCACCCCGGAGCTTCGGGTTGGATTCCCGGCTCTGCCAAGAAAATGAATTCTGTTCTGATGGCTGAAACGGGGTACACTCAGCCTCGTGAGGCAAAACTGAGAATAGGATGGTTTGATTCCCACCTCAGCCTTCCTGGAAGTGGCTTTTAGTGGTTTCCCCCACTTCTATTCCAGGCAAATGCAGGGATGGTTCCTAACTTAAGGCCACGGCCGCCTCCTCCCCAAGCCTACCCTCAATTTAGAAATACACACACTATTATAGTAACACAAATTACACACACATCCAAATACACGTGGCTATATGAACACGACGTCGAAGTCCCTAAAATAAGCAACAACAACAAGAATGGCAAGTGCGTTGTGTGTTTGAACAAATGACTAATGATCACGTGGTAGTACTAAAAGTAATGTACGGTAGGAAAAAACAAATCCAGTAAACACGTAGGGATAGAAGGGGGCCCGAGTATCTTGGGCGATTATTATTAGTATTAACTAAAATTAACCCATAGAAATCCGATATAAGTTCACAAATAATACACCATCAAAAATATACATTGTATTAGGGCCTATGTAACTGATAATGATATTTAAGGTTCGGAATTTAAGGAAATAGCACTTTCTTCTGAGCATATTGTGCCCAAAATTTGAAACAGAAATGCGAATGTATGGAGTCTGTCCTCTTTTAAAGCAATTTTATTTTGCCTATAAGTGCATTTTTTGCCATTTTTGTTTGTTTGATTTTATCATATTTTACTCCTTTTAGTGATATCAAGTTGTATTTAGTTATATTTAGAGCATTTTTCTTAAATTTTGACAACGTAGACTAGATTTTATCAGGGTGGAGTTTCAAACACGGGATTTGCATACAGTGCAGTAGATATAGTTTTCTATGTATTCCCGGAACAGCCCGATAACAGATTTAGAAGACCAGATTCTGAGAAAAAGCTTCCGTACGGATGTCTCATGGATTAAGATGCCACCCCAGGAAACAAAATAGCTCTGATCAATTATTCAACAAGGAATCTCACGTCCAGTTCGGCCTTGATGGATTCGGTAGGTATTGTAGCTCTATCAGTCTGCGTGATTAAATATGTCTAGTGTAGACCTATTATCGCATTTTGTGTTAGTTCTATTCCTGTACTTGCTATACATCTCTAAAATGCCTAAATTCGGTCTTTTTCCCCGTTTTTACGTCATATTCAGCTAGCTTTTAGGGCATATTTTCTTGCATATTTTTACTTTTTAGGTGTTAGCATCCTAACCCTACTGATAACTGATACGTGTTGACCCAATGAAAAAGCAACCAACGTGACAACCCTCAAACATAGCTTCTGCAATTTCTACAAACACTGATGAGAGTAAGATGATCCTAACGTAAGGATCTGACTGACAATTGACCTAAGAGTGCCCTCTGTGTATCACGTGATAAGCTATCCTATCTGCTTCAATGAATATTCACCTACAAGTACGCGCTGGGGCTCACAGGATACTTGTTGTCTTATACATTGCTTGGTGGGTAGCAGCCAAGTCCGGAAAAACACCGTAAGCACGGAACCTCACGAGACACTTGTTGTGCTGTACACTGCTTGGTGGGTTGCTGCGACCCTCCGCAAGGGAACGTACACGAGATCTGTTGAGCTATGCATTGCATGGCAGGTTAATGGTATATCCAGTGGAGCACCGCACGCATGGAAACTAACAAGGCACCTGTTGGGATATATACTGCTTTGTGGGTTGCTGGCAAGTCCGGATAAACACCATACCAGGGAATTCACACGATACCTGTTGCGCTATACGCTGGTTGATCGGTTGCTGCGACCCCACGCAGGGGAACTCACATGAGCTCTCTTGAGCTATATATTGCTTGTCGGGTTAATGTAGGCCTATATCCTGGAAAATACCGTGCGCAGAGGTACAGTACATTCACGAGATCTCTTAAGCTATTCATTGCCTGACGGTTTAATGGTATGTCTGGGGAAGCACCTTGCACATGGGAACTCACAACAAACCTGTTGTTCTATACGGACTGGCTGCGTGTCTCAGCGGTAACGTTCTCGCTTGCTGGGCCCTAGGTTGCAGGTTCGTATCCTGGCGCAGTCAGCTGGCATTTGAGGGTGCACAAATGCGAGGGAGCCGTGTCAGTAGATTTACTGGCACGTTAAAGATCCCCTTCGGGGCAAAATTCCGGCACCCCGGCGTCTCTAAAAGCAACAGTAGTTAAAAGGGACGTAAAACCAATAACATTATTATTATGTTGTTCTATACACTGCTTGGTGGGTTGCAGGTAAGCCCGGGAAAACACCAAGTGCAGGGGAACTCTAAAGATATCTGTTCTGCTATAACTTACACTGCTTGGTGGTTTGCTGGTAAGTCCGGAGAACACCATACGCAGGGTACTCACACGATGGCCTACCAGTAGTGCTACACACTGTTTGATGGGTTGCTGATAAGTCAGGGGAAAGCACTGGACGAAAACGAACACACAAGACACCTGTTGTGGTACACACTGTTTGATGGGTTGCTGATAAGTAAGGGGAATGCACTGCACGGAGACGAACACACAAGACAACTGTTGTGCTATACACTGCTGGCCGGGTTACTGCCATGTCCGGGAAAACACCATACTTTATACTGACGCTTATTGATCGTATCAGGTGTCACGTCTTGTGATGATTTCTAAGAACACGAGCATGGTAGCATTTCCTTCATTTGTACCGAGCTTAAGAGATACCCAATTAAATTATTAGATCATCGATGAGCTTAGAAGGCTACGACATAACCTGATACTCAAGAACATTGTGTGGTATCTAGTGCATCATAGCATTACAACAATGCCTGGATGTTCCAATGACGTCTTCACCGCAATATTCAATTCAATCCTTCCGGGTAAATTCTAGGATGATTGTACTACAGCAGCTTAAGAGTACAACCAGGATGTGTATACACTAAAACCTAAAATTCAATTTATAATTCGATTCTCACCTCAGTCATCCTAGAAGGGACTTTCCGTCGTCTTCTATTTCTACACCAGTGAACTGCCAGGACGGTGCTTACCTGCATGGTCATCTCCTTCCAATCCTATCTCTAATACAAGACAGACACGCTTCAGCTACTACAGTAATACAGTATCCGACATACAGTAGTCCACGTCCACCCAGAATACAGACTAATGTTGCAAGTCCCTACAACAACAACAAAATCCTATTACTGGTCTTGATCATATTGTATAGAGTTGCGATGAAATAGAACAGGAATGAACCTTATGGTTGTGAATATTGTCTTTCAGTATGCCTTCCTTCCGAGGGGATCTAAAGTCGATGGTCCCATGTCATAGATTTATGGCATGTAAAAGATCCTTCCACTAACTAAACTTGTGTGAAGCTAAATTTCTAGGTTAGATTTCGTTGAAACGCTCTATCAAAGTTCCAACGTTCACCACTAGGTGGCAGTGACATCTGGTAGTGAAATTTGGAACTACTTGAAATTGAACGGAACTTGTAGCTCACCCTATGGGTGTCCGCTTGAAGCAGCTACAGCCTCTGGTGAGCTTAACATGTCCTCGGACACTCCGGCACTAAAAGCCTTACGCTAAATTAAATTCAGCAGGATTCTATATTTGGATATTGAAGAGCAATGCGTAAGCAAATTCATTCATTCATTCTCTGAAAGCTTTGGATGAAACCGTACAATACTGCTGCAAGGATGCTCCTTTAAGTTGATAGGCCAAGAATAAAACAGGATTTTACGAAATTCCATTTCTAAGGGGTTAAAAAGAGGACTTGAAGAAATAAGCTCTCCAAAGCCGCAAGATTTACAAACATGAAACTTGATAAGTTATGAGTGTTCTGTGGCCAAATATAAGACACGCATTCGAGGAACTATCTTTTTTAATTTTTACGTGTGAAAAGGGGGTAAACGTTCTTATGGGTGTGAAACTACTTCATTGAGAAAAGTGATACCGAGGAAAATTATTCTTCTTTAAACAAAAATGCTTTTCAAAAAGCCTGCCTAAGCAGTCAAGTGTGAGGGGGCGCGTTTTTGGCGTTGAGCTGTATTTTACAAAACCATTACGTTGGGAACGTTCTTCTTAGTATTATTTGTAACTCTTCAGTCGATCATGATCACAAACTAATACATGTAGCCTATCTTTTCCAGGAGAGTCATTTACATATTATATACTGTACCTTTCAAGCATTAAGGTTTCAATACTGTACATTGTATCCCGCCCAACGATTGGGAAATTTCGTGCTGACCGACTGAATTGATACAACTAACAATTTGTATTAGCACGCTGAAAGAATGGCTTCAAAACTTTACATTACGTTCTTCTTAACCAAAAAAAAACATTTGCTAAGATGTCGATAATGTTGATATCTGCTTCCTTATTGTTTATAGCGTATTTTACGAAAAATGGGCTAATGAGATCACCTTTTGTACGTATGTGTGTGTGTGTATCAACAGCCAACTCCAATAGCCAACTAAAAACGAATCATCAACAGCTAATCTTGACAATTGATTTTATTTTTACAAGTGGCATCATTATCCGAAGCGGAACCTGATGCATTTTTCTTGTCGTAATAGCCACCGTGATGTCCTAAAGCTGGATTCTAACCACGAACATCCTGACGTAGACCGTCACTGTCTAGGACTATTGCGACTGAATGCCTTCGAATTTAGCAACATTATTGGTTATGTTTTACACATTTCCCTATCGATCTTATTGAATAACTAAATCGTTTTATCAGTGGTTGTATAGGCCTAAATGTGTTGTTGCTGTTGTTAATGGAATAATACAGTATAGCCTAGTAATGTTATTGGTTTTACGTCCCTTTTTAACTATTGTCGCTTTTAGAGACACCTGGATGCCGGAACTTAGTCCTGAAGATGATTTCTAACGTGGCAGTAAATTTTCTGACACGGCTACTTCGCATTTATGCACCCTCAAATGCCAACTGACTGCTGCAGGATTTAATCCTGCAACCTTGGCAACAGTAGGGGACAACGTTACCGCTGCACCAGGCAGCCAGTCCCGAGAGATAAGCCCCATACCTAGATATAAAGTAGGTACAATCCTTGCCTTTGGCTTGAATCAGTGCCAAATCTTGTGGAAAAACCTACTTATGATGTCTACTGTCAGCACAAAATTTCCAATTATCGCGTGCATTATCCTTGTTTAACATCCTTACTACCTCAGAGAAAGTACAGTACGCCATCGATGACACACTAGTTATAGATGTCATACAGTACATGCTACTAGTACTCCTGTGTGTACGGCGGTGTTCCCCTACTTTGAAGAGGAGATAATTCAGCATCATGTGCTACCATCTGTTGACTGCAACACAAACTGTGTCCGGTGAAAGTAGTAGCTGTGTTGCGTGTATTAGATAATGAGTATATTCCAACGTATTACTCATGATCGACAGTACTGACTTATTGAGACTCAGTGAGCAATATGGGAACAACAGTAATTCAGCACTACACGACCTAATAGCTGATGGTTGGTTGGTTCCTCAGTTTTCGGGGCTGCGACAACGCGGTCATGTAGCCCCGGGTACTTTGGGTGTGTGTAGAATCTGTCTGGTAACCGGTGTTATTTGTGATGGCTGAATTAGTGTGTGTTATCTGTAATTCACGCAAGGACGGTAGATGATCAATATAAAGTAGTTCCTACTTTTGCTTCCAAATGCTACCGTCAACGACACCTAGCTGTGCACTTGGCTACTAGATGACACCGCAACCAGCACCTGGCGACGAACGTTGGAACTAAATAGAGCATTAATCAAATCTAACCTACAAATTAGCTTGCCACGGTGGGTGAGTGGATAACGTGTCGGTCTACTAACCCCAAGATTGCAGGTTCACTCCTGGCCGTGGTAAATGATTTTTGAAAGGCGGCAAAAATACGACACGTATGTCATACGATGTTGGCATGTCAAAGAACCCAATTGAATTCAGTAGGCCGTGTTCATAATGGCAAAATTAATCTCGGGAGTTTCCGCCAACACAAAGTTCCTCATTTCTCTACTAGAATGCGCTATAGTGTTCAAGGAGCATAGGGGGCGTGGTGGCTCAGCGGTCTAGCTGAATGCCTCTCACCAAGGCGGTCCGGGTTCGATTCCCGGTCAATGCATGTGAGATTTTCGAAGTGAAATGCCATGTCCTGTGGTTCGGAATCCACGTAAAAAGGAGGTCCCGTGGCTCATGATCTCGCGATTAACGGTCACGTTAAACTACAAGCTTCCTTTTTTTTCAAGGAGCATAGATATCTAACCTCCTTGACTTTCATAGTGATTCAAGGAACAACGAAATTCGACATGCAAGCTACCCTCTGGGTGTCAAATTACAAAGCTTGCACCCGGCACCGAGGCCATACGATATTATGATTATTACCTACAAATTTAGCTTGATATAATTGTAGTTAGTGGAAGGTTTTTTAACATGCTATAAATCCATAACATGGGCCCGCCTGCTTCACTTCCACTCCGAAGGAAGGGATACGGAGGGATTTTTAACGCTCTTAAACAATCCGACTTTGGCCGGGTTTGAACCCGTGATCTTGGGCATAGAAGCTCATCATGCTACACAGACCCACGATTTGAACACCACGCGACCTAATAGCTGAAAGTCTATATTTTTATGATTTCTTCCTTACTATTACATCTTATAAAACCGGCAATGTAGCCTACAAGAGTTGACCCAAAAGAAACCGGGCTGAGAGCGCGAAGCCGTTCGTGGACGTAGTAGAAAGTGCTCCTGATAGATGGGGTTAATAAAAGACCATCCCAAAACAACTGTCTGGACGGCGTCAGTTTGAATGTGGCAGTTTGATCATAGTGTTGTTTTTCTCTTGCTGTTCTCGTGTTCCGTTTGTGAAGTTGTTATGGCAGATTTAAAAGAACTAAGAGTGTGTTTAAAATTGTGTTTCCAACTTGAAAAATCGGCAACAGAAGCTTACCAAATGCTTCAACAGGCTTTCGATAAGGGTGCTATTAGTCACACACAAGTTTTTGAGTGGTTTGGACACTTCAAACGTGGTGAGATAACTCGGACCAACGTCGAAAACCATGGTGATATGCAACCTCTTCAACACTTGAGCATTGTGGTGATAACACGCCTGCCGTAATGCAGTCATTATGGCATTCTTTTAAATTTGCCATAATTACTTCGCAGGTAGAACACAAGAACAGTAAGAGAAATACAGCACTATGATCAAACACGATCACATATTAACTGACGCCGTCTGGGCAGTTGTTTCGTGAAGGTCTCTATTAACCCCATCTAGCGGGAGAACTATCTGCTACATCCACGAATGGCAGCGCTCTCTCAGTCCGGTTTCTTTTGGGTACACCCTCGTAATAACATACAGTAGGCTACATCTAGGATGAGAGGGAAAAAGCGATTATGTTTAAAAAAATACCACCTTTCAGTAGAGGCAAATAACTTTCTGTTTCCATAATAATGCTGCACTAAAACTTAAGGCTGTTGAACTCATGTTTTGAAAATAAGTTAGTTTTAAATAAAGTATCCAGTATAACAAACATACAGCACTTACGAGGAAATTTCCGAAATCAAGTTTCGTCATGTTATTGCTCGAGCAAATGGTACACAAGGTGACACAAACACTGTTGGTTCAACGACGGACGGAGCTTCAGTGGAGGGATAAATGACGCATGCGCAGAGCGCCGGCGAACAGAGAGGAGCAGCAGACCGGCGTGCCGGATATCATTCGAGTGCAACTCGCGATGGCAGACAGACGTGTACTGACAACGTGGTCACCAATGGAAGTGCGTGCTGTTACCCGGTATGAATGGGCACGTGGGACTAGTGTGTCAGTCATCCATGAACGCCTACAGATCGTGTATGGTGAAACGGTCATGTCTTGTCAAATGGTCAATCGCTGGTGTTGCATGTTGAGTGAAGGACGGCAGAGTGTGGAGAATGAAGATAGGGACATCACATTCACACCAATGTTGATGGGTAGCAGGCTTTGCAACAATTCCTTGCATCGCAGGCCACAGAGTTTTACCAGAGTGGTTGCTTCAAACTAATTGCACACTACAACAAGTGTTTCAATGTCGGTGACGACTATGTCAGAAAATAGTGCAAGGTGTAGACTATAGTTAATGATGCCAAGGTGTATGTCAGTTTGGCAATAAAGAATCCCTGAGAAATAAATGACGAAACTTCTTTTCTGAACTTCCCTCGTATTTATTATCTTATATTGTATACATTGTACTCCCGCCATGTCAGTGGGCAAATGTGTATTGTCCAATTGAAGAGCTTCAACTACCACTAGGCATGTCTCTACTGATACATACACACGCGCGCAGACAGACAGACAGACTCATACGTGGACAAATGTAAACATGTTCCGACATGGCTTCCTATCTTATACCTTTTCATCTATGGAGACTACATGCCATTGTTAACTCATTCGTTCTTTCATTCTAACGTAGGCAAAGCGACATGCCATTGATCCGAAACCCATCGGGCATTTTAAATTTCAACTCGACAACAGTTAGCCCCAAAACTACATTATGGATTAATAATAATAATTATGCAATGGCTACGCCTGCTAAAATCACAGGGTTAGGTCATGGGGCCAAGCTCTCTGCTGACTCGGTAGACGCGTTGGTTCGAGCCCTATCGTCGGCCGTCCTTGAAGTGGTTTTCCGTGGTTTCCCATTTTCAACACCAGGCAAATGCTGGGACGGTACCTTCTGAGAGGCCACGGCCACTTCCTTCCACATCCTTGTCCAGTTCATTCAGCTTCATCCATTCTATCTCTCATACCAGCGCGCAGGTCGCCCACGGGCGTCGACTAGAAAGACCTGCACTCGGCCTCTCAGGAGGCTACACGACAAAAAAAAGTATTATATTATAATACCTAGAGGGCCTGTGCAAGAACTCTCACATGTGTTAATCCATCCACTCAGCCTTACTAAGATGCGGGCTCGGCGCGACACAGTTATGGTTGCCGCTATCATTTTGTTTATTTGTTTAAACGCACTTTTTAAACAAATTGACAATATTTATGAAATTAGAGTGCAATTCGCCACTGCTGCGGGCAATTCTCTATTTTTCTTTTGGAATGCTCATTTGTTATGATCGGTTACTTGTGAGCGTCCCTTGTGTATAGACCACACGCCCGACTCGCGGGCAGTTTTGGCAAGGGCTATCGTCTTGTATATTTATTTAAACGTACTTTATAAACAAATACACATCTGTTCAAATGATTAGCCTCAACACACAAATTTCCACCATTTTTAAATATATTTCAACATAGCTGTTTATGAAAGGGATTGTTGGTATAATTCACAGTTTCCACTCGATTTAGGGATTCATCCAAGATGTTGGCAACTCTGCTTTGACCCTCAGCTGTTTTGTTTTGAAGGGAGAGTCACTCGCTGTTCTGTGACTGAAAGTAAGAGCTTAGGACAACAATGAAAATTTGAGCGTGTGATCATTGTTGGTGCAATATATTGTTAATTCGGAGTTGCTAGAAAAGTGTATCTACTTTTCACCATTAATTTCGAAATATTATTATACAATATAATTACTGCAATTCGTTGTTTCCATTCGACATTTAACGCCGAACACAGTAATATATTTTAGGTAGATTCCATTAGAAAGCAATGGGTACCATGTTTCGACTTCCGGAAAATTTCGACATATCTTCGCGTTTCACATCCCCCAGATCCCAAAACCACCGTCAGTTCAAAAGTTTATATATAATGTATTTATATATGTATGTATAAACAGTATATACATATATCAGTTTCTTGTGGACACGATAAATACCGCTTTATTGTACCAATCACTTTGAATTTTTTACATAAGATGTAGACCTATCCCTATAAAATCTCGGTCGACTTCGTTAATGGGCAAAATCGGTCGAAGGGGGTGGAAATGGGGGGGGGGGGGCTTTTTCGAAAAAGTGAAATATCGCTATAACTCTCTTAATATGTGAAATATCGAATCCATGTTTGAAAAGATTTTTTATAGCACCAACCATTGACCAAAGAGGTGCGAAAAAGTTTTTTTTTGAAACATTAATCATATCTCCCTTAATAGGCACAATATCAAAACCGTACAAAAAGGACAATATTCCCCTACTAATTACCTAAAACTTTTGTGTGAAATATTTGTGATATGACCCACCATTACGCCAAGGGATGAGAAAAATGATTTCGGAATTAGAAGAAAATGCCAAGAGCCAACCGAGGTTACCATGCCAACGCTACCAAATTGATAAGGGATGAGCCATCAGAGGTTGCCATGACAACGCCATTGCACGAGATCACATTCAGTTTTCCATCTGACTCTGTGGGAAATGGCTTCGGTGACGTAACTGGTAGCATGCTAAATTCTATGCCCAAGGTTGCGGGTTCAAAGCCGGCCGAAGTCGTCGGATTTTCTAAGAGAGTTAAAAATCCCTCAGTATGCTTTCCTTCGGAGGTGAAGTTTCAACGTTCGTTGCAAGTTGCTGGTTGCGGTGGCATCTATTAGCCAGGTTCACAGCTAGGTGTCGTTGACGGTAGTATTTTGTAGCAAAATTAGAAACTACTACTTGAAATTGACCTCCGCAGTCCTTACCAGAATTACAGACTAATACAGCCATCACAATTAACACCGTTCATCAGACAGATTTTACACACACCCAAAGTACACGGGGCTACATGTCCGCGTTGTCGCAGCCCCTAAACTGAGGATCCAACCAACATCTCTGCGGGAGATAAAATGTTGCGTGAAGAAGTAACAGGCCGTTAGATAGTTACACATCAGTGTCGAAGGACAGTGTGACCACAAGTATGAAAATGGACCCCAAATGACGAGAAGGTTACCGTCCCCATAAGACAAGAAAATGTTAAAAGTATGCATAAAAAGACGAAAAACTAAGTTAATTAAGCTCCAATTGTAAAATACTTTCTCTCAATAAATGAGGTCTGATTCTTCTACGAAAACCTGAATATTATGTCTATTTTCGCCTATCCCCTAATTTGCCCGGTGAAATCTACCTCCGCCTTCCGGCTTGCCGAGAAGAATTATATAGACTATATATAGGCTACGTATAATGGGGAAAAGGCAGAGACATTTCTTCACGTAAAGTTGCAGTTGTTAATGCTCTGCTGGATGAAGGATTTAGTAAGAACAAGTGCTTGAGTCTACAGTAATAATCAAAACAGATCTGTATATATATTTCTTTAACTTTTCAAGAATGCAAGGTTCTTCCTGTACTATTGAGACAATTTGGATGATTTTGTCTCAAACGGCACCTTCTAACTTCCTCTGGTTTAGGAGCTTGTGTATTGTGAAACATACACCTTAGCGTTTTATTTATATGATAATGTCAATAATAATAATAATAATAATAATACTCGTAATAGACTAATAATAATAACTAGCGGTTCCGTGCGAGAACTCTCCCATTATGGGTTGTGTGCGCCCCATGTGTACAGACTACCCACCCGGCTCTAGTGCTATGCGGGCTTTACGCGACACAGTTCTGCCAGGGACTATCATCTTGTTTATTTGTTTAAAAGCACTTTATAAACAAATAAATATATTTCCGTTGACTTTTCAAGAAATGTAAGATTTTTCCTGTACTACTGAGACGATTAGGAAGATTTTGGTACAAACCACGCTTTCTCACTCCCTCTGGTTTAGGAGCTTGAGTTTGGTGAAACATACACCTTAGCGTATTATATAATAAGATGATGGTTCCTCAGTTTAGGGTCTGCGACAACGCGATCATGTAGCCCCGTGTACTTTGGATGTGTGTATATAGAATCTGTCTGATAAACGGTGTTAATTATGATGACTGTATTAGTGTGTGTTATCTGTTTTCAATTCAAGTAAGAACTGCAGACGATAATTTCAAGTAGTTCCTACTTTCGCTACCAAATGCTACCGTCCACGACACCTAGCTGTGAACTTGGCTATTACTATATGCCATCGCAAACAGCGCCGGGCGACGAACGTTGTATCTTCAGACCATTAATTTTAAAAAAATATTCGTAATAAACTAGTAATAATAATAATAATAACAGCTAAAAACCTTTATTTGTATAATTTCGATTGATATCGTAAATAATTCGACGTTTTATACATTTCCCTTGAACTGCGAACGAAAAGAGTTGGATGAATACAAAATCTTCTAAGTTTATAAATTATAACGTTTCTATGTGTTTTAATACGGACACACTACTGGACACCGGGACAACTCAACAAGAAGAGGAAAAACTCTGAACTGTCTAAGAAAACAGGGCCGTCGGTGATGATTGTGATCCCAGTGTAAGGTCACGTCACGGCATTGACGTCCTATTCGTCCCTTGTACCGAAATGAAGCAACAACAATGATTGGGAAGTACGTGTAGAGCTAACGATGTGGATAATGATTGGTGATGCTCCCTGATAGCGACTAGTCGTGAGATCTGGCGGCGGAGAAGCATAAACAAACAGCCCGTCACACTTGGCTGAGTGGTTGGCACGAGTCACCAGTTAAGCTATGAGCCCTGGAGCAGCCTGGCGCAGGGTGACATCATCACACGATCTCATTCAAAAGGAGTCTTAACCCGCATCTAGTTCCCTGATATTCCTTGAGAAATGTTACAATAAATTCTTTATCAAAATCCAGTCAACACCCATAATGGTTCAATGATGGCTCCAATGATTAACATAGTGATGATAAGTTAGTAATAATAATAATAATAATAACAACAAGAAATAATAATAATAATAATAATAATAAGTTAACTTAACACCAGGGGCAGATGACCTCATAGTTCCGCCCCTTAAAACAACAATGACTAACTAACTAACTTAACACCACTACACTGAGAAATGTCAAATCATGGATGTATTATTATTATTGTGGTAAGTCATCAAACAAAGAAATATTTCTTTTAAATGTTACGCTCAACAATGAGAACATCTATGGTAATTATTTATTATTTATTATGTATTAGCCAATGTATAGGCCTAGGTCACTTAAGCACTTAAAGTAACATTTTCGAAGAAATTTGAATTTGGTAACTGTTTAGGGATTTTTCGACAATAAAATGTTTCTGTTCATAGTACTGA